>PVIA01000101.1:0-669757 GCA_004024845.1 Tonatia bakeri
GTCTGGGTTTAAATCCCCGCGCCAAACTTCCTCTGCAGCCCTATTTCCGACTCCTCCTACACTTGGCCACACTTGCCCTCAATCTGCTGTCCTTTCCAGCTTCTTCTGGCCACCATCATGGGTCTGGGCAAGTGTCACCCCATGTCCTGGAACCAATCTCCTCCGAGCTCCCACCCAAGCGCTGAAACTCAGGGGACCTGCTCCTAGTCATGTCTCAGGGAGGTGTTCCTTTCTCAGGGGACCTGCTACTAGTCAGGTCTCAGGGAGGTGTTCCTTTCCATCCCCCTAGCCCAGAGCATGGCCATAGCTATTCAGCATATTCAGGCAACCAGCCCAAGGCTATAGATATGTTAAATAACCATGCCATGGATTAGCTGCAAAGCTGCCCTGCACGTTCTTGCTCTGTGTGCCCCTTCCCCCAACTCACACCTGTGGTGGGGGGAAGAGGTAAAAAAAAACATCTTAGAATCTCTGGACACCCTGAGTTCTGGGCCCCACTTCAAATGTCCATCTGGGGTCCCCCCCTCTTGGCTGCACCCTGTAACAGGAACACAGTTAATAGCTAATGAAATGGCTCAAAAACCCAGGCTCTTTCTGTTTTTCTGTCCCAACATTGCTGGTGTTGGCTTATGTTGTCGTGTTTATTGACTGAGTGCTGCATCTCCAGGCATGACATTTGAGTTTCAGGTTGGAAAGAGAATAAATGGGCAAAAGGACAAGTCACCTGACTGTTCTTTCTTATCAGAGAAGCCAAATCATTCCTAGTAGCACTATTCAGCAGACCTATACCTCAATGATCAGAAGTGGGTCACCCTGACAGTCTTAGCCACATGGGAGTCTGGGAAATGAATTCTTTTATCTTTCCCAGCCTCTGAAAGAGTCAAGAAGAGGAGAATGGGATTATATTTGAATAATGGGTACAACAAACTACAATGCCTGCCACACTGTCCAATACTGTGCCTAGAGAAGAAGAATGTGTTATTATTACAACCTGAATTATGGACCTATCTCCTTAGTTAGGGGACTGAACAATTTATTTTCATAAGAAAAAGTTCAGCATATGATTATGTTGACAGAAACAATCGTTATTGAAGGTTCACAGAGTTAAGTCAAATCTCTGGAATTTCTCTCTTGGAATAATGTCAACTGGGTTGAGCTCTCAGGAGCAGTTCCTTTTATTTAAACTGGATTGGAAGCAGAGTTTAGAATGGCACACCTTTTCCAGTCCTAAGGCCTGCAGAGCTTTCCCCCGAGAAGAAGCACTCTGTGTGGGGGAAACAAGAGCATTGGTCTGGCGCCAGAGTCCTGTGTGCAAATTGTTAACCCGCCTACTACGTGATTTGTCATCGCCACTCAAGTACTTAATTCTCACAAACCTTAGTTCCCACGTTTGTAAAATGTGATAATTAGACTCAGTGTCCGTAGTATTGCGGGGGCGGGTTAAGTCACATAACATATCAGCACCTAGTTTCTGCTTGCCACTTAAAAATGTCCACTTTTTCCCAATTGCTTCTTTTCTCTGTTTCCCCCCTTTTATTTATTTTGCTTACTTGAAAGCATCCCCCAAGATCCTACTTGTGCTCTTCCCCATAGGACTCCTTAAATGCCAAGTTGGATCCAGATTTTTCAGAAATTTGCATATTATTTGTGAAAGAGCCATGGAAACACATATATGTGACCGAAGACCCTAACTTTCCTAGTTCTAACCAAGTTATAGTGTTGGGGAGCCCTTCTCAACTTCTCATACTCAGGATATAAACTCCACCATGATTCTGAGGTTGCTCTGCACGCAGTGTATAGGTCAACTCAAAATATTACTTCTTTGATTCCCTGACCCTACTGTTACATTTTCTGTACCCTCATGTAACCTGTATTTCTCTTTTCTAGTATTCACAGCAATTCTAATTTTCCATAGCTGTGGCTGTTTTTAAATTAGACTTCTCTCTCTCAAAGAAGAGATGGTATCTTCTTCTGCTCATTACTGTATCATAAGTGTCTACGCTAGAGGTAAGAGGTGGAGAACATTCCAGAAAAATCAAGTACTCTTTCTGGTATTTCTATGAAATACAACTTTATCCCTTCTCTTCCCACAGTTTGATTTATCAACACTTATTTGGATGCTAGGACTTAGAAAGCTTTTTTTGTGACCAAGATGTCACTACCAACTTAAGGAACTTAAGGTCTTCCTTTCAATTATTCATTCCCTAATATATTCATTCATTTGTTAAAATGATTTTATGGAAAAATATTCCATGCAGCTGTTATTTTTATTTTCGTGGAAAATCTTTGCGAAAAGTGGGAGTTAGGTTAAAGGCTCTAAAAATGGATTTCCAATCAAGCTGATAAACTCTAGTACAATATGCAATTGAATGGACATTTCCTGTCCTACAGCCACAGAAGAATGGCAGTGCAAGTTCATGATTGTGTGCTGGGGCCTTGGATTCAAAGTTCAGCCCTTATAGGAGCTGTGCTGAAAAGTTTCTGCAGTGTCTACCACCTCATATTTGGAAATCCATTTGACTTTTTCCATTAGTGTTTTTCCTCCTGTCGAAGTGCTGTAATTCAGCCTCAGTGTGTGGTCTGGCTTCATTCTCACTAGAGCAGAGACTGGGAGAACTGAGCCAAACTGTGGTGGGCCAATGATAAAAATTGCTTCTATTTTCCATTTTAACAACAATTGTTTTTATTTTAAAAACTTTGAGGCTGGAACTTTCTTGGGAGAGGAGAATTTTGAATATCTGTAAATAAAAATAAATAAATAAAAGTGAAGTGATAAATCTATGGGAAGTGGCAAACAAGAGGGAAAATAATTGTATACCATTAATATTATTTCTGAATATTGATTTAGTTTTTTTTGAACTGCTGCTATGTGATTTGTCAGGAGTCATCAAATTAGTATGTGCTACAATTGACCACTACAAACCCACTTGCCTTCCTGGTGCACTAGGCTTCTTTTAAGATTCTAATTTGTGCTTGAATTCATTTCTGTCTGTAAGTCAGCCACTCTTAAAAATGAACCAACTCCTGACAATACTCTCTGAAAAAATCAATGGGGCATATGTCCACATTTAATACTGAGAGCTGTATTCATTGCCTTTCTGGTTACCCATAATTGGATGATTACAGAAGGAAAATCTAATATAGAGTACAGAGCATGATGCTCCTCTTACTACATTGAAGTTCATGTTTGCAATATAAATTATGTAATAAATGCATGAACATGTGGCAATGAACTGAAATTTGTTCACTTTAAAATTAATGTTGAAACATTAGACAAGCCATTTGTTTTTACTGCCTCAACTTTTAAGGTCTGCTAAATGGGGTAATGATCCTTGTCTCCACTTATATTAAAGAATTAAAGAATTATTGTCTATAATGTGATTCTAGAGTCATCTGGCCCCCAGATGCACTGCTTTTTATAATAAAAATCAACATAGATAACCAACTTAGCTCCATAGTCAACTTAGGTCAAATTCAGAAGATTTAAAACACTATCACTTATCCTATTATTTTGTAGAGACAATCTGCCCACAATTCATATTTATAATTTTTATTAATTATAGATACAGATTCTGAGGTTGTGTTTCCTTCCTATATGGTTGATATTTTACTCTGTTCCTCAGGATTTTCAGCTTTGATTCACTCTGAACTGGTGCTTTGAATTAGATTTTCTTTCTTTTTTAAAAATAGTACACAATTGTATTTCAATATATAACTCTTTACAATCAAAAGGTAAAACAGCACAGTAAAATAACAAAAACATGGTATTTCATCCACAATGCATGAGAAATGCTTAATATTTTACTCATAAACAAGATCTTAAGAAATCAATTAAAAAGATACTAATAGTCCAAGAGAAGTGGAAAAAAAGAAAATAAAAGAATACAAATGGCAATTAAGAATATGATGACTGACCTGAACAATGATGGATGAATAATTTCTCTGTAATATCACACTGTCCAAGAATAAAAGCTCCGTGTTGTACAGTTTGAAATCCAATAAACAAACATGGAGAGACAGATTGATGAGGAGTAGCTACAATTAAGGGGAAGCTACAGTTTTGACTCAAAATATAAATTTTAGGTATCCTTAGCCCTAGCATTTCTGGTTAATTATTTCAACAAATTAGTTGAACAAATTCAAAATGAGTTATACAAAAACATGTTCATTGTATAGGAAATATGTGTCCAGTATCTGGGCCCCAAAACAGGACTCGACTATCAATTTGTTCATCAACACAACCCAGAAGGATGTGCACAAAACTCCGCTGATAGATAACAGCAAGGGGAACATCATCAATAACGTCGTAAGAACTGTGTGTGGTGACAGGTGGGTACTTGAAATACAGGGCAGGACACTTTGTAAAGTACAGGATTGTCTAACCACTAGGCTATGCACCTGAAACTAATATGAAATAATACTGAATGTTAAATGTAATTGAAAAGTAAAAAGAGGCAATATATAACACTGGGTAGTAAATTTAAAAGGAAAACAGAGGCACTTAAATTAAAACTGTTGAATATGTATACTTAACAAATATCTATGTGCTCTAAAATCACAAAAAAGATGACTTTCAAGGAATACATTCTTAATTTACCCTGCGGTAAGTGGAATTGGACACCTTCACTCGTCACTCTCTCTGTTGCTGCTGGCCTGAGCCCCAGGAGATGGAACGGTGGAGTGAATTAGATTTTCAATGATTAGTGTAGGTGTTTGCTCCATCTGTTCATTTCTTTATACATTTATTCGACTCATGTTTATTAAACACATTATACATGTAAGTAGACACCAAAAATAAGAAATTCAAAGTCCCTACTTTTGAGTAGTTATGTTTTGGGTAGGGTAATGAAATTATACTAAAAATAAGAGAAGAATGGACAGCGAGTGATAAGATAGACTATGGCTTTTCTAAGGAGGTACCCGTTGAAGAAAGATCTGAAATGTTTGAACACTTAGGCCCGTGAAGACCTGGGAGAACAGCATTCCAGGCCGAGAGAAAGGTGAGGCTAAAGGCTGAGAAGGAACAAAGGAGGAGAAGTAGGGATAGAATGTTAGGGAGTTAGGCAAAGGCTGGATCCCACAAGGCTCGTGGCACATGGTAAGTGGTTGGGATTTTATGTAGGGTGTGTCACATTTGAGTAAAGGAAGCTTCTGTGGTGTTAGTTTCTAAAAGTATAATGGCCTACCTGTTTCTTTGAAAAAAATTGGAAAATTATTAAATATTAAATATATATTAAAGATTTTTTTGTGCAGAATTTCAGGCTCAGTTAGTTAGGAAATGAAGAACAAAGTTAGAAGCCTGGTTTCCAAGAAGACAGTGTATTACAGCAGATGAATCATAAGCAGACAAAAAGAGGGGGCAGGGAGAATTGGATAAAAGTGGTCAGAAGGCATTAGCTTCCAGTTATAGAATAAATATTAGAGATGCAATATACAACATGATGATTATAGTTAACACTGCTGTGTGATATAGAGGGTGCAGCAAAAGTAGGTTTACAGTTGTTCATATGAAAATAATATGATAATGTATAATACAAGAATAAACTCTATGTTTCGTGTACTAATGACTGTTAACCCACTTTTGCCCCACCCTCTAGATGGAAGTTAAGTCAAAGCACTATGTACACCCTAAAATTATCCAGTGTTCATGTCAATTATTTATAACATTGGAAAATGCTTTACATCAACTGCATGTATCAAATTAGTGGTATGGAATGCAAACCCATATTTCCTCTCCTTAACTGATATCTCCTTGAAAGGACATAGTGATCACAGACAGGTAAGGCCAAGGTGTTGCAGCTTAAGATTATACCATACTATCTGCAAAAAATAGGCACATCAACGAGTGCTACAGCAGTAAGCTGGTGGTGGGGATAAAGGCTTGAGTGGAGACTTGAACAACTAGCTGAAATCAAAGAGAAAGGAAGAAAAAGAGACCCAACATAGTAAATGTAGGAATTTGGGGGCGTTGAGGATTCTGAACCAATGAGCTAATGGAGAGAGATATTCTTGGGAGTTGCAAGAATAACAATGGATAAGCAGGATAGTTTTTGCTTTCAAAGCCAATCAGAGCCCTGGCTGGTGTGGTTTTGTGGATTGAATGCCAGCCTGTGAACCAAGGGGTTGCTGGTTCGATTCCCAGTCAGGGCACATGCCTGGCTGTGGGCCAGGTCCCAGTAGGGGGCACATGAGAGGCAACCACACATTGATGTTTCTCTCTCTCCCTTCCTCCCTTCCTTCCCCTCCCTCTAAATATAAATAAATAAAATCTTTAGAAAAAAGAAGCAGAAAAATTGAAATTTACTCATAAATATTTCAGAATTTGCTCAGGGGAGCAATGAAAAGCTATGTGTGAGGAAGATTAGAGTCAATGTTATGAAGAAAAGTTCAATAAAAAGAAAGAAATTTTGAGGTAATTTTACCTCAAAATTATTTTACCTACTTTTTATATTTCAAATATGTACAGAAGCACAAAAAGTCAACTTTTTTTTTTTTTTCAGATTTTCATGCCCCGTGATGATCCAGAAAGAGGAGAGAGAGATGTGAGTAGGTGTTTGGAACTGAAGACAGGATGACCTAATAAGTTTAGTTTAAACTGATGGCAACATATTGGCCAAAATGGGAATAACTTAAATGTATGCATAATAAAATGAATAAATGTGTTTACATTATGCATAAAGGTATTTTTACTTTATACTGAAATATAACTTACATACAGTAAAGTAGACATATTTGAAATGTACAACTCAATGAATTTTTTTGCAAAGGGAATGTGCTTATGTAACTAACAACCACTTGAAAAAATAGAACATACAAAATATACAGAACATCCAAAAAGTCTTAACTCTTAACAGCCTACCAGTTAAAATAAAATGTCCCCAAATATTAACCAATATCCTCACTTCTATCAGCTAGATTCATTCTGTCAGATTCAAACTTTAAATAAGTGGAGTTACATGATCTAGGTGTCCTTTCACGTCTGGCGGCTTTGGCTCATCTGCCAGCGGGGATCCTCTAGTTGTCGCAAACAGCAGGAGATGCTGCAACATCTCAAAATTCCTGTTTAAGATTTGGCCATTGAAATCAAACTGGCTGTCTTTTTCTTGTTGATTTTCCAGGATTGTTTTCATCATCCCATCATAGAAATGTACAAAATGTATTGCTGATGGAGTTTGTGTCCAGTTTCCTATTGTAAATACCACTACTGTTAATATTCTCCCATTTGTCTTTTCTTGTATCATGGCACATGTTTCGCTTGATTACATAGCTAGGTGGGAATTTGCTGGCTCATAAGATATGCATACATTAAACTTTATAATTACTGTCAGTTTTCCAAAATAGTTATAAAAATTTATAGTCCCACTAGTAGTATATAGCAGTTCAGTGTTCCACATGCTAACCAACACTTGGTGTTGTCTTATTGTGATTTTAATTTGCATATTTTGGGTTGCTAGTAAGTTTGAGCACCTTTAGATATGGCTATCAGATCTCTGCAACATCTCAAAATTCCTGTTTAAGATTTGGCCACTGAAATCAAACTGGCTGTCTTTTTCTTATTGATTTTCCAGGATTGTTTTATACATCCTGCATACACATCTTTAGCTAAATATCCATATTGCTGATGTCTTCTCAAACTCTATGGCTTATATCTTTTCATTGTTTTAATGGTGTGTTTTTCATCAACAGAATTTTTTAAATTTTAATAAAATCTAATTTATATGTGTTTTTATTTCTGAATAGTGGTTTATCATTGAAAATAACTTTTAAAAGATTTTGAGAATTTTTTTTTTCTTTTTACCAAAAGACATGATGTTCTTTGATCTTGTAGGAACTCACCTTATGTTTAGGTCTATAATCTATTGAGACTGAATTTTGTACATAAGGTGTGAGGTAAGAATAAATTACCACTTGCTCCATAAAAAAAAATTATTTGACCCACTACTATTTACTGTTCAATCATCCTTTCCTTACATAATTTCAGTGGCAATTTGTCGTAAATCGTGTGAGTGTAAATGAATGGCTCCACTTCTGGACTTCATTCTGTTGGCCAAATTCTTTACTCATTTACCAATATCACATGTTTTCTTACAGTAGTTTTATAAAAAGCTTGATCTCTGGTAATATAAACCCTCCAAATTTGTTCATCCTAAAGATGGTCATGGTTACTCTTGGTCCTTTGCATTCATATATAAATTTAAATTTAGGCTACTACATTTTTGACAGATGTCCCCCATTTTCTCTCCTGTGCTCCCCTCCACCGAACCCCCTCCCATGGCCTTCACCACCTTTTGTCTGTGTCCATGGGCTGTGCATATGTGCATATATGTTCTTTGGCTAATCTCTTCCAGTCTTCCCCCACATTCTTCTCCTCTGAGATCACTTGCTTTGTTCAATGAATCCTTGCCTCTGGTTTTATTTCATTCATCCATTTATGTTGTTCATTAGATTCCACATGTGAGTGAGATCATATGGTATTTGTCTTTCTCTGACTGGCTTATTTTACTTAGCTTAGTAATCCCCAAGTCCATCCATGCTGTCACAAAGGATAAGAGTTTCCTATTTTTTACAGCTGCATGGTATTCCGTTCTGTAAATATACCGTAGCTTTTTTATCCACTCATCAACTTATGGCACTTGGGCTGTTCCCAGATCTTAGCTATTATAAATGATGCAATTTAGGAACATAGGAGTGCATATATTCTTTCTAATTGGTGTTTTGAGATTTAATAGTTTATATATTTATTAAATGTATGCATTTTCTTTTCTTTTATGCTTTGTTCTCAGTTGTTTTCTACTGATCTAAAGTCTAATCACTAACTCGTCTTCTGCAATTGCCCAGGTGCCATTAAACCCATTTTAAATCCTTGATTTCAATAGTCTATTTATGTTTGATTTATGTTTGATTCTTTTTCAAAATTAATCTTGCTATGGTGAAGTTTTTTGAATTGTTGTATTATTTATTAAATTTGTAAATCTAAGTTATTTAAAAATCCATGGTTATCTTCAAAATTTAAATAATTTACTGACTAATTTAAGTAGATAAGTAATTTAAATAAACATGCATGTCTGTACCTACATGTTTTCAGTTATTTTTTTTACATCTTTTGTAAGTTTTTATTAAGTGCTGAACAGTATGGAGAAAAAAATGTAGAGACTCTCAACATCTTCCTCCAAACAGGATTTAGTATGTTTGCTTTCCAACCACATCTAACTACAGGCAGATCAATTTCATCCAGGCAAAACAGGCCTATTTTAGTTTGCTGTTACTCCTTCTATGAAATGTTTGCAGGAATCTCAATGTAAAAAAGGTTAAGTGTTTCAATGAGATCATTCTTATTTGGAGGATGTGAGCACTGCTTTTTTTCTCTCTAGCATCATGAGATTTTCACAAGCTCTGCTAAACTCTTTAGTTTCTGAGCAGAGGCTCAGAGTTTCTCCATGTCTCAGTCAGTGCATGCTTAGAGTAAGAATCATGTGTAGACTGTCCGACTCACTTTTTTGAAGTCCCCTGATTTTGACTCCCTCAAATTAGGGCTCTTCTGGTTATCTTCAAGTTCAAGTTTTTTTGGTCTTCTTGCCGTTCATAGACTGCTGTTTTCTGGTCAGTCTGTGTGTTATGCCTTGGCAGCGAGGGCTGAAAAGTGGAGACAAATGTAGGCTTCATTTCAATGCACTTCGTTTCTCTTCAGGAATTTGGTTCCTCCATTTCTTGTTGCTTTAATTATTGGGGAATAATTTTAAACAGTTGCTCTCTTTTGTTTCACTTTATTCAGCTTTAATAGTTAATCTCAGTGGAAGGTTTTGTTTAATACCAACAACTGCATCACAGTAAGAAATTGCATTATAAATATATAGTTTCAAATACATAAAGCGATTTTGAAGAAAAATTGGGACAAGTTGTTTTCCCCATTATGACACTCTTTTGGTGTTTTGCGTATTTATTGTAATTTCACAATCTCAATATAGGGCATATAAGAAGCTCCATAATCTGTCCCTTAAGCTGTTTTTCACCTCCTACCATATTTCCTAAGCCAAGCTGAACTTCTCAAGGCTTGGAAAAGGTTTCATGCATTTTTCTCATATCAGCATTTTTGCATGCTATTTTATATGCCCAGAACTAAGCTTTTCAACTGGTAAATCTGGAATATTTGTATGCAGCCAATGGACTAACAACGATGTGCAAAGCTATGAGTCCCCTTACACGGGCCGGCTGGTCAGAGCTGGGGTGGCTGGAACACTCAGGAAGTCGCCTCCCACGGAGCATTATTTCGGCACTTCCATCAGTGTGTGTTCTGTAAAAATATTGTATGTGCTATAATATGGATGCATTTAGAAGCGGTGGCCAGGAATATTTTTCTGCACACTCTTCCACATGCCCATATACAATCAATTTTTTTCCACGAAAGATTTTAGTCATTATTTAAGACTCTGCACAAGTGTAATCTCCTTTCCACTCACTTTATTCATTTCTATAACCACATAATTTTGTAATTTTGTGGGTTTTGATACTGTCCCAAATGTATGGGTTTTCAAGTTAGGAAAACTAAGTTTGAATCCTATATGAGGTCTTGTGGTCTTCAATAAGTTTTTTTCCGAGTGTCAGTTGTTACATCTGTAAAATGAAGAAAATAGTACCTATCTCATTATTTTTAACAATACTTATTAAATGCATATTTTATGCTAACCACTGAATTGGGCATTGGATTCAGAGAATGTTTGTGAATACATATAGCCAGAGCACTGGAAGTAGCAAATTATAATCACTTAATTTTAAATTATAACTTGCATTATTTTAATGTCATTAAATTCAATCAATAACAGTTGGAAAGGAGTAGAACTAATCCATAAAGGTTCCACATTTTAAAGTCTAACTAAGTATGTAAATTGTACCCTGCAACATTAGGTCCTCTAAGCTATTATTGTTCTACAGATGAGCTCTAAACAGTCTTCTCTGACATCCTTTTTTCATGAGATTCATTAATTTGAGAGAAGAATCTACAAATCTTAAGTTTACTTCCTAATTCATGATTATCGTTACTGCAGTAGCTCATTCATCCACCTCTGCAGATTGTCAAGGGTGTGGGCCCTGAGTCAGTCAGACCTGGGGTGGAATTCTGGCTCTATCATTCACTAGTGGTTCATTTCACATTCATAGCATGTTCCTTGGTTAGTTAACCAATCTAGGCTCATTTCCTTATCTATAAAAGCTGATGTAACAATTTCATATACCCTGTAGGAGCTCTGTGAAGACGGGGGGTCAGGGGGTTCCACACGTAAAATTACATGGCAAGCACACAGAAAGTGCTCAGTAACTGCTGGCTATCATTATTTCCCCAGCCTTGTGCTATTTTTCAAGAGTCCTAATGCATTAGCCAAACAGTAATTTAATCTATTTCTTCCTTCCACCCCCATTTTCCAGAGTGTTCAATCCCAGGTGAGGGTGTTGGAAAAGGTTTTCTTTTTGAAATGTACTTGGGCAGGCCAGTTATTCCACATAAATCAAGCACCCCCTTGAGGTTCCCCAGTTTTTAAAAGCATGTGAATGTGGGTAGTCTTGGCTTCGCTGCCTTTGTCCGGTGTGTAGGATGTCCTGGCAATCCATCCACTTGAGCCTGAAATTTGGCGTTGAGGCTGGGTCCCGTTCACTTCCTCCTAAGTAGACTTTAAGGCCAGGAAAATGTTGTAATAGAGTTTCTTCTCTTCAGAAAATCCCTAAAGATTCCTCCTCTTGGCCTTGAGGGTAGCCGTTTGAATACTGCCTTCCTCGGATGTTTTTTAGTTTAGCCGAGGTTTAAATTTTTTAAATCGTCTACCTTAATAGTGTCCAACCTTTCTATTAATTCTGTATTTGAACCCAAGATCAGGGGGGCTGTTTATATTTAAACTCCTTCCAGAAACCCATATTCCTTTCCTTTGTAACCTTTTAACCTACTTGTGTGTGCATGCATGCTAGGCTCTTTAGTTGCTTGCTGACTTTTCCATTCACACATTTAATCTCCTTTTGTTTTATATTTTAATATATGCACTAGGGCACAATGTGAGTTTTTTTATACTAACATAAAAGGCAGAGGAAAAAAATACTTTGGACCAAGAACAAAATATGCAGGAAATGGACATGGAAAGACCCATTTTAAGTTTAGCTGGTAAAAGCCTACGCTCTTCAGGGAGGCAGAAAGTGCTTCCAGAGGACAGCCCCAGGAACAGAAGAGACTCCCATGGCTCTGATTCATGATCATTTTATTGTCGGCTGAGTTCCTGAGTGCAGTGTGAAAAATGGATGCACAGCGCTATTGGGTCAATTTATTGTTGAGATCCACAGGCCAATTTTAAATAGGTGGAGGGACGCATGCAATGGCACAAATGACTGCACTGCCTTCCACAGGGAAACCTACACAAAGCGCCATTGCTTAGAGGCCTTTTATTCATCTACATCCAGGATTTGTTGTTGTCTGGTTGAAGGCACAGGGAGAGGTGGGGGCTGTGCAAAGGGAAGTTGGAATACACACACACACACACACACACACACACAATTTCTAACAGAGTTCTAAAAAGCTTTAGAGCTGATGGCTCCAAAGGAGAATGTTTCCCTCCTTAGCTAAGTGAGGCATGCACTTCTTCAGGAAAAGAAAAAAAAAATCAATCCATATAATCCTGAGTGATTTTCCCTTTTCCCTTTTATGCCTTCAATCACCTTCACAGCTGTCCTAAAGAAGAATGCAGTAAGAGGTAAATTCCTTAATGGGTGGTCAGGGCTTCTCAAATAAGGGCTTCTTGAGCGTCAGAATGGATGTGCCTGCATCATCTTAGACTGTGAAGGTGGCAAGCTTCAGTCTTCCTTCCTCTGTCTGCACTTCCATCCGCCTTCCCTGTTACTACGTTCTACAAGAGACCTAGCATGTATTTCATTCTTGTAGAATGTGTGAGAAGGACTAGTTAATTAAATGAGACTATCCTATGTCTAGGGGCGGTGGAGAAGTGAACTGCACTGCCCGAGCTATAGATCCATCTTGGCCAGCCATCTCCACCTCACCTTTTCCCCTCTCTTCTCCCTCCAATGTGGATAAAGAAAGGCCTGATTTGTTACTTGAGAAGGTTACTGGATACTTCTAAAATGTTCCTGTGTGAGGTTTTACATTCCCCGAAGTTTGACATTTCCTGAATTTTCATTAATTCTGATGGCTGGAAAATTATCACCTAGTGAAATTTGTAAAATCAAAGTAGCCATGGGCCTCTCTTAAATACCAGCTTTAAAATGCTATGGAGCCTGGCAAACTAATTGGCTTTTCTATATGTTCTTTCTTATAGAACAGTTGCAACCTAATACTGGGAAGGCTTCCAGAAGAATTTCATCAAATAATTATATTATTCAATGATCCGTAATCATATCTTTAGATCTAAGCCCAGAGATACTTTCTTTAAATGAGGAAAATAGAAAAGAGAGTCAAAACTGGCAAATATTTTTATAATTTTCAATAACTAACAAATATGTTGGCTAGTGAATAGTATTTTATTTTTTAAAATATTTTACTAATATAATTTATGGATGCCTTATTTAAACTTATTACAAATGCTCTTGGTATTGAAATATTTTTATGTGAGCCACACCTTTGACAGATAATATTGTTATGTTTTCTTTTTTTAAAGCCAAGCCAACTTGGTGCTGGCTAAAGTCTATTTTATATCCTGATTCATTGTCATGCCAAATCTAAAACTTCTCCTAGAAGACCACTCAGTATACAAAGTATTTAAACCACTATTTATAACAATCTATATGCTTTTTCTTGGATAGGCTTGATTCATTTCTTTTAATGAACATTTAGTTTTTATACTGTGCTGTGGCCAAGGCATTCCCTATGAACTAGAGAGAAAGATTTCTAAATAACTATTACACCATCCTGGTAATAGGTTTATATTATTAGTTACTATAATTATATAGGTATCTTCAGCAGAAAACTTGAACTTGAGCCCTCTGTGGAGAGAATCTGAAAGCAAAGAAAATCTAGATAAAGTCAGTGCACAAAGTATAAAATAAAAAAGAGTCTCCAATGCTTATATGAAGTTTGTTAAAGCTAGGATTAAACAAAGAATTGAGGCAAGCTAGACAAAGTTTTGTTATAGGTAGATCTCCCGGTTTAACAACCCAGGACTTGCACCAAGAGTGGTCTAACTGGCCAGGGCAAGTGAGCCCTAAAAGAGGGTTTCACAGTTCATGCCTTCTCTGACTTACCTCTCTTACTAAAGAGCGTGAACATTTTGATCATTAAACCAAACTTTAAAATCAATTATTTTCAAATAACAAAAGACATTAACGCAATGTTTATAGAGCAATGGCTCTCATATGTTTGCACAAGCTAATGGTGCATGTTCCAAGCCATAATTGGTGTCAGAAATTAATAAATATGTGATTTGGAAGTATTTTCTATCCTTTGGGATATAGGAAATAAATGATCTATTTTACTAGATGTAACATTTTACATCTTCTGGTGATCAAAGAGAACAAAAATAAAACATTCTTGGAAGCACAGTTTTAAGAAGTGTGAATCCTTATATGTCTTCTCAACTTTTTAAACTGAAGTGAGATTCCCTCTTTTGCCAATTTCTTTCTTGCAACTCATGCCCCAATTAAATCCAACAAGTAATTACTGAACGCAACAATGCACCCAGCACTCTGCTCACAGGAATAGTATGAACAATAACGAGAGTCATGGTTTCCATTACCGATGTGAAATTTTGTTAGAAAATGTAAGTACAAGTTAAAGAGACATCACTATGAAACTGTATGCCAAACAAGGTCCAAGGAAGCATGTATTGTATAGTATAGATTCTTGTACAAAGCAGGTTGTGTGAGACTGCTGCTTAGGTCAACTACTGAAAAATAAAAACAATAATATGCAAAAGAGAAAATAAAAATAGCCAATTGGAGAGTTTGGGGAAAAAACAAGGAGAAAAGAGAAATGTATCAAAAACAAATCATACATTTACCACTGCAATTTTTCCCTGGAGACATTCGTTATTTCAAAGCACTAAGCAAGAGACTAGTCAAAGACATCAGGCTGTGGGTTTAAGCACGCAAACTGGGTTCAGGAGATGAAGAATTGGAGCTGAAGACCACCAAGAGAGCCAAAATTTGAGATTCCAAGATCCCAGCTAACAAAGATAATCACAGATAAATGACCTCAACATTCTCTGTACACTTTCTCCTTAAGGGATTTTCTAACTTACAAGCCACTCTTGTGTGGGCCAAATTTAAGAGGGAAAAAAAAAGAAAGAAAATAGTTGATAAGGAGTGAAACACATTTTATCAGTCTCACTCTGTTACAGAGAAAAAAATATTAAAATTTAGTGTCCAGCAAGGAGAAAGGGCCCTCATGAACTGAGGCCCTTATAAAAGATCCTTCCTAGGTTTAACAGCACACCCGAAATAAGCCAGCTTTAAAAAATATTTAAACAATAATTATTTTAATTTTTAATGGAAACAACTTAACCAACCCATAGTTTAATTTATTGCCAGATAAAGATTAAATTTCTGGTACAAGAGAAAGACTCCAGAGATTTTTATATACAAGGTACAATGAAATTTACCAGGCATGCCAGAAAGTAGAACCAAATGATTGAAAACCAGGAGAAAAAGCCCCCAGATAATAAAAACAGACACTTAGGTGACCCCGATATTGGACTTACCAGATATGAATTTTATTGTTCTCATGCTCAAGAAAAAAAGTACAAAATGGAGAACTTCACTAAGGAAGTAGAATTTATGAAATAGAATCAAGTGGAAATTCTGTAACCAGAAAATGCAATGATTGAAATTAGATATTTCAATGTTATTCATTCTGATCAGGATAGATACAATAAAAAAATACCTCATTATGGGTTAGGAAAATTGTTGAAAACCATAATTGAAGAGATTATTTTTAAAGCAGCCAGGAAAAACAGCCACATTTCTTTCATAGGTGCAACAGTAGATTGAGGTTCACATTTTCTATAGACAAAAGACAGTAGATGCCATCTTTAAAATCCAAAAGCAATAGTAGCAACTTACTACTCCATAATCAGCAAAACTAAGCTTCACAAATGAAGAGAAAGTACATACAATTTTCAGACCAAAAAATTTATTGGCAGGAAATTAGCATTAAAATAAACATTAATGGAAATTTTTTTGGCAGAAGGAAAATGATCCAAGATTAAAATATTGTAAGGGAAGCAAGAATAAAAACCAATAGAAAGGCTAAATATGAGGGTAAATATAGTAAATATTAACTGTAGAAAACAAAAGCAACGATATCTCATATGGTATAAAATATATGCAGATTTAAAAAAATGTTAGCAAAAGAAAATAAAGATGGAAGATAGTTAAATGGACTTAAAATTAAAAAAAACCCCAAACCTTGTATTTCTAGAAAGTGATAAATGTACAAATTTGAGATATAGTCTAATAAATCAAAGACAAATCTTGTATTCTCCGGGGTAACACAAAAAAAAATAATTAAGGAATACAAAGCTAACAAAATAAAATAATAAAACATGTAGATTAAAACTTAAAAGGAAGAAACACAACTGTAAAATTATTAGGAAAATACAAACCATATAATAAATGCTAAATTCAAATACAAATCAGATTTATCAGTAAAACTTTAATGTAAATTGGCAAAATGATCTAGTTAGAATTCAATATTTTCTGACTGGGTAAAAGAATAAATAAAAATCAACCATAAACTGTATAAGATATAGCCCTTGAATGTTTAAAAGCAAAAATGTTAGACATATACCATGTATGCTCAAAACAAAAGGAGTCTGATATGGCCATGCCAATATCTGATGAAAGAGACTTTAAAGCAGGAAGTATTACTGGACAGAGAGAAATACTTTATAATGACGAAGTTATCAGTCCAACAGAAAGACAATTCTAAATTCTTCTGCACAATCATATTGGGAGATGTTGAGTACCTGGACTTTAGAAACTAATCTTTCAAAAGGCAGGCAAAATATCTTAAAAATGAAGATTATTAATTCACATCAGTGCAAATTTCATATGAATTTTACAACATATATAACCTTTCATAATAGAAACTTTTCAAGTGTTCTAGCAGCCTCTCTCTCTGATTCCCCCTTTCTCTTCCTGTCTCAGCCCCTATATCCAATCTATCAGAATCCTGTTGGTGTTACCTTTAAAATATATCCAGACCCATTTCCTCAAGACAGTACATATTACCACCAGGGTCGGAGCCACCATTTCACCTAGTCTGTATGAGTGCTGGAGCTTTTCACCAAATTTCCTGCTTCTAACTTTCTCTCCTATCAGTTTAGTGTGATTACCACTTACAATCCAAGTATAACATAGAGTCCTAGCAGTGGCTATGGCCTTCTCATTTCGCCTGGAGGAGTTAACTCCCCTCTTCTGCTCTGCTCCCTCCTCTGTGGCCTCACTGATAGGCTTCCAACATCCTAGGCACACTGTCAACTTAAAGTCTTTTTCTTAGCTTCTCTTTCTGCATAGAATCCCCTTCCTTGTATCTACATTTGGTTAGGTTCCTCATTTCTTTTGAGCTATTTGCTCAAATTCCACCTTTTCAGTGAAGACTATTCCTCAAATTCCACCTTTTCAATGAAAACTATTCCTCAAATTCCACCTTTTCAGTGAAGACTACTGTGGTAGATTTTATTATCACATTCACTTCCTTCTTTAATGTAAGGTTGGGCTTGGCCATTTGACCTTCATTGGCTACCAAGACATAAGTGAGCAGGAAGCTTTGATAGGTTGTGCTTTGCTATATCCATTCATCACAAACATTATGACTAAGAAAATACTGTTCTTGCTCCATTAGTTTGTTTACAAGAGAAAGGATGACTGCTATGAACAAAGTTCCTGCCCACCCATGGTGGGCGTGTATAGTGAGTAAAACAAAAATCTCTGTCGCTATAAACCACTGAAACTTGGAACTCTGTGTTACTATAGCATAATCTAGCCTATCTTCTTTACATAGCAGATTTTCATCCCTTCTCCTGCCTCCCCTGTCTTAGTGACCCCGATCTACTTCATTCTTTATTCCATAGCAGATACCTGCTTCTGTATTTTGGGAAGTCACTTTCATGGGTCACTTGTGCTTCTACACATCTTGCTGGGTGTGCCAAGAACGCAAAGTGCTGATAGCTTTTTCACTGGGACATTTCTTTGAGTTGTCTTTGTAGCAAGCAATCTCAAGAGAGAAGTTTGTGTCACTTTCTGAGCCAAAAAAAAACAACAACCCAAACATGACTTGCTTATTGCTTGTTATAAAGTAATGATTTTCCTCCCTCGGTGTTCCTCAGTTGTGATACAACTCTACTGTGTGCACAGCATCCATCTGGTTCCTTCTTCATAATTTCCATGCAAAAATGTGCTAATGTTAATACTGCCTGCTATGTTGTGCATGACAAAGAACCTTGTTTCTGACCCAAGAGTCTCAGGTCTTCTACCAGGAACCATGAAACAGTTAACATGGTATCTACCTTATTAATTTCCAAATAGGTAAAATCCCAGATTACACTGTAATGTTATATTATTAACTTAATTATCACATTTATTGCTTATTCTTTGTCTCTTCCCACTACCATGTAATTTCCTTGGAAGTAGAGATGTGTGATTTATGTTCATTATAGCTGTTAGGTTAAGCCTGGGACATAGCAAAACACTCAATAAGCATTTCTTATTTAAATGACTGAACAATGAACAAATGTCATCATGAAACAGTAAACACCTAAAATTAATTGAGCTTCCATGCTGGGAGAAGGAAGCCACATGAGATAATTTCTATGTTCTCTTCTACTGTTAAGGTTTTATATGAGTAACTCTATGACTGGTTTATAAGCAATCAAAACTATAAAAATTATTTAAAAGGAGACATAATAAAAGACATGAGTGAGAAATAATTAGGAATCCCAACTCTAAGTGATTCAGAAACATGACAGTATAATTTTTTTCATAAATTAATATATAGAAGATGGCCATTTGGACACATTATCATAAATATGGTGTGTGTTTATACTTGTGTGTGTGCACTGAAGGAATTGGAAGAATCGTTAAGACTCAAATATTTTCTTGCATCTAACTAGATATATTTGCTAGAGCAATGATACATGTAAAAAGGGGACATGATTTTTTTCCAGTTGAAAATGTGTTCTTTTGACGCTCAACATGGAAATTCACTGTTATGTTGGTGAACAGTGGGCAGAGAAGCAAGAACATTGCAGATATTCTGCCTCAGGCGTGTAGGTGGGTTTGACATCTGAAATAAAGAGGTGAGAGCTCATCACTGGGGTAGAGTAGGAGGAAATGAAAACTTAGAGGTGGGTCAGAACATCTTTAAGAAGGAGGAGGATTTTGGCAAGTGACTAAATAAAGTTCCAGATGGTTTGGTCAGTGGGTGAAGTGCTGCAGAATAATGGACTGTGTATGAGGGGAAGTTCAGTTCAGGAGCTCATTGTATGGAGTCAGATTAGGGAAATTGAAAAATTTCTGAAGGCTTTTTTCTGTGGTGGAGGAAGTGTAGAGGATAGAAAGAAAGACATCATATTTCCTGAAATTCTTTTCTAATGACCTAGAAAGCCATGTTTATGCTTCCTAAAATGCTGTAGTCAGGATCAAACTATCTCCATTACATAAGCCAGGTAAAATCTTTGATGTCAAACAAATCATTTCAGACATCAAAATTTGACAAGCTGCAGTGCATCTGAAAAGGCTAAGAAAGTGCAAGTTAGTTTCCTTTATTGATTCTCTTAAATAATGAGCTATCAAAAATTTTTGTAATTCCAAATTTTTTAAGCTAAAGAACACAGTAATTTGGTTGGAGGCAACACATTCCAAATTTCCTCAGAAATATGCACTGTTATATTACACAAAGGAAAAAACAGAGAAGAGAAGAAAATTATATTTTCTGATTTCTTATGATAAAAGTCTTACATCTCTGACAAGGTGAGATCTTTTTGTATTATTTCAAACAAGAAAAGGATTTCTGATACGGTGCGCAGTGACAACACGGACAAGTGATAGGGTCAATAAAGAGATCTGTTAGAAAATGTCAGACTAATAAAATACTTCTGACTTGATTCCTGAGAAAATCCCTTAATAGAGTAGACAAACTATCTTTAAATCAATGATTAAACTCAACAGCTTTAGAAAAGCATGACCCAACACTCACAGAAATGGATTGTGCAGGGCATGACTCAAAGGGTATCGTGTATATCATAGCGGCCATGCATGGGTGGACTAGAAATTAATAGGGGTTTCTGTGAAACAAAAATTGGATAGAATCTGATGGACAGAAAAGCTGTGGCATAATGTGGAACAAAACACCTATAGATAAGCTATCATGGAAGACAGATCAAAGTAACTGAACGTAAGAATCAGAATGATACCCAGGGGATCTGTCTGGATGACTAACTATAAACTTCACTGGGACTAGACCCTCCTGTCTCCTGCTTTGGGTGATCAAGAAAAGCAAAGGTATTTGGAATAATTCATGTAGTTAGCAACTGTCTAACAGGAGATGGAGCCCCAAATCCAGAAGACAAATTACAATTACACCTCTTACAGACATCTTCTGTCCATTTTTCACAATCAAGCAAATTCATACAATCAGAAACAATTCTAACAAAATTTGAAGAGGTTTTATAAAAAAAGAATGAGTACAAAATAATAAACCACCAGCTATATGAAGCAAGTCTAATAATCACAATTACAGATAAGAAAACTTCTCCCATAAATATTGCCATCCTCAAAGTAAATGTACATACAACAAAATCCAGACACAAATTAAGAAATACCTACATGCTGAAATAACGACATACTGTATGGTAAAATGTAGCACTCTCAAGAGGAATAAAAAAGTTAAAAGCTTCTCAACATAGAAAAATACCTTACCTACAAAAGAACAAGAACTAGATGTGTATTAAGTTCTTTCTCAACAGTAGATGCTATAGCACAGGAAGCAGCCTTCATCGAGTTCAGGGAGTAGATCATGAATTGGAGTCTCAATCTTATATCTAACCAAGCCACCAATTGATGAAAAAAGCAAAATGAAGACATTATAAAACATAAATACTCATAAATTTTCCTAATCACACACCTTCTAAAACAGAACTACTAGAATATTATTTCCAGCAAAATTTAAAATAAATCCAATAAACAGAACTCAAAGTGGTAACAGACAATATGGTTAAGAAAAAATACTAAATGTTAAGTCTAAGTAAGAATTGGTTTTTAATTTATTTTTTATTCTGTTTATTTGTTTTTAGAGAGGGGAAGGGTAGGAGAAAGAGGGGGAGGGAAACATCACTGTGTGGCTGACTCTTGTGTGCTCCCTCTACTGGGGACCTGGCCCACAACCCAGGTGTGTACCCTGACTAGGAATCAAACCAGTGAACCTTTGGTTCACAGGCCAGCACTCAGTCCACTAAGCCACACCAGCCAGATCAGGTTTCTAGTTTAAATATATTAAAATATAGACCTAAAATTCAGATGCATTGAACCTAGGAGTAAAGGGAAATTTAGAAATGGGGAAAGAAAAATATGTAAATTTTTGAAAGAGAGAAAGTGGCTTAAGGGATAGGATATTGCTTAATTGTAGACTTTGATAGAATGATTTAAGTGAGAATTTATAAAATAAGAATAATAATTCTTAATAGAACACAAGAAGTGGATGAATAATTTCAAAATACCTTTAGGGGAATATGTTTAAAGGCAGAATGGGATAAAGATTATCAAGAGGTTGGTAAATGGAAAATATAAAATACGACTTCAGGAAGATGTCTGAACTTACCACTAATCAAAATTAAAATAGGCAGATTAAAAAAAATCTGTTATAAAGATCAGGATTCACAGACTGCCTTAACTATCACAAAAAGGCCCAGTGACTGGATGGTGTAGCAGACCAAGGATTTATTCTCTGGCAGTTCTCTAGACTAGAAGCAGGACATCAGGGGGAAGGCAGGGCCATGCTCCTTCTGAGCACTGTAGGGAAGAATCTTTTCCCTAATAATGTAATTTTAAATAGACAAGTGTTTTTCTATTTTTAAATTTAAATTTATTGGCGTGACATAAGATTATGTAAGTTTCAAGTGTACATTTCTATGACACATGCTTTGTATATCGCATTGTGTGCCTGCCACCCAAAGTCAAATCATCTTCTGTCACCATACATTACCCTTTACTACCTCCTTGAATACCCCCACTCCCCTTCTCTCTAGTACCTACCATACTGTTCAGACTTTAATTATTTAGAGCAGTTTTTGGTTCACAGAAAAATTAAGCTGAAACTCAGAGTTCCCATGTATTCCCTACCCCACACACCACTGTCAGCTGCCAATATCCTGCACCAGGCTTTTGCTGCATTTATTCATTTAATTAATTCATTTACAATGAATTAACCTATGCTGACACACCATTATCACCAAAAGTCCAGACTGTACATTATGGTTAGTTCTTGGTGTTACAAATTCTATGGGTTTTGACAAAGGTATAATTACACGCATCTATCACTATAGTATTATATAGAATAATTTCACTGCCCTAAAAATACTTTGTTTTCTGCCTATTCATCCCTCCTCCTTACAACCCCTGGTAACCACTGGTCTGTTTACTGTTACCACAGTTTTGCCTTTTCCGAATTGGACAGTTGGCTTTATACAGTATGTGGACTTTTCAGACTGGCTTCTTTCATTTGTAATGTGCATTTAAGTGTTCTCCTATACTTTCATGGCTTCGTAGCTCATTTCTTTTAAGAACTGAATAATAAATATTCCATTGTCTGGAGCCACCACAGTTTATGCAAACATCACAGTGAAGGACATCGTCGTTGCTTCCGAGTTTTGGCAGTCATCAGTAGAGCTGCTATAAATGTGTATGAGGGGGTTTGTGTGGACGAGCATTTCAACTCATTTCTGAATATGCCAAGGAGTACAACTGCTGAATCATTTGGTAAGGGTATGTTTAGTTTTGTAAAAAACTGCCAAACTGTCTTCCAAATTAGCTGTACCATTTTGTATTCCCTCCAGGAATGAAAGACTGTTATCTAATTTTCCTTCATAATCTCCTTTCTTCACAGCAATTATCTTATGTATTCATTTGTTTATTTATTCTTAGTCTGTCTTCCCTTACTGGAATGTCTTATTTACTATGGCTTTTCTAGGACATAAACCAGTGACTAACTTAAGTTACTGTAAGTGTCCTCAGTAAATACACATTCAGCAAATGAATCACTCAGTGAAACCATCCCAAGTTGATATTACACAGAGCTCTGAGAAAATGAAACTGAAAAATAAAAATAACCTAAAGGACACAAGTAAAGTATACAGAAAGAAAATTAAAAGAAATATATAATCAATAAATGTATTGAAAGAAGCTTAAATTCACTTATAAGAGAAAGATAAATAAAAAAAACAATGAAATATTTTTATCCATAATATTGAAAACAATTAATGGATAATATTGTGTCTTGATATAGCTCTGGGAAAACAGGCACTCTTACATATTCTTGGTGCCATTGCAAATTGGTAATTTGTCATATATGACAAAATAAATATTTGTAACAGAAATAAGGAAATGAAAATATATTAACCCTTTTTCTAAAAATTTTACTATTGGACTCTATCTCACATAACTGGTTTTTCAGTTGTGTTGTGTATAGTGTGAATCCTTTACAAGATGTCTTTATAAATTACTTCTTCAATTTAAATAATTAAAAGCTAGATAGTTAATTATTCTAATCCTATATGCAAAATTTTGCATACTTTACTAATTTGCCTAGTATGTGCCTCAATTCTAGGGGCTGGCTAAAAAAAAAATTGCTTAAGTATAAGACTACTATTTTGGAGGAAGAGTGAATGTGTGTGTGTGAATTGGAAACGTCTTAACATTGAATTTTCTGATATATTTACATTTTAATATATAATTTTACATTAAGTTATTCCTGGATGATAAATTATTTTCTTAAAGATAATGCTCCCTTGAGAAGATCAATTATAGATTTTAAGTGTCTAAATCTTGAAATTATCTAATATTATCTGACTAAAAGCTTAATTAACCATTAAAGGACCCTCCCATCCAGTTTTTTCCCCACTTGCATGGGTGACGAAATAGGAAATGATAAAGAACACACAGGACTTCCCTCTTATTCTTCCAAAACAAGTTTCCATAACTCACCATGGCAGCGCACATTTTAAGAGTTCCTAGAAAGCCCTGTTTCGTGTACTCCTTCCATCTCCAGAATGTGACGCATGTAATTCAAATGCGATGGGAAGATGATTCCTAATGATGTTAACAACAAGGATTTGTCAATGCCTTTTTTATTTCCAAAGAATATTTTAGTCATAACTGTTATATATGAATGCTGTGTTTTTTTAATTCACAATTAAGTTATGCAAAATAAAGGAAAGTGGAAAAGGTCAGCAGAAGTCTAGAATTCCATTAGATATTTCTTTTTCTTCTTTCCACTGAGTTTAATAAAAGGAAATAATCCAGTGAATTAACAAAAGTGCACATATTCAAATAAGGAAATGACATTGTTCTGAATATATGACATCTTTACTAAGATAAAAGACAAGGTTATGTCTTTTTAGCTATTCAAACAATTCACAACTGCTCAGTTTTGTTATTCTGAGTTGGATAGCTGAAATAATTTCTGAAACCTGCTTTCTGAGATTAGCAGTGCCCTCTCCCCCAATTTGAATGAAAATAATTGGAAAGGCACATGTACAAGCTTCCAGTTTATACAAGTTCATTTATTTAAAATCCCTTGAGCTCCTCCAATTAGAAAACAAGTTTTTGAGTTAATATCCTTCAATTGTTAAAAACTTGCGTCACTGCGAGAGCACAGTGAAACGTAAAGGTCCCAGCGCACGGGCAGTTGATTGTGAGGGAATGTGATTGTTCCACATTTAGACTGGAAAGGGTTAGGAACTCTGCTTCCCAATGTGGTTAATGAATGAAAGGAAAATTGGACTCCTGAGCCAGAGTCAATGACCTAAGGGAGTGAAAAATGTTCACAGGTTAACAAGGGCAACTGCTTCTTGCCACGATTCCCAGAGGAGGTAAATGACAAAAAGGCCAATAAACTTCTGTCTTTGTATTATTTATTAATCCAGTTTCTTCCTAGGAAAAATAACTTGGTGTAGCTCTGAAAGACACCAGTATTGAACATCTTAAACTCTATGTCTGTTCCCTCTTGCTGCTGATTCACTCATTCGTTATTGCATTTTTAAAATAATTCACCTGACATGTTTAATTTAGATGTACTAAGAGATAACTTATCCTTTTACCAAATTTTAAATATCAAGGATATCATATTCCTTCACATAGTCAGCAACACTGAAACGAGAGGCGCTAAATTTATAGTGGCACAGCAATCGAGTCATCGTTACCTAATTGATACAAGTGGCTACAAAGATTTTTTTCAGTTAAAGTGGGAATATTTCAAACGCGTGTTTAAAAATATTGTTTTCTCTGATCTGAAGGGAGTTTTCATAGCCAGAGCCAAGGCACTGCCCCCACCCCTCCCGCCGCTCCCCCCTCCCCCGGTGTTCGAAGACACAAAACCTCTGATTGGTTGCCGATGAGTCATTCCTGGTGAGGAATCTTATCTTAACACCCGCCTTATCTTCGACATCCTTTTCAACTTCTTCTAGAAAAACAATAACTGAAAAGACAAAAAAATATATTTGGGGCCAGTCCAGTTTTAAAACACCTGCCTTAGAGATAAAGACTACAATCGTAGGCATTTATAAAGTCTTTACTTTTGGCCTGGAATTTGCTCTGCCTGTCGCAAGCATCTGCTGACTTTTTCAAATATGTGCTTTTCCTGGGAGTTACTTCACTCTAATAAATTATAAAATGACAAGATCGTCTTTGTTTCCATGGAAAAATGTATATGCATATATCAGAAAATCTCTGAAGCACGGGCTTCACAGTAAATGTATTTTATGAGTTAAAGAAACATCACAACAGCAGCTCTAATGAATCAGTCAATACGCCTTTGTGATGTAATTCTAGTCTGATACTTACAATCTTCAACTGAAAGTTAAAGAGGATATCCCAGGTTTATGCAACCACTGCGAACCAAAATAGAACCATTTAACAAAAAATTACAGACAGGAACTACACAGCTGGAAACCAGAAGCGCCAGTTTTACTTGGGCTATTAAGAAAATTCAGAGTTAACTGAATAAAAAATATTTATTCTACCTCATTTATTTTTCCCTTGGTATTTAGATGTGTCCCAGATTGGTGTCTGTGAAGACGTTATTGTAAGGGCATAAATTAGGTCTTAAACCGTGAGTTAATTTGCTATGTAAACAGTACAAATTACTAAGCAATTACATAATTTATGCTATTATATTAATTAGTTATATTGGTTTTTAAAATATGTACTTTTTTCCTCAAGTGTACACTCTCTGACTTTTTAGACAGTTTTTGCCTGAGGCTCACTTAGATAAACTCTAGGCAACCAGGAACTATCTGGAGAGAAACAGAGGGAAAGTGGTTTCAGAAAAATTAACCAGGTTTGCAAAATCAAATTAACTAAGTGATGGCTAATGTCATATTACTAAAGACACACTTATAAAAATAAATAAATAAAAATCCTAAATAGCTGCATAAGTTGTTTTTTATGTTTTGCTTTCTGGGAGTAAGCAGGCACTAGTTTGATGAAAAGGGATGATGGGAAAGGCAGACAGAGGGACGGATGTGAGAGCTTGTGGTGTCAGTGAGTCACTCAAGAGTTCTTTTAAAATGCCATGATTAATAACAAGTATTGTTAAAGATGTGGAGCAATTGGAACCCTCATTCATTGCTGAGGATATAAAGTAGTTTTGCCATTTTGGAAAAAACTCTAGAAGTCCCTCAAAAGGTTGAACATAGAGCTAGCGTATACCCCGGTAATTCCTCTCCTAGACCTGTCCCCATTACATGCCGACTTGTAATTAATTCACTGTCATCACAGGCCCAGGGTGCACAAGCCAGGCTGGGGCAAGGCTGGCTGCTCCTGGATTACAGAAGGCGGGGCCACGTCTTTGGTTCAGGAGGCTAGGCTGTTCCTGCTCAGGCCCTCAGGGGCAAGGCCACAGCCCCTGGCTGAAGGGACAGGGCCGCCAGCCAGAACCAAGGGGCTGGGGTTGCTGCTCTTCCACCCCGACCATGAAGGTCCACTCCCTTGGGCCTGGAAGGTGGGGCCACTGCTGTGGTGGCCCAGAGGGTGGAACACCCAATCAAAGATGATTATTCTGAAGCTATAACAGCTAATGAAATTTGCCTTGCTGGGTTTTAGAATTGCTTGGAACCTGACACCTCTAACTTCTTTATAATTTTTCCCTTTTGGAATGGGAATATTTTTCCTATGTCTGTTCCACCATTGCATTTTAGAAGCCCATAACATGTCTGGTTTTACAGACTCACAGATGGAGAGAAATTTTGCCTCAGTATGAAATCGTACCTCGATCTTCACTTATACTTAATTTAGATATTTAGATGAGACTTGTAGTTAATCCTGGAATGGGTTTGGACTTTGGGGGCTGCCGGAATGAAATGAACGTCTTTTGCATGTGAGAAGAACATGAAGTTTAGGGTGTCAGAGGGTGGATGTTATGGACTGAATTGTGTTTCTCCAAATGCATATGTTAAAGCTCTTACCCTCCATGTGACTCAACTTGGAGATAAAGCCTTTACTGAAGCATTTAAAGTTAAATGAGGTCAGAAGGATAAGGCTCTAATCTAAATGGATGGTGTCCTTATAAGAAGAAAAGGGGACGATAGGAGTATAGGTGCACAGAGGCTAAGCTAAGTGAGGACAGAATGAGAAGGTAGGCAACTGCAAATTAGGAGAGATTTTCCCAGAAACCAACCGTAGGAGCACCTTAATCTTAGAATTTTAGCCACCGGAACGGTCAGAACAGGCACTGCTGTTGTGTAAGTGACGTATTTGTCATATTCTGTTATGGCAGCTTGAGCAGATTAATACAATACTCGAGGTCTGAAAAAGATATGTCCACACAAAAGTTTCCACATGAGTTCCATGGAATTGTTATTCATAACAATCAAAATGTGCAGACAAAACCAAATGTCCACTAACTAATAAATGCATAAACAAAATGTAGTATATTCCTGCAATTGAACATTTTTGGCAATAAAAAAATTAAGTACTGATACATGCCATGACATACATGAGCTTTGAAAACATTAGACAGATGAAAAGAAACTAGTCACAAAATACCACATTTTGCATTGTTCCATTTATATGAAATATCCAGGAAAGACAAGTCTATAGGAAATTATAGTAAATTAGTGGTTGCCTGTGTCTTGGGTTGCGAGGTAGGAGCAGGGTAAGGGGAATGACTGCCTAATCGGTATGGAATTTCTTTTGAGGGTGATGAAATGTTCTAAAGTTAGATTATAGTGATGTTTTCACAAGTCTCTGAATATAAGTGAACATTATTGAAATGTACATTTTTAATTGGTGATCGTTATGTTACATTTTTTAATTGGCATCCTCCAAAGCCACACTAATTAATGCTGATATGTCTGGTTTATAGAGAGTATATCCAATGACACGAATAAGGACACCCATCCATTTAGATTAGGGCCTCATCCTTATGACTTCATTTAATGTCAAGTACTTCATTATCTCCAAGTTGGGTGCTAAGGCTTTAACATATGCATTTGGGGGTGGGATGCAGTTCAGTTTATTCAGGCATGAGTCTGTCTGAAATGGAAATAACACCTCTGATTCCTCCTCCTAGTCTTAAAAGGTTATGGCAAGTGCTTAGTTTTTCTTGTTCTTTATTTCTTTCAGTCTTCTTTCCTTTATCTTCTCTCCCCACTATTTCTCTTATTGAACAATTTAGCTCCGAAAACATTGGGTTAGGCAGAGCAATGTAAGTGGCTATGTCAGCATTGTAACAGGAGATATGGGGATTATAGAGGGGGAGGTGTCAGAGCCCAAAGTCAGTAGGAGTTAGCCCACAAAGCATGGACAGTTGGAAATATTGTCCAAGTTCTACTGGGTTAAGAGAGCCACCTTGGCCTGAGGTATCAGAGCCTAGGAAAGGCAAGAGGGTATCCCTGTAGAAGGGATGCCCTCACCGAGTGTCAGGGCCTGAGTGAAAGGGGGAAGGAAGCACGCGGGACAACATTCTAATATGGGGAGTCAGATAAAAAGCAGGGTGAGGGGTTTGTTCCTGAGGAGGGACAGCCTGGTGAGTATCAGAGGCCAAGATGGGCAAGGAAGATATCAAAGCTAGTGAGATGATCTGTTGTCAGCAGTTAGAATCCAAGAAAAGCAAGGAGGAAATTTATGTAGAAGGACAGCCCAGCATGAACTATTGGAGCCTAAGTGTGCTAAACATGCAAGGAGGTAGGTCCTCATGGGTGGAGAGTCAGAGTCTGAGTGGGTTGAAGAGGGTGCCCAAATGGAGGGACTGTACAGTCTGGGGTGTTGAAGCCCAGGGTAGTTGAGGCAAACATCCCTATGGAGGATGGTGGACTAGGCATTGGGAGTCAAGGCTCAAATGAAGTGAGGAGGTGTCCATAAGAATGATATGATGGCAGCAGAGATGAAAAGTTCTTTATATCCAGGGAAAATAATCAAATAAATAAATATATTAAAGGTAATGAGAGCCATATTGCTCACAGTATGAGAAAGTATTTATAAATATCAAAAGGGAAAAAGAACAACCTGTTTTGTTACATTGGATTTGAAGGTTTAGGTGTGAATTCACAATTTTATCTATACATAATATGGCTAAAATACAGAAATATGAGAGATGTGTGCATGAATTATATTGATTCTCAAATTTTAATGTGCTTAATAATCATCTGGCATAAATTTTTAAATTATTCTCAAGCATCATTCCAAGAAATTCAGAATATAGATCATGATTAGATAAATCTATTTAAATGCAAGTTTAGTTTAATACAAAACCCAATATAATTCACTGCATTATAAAAGTAAAGAAAAAACTATGTGATTACTTTAGTTGACAGAAAAAAATGCAGCTGATAAAATTTAATGCATTTCATGATAAAAAAAACAAACTAGTATACAAAGAATAGAAAGCAACTTAGCTAATTGGACTTATGATATTTACAATTACCCTACATTAGCCTGGCCAAAACTCACTTAGAATTGTACTGCAACTTGACATTCTTTCTTAGCAATCATCCTTCCTTCCTCCTTTCCTTCAAAGTATCAGATTTGAGCTGTGGTCTGAATGCTATTTATTTTTAGAGAGAGGGGAAGATGGGGAGAAGGAGGGGGAGTGAAATATCAATGTTGCCTCTCGAGTGCCTCCAGCTGGGGTCCTAGCCTGCAACCCAGGCATGGGCCCTGACTGGGAATCAAACTGCTGACCCTTTGATTCGCACTCAGTCCACTGAACCACACCAGGGTTCTCCTGTCTTAAACAGATATTTTTTAAATATACTATTTTCAAACTTGTGCTTTTTCTGTTACTGTTTTTTACTTATTCTCTAAATTTTGTGCCAAGATTATAATTAACATCTTAGCTAAACTAATACAGTTCAAATAAATACTTATTTTTATAATATTATACAAAAACTTTGTTCCAATATAACTTCATTCCTTCTATACCATTTTTGTTTCTATAGTCTTACAAGTTATATCTTTATAATCTTCTCAAGTTTTATAATTATTTATTTGTGCATTTGCTTTTTTTCAGATAGAAGAAAAATTATAACAAAGATATATGTACTCTTATTTTTTATTAAAATATGTAGTTACCTTTATCAGTGCTTTATTTATCCATGTTATAGCAAGTTATTGTCTAGTGTCTTTTCATTTTAGCCTGAAGCACTCTCTTTAAATTTCTTGTACAGCAGATCTGCTAATGATAGCCTTTTAATTTTAGTGCCTGAAAATAAATTAACTTCACCTTTATGTTTGAAAGACATTTTTGTAAGATATAGGATAAATGTTTTTTAGCACTTTGAAAATGTCATCTCATTGCTTTCTAGTTTCCACGGTTTCTAACGAAATGTTAGCCCTTGATTATTTATTTATTTATTTATTCATTTATTTATGTTTTCATCCTCACCCAAAACCACTTCCTTCACTGTTTTCAGAGAAAGAGGAAGGGGGAGAGAGAAACATCGATGGGAGAGAGAGAAGCATCAAACGGTTGCTTCCCATATGCTCCCAAACCAGGGATTTCACATGTCCGGACCAAGGGTTGCATGTGCCTGGCTGGACAGGGACACAAGCCCATCATCTACATACGTGCCCTGACTGGGAATTGAGCCTGCCATACTTTGGTTACAGGGTGACGCTCCAACCAACTGAGGCACACAGGCCAGGGCTCAGCCCTTGATTTTACTGAGTTTTCCCAATAAGATCAAGTTTGTGATCTCTCTCTGGCCTGCAGATTGAGGCCAGCTTTATGCACATGCTCACTAGTGCTCCGCCAAAACTCACTCTTACCACCATCAGGTGCATGCACAGGTAGTTAGCCACAGGTGTGTGGGTGAGGTGTACAGAGCACTGGGGGCAGCCATCCCCAAAGGATCATGGGTAGCTTCTTGATGGAGTCCACATGTGGTTTGTAGGACCTATACCCCTGTTTAATTCCCTCAGGGAGTCTTAATTGCCACTCTCCCAGCCTTTTTGCACCTTCAACTTGTGCAGCTCACAACTCGGTACTCTGGATGGGAAAACAGAGAAATGGGCCTTTGTAGCAGAGTCCACCTAGCTGGGAAAGCTGGGTGCTCACTTTTACATTCCCTCTTGGGAGGAATCTCAGGCCAATCTCCTTGCACTAAGCTGTGCTACCTTTGTGGGGTGACATAAAGTCAAATTTTTCCTCTTACCCTCTCTAGAGCATTCAGACTTGTAATTTTTCTTGCTTCCATTATATGCTGGTAGTTCTCTGCTATTCTACTGGACTTGCACAAAGGCCCATTTCTCCATAAGTAATTGTCTAAAATCATGTTCTCCAAGAGAAAACATAGAGAGAGGGGACTGAGATTAGTTAGATCCAGCTCATGGGTCACTGTATGGTCCACAACCACTCCCTGGGTGTGTCCACCTCGTACCCAATACACAGGTGGGCGAGACTCCTCTCAGGTCTGTTGGCATATGGTGCTGGATTCAACAGCTCTCTCAAAGGTACTTTTGCCTGTTGATAGATGCTAAATTATTGTGTCGAAGAGGGAATACAACAAGAAACATCTTATTCAGTCATCTTGCTGATATCACTATCACATCATCAATTTTTATTGAATAAATGCTGTTAGTATTGTTGTAAGCCTCAGGTCAATTTCCAGAGTTGATTGTGACTATTTTTTATCATTATTTTTATGGAAGCAAGGGTTTTTAGAAGTCCTTACCTCGCCACTCCTTAAGTGTTTCTTTTGCATTCCATTTTACTATAGAATATTGTCATCCATTATCTAGACTTAAACATTTTAAATGATACCATTTTATACCATAGTATAAACTACTTGAATATTTATTGAATAATTGGGTAAGAAAGTTGAGAGTCATAGACAAGAAAGTTTGGAGGAGGGAGATAGCAATCTGGAGGACCATAGTGCTAGTTGTTTTTAATCAGAGAAGACTATATTTGGATAATTTTTCTTTCTCCCTTCTCTAGCAAATGATGAATGGTTTTGTTCCTCCATCTTCTATGGTAAGGAAAATCCACTTTAGTTCAGTTAATGCCTCTGAGTGCACCAAGAGTTAATGGTTCAGAGCTCAAAGGAAAAGGCTTGGCATGGGCAGGGAAGGGAGAAGAATTATGGAGCCAAAATATTTCTCTTCCTTTTTTCCTCCAACTCTGGGAAGGAAGAAAACATAAAACAGAGTATTATATTAAGCACTGAGAAAGGATAACATTCTCACTCTATGATTAAAGGGTAATGGTGCTATTGTGATGATGTCAGGTATAATAAAATAAACTAAATAAATTATAAGAAGTAATCCTGTTTATAGGAAGTTATACTGGTTGACATGCCATATCTTTTCCATTTGTAGCTTCCCTAACTTTCTGACTTGTTTCCAACAAAAATTGGTATTGGTAAGATGAATAAAAGCCTAAGCATGGGAAGAACTTGATGGATGGCTTTATGTGGTATGCATGGAAAAATCCTCTTCAGGAAAAAATCCAAATTACTAACTGGAAAAGGGTGGGAAGAATAACTCATGTCAGTAAAAAAAAATTATGAAAAATCAAAAGGGCAGAACTTTGGATATTTGTAAGTTAAGGTGTATTTTGACTTGTCTTGGAGAGATTAGAAAACTACAGTTGAACTGAATTACTTCCAGTGAATTACTTGGCTCCAATAATTTCCTATTTCATTACCTTGCTTGCCATAAGGACAAGTGAAATAGACCAGTGCAACTAGTGAGCCGGATTACACAATACTTTTTGGAGACCTTGAATCATGGTAGTGTAAACTATATTGTATCATATTTCTTTTCATGTATCATTATTGTAGTCAATGATTAGCTGTTCAAAGTAACCAAAACTTTTCACAAGCTTTCTTATACTCTTCCTTCTATTCTTTCCTAAAAATGCAGAATAATTTCTCATAAAGGAAAGGAAATTTATGTATGACAGATTTCAATTCATTGATTAATTTAAATTTAGAATTAAAAACATACAAATAGTAAAAGTGGTCTATTGATGCTAATGTGTTATTTTGGGTAGGTTGTTATCTGTTAGTTATCTGGTCCTTAGCAAACCAATGTACATATCTCTAGCATTAAACTCCCCTTTGCTATGTATTAGCTGGTATCTCAGGTATTACATGTATCACATATATAATTGTTATATATTATATGGTTATATAAAATTAATATATATTTTAGCTGAGTTTACTTCAGATACTATATATATGTATATATACACACATTTATACATACACATATATCTTTTTGACTTGCAAGTATAATATACATTGCTACTCAGAAATGCTCAGTGAAGCATGGTAAAGCCACAACACAAAGGTAATTATTGGTAGCTCTTTTTATAAAGACATACTTTTGTGTTTTTTTCTTTGTGTAGATGATTATTGAAAAATAATGTCATTAAAAACTCTTTATAGCCTTTTATTAACCTAAAATGTTAACATTTCTTCTAAATCACTAAATTTTCTTATATCATTCTTTTTTGCTCCAATACTTAAACAAATATTCTACCTTTCTCTCAGAGGTAAAAATCACTAACTCTTCCTAATCTGCCTGAAAAATATTGTAGTCTTTTACCGGTGAGGAAATGAGTCACACGGAGCTTAATATACTATCCATATTAACACAACTAATGAGAAGTTAAGCTTAAGTTGAAATACGAGAACGTTAAACTTCATATTCTGCCCACCTCCTTTTTCCCGTTTTCAACACATATTTTTGAGTGTGCACTACCTGCCAGGCAATGCGCTACCCACCATAAGAAGATTCCTTAAAGGAAATGAGTATGCTTGCCCCTTTGGAGCTTCAAGGGTAGCAGTCTCTGAGTTAGGCATGAAATAATGTGCCATGTTGTCCAAAAAAATCAAGTTGGAATTTCTAATAGCACAGTAAAGGAATATAAAACAGGGACCATTACAAGAGATAGCTGTCTTAGGGTGGGCTTTTGGCCTGGGGACAGAGCAGGGAGTGAAGAATGTAACCAAGTTATGGGTCAGAATGACTCCTCTAGAGACAGGTCATGAATTAAAAAAAAAAAAAAAGATGACAGGAAACAAGTAATGGTTGAAATAACAGTCTGCACCAGGCCATTCTGGCCAGAAGTAAAGTGGAGAATGAATTCAAAAGTGATTTTGGAAAGACAGTTTCTCTAGGGCAGGCCAACATTTGGAATAGGCAAGAGTTTAAATTCTTAGGTTACAAGAATTAAATTCAAAAGGTAGAATTCCAGTTGGTTTTAGTTTTAGAAAGGGAAGCAAGCAAGGGGATGACATATTGCAGCCCCAGATAATGGCTACAGTAGTAGCTAAACTTATAAAAACAAAATTAAGACTTAGGGTCATGTATCCAGGGTATTGTTAGACGGTAAGGAGAGAGGAGCCATAGGTTAGGCAGGACTGAGTGAACGTCTCTGGTTTATGTCTCCTTATATCATCACTGACCAACACGAACACAGCTTCTATGCTTAGGAAATGCCAAAATACACAGGTGTCCCCTATGCATTCTTACCTATATGGATAAAGGATAGAGGCATCCAAAAATCAGACAGATTATTACAATAAACAGGGACAACAGAAAAAAAGAAGAAATACAAGATTTGGACCAACACCCATGGGGCTTTTTTCCTTTCTTAAATTTCAGAATGAGTAATTTGTCCCCAGATACCACAAACATCAATTACTCATTCCAAAACTGCTTAGAACACTATGTTTTAGTTTTTGAAAAACATTTTTCATCATTAGTCCCAGTTTATATAAGCGGAGTTCAGATATAGCCCCTCTGAGCATTCCTATTTTATGATATACAGGATGCTGTATATTTGAATTGGGTAAATTTCCATTCATTTTATGTTTAGTCCTCCCAGGATCTTGTCTGTGATATTGAAAAAAATGCAACTTGATTCCACTCCCCTGAAGCTACGTATAAGTTATGGCATTCTCATAAATGTTGACTTGGGCTACTCTGGAGAAGAAGCAAAAAGAGATACTCGACTGACTAGTCAGCAATAGCAAATGAGAACCCTTTAGTTAGATCCAAAAGGGAGAGTATGGCATATGTATAGCAAAGTGGTTTCAATATAGCTCTCTCAGTTCAAAGTATATTTTGGTTAAGAACACAGAATCCAAATGAAGGTTAACTGGGTTTCAATCCGAGCTCTGCTATTTACTAGCTGTGTGATGCAGTGAAGTCACAACCTCTTTGCATCTTCACTTGCTTATTAGTAAAATGAATATATAACAGGGTACCTATGTCAAAGGATATTATGACAGTGACAAGAATTAACACATGTAAAGTGCTTTGACCAGAATGCAATGGTGGTGGTGATGATGATGATGATGATGATGATAGTGAGGCATTGTATAGGTTTTAGCAGCAGGTAGCCCTAGCATGGCCAAAACAGTAGTGTACCCATCCTCTTTCCGTTTGAGTAACTAGAAACTAAAGTGAGATTCATAAAATTCATTGACTACTCTTTTTTAAAAAATCAGGTACAGATGACCACAGGTAAAAGTCATGTAACTGACATTTTGAATGAAAATACGACCAACCAACCTGATACCTAAAAGAGAGTTAATTAACCTAATATTAGTTTAACAGCCGTGAATAAGAAGGCTCCTAGTATGTCCTCTATGATGTACATATTCTGCTGACACATGCTGCCATTGTGCAAAGTGCAGAGTACAAACTGAAAGATATCAAGTTCAATCAGCTCAAGGTAGCAATTAGTTTTTTGCTCTTCCTTTCCAGACATATTTAGCATTAGTTTTTCCAGAAGTTTTGCGGTGCTTTCCCTCCCAGTGTTTGACGTTAGAGTTAATGAAAACACCCTGTGCTTTCCAATACCCTACAAGTTTTTGAGTTGATAGGCAAGATGAGCTCTAGTTCAATGCTTCTATTTAATAATAAACTACCAATTTCGGTTCTTTTGTTTCAGTTGAAAAGTGACCTCATGCTTGCTGACACATGTTCAGTGGTTATACAAGAAATGTTGATATTTTGTCTTTCGTGCATCCAGTCAGTCTTCTTTTGTCACTCTCTTGCAGTTCCGCCCTCCAATTTCTTTGAAGCCACTGTCCATTTGACATGAAAAATGTACTTATAGTCTGTGGCTAATTATTTCAAGGGAGGTGAAAAAAATCTCTAAAATGGCATGATTAACTCCATGTGCTTCAGCCAAAGCAATTGCACACTTCAGAATTTCTTTGCAATGACAACTTTTCAGCAATTCACTTTTGTTAAACAGTGCATTCCGCTCCTCCAATGCTGGAATGAGTTTCCTGTACATCTTCAGAGAATTAACCCTATCCCACATCACACTTTGAAGGTTGTACATTTTCCTGTGAAATTTTATGTAACTGAATTGTCTTTGTTTGTACTAGATTATCAACTCTCGTGTCATTATTCAAATTTTTGGCTCCTGATTCTCTAACTCGTCAGAGAGAGAGTGGATGATCCCATGGTGGCTGAATATCCCTTTCAAGAAGTGGGGTGAAGAACTGTAGTTGGGGCTTAAGGTGAGACTCAGTACTACTCATGTCCTTGATAGTGATTATTCTCTTCACTACTCAGCTTCATATCGGGGATATTTCTCTTGTTGCCATCAGACAGAATTGTTTGCAATAAAGCTCTTAGAGTTTTGCACCTGACCCCATGGCTGGGACTTGTTCTTAGATGTGCTACTTATTACCTATGTAATCTTAGTTTCTTTAGACTCCCCAATCTTCAGATTCCTCATATGTTAATGAAAATAATTAATGCTGAAATATTCCTGGTAGGTTGTTCTAAGGATTAAGATAAATTATTTAAAGTGTTTCACACAATACCCGACACATAGAAGTTATTTAATAATTGATTTCTATTATTATTTCTGAAAATATTGTAAAAGTTTTTGTGATTTAGATAATTATTTGTATGAGGGTGTAATTAAACATTAAAACCTTGAAGTAACTAGAACTTTACCAATATACCTATGACTTTACAATCTTTTTGTTTACTGCTATACCCCAAGTGCTTAGAAGAGGACTTGAAACATAATACTTGTTCAATAATTGTTTGCTAAATAGTTATGAACTACAGAGTGAATATACTATCCTCTATTAAGGGAGGAGGAGGAAATATGCAGTCTTCAATAAAGTTAACAAAAACTACGTTTATAATTTGGATTTTCCCCAAGTTCAGCTTTGGTGATAAGAATGGTTGTCAATAATAATGAAGTCCTACTTTGTTTTTTCTTGGGTGGTGGCCCATGAATCCTTACTTCCTTAGTCAGCACCTAGGAGGAGAGGACATGTGTGTGGCAGTTAGCACAGATCCTTCTTACATGGAACTGTCCAAGGCCACTTGTTAAGTCCAGGTTCTGTTTCCTAAATTTGGCCTCAAATCTATGTGCACATATTTGACTCTGCATCGTCCATCAGTTTGACTCCACACCCAGCACTTCCTTTTTAAAGTAAGGCCATTTTTTACAATGGATTTTTAACTCAAAGTCTCCCCAAGATACTGCTTTATAAATAAGGATACTCCTCTATCCGTGATCTAGTAAAGGGCACAGGAAATTATTGGTAATTAAAACTCTGTATCTTTGTCCAGTTAGGTTTCTAGGCCATTGATCCCAGAATGTACCTAGCAAAGTGTTCCCTTATCCCTTGGTGGGGGAGTTAGCTTAAAATATTCTTGTAAAACTCTTATGTCAAGGTGTATATACCTTACATATTATAAAGTTCACCATTTTGAAGTGTACAATTTAATGATTACTAACATAATTAAGTGGTATAACCATCACTGTAAATCAGTTTTAGAACATTTTTATTCCTCTGATAAGATCACCCTTGCCCATTTACAGTTAATCCTCATTCCCACAGCCAGCTTCAGGCAACCATTAATCTATCTGCTATCTCTAAAAATTTGTCTTTTCTGGATATTTCATATAAATAGAATCATACAATATGTGGTTTCGTGTCTGACTTATTACACTTAGCACAATGTTTTGAAATTCAAATTGGCACACCTTATGTGAATAGTTTTTATTGCAGAATAGTATTTCATTGTATGGATATGCCACATTTTTATCTCTATTTATTTTGTCTATTAAGTTGATGGACAATTTTTGGATATCACGAAAACCACAAACATGCCTTTGTGTAGATAAAAGATATATGTTCTCAGATCTCTTGTGTAGATATTTAGTAATGGAATTGCTAGCTTATATGGTGATTTATCTTTACTCGAGAAACGCAAACTGTTTTCCAAAGTGGTTGCAGCGATTTACATTTCAACCAGCTATGTTTCTTCATATTCCCACCAATATTTATTATCGTCTGTCTTACTTATCATAACATCCTAGTAGGTGTAAAATGGTATCATTTTGTGGTTTTAAATTGCATTTCTGTGGACGGGGGGATGGGAGTAGGTCAAGTTTCAACATCAATGACTCTACTGTTCTTACTGAAGTTCAGTTTTTCGTGAGTAATCACTATTGAGATTGCTATAAACTTTTGGTTAATTTCTAGAATACCCCCAAAAGGTAATTTCACTGATATTTTGTTGCTTTTGTGGAGAAGAGGATTTACCAAGGTTCTTACTCCACAATTCCAGAAGTCCTCACTCAAGTCAAAAATATTGTTGTGGCGAGACATTATTTTTCTTATTCCAACCTTAAAATTTTTCATCGTTTTTTCCAGAGATTTGTTGAACGTTCCCCTATATTTTTCTTTTTTAAAATTATTTGACTTCTCAACATTTACATTTTTCTCCTTTAGAAATTTATTTTGATAGAAGCTAGTAAATTGTTTAACTACCACATTAAATAATACTTCCCTTCTCCACATGCTTATCTTTACTCTTTATCATATATAAGCATTTTTCAAGATTATATTTTTATTAAAATTATATTTTTCTTTATAAATTCAAAAAAACACAGAAAAGCTAGAAGAGAAATAACTCACTGAAATGCCACTCAAATACTAGCTATTATTTGCATTATTTATCTATATCACTACCTACTTTTATTTTCTAAAGTTTCACCTGGTTGTAATTTTTACATTATCACACTGGCCAATTGAATGCAGAGGATTCCAATAATCACATGAAAAAATTCTCCACCAACTTTCCATTATTGTAAAAGTGTCATTGTGATAATAATAATAGTAATAATGCCACTTATATAGTATCTGTTATGTGTCAGGCTGCATCATATATTCATACATACACACATACACACTCATGTAATTTTCACATCACCTTGATGAGGTAAGAACTATTATGATTTCCATTTCACAGAAGAAGAAACTGAGGCACTTGAAGGTTAAATAACTTCTTCATGGTCTCTCAGATAGGAAATGGTTCAGTTGGTATTCTTGCTGTAGAATATTTACTGCTAAATCCCATTGCTATCCTTGCTTTTCAAGATTTAACTAAGGCATACAGAAATTAAAAGTTGTTCAACCAGTTACTAGTAAAATTGAGATCTTGATTACTCATACTCTAGAGGTGACAAAGGGCAACTAATGAGGATAGAACATTCACACGTCTCCAAGTTTAAGATGAATCATAAAGGGAAGTGAGTTTGGAGAGAAGATATTCCTACTATCCAGATTACCTGGGACTTGAACTTCCAGAGGTCCATTCCCTGACTTATTACCTGGAAGGGAGAGTGGTAAACAGTTCAAATATACCCAGCCCAAAGAATATTGCCTCAGCATCTGGAGTTTGAATTCCAACATGAGCTGTTCAAACAGCCCACCTTAGCAGCAATCTGCCTCTGTCAACATCCCAGCTACAGGGCAGGCAGGGCCACTCCAAGCTACAAAGAGATGCTGATAAAAAGGATAGCCAATACCCTTACCAACCACCTACTTGAGCATCTGTACTTTTCTGAGCGCATTGGCACCCCAGGCTGACTGTATAATACTCTACAGAGTAGAGATACACTGGTAGCTCTCCATCCTGACCACTCTGGGCATGCTAGCAGCATAGACATTGAGTATGTCCCATGGGCCAGTTCAGACACATAGACCTTCTTAAATTACCCTAGGATGCCACCCAAGGAAGAATACACATCCCATCCTCTCTGTCCTCAGAACCCAAGAAGGTCCTTGGCCATCCTACTTAGTTGTTGCACAGAGCAGGAAAGGACCAGCTGAGATCCTCCAAATTCAGTACAGCACCTTTTGTCTTCTTTCATCTGCATGAAAATTCTTGGTTCATTTCCCTAGATTTTACTGAGGCATGGTTTGCACTACGATCATGCCGGAAGTGACCATGTTCCTGTTAGCTGTAAAATGTTGACATTGACTCATGACAGTAGGTAGTGACAGTTTATAAGAATTTTTCTATGTTTATAAGCATTTGTTTACTTTAACTATTGAACATAAACTTGAAATTTCCTCAACAGGTAATGCTAAACATATGGCACTGATTTTGAATTCAATATAATGTTTTAAAGTATTTATGAAAATCATATGTACCTCAGAGTATCACAGGACTATAGCTGCTTATGCCTGCTGTAATATGTATTTAATCAGAGAACACTACATATTACTTTTTCAGGAATTGTATTGCTGAGTTTTTATTGGAGACCATGTAATAAATTTATTATATTTACCATAATACATATGGCTGACTAAATTAGACAGGATTAATATCAATCAGCTAGAATATGTATTATATAAGCTAACTTTCTTATAGCAGAAAGAAATGAGTTTTTTTTACACAGTTATACTAACATTTCATTGGCCATCAGAAGCTGGTTGCAAACACTAGTGGAGAACTTGCGAAGAGTAATAGAGGTCAGGAAATAGTTTCCTTTGTCTCTGCAGCCACATCATACTATAAAAGGATCAAAGGACCTGTACATACATGTAGGTTTGACCATGTGGCCATTCTTTCTGCCATACTGTTCCCAGTGCAGATTTACCAAGGACATAGCTACCACATCCAAGTTTTCCTCAGAGGGCATATGGGTTTGACCCTGTTTGTGTAGACACTAGACTGATTCCTGCCAGTGAATTCCTCCATCTCCTTTATCTACTTAGAATTTTTTTTCTCTGGTACCAAATGGGCCTATCTAACCCAATCCTCTGCATTTTTCACAGTGCTCATTAAGTCATAAGTATGCAATAAAAAATAATAGATGGATACTGGATACATAATTATAGATGTTTGCCTTCAATGTGGGTTTCAGATGGCAGAGAAATGGCAAATGACAATTCAGGATTAAAGAGGATGATATTGTTATATTGAATGATGGAAACAATTTTAAATCATGGTGGTCTGAGTTCATGTAAAGCAATCTTTCCCACTGTGTGGTTCTTAGGACAGCAGCAACTTTCAAAGAACTGTTTGATTTCCTCTAAGTTGTCAAATTTGTGGGCAGTGAGTTATTTATAACTTTCATGTGTTACTCTTTTAATATCAGTGGAGTCAGTAGTAAGGGCATCCCTTTGATTTCTGTTACTGGTAACTTGTATGTTTTCTCTATTTTCATGATTAGCCTAATGAGATGTTTATATATTTTATTCATCTTTTAAAAGAATCAGTTTTTGCTTTCACTGTTTTAATCTATTGATTTTCTATTTTCAATTTCATTGATTTCTGTTCTAATTTTTAATATTCTTACTTTCTACTTTATATTTAACTTGCCCTTCATTTTCTAGTTTCCTACAGTTGTAGCTTGTATTTTTTAGTTTAGACCCTTATTTTATAATATATGCACTCAATGCTTTAAATTTTCTTGAAAGCAGTGATTTCATTGCATACCATAAATTTCGATATGTTGCATTTTCATTTTAATTTAGTTCAAAATATATTTTAATTTCTTTTGAGATGTCTTGAGTTATGTGTTACCTCAACGTATATGGTCTAATCTTCAAATATTTGGGGAATTTCCAACTATCATCCTGTTATTACTATTTTTTTTTTAGTTTAATTCCATTGCAGACTGAGAGAATATAAGTTTTATTCTTTTAAGCTTGTTAAGGTGGGTTACATGGCCTAGAATATGGTCTATGTTGGGGCATGTTTCATGAGAGTTTGAGGAGAATGTCCATTCTGATGTTGAAGTATTTTATAAATGTCAATTGAATCCAGTTGATTGACAGTGCTGTTCAATTCAACTGGACGCTTACTGATTTTCCACTGGGTGCGTCTGTCAATTACTGATTTAGGGGTATTGATGTCTCCAACTACACTAGTAGATGTGTCTACTCTTTGAAATTCTATCTGTTTTTGCGTCAAGTATTTTGACATTCTGTTGTTAGGAGCATAAGCATTAAAGATTTTTAGAGCTTCTTGGAGAATTGATTATTTCATGATTATGTAATATCTTCTTATTCCTGATCATTTTCCTTCTGAAGTGTGCTCTGTTTGGAATAAATATCTTTACTCCAGCTTTCTTTTGATTAATGTTAGCATAATCTATCTTTCAAGATCCCCTTATTTTTTCACCTACTAAAGTCTTAAGTTCTACTATATTTGTCACTGTTTTCTCTAATTGGCCTTGTTCTTTGTCCTTTTTTTTGTTTGTTTTCCTCACTTTTTAAAAGTTTTGCCATCTCTAGTTTAATCGATCATTCCATATGGTTCAATTTTCTCACTTCTCTTAGCATATCAATTATAGCTCTTTTAAAAAATAAATTAGAGGTGCCCTAGAGTTTTTAACATGCATTTATAAGTAAGCTAAGTCCATTTTCACATGACACTAAACTGCTTCACAGGTGGGGCACATATCTTAGTAACAGAACACTCCCAATCCATCCCCTCCATCCCTTGTAAAATTGCTGTCACTCATCTCACTTAATAAATTATAATTACCAAATTGCTGCTATTATTATCTTAAACAAACTGATATCTATTAGATCAATTAAGAATAATAAAATAATTTTATTTTATCTTCATTAAGTTTCTTCTTTAATGCTATTCCTTTTCTTTGTGTAGAACATTTTTAAAACTATTTTGGTTTTTTTTTCTGAGGAATGTTTAATATTTCTTGTAAAACAGGTCTACTGATGACAAATCACCTTAATTTTTGTTTGTCTGAGAAAGTCTTTAACTTTCACATTGGATGATCATTTTTCTGGATATTAAATTCTAGCATGTCTTTTTTTTCCTTTCAATATTAAATATTTCCACTTTCTTATTGCTTACATGACTTCTGAAAAGAAGTCTGAAGTAGCTATAATCTTTGATCTTCAATAGGTAGGGTGTTTCCCTGCTCTTGAACTTTTCAAGATTTTCTCTGTCTTTGATTATCAGCACTTGGAATGTTAAATGTCTAGGTGGATATTTTTGGTAAATATATTACTTGGTGTTTTTGAGCTTTCTGGGTCTGTGTTTTGGTGTCTCTGAATTATTTTGGGAAAATTCTTAGCCATTATTTCTTCAGATATTTCTTCTTTTCTTTTCTATCTTTCTTCTCTTTATGATGTTCCCAAAAGGGAATACAATAAGTAAGTTTACAGTTGTGAATACAAAAAGCACATAGTTCATTCTTGTACTCTTTAGTAATTATTATATTATTTTTCATATGAACAATTGTAAACCTACATTTTGCCACACCTATATATGTATATATGTATGTATGAATGAATCTGTGTATGTATGTATGTACGTGTGTGTGCATGTGTGTATGAATGAATGTGTATATATATATATACATATATATGTTTGTATATATATATATAAATGTTTGCAATTGCCAAACAGTTCTTGGAAATTCTATTTCTTTCTTTCACCTTTTTTCTCCTTGCTTCCCAGTTTGGGAAGTTTCTATTGAAATATATCTCAGGTTTTCCAATTATTTCCTCAGACAGTTCTAGTCTTCTGAACAAGACAAAAACTTTCTTCATTTCTGTTAGTGTTTTTTACTTCTAGCATTTCCTTTTGATTGTTTCTTAGGAGTTTCAATCCCTCTACTTATATTACTCAACCATTCTTATATGTTTTTAACTTTTTACATTTGCTTACCATATTAATCACAGTTATTTTATATTTCATGTTTGAATATTCTAAAATCTCTACCATCTGAGTCTGATTCTGATGTTACTTCATATCTTCAGGCTGTGTTTTTTGCCTTGTTAGCCTGCATTATAATATTTTATTGAAAGCCAGATAGGATGCATTAGGTAAGAGGAAATGATGTAAATAAGTCTTTAGTGTGAAGTTTTAGATTTATTTGGCTAGAAGTTGGGCTGAGTTTACCATTTGTTGTGCTGTAGGTGCCAGAGGCTAAAAATTCTCCGGAGTGCTTGTGTTTGTGCCCCTTTTGTCTTTGGATTTCCTTTTAGACCTCTTCTTAAATAGGTTCTGAGCTTCGCACTCCTTCCAGCTGTAATCCTATTATAATACTGTAGACTTTTGTAATGTGTAGGAGGACAGGAAGCCTTCCATAACACTATGATTAATATTTTAGTGAGCTTGTGCCCCTGGACTGTGACTTTCATAAGTGTTTCTCAGGACTTTTCCCTTTTTAGGTGAAACAGGAAGGCCAGAGCAGGCTGTGGTAGGATACTTCCCTTCCCCAATGTCCTTCAGTCTCTGGTTAAACCCAAATCGTTCAGGCCCTGGTAAAATCGTTTCCTTTTAGGGCAGGCCTTTGCCAAGGAAGAGAGAATACTATGAGCATATGTCCAACTGGTTACTCTTCCCACCTCCCACCCCTTTGCCACAAGCATGACAGGATTTTCCTCTGATCTTCACCTTGAGAAACTGGTGAACTCCTGGAGGTAAAACCCAGAACATATGGTAGCCCCTTTAAGGCTGGGTCTAGGACTTTTTATCTCTCAAATTAATCCAAGGTCAGTCTCTAGCAATTAGTCAAATGCACTTTAATTTTTATTTTATTTTATTGTCAGAAAGAACACTTAATATGAGATCTAACCTCCACAAATTTTTGAGTGTAAAATATATTTTTGTTGACTAGAAGTACATTGTTGTCCACATAAATGTTACTACCAGCTGCTGTCTCTGTGGCTGGTCCTCGTCTTGGTAAACCATGAGTCTCTGCATTCTCTTGTCCTTTCTGTTTTCAGGGTTCTGGTTTGCCACATGACTTCAATTTTCTGGCAATTGTAGAGTTGTGAATTTTCAGTTTGTTCAGTTTGTTGTTGTCGTTGTTGTTGTGAGAATGGGAGTGGTGACTTCTAAACTCTTCCTGTACATGTTGGACTGGGAGGTGAGAATACTGGTTTATTTACAAAGTACCAATGCCAGAAATTAAAACCATAACAATGCTATCATTCAACAAAATTATGTAAAGGAAGATTTGCTAATTCAATCTTCTAATACCTTCCCAGAGGTAATCCTGGCAATGTCGATCTTTACCCAAACACTTTACTCCTGGAAAATAGGGCTGATTAGGAAATCTCCACCACTGTTTCAATTCTAGATCCTCCACCCTTTTGTGTTCCAGGAAATGGCTTGCTGCAAGAACCACCCTTCCTCCTGCCATTGATATTAAATTTGCTGTCCACTTTCTCTCTGTGACTCTTCAAATACTTGCAGATGACCCCTTTACTTACCTATCACAAGGGGAGATACATACCCTCTGAATTCCCATTCTTTGTCTCACAAATGATTAGCAGAAATGTTTGTTCCCCAATACCAGCTAGACACAGAGCTGATGGTCTGAGACTCCCACTGATTGCAAAAACAATTCCTACTATGTGATCACCCCACATGCAAATGGCTTATTCCTGTTTGTATATCTCCAAAGCAAAACCACTCTGCTGAGAAACTCGGGTGTTCCTATCTGAGATGCTCTCCCTGTTGGAATAACCTGAATGAGATAAATTTTTTTCTTGTCTGGATTTTTGTATTTGATACAACTCCAAGCAAATTTGTACATGTTTCCCCCCACTTTATGAAATAGTTTTAAAGACTTTATCATTTTAGCTTATGAATTTTTCAATCTTAAACTCTGATTACTTTAAGACATAATAAAAATATTTGGTATAGTCATATACCCAATATAATCATACATTATTAGTTGCAAGAAGAAAGTCATGATTTTAGTGTCAATTTACATAAATCAGTGGTATTATAAAAACAATTATTTTTCAAAGCATGATTTATATTTTGATAGCTTTTATGGAGAATTATATTAATAAGATTTTTTCTAATTTTTTGAAAGTTTTAGAGTTATAAATAGTCTTGGTTTTTTACCCAATCCACATTTTAATGTCATATTGACTTGGAGTTTGAAATAAATACAAATTAACGAAATAATAAATATCTTAATTCCAATCTTTCAAGATGCTCATAAATGATAGCTCTTATTACCGTGTGTCATAAGAACCACAGACTTTGAGAGTCAAATTCAATCACATCTTATCCTTGACAGTATACATTCTTCTAACAGGATGTTAAGTGAAAACCCTTCTGTTTCAGTTTTGGCTGAGACTTCAAATTCCAAAGAAAATAACAGTGAGCAAGTGCTTCCACATTCTACACTGAGGAAATATACTGCATATATAAGACTAGCAAAGGAAATTGCTAGGAAATAAAAATGAAAACTGTTTTTTCAAGCCCTAGCTAAGTATGCATCACGGCATAAGTTTTGAGGTTGAAGAAGCAAATAGAAAAACATTTTAAAATAAAGCTGTTGAATTGCTATGGCATTTTCCCCCTTCCCTTCATGAAAAGAGAACAGCGGGAGTAAACTTCTTCTTAACTGAAGTTTACTAAAGGGTTTAATCTAACCATTTGGAGATCTTGATATGTATATGCTCTAAGGGAAGGGCATGAAAATGCTTAAGGAATTCGAGAGAGAGAAAGAGAGAGGGAGAGAGAGAGAGAAGGTAGCCCTGCAATAACATGTGAGTATTTTCTGTAATCTAGAGTTGTGTCAAATGAGAAGGAGTTGGCCAGGAGTGGTTTATAGAGGACCATCTGCAGGTTTGATATTACCCCAACCAAATGGGTAATGCAGACACCAGCCTGCAGTGTCCATGGTGTCATGAATGAGACATCAGACATTCACACGGACTACCGAGTCCTGTGTGAAGGAAAAGGAATGGCCCGGCTACCCTCTCAAGGGGAGGGCACCTTGGAGCGGCCTGGCCACTCTCTCAAAGGAGAGTGCCCTGATCCTTCCTTCACAAGGTTTTTATTGGCTTTTAATTTGCCCAGGAATACAGGTAAAGTTCATTAATCATTGTCAGGCAGTAAGGATCAAACAACAGATAATGTGCAAATAACTCTGAGGGCCTATTCTGAGTCAGGGTCTGTTAGCTAAAGGGCTACAAAACTCTGGGAAGCAAACTCATTTCCTGCCCAGTCCTTTATCATTTAATTAAGAGCATTCTTAGCAAAACAGGTTTCATAGGAGTTTAGGTATTCTTTCTCAGGCCTAATCACCCAGGGAACCCGCTCTTTCTAGCACAGGGCTACACCGCCCTCTGTCATTGTTTCAGGATTAAGTCAGGCAGAGGGAGCAAGGCAGCCAAGAGATTAGAAGACTTCTCGCAGACCAGGAAGACTCAGGCTTTGTCAAAGCCGAGGGGCGAGGGTCCATCACCCCCTTTTGCCATAGCCCCCAAAATCCTTTCTTGAGGGCCTCCCACATGATCATGCCTGGCTTAGGTCGTTCCCTCCTTGGGGAATCTTACCCATCATTGGCTAACCGACCAAGCATTGGGGGCCAGTTATGGATGAAGTAAAGGAGCAGAAGTGGCGCTCCTGCCAGGGAGATGAGCTTTGTCTCCTTAGAGGCTCTGGTCCGAAGGTCTCTCACTCAGCCTTAGCCATGGGGGGGGGGGGGGGGGGTTACAGCTCCTGAAACCAGGCAGGGCGGTTCCCAACAAATGGGTACCCCTTCAGAAATACAAGGCTGAGGGAGGAATTTTGAGATGGAGGGCAGGGGACAAACAAAGAAATGTTATCACCTGACTAACCAGAAGTGTGGTAGAACACTGCATGAGACAAAGAGTCAAATTTAAACATATGCTAAAGCAAGATCGTAACAGTTCCAGATAAGTGAAAATGTTTCCCCCCAACCTCTCTTTCCTTTCAACTCCTCTTGCCCTAGAGAGGATAAAAATATGGGTTAGTAAGCTGGGAGGAAGGGGTGATATAGAGAAAAAGAAGCAATGGTTTGCAGAACAGAGAAGATGAAGGCACATGCCTTTTCACTGCAGCCTCCATAGCTGGGCAGGTACAGCAAGGAAGGGTGGAGAGAAAGGATCACTGATTCTAATGAAATCAAGTTTTGATAATTACATGGATCTGGACATTTTAATTATTGAAATAAGATGAGAAAAAGACATGAGGGCTACCTTAGATAGCACCCAAAGACCCTTATAAAACCCAGGAAATAAGTAGCCTCATGGAAAAGTTTTGAATAGGAAAAGGTGGTTCATTTGTTGATAGCTGTGTTTGTTGTGATTTTACTCTTCGTATTTTTCATGTTTTTCTTAGATAAGTCTCTTTAACATTTCATATAATAAAAAAACACAAACAATGAAAACAAAAACTAAGCAAACAACTAGAACAGGAACAGAGTCAGAAAAATGGAGATCACATGGAGGGATTTCTGTGTGTGGGAGGAGAAGAATGGGGGGTAAGGTACAGGGAATAAGAAGCATAATTGGTAGGCATAAAATAGATGGGGAGAAATAAAAAATGGTATAGGAAACAAAACTCAAAGAACTTATATGAACAACCCATGGACATGAACTAAAGGGGGACAATGCTAGAGGGTTGTGGGGTGCAGAACAGAGTGGGGATAAAGGGAGAGAAATTGGGAAAACTGTAATATCAATAAAATATACTTAAAAGGGGGGAATAGAACGCAATTATTTTCTACTTGTTCCATATAAAAACAATTTTTCAGGGTGAAGTTACAGAAAACTGACAGTATATGAATAGAGCTGCTATAAACTTTGTATACAATCTTTATATGGACATCTGTTTTATTTCTCTTGGATAGATGCCTACATGTTAAATGGTTGGATCATAACATACATATATGCTTCACTTTCTAAAATGTGTCCAGTTTTATCAAGTAGTGTCCCCATTTTTACATTTCCACCTACGGTGCATGAGAATTCTAATTATTTCACTTCTCCACCAATCTGTTTTTCTATGAGTGTCTAGTGGTATTTCACTGCCATGCTAATTTGTGTTTCCTCAGTGATTTATTATGTTGGGCATCTTTCATGTGCTCATTTGTCATCAGTTACAGAGTGCAGCTAGTCACCCACAGAGGATGTAAAATGGAACCATAAAACTCCTCAATCTGAAAAAAGGCAATAAAAATGTAGAAAAGAAAAGAGGAAAACAGGGACAATTAGAAAGCAAATAACAAGGAGGTGTTTAATCAATATCAATAACCATATTCAATATAAATGGTCTAAACACTTCAATCTAAGGACAGAAATTGCTAGACCAGATAAAATAAAAGACCCAACAATCAGTGCCTATACAAAACCTACTTTAAATATAAAGACAGTAATTGGTGAAAATTAAGGGAATAAGAAAAGATATCCCACACTAACATTAGTGAAAACAGTGCTGATGTGGTTGTAGTAATTTCACACATAATGAATTTCAGAACTAACAATATTAAAAGGTATAAAAGGGGTGATTTCATAATGATAAAGGTGGTTAATTCATCCAGAGAATATAACAGTCCAAACGTGAATACACCAATAAAAGAGCTTCAAAATATATGAAGGACCAACTGATGATACTGCAAGAAAAATTGTAGACAGATCCACACATGTAGGACCAGATTGCATCCTTCACTCAATGACTGATAGAACAAATAGATAGGATATCCTGAAGAGTACAGAAAACAAGAACAAAATTAGCAATGAACATAACCTAATTGATGTTTATAAGCTACTGCTTTCAACAACAGAATACACATTCGTTTCAATTACACACAGAACCTTTACCAAAGATACATTCTATATTCTCAATAAAGAATACAAAGTTTTCTCTCTGATCAAAATGGATTCAGATTGGTAACTAATAACAGTAAGATATTAGGAAATAAGTCAAATTTTTAAATAATACATGTATTAAAGAAAACAAGAAAAGAATTTAGAAGGTATTCTGAACTAAATAAAAATGAAATACAACATCTAAAATTTGAATGCAGGTAAACTGTACTTAAAGGAAAAATAACTATATTTAAAAAAGAGTAAAATTATGAAGTCAGTCAAGTCAGTAGTCATAGTCTATGCTAGGAATCTAGCAAAATCTGAGGAAGTTAATCCCAAAGGAAACAGAGGAATTACAATAATAAATGTCAAAAGAAGAAATAAATGGGAACAAAAATACAAAAAAATAAAAGAGGAAGTTACATCTTTGAGAAGACCAATAAAATTGATAAACCTCTAACCAGACTGATAAAGAAAATAAATGACATGAATTAGCAAATGAGGAATGAGGTAGGTGATATTATTGCAAATATTATATACATTCAAAGGATAATAAGGGAATATAATGAGTTTAATGCCGATAAATTTGACAATTCAGATAAAATGGAAAACTTTCTTGAAAAATACAAACCAACAAAGTTCACTACAAAGAAATATGTCTTTCCTCTTTAAGTTACCACAACATGGATGAACCTAGAGTGTATTATGTTACATGATATAAGTTGGACAGAGAACAACGGATACCATATGATTTCACTTATACATGAATCTAAAGTAACAAAACAAGTGAACAAAATGAAACAGAAATAAACTCCTAGATAAAAAGAACAAATTGGTTACCAGAGGAGAGAGGAATGGGAGGATAGGAGAAAAAGGGGAAGGGGATTAAGAACTACAAATTTTCAGTTATTAAATAAATTATCTGGATGTAATGTACAGCACAGAAAATATAGTCAATAATACCATAATAACCATATACTGTGACAAATGGTTACTAGACTCATTGAGGTAATTGCTTTGTAAGGTATATAAATGTTGAATCGCTATGTTGTACACTTGAAACTAATAGAACATTGTATATCAATTATCATTAAAAATAAATGTGAAAAAAGAAATACTTCTGCCTAGTCTGATGTGGCTCAGTGGATTGAGTGCCACCTGTGAACTAAAGGGTCACCATTTTGATTCCCAGTCAGGGCACATGCTTGCCTTGCAGGCCAGGTTCCCAGTAAGGGACGCACAAGATGCAATCACACATTAATGTTTCCCTGTCTTTCTCCTTCCCTTCCCCTCTCTAACTATAAATACATAAATTTTTTTTAAAAAAAGAATTATGTCATTTGGATAGCCCTAAATCTATTTTTAAGAGAATTATTAATTACAACCTTCCTATAAAGGAAAATCCAGGATGAGACAGTTTCACTGAAAAATTCTACTGAACATTTAAGGAGAGACTACCACCAATTTTATAAAAAAAAATACTCTTAAAAAAATAACAGAGGAAGCAACACTTTTTACCTCTGTGAGGCCATTATGATCCTGATGCCCAAACCAGGTAAAAATAGAAACACCAGAAAAGAAATCAAGAGATGTATATCCTTCATGAACATAGTTATAAAAATTCCTAACAAAATTTTAGCAAATCAAATCCAATAATATGTAAAAAAATACATTATGACCAAATGGATTTTATTCCAGGAAAGCCTGCTATGTTTAAAATTTGGAAATTAACTTGTGTAATTCTCCTTATTAACAACTGAAACAGTACAACCATGTGATCATCTAAATAGCTTGCAGAAAATCTGTTTACCATAATGCATTGTCTATCCCTGATACAAACTCCCTGCAAACTAAAAATAGAAGTGAACTTCAAACTATGAGGAGGCAATGAGTTGGTTTACTATTTGACTGAAAAAGCCCCTTATCTCTGGGAAGGCTTGGATGCCTGGTTTGTGACTTTTGGGCCAGATAAGGGCAGCAAATATTAGGTACCATTTAAGGTTTGAAACTCTCTTAATGACCCACACAATTAGTTTCTTCACTGATGTTTGCAACTGGACAAACCACTTTGACAAGCCTGATTGATCAATTACATGATAAGAAAAAAAAACAAAACTGCTTTTTAGGAAATTCTTCTTGCACAGATCAGCTGGTTCAAGCGGGAGACAGCATGGTAGAAGTGTGATACAAATGTATGAATAGTAGCCCAGGGAAACTCCTGTATGAAAGGTCTCTCGGACACCTGTTGCTTACTTGCATTCTCTTTCTCTTGCTGTACCTTAGCCTTTGTTTCTAAATAATGGTCTCACATGTGTGTGCTCTGTGGAGTCTGGTGAATCCTCTCAAATATCCACAATGGAAAATAAATCTTTGTAACCTGATAAAGGGCATCTATGAAGAACAACTTATACTTAATAGTGAAAGACTGACTGCTTTTCCTGTAAGATTAAGAACAAAACAAGATGATACATTCTCATTATTTCTGTTCAACATTATACTGGAGATTCCAGTCTGTGCTTTCAGGCAGAAAAAGAAATAAAAATCAATCATCTATGATGAAAATCCTACAAAATCTGCAGAGAAAGTTATCAGAACTAGTAAATGAGTTTACAAGGATACAAGATCAATTTACAAAATGAATGATAGTTTTATTATAGTATCAATAAACAATTGAAAATTAAAATTATGAAAATAATACATACAAAATATTTAGGTATAAATATTTGACATAAGAGTTGTAAGATCTATACACTGGATATTATAAAACATACCTGAAGAGATGGAGAAATAACTTGTATTCATAAGTTAGACGGCTCAATATTGTTAAGATATCAGTTCTCTGCAAATTCATCTTTAGATTCAATTCAATCCCAATGAAATTCTTAGTAGACTTTACCTTTAAAATTAACAATTTGCTCATAAAACTTATATGGAAATATAAAACATTTGGTTTTCAAAAGACACTGGTGTGAAAATAAAAAGGCAAACAAAGAAATAGGAAAAATATTTGCAAGACATGTATCTGACAACAAACCTGTATCTCAAATTTGTAAAGAATTTCTTCTAATTCAACAATTAAAAGATAACACAACTTAAAAATGACTAAGAGATTTTAACAGACACTCATTTTGATTTTTTTATCTTTTTTTTATGTGCGGAAGTCCTGCACTGCCAACATTTCTTGAAGTCACAGTGAATAAAGATGTTTTAAATATGTCCAAACCTAGAAGAAGTATTTAAATTAAATCTGCTGCCATAAGATTGTATTCTTCCTACAATTTCTACAGTCTCCATGAAACTTATCGGTCAAATAAACTAATGTAAATATTCAGACTACTACAGTTCAGCAATGCTATAACACTCTTCCTGTTTGATTTTGGTAGCTTTTTTGTTTGGTAGTCTAGACATAGCCTGCGTTTCTTAGACATGTTTATAAATGATTCCAAAAGGTGGTCTAAATAAAGGCATCACTGAAATACAAAGCATCTTTTTGTTATACATTATTGTTATTAAGAAAAGATTCCAACAAAGTGCTTCTGGCAATGAGTAATTTATTCTGACAGATGTTTTCTACACATGAGAGTTCAGCTCCACCTTTCCTAAAAATTTAAGTTTTAGGAAAGGTCTTTCTTTCAGAGCCCTTGGGAAATAAGTTGTGGTGTAGACTGTGTTTCTTAAAACCACTCCTATCATTGTTTGAAATCCAATGGCAAAGGTCTTCTCTGGTAAATAAATGATTTTGAAACTTTAAAGCTTTCCACATATTTTGCTCCTTGATTCAAAACTAGCCTTGCAAGATAAGTTAAAAAATATAAAAAATAAAATTGGGAAGACTAAGAAAGTTAATTTGACCTCATAAATGTGAAATTGAGTATGAAGACAAATATTCTCTGTGTCCTAAAATATAGAAGAAGCTTAATAAATTACCTGATTCGATCCTCTTGTTTTGTAGATAAGAAAATCGAGGCCCAGAGTGAGTAGGTGTAAGGTGCCACGCGTGGAAACCAATAAGCTATGATACTTCTAGTTCAGTGTTCCTCCCATTATACCTTCTGGAATGACAGGAGGAAATAATCTCTGACAACATAATTAAGGCCACTTACAGAGGTCAAATAAATTGCCCAAGGTCATATAGCTAGTAAGTAGCAATGCCGGGACAAGAATCTAACCATCTGAGGCCCTAAAGCCCATAATTTATACTACACCACTATATTCTTTATATATTTGTAGAAGCAAACTAAAATATATTTTGGTTAAAATATGTGTGCATTTCATGAAAGAAACTTCCCAGTTTGATTCATTATTGCATTCTTGAGTATATCATAATTACACAATAAATATTCAATTTTCATTCAAATTCACACATATTGATTGATTTTAACCTGAATGTGTACAACTATGCACTTGGAAGACAAGGGACATTTGTGCTGGCTCTAATTCTGATAGCAAGAACTTATGTCCTTTGAAACTCTCTTAGACATGTCTTTGTCATGACCCAAGATGCTTCGGTATAGTGAAGACCATTTCTAGCTGATCTAACTTACACATTTGGAAAATAATATATAAAAGAATGATACAGATTATTATTACTATATAGGTATAGACATATTCAACCATACCCACTGATTTATTTTTCCGGAAGAATTAAGAGAGATTGGGCTGAAGGAAAGGTGAGAAATAAGTGAAAGAAAATGTCCCTTATATAAGTACATCAGTGTGTGGTTGCTTCCCACACACTCCCAACCGGGGACCTGGCCTGTAACCCAGGCATGTGCCCTGACTGGGAATTGAACCAGAGACCCTTTGGTTCCCAGGCCAGTGCTCAATCTCTGAGTTACACCAGCGAGGACTAAATACATTTATCTTGAATCTCTTAGTAATTTGGGATTTGCCCCTTGAGTATCTCTCTCCAGCTATAATTTCTCATTTTCTCTTTCTCTTTCCTCAGTCCTCATCTTTCAAAATTTTTAAGTATTTTGTAGGAATATAACAGTACATTTGTTTGTACATGCCTCTCATAAGTATGCTAAAAATTGGTTGCACCTTAAAAATGTAGCTTATGAAGAACTGTACAAAACATAGTACTTCTGGCAAGCATAATTTCAGTACTTTTATTCTTAGTAAATACATCAGTTATATCTGCTAAGTACTTTTAAAACTGTCTTTAAAATAATACAGTGATTAAGAACAGACAGTACAAAGCTGATATATTTTACATGTTTTTAAAGTCTAGCATGTGTGGGTTGTGGGTTTGTTGTAATTGTATGTGCATTTAGATAAGCAAAGTATTTATCCATGTAGTCCTTGATTAATGTGTAATCCAAAAAATAAAATCAATTGTGATTTTTTAAATCCTCACCTGAGGGTATGTTTATTGACCAGAGAGAGAGACAGAAAGAGAGAAACGTCGATGTGAGAGAGAAATACTGATCAGTTGCCTCCCATACACTCCAGACTGGGGATGGAACCCACAACTTAGGTATGTGCCCTGACCAGGGACTGAATCTGCAAACTTTGGGTGTGTGGTCAACACTTCAACGAACTGAGCCACCTGGCCAGGGCTCAATTGTGATTTTTTAAATGTATTTTAATTATTCCAAATACCACCATTTGAGATAAAGTTTAAAATATATTCAAACAGAATAAATTAAATTAATTTTAATAAATTACACCAAAGATATCATTATCTTTAATGATATATACATTAATATGTAACTCTTACATATAATATCTAGTAAAATCTGAGAAACAACACTTAATAACTTGTTAAATAATTTAGTAAAATAAGAAAATGAGTATAACAAATAAGGTACAAACTAATACAAGAATTGTAAGTGATCAGCAAGCATAAAAAGATCCTCATCTTTACTAATTTAATATAATTAAAATAATGTTATACTTTTTATCTAGATATTTAATTTAAAAATTTATAATATTCTGTTCTGGCAAGCATGGTAAAAAGCACCCTCATAAATATTCGGTGTGAGTAGATATGAGTTATCTGGGAATATGTGTGTAACTTTAAAATTTGCCTACTCTTTGCCTAATAATTAATTTGACCTCCCAGAATCTACCCTTCAGTTATACTGGCCTAACCATGACAGTGTACACACATGCACACACTCACGCACATACAGACACGTTCAAGCCCTCAACCAAGGCATGAGGATATCAGCGCATGAAAATAGTGTCCTATCCAACTATTGAATCACGGCAAAGGGATAAGAAGACACAGTCCCCAAAACAAGACAAAGACCACAGAGCAGCTCCAGTGTTCATTCAAGGCTGTGATGCTGAGCTACACACTCAGAAGATCTGTCTAAAAAGGAACGGGAAGGACATTCACTTGAATAAAAAAAATGATCTATGTCGCATCTTTGCTCACAATTTGATTATGCCATCAGTAAAACATGAATTACTTTTCTTTCCTTCATCCGACAATGGACACTTTCCAATTTTCTGACGGCTCCCTATGACAGCATAATTTTTAGTCCAGTAGGCTCAACATTTAGAAACGTCTGTGAGTCTTTTCTTCTATGCCAACTTCCACAAATCATGACAACCTTCACCCAAGCCCACATGACCTTATTTCACTTTAATTACTAAAATAGTCATGCTCTTTCTGATCAACACAGATATGTCAAGATAATCTTTTTCAAATTAAATCTTTTTTTTCTACTTCCCAAGAACACCAGCTATGATGAAATGCTGTCTCTCAGACAGCCACATTCCCTGTCTCTCCCTTCTCAGATGGTTTGCACGCCACTAGCCCGGCTAATTTTACACTTCTTCAACTCCAGAAATTCAGGAAAGTTTTCCTCTAAGTATAATAAAGCAGAGTGTTTAAGAGCGCAACTCTAAAACAAGACTCAATGGTTTTGCAATTTGCATCTACCACATTGCCACTATATGACTTTAGACCCGTGATTTAGTCACTTTGCACCTAGGTTTACTTATGCATAAAATAGGCAGAAAATATTTAATAAAAGTTTTTATTTCATAAATTCATGAAGTTGTTGTTGAATTTAATGTTATATTCTATATAAAGTTAGTAGTTATAGTTTGGGCTCACAGGCTGGCACATAAATATTAACAATCATTCCAAAAAATGACAGCATTTTTCTTTTATTTTTTATGCTTCTTACCAGTGTATGTATATAGCCTTTTAAAAGTACACAAAATGTTCTCGTTCATGTAAAGAATATTATGATGTATATTGTAAAAGAAGAAATAACTCACTGATAAGAACAATGAGTTTCAAAATGTTTTCCTCATATTTCAGTTTCTCCTTGCCTTTTCTCCATCACATAAGCCTGTGACACTTTTTTCAAAATCCGATTGTTTTTGATGAAAAACCTCCCTTGGAAATTTATCAATCCAAGACTAAACCTCTTTTTACCAAAACAAAATTAAAGTGCAGCTTTATCTAGATATCCACATTCTGAAACTCTCTAGTATTCTTCCCAGTTAAGGTCAGTATCATTTTAATAAAACAGAACTAGCTCAAGAAAAATGTTCCCAGGAATAAGAGTCCCCAACAGCCAAGGGCCAGCGGATGTCCCTCTGCAAATTGGAACACTGGCCTCTGCTCCTAGAGACGAAAGTGGGGCATTTAAGTTGGCCCCCAGTTCTCTGTGTGTCTGCTGGATCACTGCACATGCTCAGTGGTGTGCAGGGCGAGTAGTGCTTCTCGTGGGCAATGAAGGTGCTGAACTTTATCTTACACAGACAGCAGGTATTGTAACTTTATGTTATGGTTCCCATTGGGCGCAGGGGCCAGTGTCTTATTGTGCGGGATCTGGATGCCCTTGCCCAAGTGGGAAAGGGGCATCTGCAGAGAACAGAGAACAGCTTCTGGTGCAGATGACAGGCTGCGGGCAGGACCTGGCATGGGGTTGACTCCATCAGCGAGGCTGTCCCTGGAGGCACAAGGCCCAGCTGTGGGGATGGACGTGAGAGTGGAGCAGGAGGGTGTGCCAGGGGCTTCCTCCCAGCAGGCCTTGTACCAGGGAGGAAGGCTCAGGCTGTGAAGCTGAGGGCAGTGGTGTCCAGCAAGCACGCCAGGCCGCTTCCGCTTCCACCTCAGAAGCAGCAGTGAGAACGTCAACCTGGTGTTTCCCTGTTGCCTCTGTGCCACCCTTTACAAGGTATGTGCATTATGCCAAATACTCAATACATTTCATTGCCATCTTATTTTTTCTCTTTAGTTAACAACTTATTACACATTGCTGAAACTGACCACCAGTTGCCAGAATATGTAACATGAAGATTTCAGTGTCCAAACCTCTGCATACCCCTGAAACAGTGTGAGTGGAATAAAATTAGATTGACCACTGGTCATCCAATAAACTGAGTAGCTTTAAATCAAATGTCTGTTCTTGTCCAATCAGCTGTGGCCAAAGGTGGAGGGTCATTTAGATCTACAGTCAAGAGATACTGTGGGCCAGACCAGCTTCTCTGAAAAAGAGGCATAGAAAAGACAGGTGAATTGATTTACCCAATAACTGCAATCTCCTTTCCCTAAACTCACACCAACTCCATAATTAATATCTCAAGAGAATCATCACCGATTAGGCAGTGATAAGGCAAAATGCTATTATCTCTTCTCTGTTGTTATGCCAAGTGTAGCTCACTATTCGTTTTTCATCAGTCTTCTACTGTATTAATACTAATAGTATCTGTTAAACACGTAACATCAATGTAGGACCTATTCAGATCCAGGGGTGTCAAACTAATTTTCACCAGGGGCCACATCAGCCTTGAGGTTGCCTTCAAAGGGCTGAATCTAATATCAGGACTGTATAAATGTAACTGCTCCTTAACAGTTAAGGGAGAGCTCGGCACTGCCACCCAGGTAGAAACAAGGTGCCGGGTCAGATAAAACAAGGCAGAGGGCTGGATTCAGCCTGTGGGCCTTATGTTTGCCACCTGTGACATATTCAATGTAAAGGAAAGTTGAGTTTAAGGAAATAGGAATTTAGTAAGAAAATATTGAGGAATTAAAGATAAATTAAAGCAAATGGTTTCCTGTTCTTTACTCAGACTCGTTCAACACATGCCTCAGCCTTCGTGGGAAGGAGGGGCTTCCAGAACCAAGTCTGAATAGAAGTCCAGTATATTCTTTCCAAGGCGAGGTCAGACTTTAATGGTAAGGAATCCAATGATTCTTTCTCTACTTATTGGTTGGCTTAGGTAATATTGACCAGCCACAATCCCAAACTAAAATGCAAGGAAGGAACAAGCTTATCAAATACATCATTTCCCCCCACATTTGAATAATCAGTAGACATGGAGCGTGCAGCAGCCCCCCCCCCCCCAGAAGTTGTTTGCAAAAATGATGTATGTATGGAATAAAAAGGCCATTCTGGTACTTCACCTGAAAAAGTCCAGAGTGCAGTTGGCCTGGCCACACATTAGAATCAGATGAGAGGTTTTATAACTTACTGTTGCCCGAGATCCACCCCTGACCAATATAATCAGAATCTTTGGTAAGGGGTTCACACATTGGTATTTTTTAAAAGTTACTCTGGTGATTCTCATGTGTAGCCAGGTTTGAGAAGAATAGGCTAGCCTGTAGGGAAATAAAAGTGATTAAGAACACATGGAAAGCAGATTCTAGCCAGCTGGCTGTACTTCCCCAAACAAAAAAAAAAAAGAAAAAACACTAGAGGAAGTCAGGAAAACCCAAGTATCTAAGAGTTATGGAAAAGAGGGCTAAGTGGGAAGCCTAGTTGCTTCACAAGTAGGACTATCACTCAGTCATAGTATCCAAAGCTGTGTTTCCACCTCAGGCATGAGGCAGAGGCCACTAGATTCAAATTGCACTGTTTTAGATTACATTCTTTGCTTAAATACAAAGGGAAAAAGCATAACATGTTAATCTTATTGGGACATTGTATGTAGCTAAGATTTAGTTATAAACTAATGCTATTAATATTAGGATATTTTTAGGGACTGCTCTCAAGATATAAGAAGAGGAAAGAATGATCATTGTTATCTGGTTATAGTACCTTTATTCAAAGTGTGGTCTTAGATAAGTCCCTAATCAAACTACCTCTCAATTCCCTTGTGTCTAAAGTTAAGGAGTTGATCTATTTGTTTATTTAATCATCCATTCATTTATGCTGTGAACTTGTATTGATCAGCTCTCTGTAGTCATGCATTGTCCAGTGCTAGGACTACTAAATGCACCAACTATGCTTTCTGCCTTTAAAATCTTACAGACTAGTGAACTGCAAGTAAGTGATTACAGTACAGTGTGAGTAGGAAACATGGGGAGATGCACAGAGGGGTTCAAGAGGTCCGGAAGGATTTCTCATAGGAGTGCCATTTTAGTAGGTAGTAAAAAATGAATGAGGATTTCTAAGCATATGGGATGGGGGGATAGGAGTGACGAACTGAGACAGAGAGAAAGCAAAAGGCCTTTAAAATACCTGTCATCAATTCATTGTGATTCAATTTTAGGTTTGACACAGAGAAGTGGGGAGAGGAGGCCTCATCATGAGGGACTGGTGAGGACCAGGATGTATTCTCAGGCAGTGGTGGTGGGATGATCACACTGGGGAGATGGCTCTCATAACTATGGAGAAGATGAATGGAAGAATGGGGAGACTGAGGTTAGGGACATAGAGAGTAAAGCAATACTCTGGAGCAGAAATTATCATGGCCTGAACTAAGAGTTTTTCTGGTAATAAAATTCTAATTCTATGAGAGAAAGAGAGAACGTGATTGAAACAGAGAGAGAGAATGAACGAGACAATAAAATGAACTTATAACCTCCAAAAAATATTACCAACCATGTGCTTTTTGATGGCATTTTCACAGTACAAATAATATACACATATCTAGAACTTTGAGGGCAAGTTTTTATCTTCTTCTAATTACCAATTAATAAGATTATATGTTAATGTGAGAATGAAGAAGCTTGTACAGATGTTGACCAGTGTTGGGTTTGAGGATACCCACAGATTTCTAAACGATTCCATGTATCTTTACTTATCTCATCTCTAATATAGCCCCAGGGGTTTTCAGAAAAATAGCATGTAATGTCAACTCTGTGCTTAAACTGTAAGAATCCAACCCTTGGGAACTATCAAGTTATCAGTCTTTACTACTGAAAACATAACACGGTGTAAGTAGAGCTACTCTGAATGGTTCAGGTTACATTTAGGTAATATTTTGAGTGAGATGAAGACAGAGAGATTTTCACCCAAACGACTACTTTAAATTGCCTACATTTATGTCTCAGATTGTTTTTTTGTGAAGTCGACCAAGGGTATAAAAAGCTTCCTTTCCAAAAAGGAAAAAGCCTTTATATTGCTGAGGTCTGGACACATGCAAACTGAATACTCTTTATTCCTAAGAGGAAAACAGTTGGAACATTATTTGTGCCCCTTTAAAGTTTTTAATAAAGTTTTTAAATAAGAAGTCAACTAAATAGAGATTTATGATCCAACAATATTCTTTTTGTTCATTTATTTGTAACACATAATGGAGATTTTATATGAAAGAAGAAAAACCTTGAGGTAAATAACTTATGTGTACAACTCTTTACTGTTTATGCTTATAAGCAAATTACCTTTCTGATTTTTAGGGTAGATTCAAGTGCCAAAACCAATTCAATTACTCATGAAAACATTTGTGTTTCATCTTGGAAACTTGCTTACCCTTCGGCCTCATAGTTTGTAGCAATTTTCTAGTTTATATATCCTCTTCTGTTTTTCTAATTATGTAGTGAGAAGAGAGACACATTGGGCCCCCCAAACAACATTTATTTTAAAAAGCTCAAATAATTTCTCTCCTTCTGTCAGAAGAGAAAAAGGAAAAAGAGGAAGAGGAAGAATATGAAGGAAAGAAATGAAAGTGGAGCCAATTGACTGTTAGTTTTGGAAAGAAAAGCTTATACCACGTGCCCCTGAGAGACTTTAATGTCTTTTAACTAAAGTAGGGCTTCAAGGTACAATTTAGCATAATATGCTCCCCATTCCACAGGTACCAAACCTAATTATTATATTAAAAACTTCTTATGATAATGCTTTAATGATTTAGTAGTAAGTTTCATTTCAATCATTATCAAGTACCAGAAGAGAAAAATAAAGACGAACCTTCCAGGCCTTTAAATGTCAAACTCAGATCTGTGCTGTGATAAAAGATAGGATTTTTCTTGACCTTGAATACCAAGAGGTGGTGATTCAGAAAATCATGACATGGGCAAACTATGTCCACCATATTGTACTGGAGAAAATGTTGGTCCTGCTTAACATAAACTGAATTTTCAAATAGTAATTAGTTTAAAAGGCTGTATTGTGTATGATACATAAATCTATCATATTTAGGAATTCATAGACTATGTGGCTTTTGGCTAACTGGAAACCATGTACATCAATTATTATGAGGTCATAGAAGAAGTATAAGATGCTCAGTTCAAAAGAAAGTGTTTTATATTAGACATAACTGTGTATTACATTGTTTAAGAAATTTTCAGGGTCTTTGTTCTAAAATCTTTTTCCATTGCAGTTTTATCTGCAATTGGTAGATGGCGCCGACAGGGTGTGATTTATTGTCTCAAAAGGAAAACATTCTTCCACTCTTTCTCAGAATTTCAAAGCCAGTTCTGTATTTGCAGAATCTGTTGGGAGGATAGTCTTAGGTATTAAACATTGATTTTCTAGGTAATTCTCATAAATTTCATTGTATTTTGAGACATACTTTTGGTGAGATGTTGTTCCAGATCATTAAGACATCTAAGGCTGGCGTACCGGACAAACTTTCACTTCCCCAACACTTAGGCATGTTTTCCTTTTTTTTCTTAAAGTTGGTTTTTGTTGTTGTATTTCCCTGCACATCCAGGTCCTAGCGATGGATCATTCAGGTGTGGAAAGTAGAGGCTCTTTAGAGAAAACAGTCATTCTTGTGTGTGGCTGTAGTTACTATATCAAGTTTCAGTGCAACTTTTCCATTCCAGAACTTCTAAACCTTTAAAATCATGCAGGGCTAAAAAAAATAATAATAAATTATGGGATGCAACATTCTTTTCTATCACCTTCCAGCTGTGTGATTGGGGAAGACCATCTTATTCACGTCTCAAGAGGTTAATGAATAGTGTTAAAATATAAGAGAAGGGCTTCTGAAGTTTGTAGGAAGAACAAGTAACGCAGAGGAAATAAAAGAAGAGGAACAAAACAAAGAAATATATCTTTCAGATTTAATTTCCTTAGTGGTAGAGTCAGCCATTTTTATGGTTCAGTCAACACAAGTATAAAACATCTGACCACTGGAAAAATAGGGATTTTCCACATCTACATATTATGGGTCATTTCATAACAACAAAAACAACAATAAAACACTTCTTAGAAGTCTGTTTCTACATCTGTTATTAGAAATTAAACTGTAACTATCTAAAGGAGTTATCCCCTGTTGGTTTATATTCTATACCTAAAATATAAATTTTAAAATACTGTAGATGTGATAATTGTCAAAACATCTTTGCTTAAAGGATTACAAAATTAATAGTGCTCATCTATCTCCTAAGGATGTCCGTTTTCTAATAGTAACAGCTGAAAAATTTAAAGAAAGATCATCTAAAATATGTAGTTTTAGATTATTGCTTCATCCTAAAAACAGATAAGGGATATTCTTCAAGATAACATTTGTGTCTTCTCTTTTCTCTATGAAGATCACACGATGTACAGTACTGCCATGTATGTCAATAGTTGTTTGTTCAACTATATATATATATATATACACACACACACACACACACATATAATCTAGATAAAAATATATAGAGATCTGTCTATAAACATTTTATCTATAACAAATACAGATATATTTATATAGTCTAATATCTAATATTTGTCCAATATCCAATATAAGTCTTCTAAATAAAGATAGCTGTCTATGTATCTATCTACCTACCTACCTATTTGAAGGTTAAAAAAAAAAGAGACCATCATAGAATTTGTCATTTGTCTCAGTAATTAGGATATAAGTCATCTATGTTTTGAAAGTAAGAAAACTTTACCACAGCACATTTAATTGGAAAAGTTATATTAAATCTAGGTGATTAAACTAATTGAAATTCATTCTTTGCTGTCTTCTGGAAGAGAATATTAAGTCTTTAAGTTGGAAAAGGAATAAATTCAACATACACATTTTAATTCCCACCCATATTCAGATTATTGTCATTTTAAGAAACTTATGGTTCTTCTTTTCTCCTTTGCTTGCAAATTAAAACACATTCATATAGTGCTTAATAAATATTCATTGAGTGAATGAATAAAATCTATGTAGTCAGTCGCAGCTGTTTATCCAAACTGACTCACAATGTTCTATTTAGCTTCTGTATTTGCTTAAGAATAATTGCACTAGATTGCCAAAATAAAATGCTTAAACATAAGCAAAACTTAGTCAAAGTCCTATGTTCAGATGCCACAATTGTACCCCAGCTGTGACACTGGAATAGGAAGACCTGGTTGCATTATCTGGCATTTCCTGAGCTCTAAGCTACAGCTGGTTGTGCCACTTCTGGGACGGGGGTCTGGAAGGACTAGTGGGGAAGTGAAAATGTGGGTTAGGAGGAAGGCTCCATGAGGAGCACATTTCTCTGCCCAAGAATCTGCCTGTTTTGGGGGTTCCTCTGAGGCTACAGATTTGGCCGCAAAATTCCATGCAGGCTTTGCCTGTTCTCACCAGCCTCCTTTATTTTGCCTCCTTCTGTGAACAGAGTGGAGTCGGAAGATTTTTTTCTGCTCTTCTGTCCTTGAAGGAGAACATAAAAGCCCACTGATGTTTTGAAAAATATTTGTACTTATTAACAAATGGAATAAAAAGGCTGTGTAAACAGGGTTCCATTTTTATCTCCTCCTCATTCTTTTCTTTTTTTTTTTTTTTTTTTTGTCATATACACATATAAGCACACAGGAATAATAATGATGGAAAACTGAAGGTGAGGTTCCTGTGGAGGGACCTGTGTACTCAGCATCGCTCTAACCAGCAGCAAATCTGATCACTTTCATCTAGCTCTTGGAGCATCACCTGTGAAGGAAGAATGATAGGCTAGGATCCATTTCTCAGGGGTCATAGGGTAGACATGATAGGGGACAAGGGCATGCTGTCCTCACCTTCATCTTGGCCTGTGTCACTATCATTCCTGACATGGTAAATCCTGCCCTTGACCGAAAAGCAGATGAAGAAATGTGGCTATCCCTGAAATTAAGTGAAGCAAGAAATGTTACCAGCCCAGAGTTTAGATGAACTAAGAAACATGACTAGGGTTAAAAGGAGCACAATGTAGATGTTGTAGTTAGTGTGTGTATTTGTGTTTATGTGTATAGGTATCCTAGGAAATAGGAAATATCAGATTTAGGTGATGAGATAGAAAGCAATCAAGTGTAATCGGAAAGAAAGGTCTGGAAATACCCTGGATTATCATCATGGAAGGGGAAAAGACTTTTTCAGATTCCTGAGCTGAAAGGAAGACTGTTAATTCTTGGTGACATTTATATCTAAGAGACATGTACCAATTGGATTCATGCACATGGAAAATGTTTCCACTTTTAAGTGTGCACTGATTTTCTTTAAAAATTTACCTACCTTTCTTTCTTTCTTTCTTTCTTTCTTTCTTTCTTTCTTTCTTTCTTTCTTTCTTTCTTTCTTTCTTTCTTTCTTTCTTTCTTTCTTTCTTTTTCTTTCTTTCTTTCTTTCTTTCTTTCTTTCTTTCTTTCTCTTCTTTCTTTCTAGCCACATTTTTCCTCTTCCAATATGTCCCCAGAAAGTTTCAAAAGTGTTTGCACTTCCAAAAATAATACCAAAAATCAGTATAAAATGATGAATCTGCCTATTGGCGGAACCATGATATGACAAGAGTCAGACATTCTTACTTGAAAAGTTAATGATTTTTCCCATGTCACAAATGTAAGTTTTATTTCTAAAAAAAATTTATTTTCGTCTTCAGTTTTCCATACTTTCAGCCCTAGCCCTGCCACCAAATTCCAAAGAAACTTTAGTAAAAGAAATCTGTCAAATTAATGCTTATAGGTGATCTCAGAAATACAGAATCCCTGTATGTACTGGAAGTGTGAGATTTTTTTCCCCTTAAGTAAATTGTGGTATGTGGTTTAAGGAACACAGATCCCATGTTACCAATTTTATAATCCATGTTGGTTTATATCAAGAAGTAATATCAGTCTATTCTTGTTATAGAATTATTGCAATCCAGTTCACTGTCAGTCTTACAACAATAAATGAAACAATTTTTATAAATGACTATGATACAATGCAAATGAAATGACTGTTAAGGTAACATTATGTGACTTCAAGTGGAAACTTTTCACAGCTTAATTGTCTGACTTATTCTTACCATAGTTTATACCATACACAGCACAGTGTGTGTGGGGTGTGTGTGTAAAATAAAGGCTGGTTCACTGCCTCAAATTTCTCTCATAGTACAATGGCTCCCCTAAGAGGGTTATAATATTCCATTGACTGGTTTGTGGATTCATTTGCTGTGAGTTATTTCTGGCCAGTGGAAAGCATGCAGTTAACTTTTGGGTATTATTCAAGCAGACACTCTACGATTTTACCAGAGATTGTTTCTGTAGGAATAAATCTGTATACTATTTGTCTAGTCAAAAACAGAGCATGCTGACATGGAATCAGTGGGGGATTGGAAAATGGATCAGGGGTTGAGAGGAAAGAGAAAGGAGAAATCTGCTTATGTTAATAATATAAATAATCTACCTAGGATAGAAAAAAAACAAAATATGTTCTTTTAAGCTCCCCAAAGGATAAGCTATTGAAATAATGTGTGCATGGAGCTATATCCAGAAAAACTATAACCGATTTAACTTCTCTCTGTACATACTTAGCTCTCTTGTCTGCATAGATTCCTTTTGTTTGTGAATGAATTGTGTTGCTCTCATTTCTGGGTGTATTTCATTATTTTTAACACCATCTTGTTGTGATTGATTAGGAAGAGACATAAATACGCAGTTCTCAAAGTCCAGGAAGAATTATTTACCTTCTCATCATACACATGATAAAGGGCATGTGTACGCGTATAGGCACATGCATACACACACACACACACCACAGCTTCTGACTTTGTATTTTAAGAATGCACAGGGAAAATGGTATTATTTGCCTTTTGAGGAAAAGACATTTAATGTATCACAGTATCAGACAATGACTCTTAAAAACCTTTCACCCTAGACATTTTTTTATGGTACATGTGCATTTTTTACATTTAAGGGATGGATAGTTCTAAAGTAAGCCCCTAGACTTAGAATATATTTTTGTAGTAATCCTTGAAGAAGGTATACAGTGATTAACATACAAATTGTTACAATTAGAGGCTAAATGAACATGTTAGGTATTAATTTTCCTTGCTTTTCCTTTCATCATTTTTATGAAGCAATAGCTTGGGTTTATTATAAGGAACTATGCCATCCTACTTACAGATGGCATTTTTTTAAGTTTAAGTGTGAAATTGTCTAACACATAATTACTAATACTACTGAAGTTAATAGTAGAATCAGCATCCACTATTTCTCCAGTAAAATATTATTCAGCAAGATATAATTTAAAATGTAATAGGGGAATGCTAATTTCTATGAAAGTTGTGTTACATGTTCTTCCAATGCCTTTATTAAGGGTATTCTTTTTCATAAACATTGTGGTTATAATTCTTGATTATTTGACCTTAATAGCCTGTCTTAAGATTAACTGTGCACCATATTTTAAAAATGAATGTAATGAAATTTTCAAATTTTATATCACAAAACAAGGTCAAAACATAAACATTAAAACTTTAATATAACTGAACATCCACATTCAAAAACATAAATATGGACAGAGATCTTACACCCTTAATAAGCACTGACTCGCAATGGATCACAGATATAAATATAAACCGAAAATTTTTTTAAATACTAGAAGATACCGTAAGAAAATATCTAGATGACTTCAGGTATGGTGATGGCTTTTTAGACACAATACTTAAGGCACAATCCATGAAAGACAGACTTGATAAACTAGACTTGATTAAAATAACAAATACTTATGCTCTGTGAATGACAATGTCAAGGGAACTAGAAGACAAGCCACAGATTGGGAGAAAGTATTTGCAAAAGACACATCCGATAAAGGACTATTGTCCAAATGTATAATGGACCCTTAAAATTCAACAATAAGAAGATAAACAAACCAGTTTAAAAATTGGCCAACACATTATAAACAAAGCAACAAACAATAAGTGTTGGAGAGGTTGTGGAGAAAAGGGAGCCCTAGTGCACTATTGGTGGGATTGCAGACTGGTGCAGCCACTGTGGAAAACAGTATGGAGTTTCCTCAGAAAACTAAAAATGGTACTGCCTTTTGACCTAGCAATTCCACTACTAGGATTATATCCTAAGAACCTTGAAATGCCAATCCAAAAGAACCTATGCACCCCACTGTTCATAACAGCACAATTTACAATAGCTAAGTGCTGAAAGCAACCTTAGTGCCCATCAGTAAATGAATGGATCAAAAAATATGATACATTTACCCAATGGAATTCTATGCAGCAGAAAGAAAGAAGGAGTTCCTACCCTTTGCGGCAGCATGGATGCAACTGGACAGCATTATGCTAAGTGAAATAAGCCAGGCAGTAAAAAACAAATACCATATGATCTCACCTTCAACTGGAACCTAATCAACAAAAGAAACAAGCAAACAAAATATAATCAGAGACATTGAAATAAAGAACAAACTTACAGTAACCAGAGGGGAAGTGGGGGGGATAATGAGGGAGAAAGGGTGAAGGGTTTGCAGAAACAAGTATAAAAGTCACATGGACAAACCCAAGGAGGGGTGGAATCATGGGAGGGAGGTGGGGATGGCTAGGGTGGAGGGAAAAGACAGAAAACTGTACTTGAGAGACAATAAAATTTAAAGTATTTAAAAAATAAATAAAATTAAAAATAAATAAAAATGGACCAACAATATGAACAGATACCTCACCAAAGAAGATACAGATGATAAATATGAGGGAGGCCTCAAAAAATGGAATTATCTTCTGGAGGGCAGGCCCTTTATAGTACAGGCTTCCCCAACCAGGGGAGTGTTCCAGGAACCCATTGGTATCAGTGTACCAGTTACCGTTGTTGTGAGAGGCTGAATTAGACTTCAGTGAAACTTTTTGAAGACTCATTCAATGTGTTTGCCCATTTTATGATGAGTGATTTACAAGCGCACCTGCCCACACCAAACTGAGTGTTCAGCAGTTTTTGACCAAAAACTGCATGACCCCCATGTCCCACCCTCCCTATTCATGTGATCTCACCTGGAGCAACATTTTATTGTTTGTTTGTTTGTTTCCCTGGATGAAAAAAAACCTTACAAGGGAAACATTTTGCCCATGTGGGGAGGTGAAACAAAAAATTGCGAAAGGAATCAAAATCAATAAGTTCAAAACCTGTTTTGAGCAGTGGGAAAAACATCTTTATAGGTGTATTGTATCAAATGGAGAGTACTTTGAAAGTGACTAAAGTTTAAACATGTAAGAATACACAATTTTTTATAAATAAATTCCAGTTTTTTTGGGGTCCCCTCTCATAAACTTATAAAAAGATGCTCAACATATATTATTTGGGAATTGATCATTAAAGTGAGTTACCACAGCATACCTATTAAAAAGGCAAAAATTCAAAACACTGCCACCACCTAATGGTGATAAGAATGTGAAGTAACAGTGTATCTTATTCACTGCAAATGGTACAGCCACTTTAGAAGACAGTTTGGCAGTTTCTTACTAAACACTGCCTTACCCTGTGTTCCAGTAATCGTACCACTTGTCATTTACTGAAATAAGTCCACACAAAAACCTGAACACAATTGTCTAAAGCAGTTTTATTTATAAATTGCATAACGTTGGAAGCAACCAAGATACATTATTTTTCAGTAGGTGAATGGATAAATAGTGGTACATCCAGGTGATGGAATATTATTCAGTCCTGAAAAAGAAATGAGCTGCTAAGCCATGAAAAAAATGTGGAGGAACCATAAATGCATTTGCTAAGTGAAATAAACCAATCTGGAAATGTTCTATACCATGTAATTCTAACTCAGTGACACTCTAGAAGTCTTTAACTCAGTGACACTCAGAGAAGTCAAAACTATGAAGACACTGAAAAGATTATCTATATATGATAATGGAATGACTTTCAAACAAATAATTACATGATAGGACTCAGTCTTAATTTGGAAGAGTAAGGTAAAAAGGGATAAAAGAGATCTTGGAAATCCACATGTCATCTGCAACTTTCATTTTAGCTACTAATTTCAGCCTTTAACCAAAATCATTTTTCAGAGCTGATAATCAATATAGGGTGAATTCTGTTTTATTCGTAACACTTTCTTTTCTTCTCCTTGCATTTTTATTTTGGAGTTTGATAATCGATAATTTAAAAACCCCAAAGTCCATATGAAAATAGATATAAAAGTAAGTAAATGAGTTTGGATTTCTCAGAACTTGGCAACTGACATTTAGCTGAAATTAGCACCAGTTTAAAAGTTGAAAGTTTGCAGGGCTCAAAACTAACTGCTACTGATATGCATGAGACAAATCTGATCATCTACATGTGATTGAAGTCCCTTTAGCTTTTCATAACAATTTCCCATCACAGTAATTGAATTTTAGTAATTCACCATTTGATGGATTTGATTTGATTTATTTTTTAATTTTTTCAGAGCAGGGAGTTATCTGACACAATCAATTCTGTTTAGGTAATCTGTAATTTTACAACCTATAATCACTAATATTCACTCAAAGACTTCACAAATCGAATTTAAAATTCATGACTAATATAAGTGCAATTTGGACAAATGACTAGGCAAACTCCTTTCACTATGAGAAACAATAACATCAAGCACTCAATACATTTTAGTTAAATTAATGTCTTAGTGACATTACGAATGGACATACCCAGAGGGTTCCCACAAATTAACCTGAGAATCTTTTTTAATATATTAATTTTTTAACCTGTAGGATGAAAAAAATAACATTTTTTCTTTTTATTAATGGTGAGTTTTTATGGTGAATTTATATTAATAATACTCAACATGCAATATTCTAGGACCCATTCCATTTGTAATTCTTTAAGAATGCTGCTGCTGAATGAAACGGGAACTGTTATAACCACAATTTTCCTGCAGCACTGCATTATGAATGGTCTTTTTCTAAGTGGCATTTCCATCACATGGATTGAATTTTAAACTTTTTCAGTGGCCAATCAGACATTATAAAATAGTTATGCTACTGACTTGGTATGTGTTCAATGTCAAGCCACTTTTTTTTCCATTGACAGCTTGAGAATATTTTAAAACCATTAAAAAAATTTAAACTGTGGCTCAGAGGGACTTGCTGGAGTTAGACTGCTTTTAATTTTCTCATTCTATTTAGTGAATACTTGCCTTTCCTTGGATATGAGAGTAAAACTTACTGGATTTTTTTTAAGTACTTTTATTTTGGAGCTCAGATAAAAACAAAAAAGAAACTCCTGTATATGAATAAAGAAAAAAAAAAGAGGCCTATTTGTAGTTAGACTTTAAATATTCATAAATATATACTTGTAAGACCCTATTTCTTTTAAATTTGCATTCACTTATAATATGTAAAGGAAATTTATTTAAAGAGAGTATTTCAAGAAAAACTGACTTTATTCATTTGGAAGCTCTGGAAGAGGAATTTAAGATGTAGTTGCCTGATGCTACTATCCACATGCTAATTTCTGAGCACACCATTGAATAATGGCTCTCCTAAAGGCTGATACTGTGTTATTTACCTCTGTACACCAATGCCTCCTATTAAATGCAGCACACAGTAGGCACACAGTGGGCATTAAATTGAGCTGAAATAACCATCTTTTGAAATTCAGCCCTTTTTTTCATCGACAAAATGTTGAGCGCTGACTTTGTATCACGCACCCTTTCACATGTCTAAGCTACATGGATTGGGCTGCATAGACCACCCACAAAAACTCACAGCCCAGCAGAGAAGGAAGACTAATGTGCAGTGACAATCAGGTGTGGCAAATGATATGATAGAACAGGATTCTCAAACCTGACTTCACATCAAAATCACCCGAGATTTAAAAAAAGAAAAAGTTCAGCCCTGGCTGGCGTAGCTCAGTGGATTGAGTGCGGCCTGCGAACCAGGCATCGCAGGTTCGATTCCCAGTCAGGGCACATGCCTAGGTTGCAGGCCATGTCCCCCAGCAACCGTACATTGATGTTTCTTTCTCTCTCTCTCTTTCTCCCTCCCTTCCCTCTCTAAAAATAAATAAATAAAATCTTTAAAAAAAGAGAGAGAAAGTTCCCTTATCCAGGCTTCATCCCAAACCAGTTGAATCAGCCTTTTTGAGAGTGCTTTGAGGCCATTAGTAGTTTGAAATTGTCTACCAAGTAACCCCAGTGTGCAGGAGGTCCAGAAATACCGTGCTTGAGGCAAACATAAGAACAGTGTCCTCAATTCAACCTGGTAGTGTGAGGGAAACATATCCAGAAAAGTTGGTATTTAAGCTAACCTTTACAGAATGCTGAAGATTAGTCAAATGAAGGTGTGGTGAAGGGCATTCTTGGCAAAGTGAAAAAATTGGCTAATGAGGAGGAAGAGCATAACGCATTTAGGAAACCAGGGAGTTTCTCGTAATGTATGCATAGGTGAGTCTGGGGCTATAGCATGCAACAATGAGATATGTTACGTGAAGGGACTGCGTGCTTGACTCTTCAGTATTCATTGTAATCCAGATAACTCTTCTCCAGATATTGAAAAGCCTATCATAGCGATTTCAGTTATTCTTTAATAACTGGCTTAGGAGTAAGTGGATCTAAATAGGATGAAATCGAAGAGAAACAAACTTCTTTTTAACAAAAATAGAAACAAATTTTCTCCACTGAGCCTGGTCTCTTGAAATAAGTTCATTCAATCAATTCATCAAGACAAAAGGGAACTCTGTGGTAAGGCAAAGTGTTTTTTTCAAGAGGGAAACAGCATTGTTAAAACTTCAATTGGGATCCTTCTATATATCAGGCATTATGTGTGGGCTTCATATATGTATTAAAAAATCTTATAAACAGGTTTGGATTTTATTCTTCTGGACACAGTACACAGATTGGATTTGACAAGGCCTAAACTAGATGCAAAAGTATGTAGAAAAGGCCCAGACCTGGCATGGGCCAGTTGTTTGAGTGTCCTTCTGCAAAAGGTTCAAATCCCAGGCAGGGCATGTGCCTGGGCTGGGGGCCCAGGCCCCACTGGGGACACAGAGGCAATGGATAGATATTTCACACATTGATATTTCTCTCCTTCTCTTGCCCCGTAATTTCCCCTCTCTCTAAAAGTAAATAAAATAAAAATATTTTTAAAAGAATATAGAAAATATTTTACAAAATATGCAATAGATAGAGATTATTATAAAGAGAAAGAGGAAAAGCCAGAACACATTTAGGTGACAGAATAGATGAGGTTTGAAAAGTGGTAGGGTTTTATGGCTAAAAGAAATGAAGGGTTCTAGAATAACTTGTCTTAGAAATATTTGACTCTGTCTAAGTGAGAATGGACTGAGCTGAGTGTGAAACACTAGCTAATTGACCCTGGTTTTTGTAATGAACTTAACTTGGACAGAGCAAATGGTATAGGAATAAAGTTAATTAAATTTTCTAGTTATTCTGTGCATAAAGGGTCAGTAATTATGAACTATATGTCAGATATGCAACAAAGAAAATGCATTTTATCAAAATCTCATTGGAATTCCAGGAAAAGCAGACCCTGAAATTTTTCTATTGAGCAGATATGGTTAATAAAGTGAAGTGACTTGTACCTATTTTACTTTAATAGTGTGAACTCTTGATGGTCTTCTTATGTCCAGTACTATAGTTAAATTTAATTTCAAAGAGTATAATAATAGTGTTCATATTTTTTCAGTAATATCAGTCCCTCAGCTTTCATTCTTCATGTAATTTTCATTTAAATAGGAATTGTATAACTTTCAGTTAATAAAGTACAAGTTACAAATAGTATACTTTATTTGTATAATATTTCTTCTCTTGTATTAGTTTTCATAGCTTTGTTTCCTGTACCTTTATATTGTACATATCACACATGATTAAATACTGACTTTCATTTAGCATCCACAGTGCAGTGGCATTACTACTTTTCTTCCATATTTTTTACACAGAAACCTATTGATATTACTTAATGGTGTTTTTGAAATCCAGTCTAGGATCTTGTATCTGTCACAAAACACTACAATTTTAAAGTCAATGGAATTTGAATAGCAGAGCTGAATTAGGTGTAGCTAAAAGAACATGCCTAAAAGCCAAATTATTTTTTTTTAATACTTTAAATTGTGCTGTGGCTGCTATGGCTCGGTTAGTTGGAGCATTGTCCTGTAACCTAAAGGTTGTGAGTTTGATTCTTCGTCAGGACACAGACCTAAATTGTAGGTTCAGTCCTCGGTCCTGATGCACCTCAGAAGCAACCAATTGATGCTTTTCTCTGACATCAATGTTTCTCTCTCTCCCTTCTTCTCTTTTAAAAAGAAGTTTAAAAATGTCCCTGGGCAAGGATAAAAAACTAACTAAATAAAAAATTTTTAATTTTGTCTATTTCCATCACTTCAGCTATTAATCAGAGTTTGCAACTTCCCTAAAGCAGTATTTGGAATATACCTTATTATGTTATATTTATATTTTTACTCTTTATACTATTTCAGAAAAATCATTTGTACTGATAGCTGCAATTACCATTAGGCAATTACACCTTACTTTTATCCTTACTTCTAATGCAAGCTCCGATGATCTACTAAAGGAATCTGTTTAAGAGGCAACCATTGTCTCAAATTCCATGTATGTCATATACAACTCACATTCTTCCTCTCTAGATTGCATCCCTTTTTGATGTTTCTGATTCCGTCCAATACAGCATTCTCCTAGTCCCAAAAATACAGACACAATGGCCATTGATAACTACTACTTTGATCCTAAAATATAATCAGTTGACAACTCCTGTCTAACTCGCTGCCTCTGATAATGCACAAGCATTCCCTCTAAATGAAATTCAGACTCCCCTGAAATTTATACTGCATCATTCTGATATGTGAAGCCTTTTTTTGTACGTTCATTGATTACAGAAGAATTTCCATTTTTACATATCCCTGTATTATTATCTAACTGCTTCATGTGTATAAATCTCATGTTACTAGAAATATAGCAAGTTTCCTCAGGACAGAAATCTATCTATGCTTTTAAAATATTACATTTATGACTGAGCAGTGTTTGGAGTTATCTGTACTTTTAAGAGGTCTGACTTTACTGGAATTATTAGATCACTAACAGTTTTCTAGCAAAGCTAGGTGTTTAGTAATTAAAACCTAAAAATAGTTTAGAACAGAATAAATATTTAGTTACATATATATTTAAGATAAACTGGTGCAGTCCAATGGCAACAGGTGAGGCAGAAGAAAACATCTACAGCAATATATTTTTAAAACCCTAGACGGTTGTCACTTATTTCAAAGGAGAACCGATGGAAGCAAATTGTGACAAATACAAAAGTCTGTGTATCCTTTAGTGCTTACTGAAGTAAGCATGGACACCTGCTTTAAAATGCATAGAAATATATTTTATTTTCCTGATTTTTTTAGTACAGAATTAAAGTTAAAATTAACTTGACAGTTTTTATTTGCACTAAACACTGTAGTAGAAAATACATACTTTATGTATATATTACCTCTCAGATAAAGTAGTAAATTTGCCTTGAATAAATGCAGAAAATGGTTTTCATTATATTTCAGTTAATAATTCCTGATCAATTTTGACATATTTTCATTAGAAGTATAATGTTTTTATGCTGTATAATATTATTTGTAGATTATATAATTGTAAAACTATGGTATTAAGAAAACAACAATTGTGGACATTTTTAATAAATATATTCCTAAAAATTTTAATATTATTTGTCTAATCTGAATTTTGTAGCTAAGTTTATAAATATACATACATAATATATTCAAAGTAGAGAAGAATTATCCTTAATAAGAAACACTAAATATCTTGTGTGTACTCATACACATATGCACACACACACTTTTAAGAGTAGGAGTCTTAAAATATGAGATTTTAAATTACGTGCTTACATTCAATACATTGCTGAAAATACCAAGTTAATACATGTGAGTATATCTGTAATATGTCAGGTAAGAATCACCATTTTTAAAATTTTTCAATTACAGTTTACATTCAGTATTATTCTGTATTAGTTTCAGATGTTCAGAATAGTGGTGAGACAATCATGTATTTTACAGATTGGTCCCCCGATATTTCAAGTATCCACCTGGCCACACACATAGTTATTCCAATATTATTGAGAATATTCCCTAAACTACAATTTACATCTCTGTGACTGTTCTGTAACTACCAGTTTGTACTTCTCAATCCCTTCACCATTTTCATCCAGCCCTCCACCATTTTCATCCAGCCCTTCACCCTTCCACTATGTCAAGAATCACCAATTTAATTGCTATTATTTTGATAACTAAAAGTAAGTTATAAAGATAATGTAGAAACAAATATAGAAGAACTAAAGTTTAATGATTGACAACTAAGGTCCAAATACTGTACAAGTCCTTCACATGCTCAGCCTCATTTAATCCTTACTACGATTGTTCTATTGATAGGAAGGAAACTGAAGCTCAGAAGGGAAGCTGCCTTCCCAAGACCATCTGGTAGTAAATAGTGGAGCAGAAACTCAGTCCTTGACTTAGATGGTACAGCTCATGCAGAGCACATTCTTAAATGTCGCACTTGTGCCCTGGCTGGTGTAGCTCAGTGGATTGAGCGCGGGCTGCGAACCAGGCATCGCAGGTTCGATTCCCAGTCAGAGCACATGCCTAGGTTGCAGGCCATGTCTCTCAGCAACCTCACATTGATGTTTCTCTCTCTCTCTCTTTCTCTCTCTCTCTCCCCCTCTCTAAAAATAAATAAATAAAATCTTTAAAAAAAAATGTCGCACTTGTTCAATTTTTCCATGAAGACATTTTCAAACGGTATAGCAGCAAGGCAAATTTTAAAAAATAAACAAGTGGTTCATAATCATGTTATATCTTTTTTGAAAATGCAGAGCTGATGGCACATTTTATAGTGTAAATTCATTGCACTCACCTTTGGATGCAAACCATGTCTGATCTGATAAAAGTAAAATGTGTGGCCTGCTTTAGAGCCAAATATTCCCATCATAGTGTCAGGTATACATTTTTTAAAACCTCCCAGTACCACAACTGCCGTGAGTCAAATGTAATGCAGCTTTTGAATGGCAACAAAATAAATCAAAGCAAAAAGAGAGATACACTACTGACATATTTTTAGACAAAAATATGTGTTTTTTCCATCTAACAGGCATCTTTATATCTACAGCACCTTGAAGTTCTCTTTATAACTGCGAATTTTGCCACGAACCTTTTCGCTTCATCATTTTACAATTAAATACATATCCACTAGAGATTTAATTTTACAATTAAAATATACATAAGAATGTTGAGGCCTAAGGAGATGGTGGGATTTTGAGATAATATAATAATTTATAGCCAATGGGAAATATTTTCTTCTCACTTTTTAAGTATAAATTTTGGTAATGCCTCAGTAATACATATTGGATACTTTTATGTACAATTACTTTTAGTTAACCTTGGTTATACAAAATACAAACAATCTTTTAAAAATTAAAGGGGATAAGAAAATACTAGTACTTCATGCATACCTTTTGATATGAAGTAGGAAAGTCCACTTTTCTCAACCTTTAGATTAGTTCTTTCAGGATGTAAGCATGCAATAAAGTTAACTGAGACCACTTAGAAATTTTGTGTTATAGAAAACTATACTTGGACAACAATAAAAAAAGTTTAAAAAAAGAAATTTTGGATCAAATTATTAACAGTCGAATTAACTTTGTAATTGAACAGAATGTAAAAAAAAATTGCTTAGATATTTGTTTCCAACTGGAAAGCAAGCATATTAAAAGCCAGCGTTTTATATCAGAGAGGCCATTTGTAAAATATAGGATTGTCTAACCACTCTGCTGTACACCTGAAACTAATATAGAAAAATATTGAACATAAACTGCAATTGAAAAGTAAAATAAGAAATAGCATTTTAAAAGTAAAATGTGCATTCTGTAATAACAATGGTGTAGAAGACAAGCGGTTTGGGATATTTATATTACAAGTGCTTCAATGACTACACTTTCATTATTCTCAGATAAAATTTCTTATATTCTCATACAACATGGCTAGCTCTTTGTGGCTGTATACACATACCCTTTTACAAGAGTGTGGCTACTTTGGCAATACAAAGTGATTCACATTTCTTTTGGGGCTATGCTACATTAAAGACCTCAGCAAAGGCAAGCACCACTGGAGGCACTCATTATCTTGCTTTAACTGCTGATTATAGCCTGGCTGGGACAGCACTGGTGGGATTTGGAGGGAAAGTCATAATAAACAACTAATAGTCCAATTTGCAAATTTTTTGTTTGTTTGTTTGTTTGTTTTCATCTGCACATTTTGGGCTAATAAACTGCAGTGGATCTATTATTTTAAAAATTTAAAATGATTTTCTCATCAAAATAGAACCATGCCTACTTTTCCTTCTGTATGTTATACATCAATAGATATTTTTGGAAAATATGGAATTATGCTATTAATTTCATGGGACATTCATCTAGGTTCTGTGAATTCCTATATTTATGAATATCATTTATATTTCTAGATTCTTCCTCCCTAGCTAAATAAAATATGTAACTAAAAATGAGAGACCTCTTCAGATCTTTAATAAAAGTTTACAGTTGGTAATAATAAAGTAATAGCACATGTAAATGTTGCTTTAAAATGTTGCTTTAAAATGTAGTATCAGGTTTGTTGGCTGAGACTGAAATTTTGTCACATCCTATTAATGAATTCCTACTAATTTAACTTATGACCTTAGGGGCCATTTACAAGTTGTCAGTAGTCTTTGTATACTTTTATATATGAAGGAAATTAAACCAGGTGAACTCTAAACTCTCAGCTCTAAGATATGCTTTTAATATTACATTTCAATGAATTTCCGCATGGTTTAAACTTTAATGATATCAAGGGTATTTTGATGTCAAAGATACCAATAACAGTATCTAAGTTCGATGAGCCAGAGAGAGGAAGCGGGGAAAGAGGGAAAGAGAGAAGCAGGACAGGGCCAGAGAGAGGCGATGTTTACTGGAATGGATGTTAAACTGTGTTTCTTTGCACAATATATTCAGTACCAAGTAGGTAAAGAAAACTTCTTTGGTTATGTGGTAGACATTTGAATGTGCTATTTTTGCGTTGTTAGTTAGATATTACGTATTTCCCAAAATGATATCCACTGGGAGAAAAGTTTGTAGTGTGTGTGAAAATCTGCAGATACTGGAACTGTGAAATTCTGCTCTAATACTATAGCAGCTCATGCTTTTTAGACAATAGAAGGTGTCATGTGATACTCTGAACTTTTACTTGTCACACCTTAATAGGAGAACACCTTCTACTGTTCTAACTCCCACTAAAGATTATACCTTGCCATCGGAAAAAAATAAATAAGTTCTTCTCCCAATCTTTACTTTCACACATGGGAGAAAAATTGGTTTCAAATTTACTATAACTCAAACCATTAAGGACTATGTTTGTCCAAGACAACACCTTGGCTTGTACTGCAGACACTGCCAGTGCGAAACTCTGAGCCTTAGGTGTAATGCACTCCATATGCCTCATCATACTGCATGGGCGGACAATCGAATCTTTCACACTGGAGTTAGTTCAGATGAGTTCCAAACTGGAGGTAGCACAATAACACAGTTTTTGAGTAATGGACGTTATTTTGAAAGAACAAGACAAAAAGATATGGCAAAGATAATGGATGCATTTGACACAAGCTACTAGCCAATCAAGAATTTTGTGATGAATATGTTTGTCATAATAGAACAATTTAACACGCAGAAAGTTTATTCAAACCACAAAGGCTTTTCCTGTTTCATAGGGCATCTTTTAAATGTATAGAAATAATATTTTATTTTAAAAGTGGTATATATTCATTACACAAATTTATAAAACAACTTTGAAACATTTGAAGAAATAATACAAATACTCACTAATCTCATCATCCAGAGATATTAAATCTTTGTTGTTTTGAGTATATCTTTTATCATAAGTATATGAGATGTACATATAAATATAATATCTATAAGAAAAGATATATGATGTGGTTGTATTTGGATCATCATTTACATGATTGTAACTTACTTTTTTTCTTAACATTATATCATAATTGATTTCCTATATTCTTATTTTAGAACAAGAGTTTTAATCCAGTTATTATTGTCCCACTAACATCTGTTGTTAAAGAGTAGTTCATTAGCTTTGAACTAAAGGCCAGATGCAGTAAAATCTATAATAAGATATACCAAATGCTACTATAAATTCTTTCCAAAATGTTATAGTTAAGCGATGTGATATAGGTTCTTCCTTAGAACTTAATAGTCTTGTTGGTCATAATGAAGAGCTTTCATGGCTACCCCAATTTCTAAGTTTTATATTGTGCAAGGTTTTTTAAAATCTTATTTTGAAAAAAAGAGAAAAGTGGAGAGTTATGTGCAATCTAAATACATTATTATCATATAAAAATGTTGAGATAATTAAGCTCCATTTCTCATTAGCACATTTTTTGCTCATTCAACAGACATTTATGGATTTTGTCCTCAGACAGGATGTCACCAGATATTAGAGTGTTAATTGGGGAGAAAAAGGAATGAATGGCTAGATATAAGTAAATACTCTCAGATTTTGTTACAGGAGCTGCTTTGTAGATAGTACAAGATCCTTAGGATTAATGATAATGAAAAATATTGTAATGTTTATAGTATCTATCATTTATAGACACACTTACTGGACTTAGGTGACTTGCTAGTTTATATCATTTGTCAACATGAAGCTATATAAATAAATGCTTTTATTTAGAGATCAGGAAACTTAGATCAAAAAAGTCACCACACTCAAAATGCTAGTTAAAAAACCAAGACACAACCCAGGGTGTCATCTCCAGAGTCTGTGCTATGAACCATTTTACAGAATGGACAGAACTGACTGAAATATAATAAAACATCTGACAGAGCATGAACCTAAGTTACACATAGAGATTGGTGTGACAACACAACAGCAGACACTTGATGGCAACTTTTCCAAAGAACACAAATTACTGTCCTGACATGGGGACACAATTGTTTTCATTCCAATGAAAATTAGGAATGAACTTCAGCTCTAAGGCAAAAATCAAAGCAAAAACAGTAAATAAAATAAAACTGAAGCTAGGTTGATCACTTTTTTTTATCAGTTAACTTGTTTTTGCAGTCACGTTCAGTTATACTTTCCTGATGTGAGATAGCAGCTACGTGGGAACTGAAGTATAAGGATAAGGTGATACTTGCAGATCTAAGTGCTCTGTTGAATGTATTTGTTGAGTGCTTAGTTTATGCCAAACACCAACACCTGGTGTATGTGTATACACCAGGAAGACGTAATGAATATACTGTTTAGGGGTCTGAATTAGACCTGTTGGGGACAAATCTGAAGTTTGACATGGCAGAAACATTTACTGTCATTAAATACCCTTGTGTTCCAGAATATTTTCCAGTCCTTTTGCAGAGATATGGCTTTGGTGTGGCCTACAAGCTACGAGGAGAAATAGCATGTGTTACCTCTCCATCAAAGTATGAAGAGCCGGTATGTGGACCTCCATCTCCTTTTTCCCTTGCTGTGGTATTTTGGAGAAACATGTTAAGTTGACTAATTCACAAGATCAGTTGTGGCCTGAAGAGCCAACCATCTTGTATCAGAATTGGCAGGGATAAGAACCAAACTTTTGCTAAGGCAATAACATATAGAGGTTATTAATTCATGGTGACAGCATAGTGTAGTCCATCATCAACATTACACGTGGCTCTTCTTTTTTTCTTTGCAAAGTCTGTTGCTAAATGAACTCTTTCATTCGTATCAACAGTTAATTAATGACAATGCTCCTCATACACATAGGAGTAACTGAATGTCTTCAGATAGGATGTTTTGCCACTCCAGGAATTTCCTGTGTTCTGGAGGTTGAGGTCTTGTTCTGGAGGTTTCCAGGTGTGATATCACATTGTGAAGCTCCTAATCAGGAGGTCAAGAGGATCAACTTACAGAGATATTTTAGGTCCTACATCATTTTGACAGATAGATATGTAATTTGGTACCTGTTTCTGAGAGGCAATAAAAGAAAAAAGGTTACATGACATCCTCTAGATCAGTGCTATATAAGACAAAGGTAATGCAAAATACATATGTAATTTTAAATGTTCTAGTAGCTACATTAAAAACTAAAAGGAAATAAAATTAATTTTAATATACTTTGTTTAGGCCAATGTACCCAATAATTATAATTCTGATATATAATCTGTGAGGTCTGTCCAGAAGGTATCTAGCCATATAATATGAAAGAAAAATAGAGATTTATTGAAGATGTAAGATACAAGAGACATTGTACATAGGACAATGATGCCTCAGTCTCCTTGAAAGTAGGTACCTTGGGACCTCACGCAATTCTCCCAATTTCTATCATCTACCCTCTTGTATTTTCCTTAATCTCATTGATGGTCTGAAAACTCTTCCCTTTCAAAGGTGGTTTTAGTTTTGGGGAAAGCTGGAAGTTGCAGGGTACCAAATCTGGGCTGTAGAGGGACTGAGTCATTGGGTGATTTGATGTTCCAGCAAAAAACTCTGCATAAGATATGATGCATGAGCAGGCACTTGGCAGATGCATTGGCAGATAAAGCTGCCAGTCACCAGTTGCCAATAGCTGTGGGTTCTGAAATCCGACAAGTTTCCCCAGAAGAATGCTCAAACCTAATGCAAAATTTGATGCAGATTTGTTGATCTACTTGCTCAGTCACTGTGAATGTAACAGCCACACAGTACAAATGCTCATTCAATACTATCTACTACTCCCACTGACTAGTACAGTGAAATTGCCATTGCTCATTCATGCACACTCCAGTCTACTCTTCTTGGTTGCCAGGTTACATCAATGCTGGGCAAATCTTTCTCATTATATTAACAATGGGTGGACTTTATCCAGACATATCTTGTATATAAAAAGCTCATAATTCCACATAAAGTCATTGAAATCTCATGTGTGTTTTAATCTCAAAACACATCTTAATTTGAACTAGCCACATTTCAAATGCTCAAGAACTGCCTGAGGCTGTATATGACAGTGCAGCTCTAGATGTAACAGGTTTATTTTACTTTTATGTTAGGCATGCTCACAGCAGTGTTGAATTTATCCATTTTAACAGTTTTCTGAGTTAACAAATGCACTCACAGAATTAGAAAATGACCGAGTTAAGATGGAGCAACAGTACTCTAGGCAAGTAGAGCTCCCCAGCAAGTCTTGTGTGATCCAAACAAGAAGGGCCAAGCCTCCAAATGAAGTAATGGAATTGACATTGGAGAGTAGGATGGAGTTGATGAATATTAAAGAGGTATAATTGGGACTACTCTACTCGATAATTGATTGCATACTTGAAGGATAAGGAAGAAGGGGCTTGTTGAGGACGGGGTCCTACTTCTGACTTGAGCAACTCAGTGGGCTGTGCTGCTGTTCACAGGGAGACTGCCATGGGGTGGGGCTTGTTAACATGAGGTTAGAGTTCAGTACTTTTTGGATCACTAGAATTTAGTATAGTGTGAAGAATCTAACCCACTTTTTTATTTTAACCATGACTTTTATATTTGGTCACAAATTCCAGATGATAATGATTTAATGCCTGCTAACCACTTACAAAAACATAATGTCTACATAACACAACTACATATAGATTGGCAAAATTTTAATTTTAATTTTAAAAGGGACCTTGACAGCTAATTCAACAAATTCTGATTTGCAGTGTATAACATTTGTAAGCTTCTATGTGCTTCTTTATATCATTTTTTAAAAAGATACTTATGCAGCTTTGTCACTGCACATGCAACACTGGGCATTTTTGCAGAGTCGTACAATTATGTGCTTATCGCTGGACCTGTAAGAACAATTCCAAGAGACACCACCTGCGCCTGAAACATTTGCCCTGGTGGGGTAAATACCATTAGATGACAGTACACCACATATTTTGGAAAATACGATCTTAAAAATGAAAAGGCACTCAGCACTTCCTCTGATCAGTCGCATTAACTGCACATTGTAGGATACAAGGTTTGACTAAAAACAAAACTTGGAAGAATCCAAATATGTCATCAGGTCTTGATAGTTACTACTGGTCCACAAATGATGACCATGACTGAAAAAATATTATAATTATCCTGGAAAGTAATAATTGTGCTCTTTTTATTTCTCTGTTTGACAATGTGAGTGAAATATTCTAAAAGTCCTCTGCCACACGTGGAAATGTTATAGTATTTGTTTATGGGTCAAATTTATTTAAATTGTCTTTGGGTACCTCTTCATAGAAACATTAACCTCACTGTAACCAGCACACGTAATCATCTTTAGCAAGTTACTTGCAGAAATGCTGTGACAGAGCATTATAGATGCTGTAGGTTGGAGGAAAAAAACTGTCAGGTTTGCCATTACTTATACAGCCCATTTTCAATATCAGTAGTGAGTTTTACTGTATTTTATCATAACATACCCCAAAATTATTTTGACTTGTTCAGTCATTGCTCTGTTTTCTTATTCATTAGTTATTTATGCTCTCAAGAATTAGTTGTAAGAAACATGGAATGAACCGAGGTGGTTCCTGTAACTCTGAGGTTATAAGGCAAGGGTTGTGCAAAACGAATATGCCAACTAGGGGGAAAGAATGTTTTGCAGCCTCCCTAACTGTTGAAGAGGTTTTATCATGGTATTTACACACTCTTACACAGCGTAGAGAAAGCTTTACTTTGATCACAGTTCCCCTTGTTGGTGAAAACAACTGTGAAACGATGGGATGAGGAATTGCCTTATCCTGGGCTCTGAAGCTCAGAGCTGGTATTTCTTCTGAGTCCTGGCTAGTGTTTGATTCTACCAGAATTCCCTCATGCTTTGAAGTGCTCTAAGATGCATTTAGCCCAATACTTTTTTTTTTCCCCTCGGTGACTTAAAACTGTTGAAAATAGGCTTATTCCCTTCCCATATACTATTTCCCTAACTTAGCAGAAATCATCCTCTAAAAATAAATAACATTTATGAAACAATGGACTACAATGCGTTTCGGGTTACACATTTGTAAGGCAAGAAGGCAGTGGTTACTCAGAACTTCAGGCATTTGGTGCCTTGCACGTGCTCCAGGCATTGACCACATCTTCACCTTAGTGGCACGTTATGCATGTGCGCTTACTTGAAACTGTCTCAGAAGAGCAGTATTTGGCTATTATTACTTTTATTAAAAAATATACGCTTTGTGCATCTTTAAAAAAAATTTTTCTCGTGAATTTTTAAAATTTCAATTAAACTAAAACATATACCTGGGATCTTTTTATCATGATCATAAGTGTATGTGGCTAATGAATTACATATTTGTATTCTCAAAAATAGAATGATTTTCCCTACATTTAAGTATATCTTATTTTTCTGTCTTTTATCCTGCTAAACACCTTCTGGTTTTCTTTGGCCTATTCTGTCCTATCATCCTTCTAATTTCATAGGTCAACTGAGACAAGAGCTGACAGTTGTCACTTAATTATCTCCATACTTGTTTTAGTCCATTTCTGTATGGCTATTACCTTGTATTAAAATATTCCACATCCCTTCTCAAAATCTTTTACAAAGCTGAACTAAATCAAAGCACTAATACTAAATTCTTAAAAGTATTTTGTTATAAGAGATCATGTATTTTGCTTTAATTTTGCACTTTGTTTAATATACAAATATGCAAAATTTTATTTTATTCCTATGAACTAAAATATTGACATGATAGGCACCTGATGTTTCTTTGCTGAATCTGAATCATATAAAATTAGAGTGTGCAATTAAATATTATGAAGGAGCTATAACAACACAGCTAAAACACAGAAGTTTTCAAAGATTCAAATCATAAACCTAGCCTCAATATAAATGAACCACTTTAGGAATAAAATATGCTACAAATTGATGAAGTATGAAAAATAAAAATATGTAAAAAAAGCAATCTTCTATAGTGACTAAATTTTGTTAGTCATATTAAGCTCTTGAAGTTGGAAATCTTCAAACAGAACACTAAGATTTTACCTATAAGTTCCATCTTTAGTTTCGACTGAATTTTTGTTCTTTGAGTTGTATGAACTTGTTCTAAATTTAATCCATTTAAAAGTATAGTATCTCTTTTTATGACACTGAAGAAATAAATTGGTTATTTCCCTTAAATTATGGATGGAAATTTAGTGCTTACGAGTTTAATGTTATAGAATATATAACATAGTATATAGCATTTTATGTAAAACTGTTTGTAAAACTGTACATAGCATTTTATGTAATGTCTTGCATTATTGTGCCTCTGCATCTTATAGTTAGATATGCAAAGGAGTCAATTGTCAATTGTAAACACTTGAAATGCATATAGTTACCAATGAAAATAACATACAAGGTGAATGCAAATGAAAATATAGAAATTGAATGCAATGATTCCCCATGTGCATCATTTTATGGAAACTTTGTTGAATATTCTGAATTTAAAACAAGTGAACAAAGGGAGGGTCAGTTAGAAGCCTTTGAAATTTGAGAGGTAGTCAATGTCTTCCTAATTTTAACATCACCCTCACAAAAATAATTATAATTTCATGAAATGTGTGTGGAAAACAACTGAAATTATGGAAGACTGCATATAGTTTGAATTTTAAATCAAATCAGTCATAATCTGTATTTTATGCCAGTTTTCTGGAAGTTATTTACTATATGTTACTTGAATTGAAGAACACTACCAATATCTGAAAGAAATCATAAATCTACATGTAGGAAGTGATAGAAATTAGAAAAATAAAGTATGTTGTATATTATTTTACACTTTTTATAATTTTTAAGTAATCATTTCTTGTAGTATATGTAAAAACATAATATTAATTGTGAAAGCACAAATTAGTATTATGTAAAAATAATAATTTATTTTAAAAAACAGTAAAAGTATATAGAATATTAAATAGCATGTGTTAACCATAGCAAAATCATTCCTCAAATTTATAAGCATAATACCTGGGGAAAAGCAATTCTTTAGTTTTTAAAAATGAAGTGCATTATATAAATCACACAAATTCCAATAGATGGTTTAGTATATTTTAATATATTTTCAAAATTTTTTATTTCATAAAAATACAACTGAAGGACATAACTTATTTCTTAGAGAAAAATAGCAGAAATAATATTCCTATCCTCAAAAAACCTTCAGAGACAATTTCCAGTTTCAATTTAATTTTCCACATTTAAATTCATGTATTATGACTATATGTTGCCAAGGTAAACTTATCTAGCAGGCAAAATGCAAATTAAAGTTTATAATATCTGTAGCTAATGATCATGTTTAATATTAAATACTTTTATTCCCATCAGGCTTCATGTCACAGATGTACAGCAGAACGGTAATCCAAAATAATCATCATGATTCTTAAAATAAAATTTAAACATAATTTTTTTCAGATTTCTTAATTTTAGTTCTATTTCCTTTAAAATAAAATACTTATAATTTAAAAGGTCTCTGCTTTTACTAGTAAATATCACTTCATTTAAGCAGAAGGAATAATATACACATTTATCAAATAAAGAGCACCTGTTTAAAATGATTTGGAATATGATTCCTCCAAATGATGAGAAGTTTATATTTTTTATATATTCATCCTTCTATAATAATGTGCTGCTTGATATCAAATATTACATAAAATACTGTAGTAATAGAACATTTTTCAGGAAAATTCAGGTATACAGTACATATAAGATAAACATTATGCTATGTATAGTTTAAAGTAAATGCTATAAAAATTCTATAATAAATTTTGTGTTTTTAATTATTCTTCATGATATGATTAGCCATTAGAGATAAACAGGTTAACTTTCATCATTAGATTTTGTTGATATGAACACTAAAGTAGCTATTATAGGAAATGCTAGCAATTTTTTCTATTACTACATTTTTCAAAAAAAAATCTCTATGGCCTAGAAAATAAAAACCAATACTTTATCATATTCTAATTATTCTAAGATATGAACATTTTGAAAATAATGTATGGAATAATTAATATATATTTGGAAATTCAGAAAAAAACATTATATTTAATTCCAGAATATATCAGGACCTCTCTTTTTCACCCCTGTCTTCTTGAATCACATTTTTTTTCTCTTTCAAATAACATTTTCCTTATTTTACACTCTGTCAGAAATCTGGACATCATAATTTTTACTGAATCATGTTTTGGGTCTCAATTACAAGTATGATTTCTGCTAAATTTATTTTAATTGTGTGCCTTTCAAAGAGACTTCGAAAGAAACTTCTTCTCTTCCAAACTTTTTCTAATTTTTCTTTCCAAGACTTCTAGCCCCCCAGTTCCAGAGGCTGACTGACTGAAACAGGTTGTACAGAAACTCCTGGGCATGTTGTTAACATCTGACACAGTGAGTGAGAAAAAAGCAAAGTCACTGGGCAGGTTCAAAGAAAGTGACAGCTTCTGGAGACAAAAACTTTGTGTTTTTGCCAGTCGATAGTTATTTGCAACACACTAGTTAAATTCATATCCATTCACTTCTCAATCGCTTGCTTTCTCTCAATCACTGTAATGCAAACCAAAAGGATTTTATGGATGTTTTTCATTGATGTGTGCAGAGCAAGTGTATCTTCAGTTAGTTCTGTCTGACATTTTCCACAATGCTCTTAGTAGACAGCATCGTATTATGTAAATATTTCTGGTTACTGTTTATGGAGGTTGTTGCCTAAATTTCTCTTTGGATAAAGCCTTTAATGCTTTCACCCAGAATCCATGGAGGAGCCATCCGAGTTTGAGAAGTTTAGGGATGCCCTTTGTACTTCAACTTTTAATATCAGGGCACATATTGAAACCATAAACACAATGAAAATTCAAAAAATATTCCAACGATATTAGAAGAATATGCCCCCTCCTTTTTCATACTTTAAGAGCCAAGGGCATGGGGAGTGGCAGGAAGAAACATTCTTAAGATCTGAGCCCTGGACGCCATCCTGTGAGTGCTTAAAACCCTTAGAAACGTGCAACCTGAAGAACACCCCCTTGCGAAGTCTAAAACAATATTAGATTCCCAAAATATCGGCAAAGAAAGTCTTACCGTCAAATGCTTGCAGCAGGTTCCAGCTCAGACCCAGACTGAAAAGCTGAGCAGCTGGTGAACAAAAGTTTTAGGTTTTTTTTTTTTTAAACGAAGTCTGCAAAACTAATTTCCCTCAAAATAGGGCTCAATTTCCGTTAAAGAAAGCAGCGCTTACAAATGTCAGAATTCCTGATCACCCCCACCCCATCCCACCTCTAAGCAATGGAAAACAATTCGAACTTTCACACGGATGTAAAGGTTTATTGCGAAGCCACTATTCTGCAGTACGACTTAAAAGAATAGGGAGATAGGCTGAAGCGCGAGGGTCTGGGCCAGGGACAGGTTCTGCTTTGGAGACACTTCCCAAAGATTAATCAATACTTTTTTGCTAATTCAAACCAGATGGCTGATCTAGTTTGCTGTCCCCATTAATCCCATTAACAACTTCAAAGCCTTGGTCCCCATCCTCTGGACACCTGAGACAATGAAAATAACAGGGCGACGCTGCTGGTGGCACATGCGCGGGCCCGGGCTAGATTTGTGAGCGCCTATATTCTCTTAATGCGACATGTCCCAGGCTAGAGTGGCTGTTCCTGCAGCTCATTATGGGAGGCTTGCTTGCCTTGTGCAAAGGATTCTGCCCCCAGCCGACAGTGTCTCAAGCAAGTGGCACCATCAAAGTGCAGCTGACGCTCGCACTAATTCACTGGTGGCAAGTTTTCTCACTCATTTTCTATGATGCAAGATTGACCAGGGAGATCTGAAGCTTTAGTGAACTTTGGGGGATGTAACATTTCTAGTAAATACACCACGGCTGGGGCAAGGAGGGTTGGTGCTATTAGCTGATTAATTTTTGAGCAGGATAGGGGTGATTTCTGCAGGGTAATGAGGAGACATGGGCTGGCTCCTGAGGGGGAAGACTGGAAATGTGCGTGCAATCTACACATCTCATGTGACCAGGACAAAGTCGCTTTGGAATATTCCTGACCCAGGAAAAGTTATTGGTGGAAATTCAAAAGGACCAGAAAAGCAGGGGAGAGGAAATTTGCGGCAAGCAGGGGCAAAGAAACCCCACCAGGTAGCTCAGGTAGCAGTTGTCAGGGCTGGACATATGCAACTGTCACTGCCCCGTGCTTTCCTCCCACCCACCCCAACAAGGTCTCTTTCTTTTGGCACCAGAATGGCCCTTTCCCGAACACAGCGCATTTCTGCAACCTTAGACCTGGCCTCCACGGCCATTAACGACGCATCCACAGACACTAGCTGCAAAAAGCTGGGCACGACACTGCTCCCAGGGCACGAGGAGATGCAAAGTTTGAAAAACTTCTCCGAGCGCGCGCCTAACTAGCTCTCCCTTTCCCCCTTAATCCTAACGTTCCTTCCGTGTTCCTCAAGAACTAGGCACAATTCTAGCTTTCCAGCAGGTGACAGTGCCCAAGTGGCACTGACAAAACACCTTTCCTGAGCGAAGTGAGAGGGTGGGACTCGGGGTGTGGGGTCGGGTCTGGCACAAGGGCCGCACTGCATCTCAGCTGCGGCGCCGGGAGGGTAGAGCCACAGCCGCCTGGGGCTGGGGTTTAGACGCTGGATGCTCAAATCGCAGCGTTGGCGGCCGGCAGGGGCGGGCGGGCGTGGACGCGCTGTGTGCGTCCCGCCGGCGTTAGGAAGTGGAACTGGAAGCGCATAGCGCACACTGAGCGGGAGTTTTGGAGGGAGTTTGCATGTGGTCAGCGCTGGGTTCCTAAGCCAGCCCCCAGCTCACATTACACTCTATTTATAACCTCTCAGAGCCGTTTACCCCTGAAAGCAGTTCTCTGGGACCACCTTCTTTTGGCTTCAACCTCTCCTACTCTTGACATCTGAGTAGCTCGGAGGGAAGCTCCTCCAGGTCAGATTGTTTATATGTAAAGGAGACTGGCCGCTAGGGCTCAGGACCGGGATTATCCAAGCTCTGCAGAAACGCGGGCGGCAGTTGCTTGAGGAGGGGGAAAAGTCACACGATTTCCAGTGAAAAAGTGACAGAGGGTGGTGGTGTTTGCAACTGTCGCGAAGTCTTCTGCCTGGAACTCGAGACTTGCATGCTATGGAACACCCGCTCTTTGGCTGCTTGCGCAGCCCTCACGCTACAGCGCAAGGCTTGCACCCGTTTTCCCAGTCCTCTCTTGCCCTCCATGGAAGATCTGACCATATGTCCTACCCCGAGCTCTCCACTTCTTCCTCGTCTTGCATAATCGCGGGATACCCCAACGAGGAGGGCATGTTTGCCAGCCAGCATCACAGGGGGCACCACCACCACCACCACCATCACCACCACCACCACCAGCAGCAGCAGCACCAAGCTCTGCAAACCAACTGGCACCTCCCGCAGATGTCCTCCCCCCCGAGCGCGGCTCGGCATAGCCTCTGCCTTCAGCCGGACTCGGGAGGGCCCCCGGAGATGGGCAGCAGCCCGCCGGTCTTGTGTTCCAACTCTTCCAGCTTGGGCTCCAGCACCCCGACTGGGGCTGCGTGTGCGCCGGGGGACTACGGACGCCAGGCGCTGTCACCCGCGGAGGCGGAGAAGAGAAGTGGCGGCAAGAGGAAAAGCGACAGCTCAGGTAAGGACGCGCCAGGCACCTTGGGCGAAAGGGGCGGGGAGATGTCGGGAAGATTCACTGTAGTGAGGCAGCAGGGAAGATGGTACACGTCTTGCTCTGTCTGGCTCCCCGCCGCCAAATTCCGCGGGGCTGCCTTAGTCCTGTTATTTGGGGGCACGTGTTTCTCCGAGGGCCGAAATGTAGCCAACAGCACTAAGCTCTCCAGGGTCCAAACTAGTTTACCAGAGGGTTGAGAAAAAAAGGACAAGTGGCAGTATGTGAAATCGATTGCAAAGCGTGACCTTCCATCTGAGCGATGGGGAGGGGAGTGTGCCCTGGGATGCAGCGTCCGCAGGGCGTGCGTGCGGTGCCGCTTCTTGACATTTTCCCGTGCAAGTTCCCTACTCTGAGTGGCTCGATTTTTTCCATCGTTAACTGGATTTCCAAATTATTGCACAACATTTGGAACTTGCCATGGAACTTGGCAGAGCGTATGAGAAAAAAAGTTTTAGTTTTTTTTTTTTTTAAATTCTGATTTCAGAGTTCTTTAAATAGCACCCTTTCCCAAATGGTAAAAAAAAAAAAAAGAAGAAGAAAAAGAAAATTCCCTTTTGGGGAAGAAGCCATAATTAGGAATTCAGAAGATTTTAAGAATTGTCTTTTAAAATTTTTAACAAATACGTGCTCAGATTTGAAGAAATACAAGTGTTGATAGTAGTTTTACTGTTGTGGTACTGATCTAAAAAAGAGAATCTGAGATTCAAAAGTAGAAAGTAGTATCTTCTTTCCATTGAGAATTATCGGAGACAAGTATTGGAAACAAGCAGCAACCCCAGCAGCGTTGGTTCTGTGTGTCCCTGAGGCTGGTATGCGACGGTGCAAGCAGGAGGCACTGATCTTCCTGGGGATGAGTGGTGTAGCCACGCAAAGGGGGCTGCTGGAAGGCACAGCCTGACAAGTAGATTGTAACAATCCAGAGAAACTCAGGTTCTTCAGGCAACTCAGCAAAACCCTCACCTGTCTCATTGTGAAAGTGTTAAAGCGTGCTTTACAATTAAGCGAGTGTTCTTCCGTAGCTATAGCGCCGCAACCTGCGTTCCATCTTTTTGGAAAGTGGCATCTGTTTAATATAATATTTACATATTTCGTACCTCTGAGGAATTGGTTTAACAGTTCTAGAAGGTAATTCCAGATACTGGTGTGAAGGACTGGAAAAATGTTTATCTCTTATAATGCTTTAGGTAAGACCCCACGCACATGACAATGATCGAGATGCACTGTTTCGTGTTCTTTCCGTGTTCTTTTGCAGCGACGCTGTCAATTGTTCTTCAGCCCGAGTTAGGGGTCGGACTTTTGCTTTCCAAGGTCAGGGGTAAACTTTTAGTACTCGCTCACAAATTAGTTTATATCTAAGAAAGTTACCAAAAGAATCACTCATTTTTAATGGTTTTTACTAACCATAAGTGAAACTCGTAAGACAGCGAGTTAAAAGGTTAATCATAGCAAGAAGGTTTCCATATCCATTAGAAAAGTAGTCAATTTTAGATGTAGCAGTCCATTAGTAGACATAGCATTTGATACCAATATAAATTTTTTGGAAACAGACCTCAGTTCAGATTTGTCAGCTCACTTTTGTAATTACCAGAAGCTCTTATGATTCACTTTACTTTCTGCAATGAGAAATCTGTGTGATAGATTGTTGTTCCTTATGCTTACTGAACTGAACCACTGCCACCAACTTTCTTAGGGCAAACTGAATTTTCATACAGACGTATGTTATTTGGACTGGGAATAAACAGAGAAAGTGGGATCTAAGAACTGGGTTCCCTAAATTATTTTAATAACTTTTCAAAGAAAATTGGTTATATTAATGGTTCTACTCTGTTTTGGTGGGAAATAACCATATAACAAAATGAGTTTATCTTTACACATTGAAGCTAATAAAGTACTGGAAAAATAAACAAATGCAAAAGTTAACATCAGCTACATAAAGTATTGATAGATTACATCTTAAGTGGGAAATACAATTAGTCATCACCAAGGGTAGAATCATTGGGGAGTTAGAATGAGCGTTTCCTTGATGGACTATTTTGAAAGAAATTTTGATTAATTGAAAGGAAATATCACTGTAGTTTTTAGTTAAATATATGTGTACTCAATGAAAATAAAATTTAATTTCCAAAATTCACTATTTGTGTTAATTTAATTTGTTGGATCTTTAGATAGATTTAAGTTCAAGATATCTTTCTCTTGTGATGATATTGCAATTGGTCTTCCATAATTTATGTTCGCAGCTATTTTTTAATAGTATAAAGGCATCTTGATCCAGCAAAAATTAAGGGAATGTAGAAAATCACTATAATTCTTATGTGTTATTAACATATAATGTCTCATTGCTTCCATTGCACTTTTAATATATCAATATTTTTCCAAAAATTAAATTAAATTAATTTCTGAACTCTTGAAATTTTAAAATCATACTAGATGAAAGTCACATCATGTCTAGTAGAGACCATTTATATTTTGTTAGGCAGTTTATAATTACTATGTATTTCTTTTTATAGTTCAGAGTAAGTGTAGTACATAAATCCAGGGCTAAGTCAGAATCAAAATTCTGTATCATTGTATCTAACACCCAGATATCATGTATGTGTGCCTGACCATGTGGAATTTTAATAGAATTTTATGCATCAGAAAATGTTGACAAACCAAATTTTATCCATGGCAATGATACTAAAACAACAATATGTAACACTTACCAGCATGCATTTACATGCATTTCCCTTCCAAACACACACATTTACAAACTCAAGAAGCTTAAGAATCTAGAAACAAATATTTATGGACTTTGTTCTTCCATTATACTTTATTGACAATTGAAAATAACCAAGTTTAATAGAAAAGCACACTGTTATTTTTTATATGTGTTAAACATTTCTGCAACATTGAGCCTGCTGTACTTTCTACTGTTATTAGTAAAGCCAACATCTGCCACTTCTTCAAAGGAACTCTTAAAAATTGAAACTTTACAACTGTACTTAAAACAATCTATACAAAGCAGGTGATCCTGAAAAAAAGTCTATAAATAGGGTGAATTACTTGGCTTCAATTACATTTGATTGTTTGCCAAGCAATGTAGTACTAGGCATAAAATACCCACTTTAAGTGAAAATAACCAAAATAGATTAATCAATCTAACTTTAGATTTTATGCAGATAATATACTGTATAAATATGGAAATATTTTCTATTCAAGTTAATTGAATAACTATAAGTACATATTTTATAAAAAATAAAAATTATATTAAAAAGGGAGTGATTTGGGGATGTGGATTTAACAAGGTTTTGAATCATATTAGATTCTTGTAAAATGACAAATATTTTATTTATAGCTACAAGATCATAAAATATTTATTGCAAATTATGTCTGTCTATATGCCTGACCCTACAGGATGACAAGAATAACATTAAAGATGGAAGTTAAATATAGGGTAATGTCTTACCCACCTTAACTTTGGTATTATGTTATCAATTTCCTAGATATTTCAATGATCATGTTTTCTAAAGGGCAAAAAAATGTTACTTTATCATTCACCTCTGTGTTGCTGGATTATGTTTTTTCAACAAGTGCTTTAGAAGTTTAAAACTAGTCTATTGGGTCTTAGTTATTATTGGACAATGTTGAACAAATTAAATGTCTCAAATTCATAGAATAAAATATCATTTAAAATTTTTTTCTTGCAGTGGTATATTATTTCTAGGTGTGAACATTTTAAAATTGTGACCTGACATTAAAATCATCTAAGTACCGTTGACCTGCATGCATGTTCTCAAATGATTACACCCAAAAGTCAAAAGCAGCAATTTCTTTAGAATTAAGTGCTTTATTGTTGAAAGTCAGCAAAAAATGGAAGAAAAAATGCAAATAGAAATAGTTTCCAGTTCTCTGTAGATATTTTTATTTATAGTTGGAAAAGGAAAAAATGTTAAATGTAGAGCATGGCGCTTCTAACTTTTGGGTTAAAAACCCATTACTCAATATTGAAAATTTTAGTCTTTGTTTACAGTAATTTACAGTGGAAACCATTATGTTGGCACCCTGTAAGCTTATCTTAACTAAAAAATAATATTTAGATATATTTTAAGCATTAGTGTGTTTTCCTTCTGTGTTAAAAACACATACCCTTCATCACAGAGTTGGAATTTATAGTAACTTACACTATTTGTTGCATGATTTAAGAGTCTAAGAAATTAATTTTAAACAAAAATGAAATATCAAAAGAGATCAACCCCTTCCCTTAGATTCAGGAGAATTTGGGAGACTAATTCCATATTTATTGGAATTAACATTTTTTCATTTGGGAAATAACCTATGGATTGATTATGAGCTGAATTCTCTTACATATACTTGGCCTGGTAATGGTGCCAATTTTATTCATCTACTATCTTAAAAAATGGCAGCAAGAAATACAAACCAATAATGTGAGGGCTTTTTAGATTTTATTTCAAATGAGATAAACCAATATAATGCAACAAAATATTTTTGTTTTAGACTCTATTCACTTGAGTAACTTTTTATAAAATTGCAGAGTGTGTATCCTTTTCCAAGCATTGCTATAGTGATTAGCAACATCTATGAATGATAAATTTAAAGATAGAAAAATATTACAAAATAAAATATGCACAGGAATTCCTTAATTAATATTTGTTGAATTGATAACTGTGGATGAGATATCTCTCTCAAATTTACTGTATTTTTGTAATATTTAATTTATAATTAAATATTTTATGGGTAAAATATATTAGTACATGAAGCAAGACTATCAGCAGTTGCATTTACCAGCCCCCATTATAGTCAAGATAAGAAGGATTAATTTTTGAGTGACGAGTTAAATTATATTTTCTGTGTTATGTTATTGGTGACTGATTCCAATGGTTTATTAAAAAAAAAAAAGTAGAAACACAAACCAAGACCAAAGTCCACAAATTAGAAATGGAGGTAAGTATGATGTATTTCCTATTCAACCTATTTAAGCAACAAAACACATTTTATTGTCACAACTTATTTCTCGATAGTATGTGTTTTAGTAATTAATATGGTTTAGTCATCACTAATAACTCTTTTGGTAATGTTGTAGAAAAACTGAAGCACTAACGTTTTTCCTATTTTTGTGATGCTCTTATGACTATTTCTTGGAATAGCTGTGTTAAGCTGAAACTCCCCAGTAAACATGGAATAACAACAAAGAAAAGTTAGTTGCAGCACTTTCTACACTACTTCTAAATCATAGTCATAGGTGAGGTTCAAAATCCAGCTGGTTGAGACTTTGCAGGATGTTTTATTTCTCTCATGGAGTAAGACTTAAAATGGTAAAGGTCTGTTAGGTCTCAATCTTCAGTTAGCATTACCTTTGTTGAGGGAAAATTAATTTAAATCCGTTGACTTTTCCTCTCTGATTTTCCACTTACATTATAAAATTGTAGTAGATTCATTGTCACTTTAAGGAAGTTACATTAGATAGTATTTTTTGATACAAAAATAATAATATATCTATTGAATCATCTGTATAAATTTTGGACATTGTTTTTATATTTCAGAGTATTTCTATTTAAAGCCTTTAATATATTTTTATTAAATTAACAGAAAGTTACTTGGTAAGAGTAAATGTTCATATGTGATTGAATGGGTCAATTAGTTTTTCCTCTATATTTGGCATTTTAAATATACACTTATTAATAAAACCTTCATGTATAATGTTACATTTTCCACAGCACTATAATATTTCTGAATTTATGTGTTACTGTCTATAAATTTGGTCTATGTATTGGAATATTGGTTTTTATAAGATTCTGAAAATATTTTATAGTATGTTCTTTGGTCTCATACATGTGCATATGAACCAGAATAATCAGGTAAAATCTGTATTAGAAGTATATATTTTTGGAAAGGGTTTGTATGAGTGAGAGGAAAAATTCTTCAAAAATAATCACTTTGCTCTCTATATACTATATAGATTTAAAAATAATAAATTGGATCTTTAGCTTATATGGTATTGCTATACTACTTTTGAAAGCTAGCATTTTCTTAAAAGTTTAATGATTCTAAATATTTGTGTATTTTGGTGACAATTCTTACATCCTTGGAATTTTTATTTTTACTGCAATCATAACGTAAGTTTACTAGGTAATACTTGTATAGTAAACATGCCAGGGTTTTGATTAAATATTTAAATTCAAAAAGTGTTTCTCTTCAAAATTTTACAGAATAAATTTGATGCAAATATTTCAAATGTATTTAAAAATCATATTATTTGTTTTCATAAGTTTTCTTTCTAATCTGTTATAGGTATGTTTCTTGAAGCTTCGATAGGGATGCTCATTGAAATTATGAGTACAAGGTATTTTTTTTCTAGTTTTAAGTTTCTACTGTGTTTTAGTAGAAAGGAAGGCAAGGTAGAGATGGGCAAAGGGGGGAAATGGGACATTCATGATAGTGTAAACAATAAAAATAAAGTTAAAAGAGGAGAGAGTGCTGAATTAACAAGGACATGGCATCAATACTTAAAATCACACTTTAAAATAATCAGTTCATGCACAGATACACACACACTGATAGAATTCCCAATTTAATTACCTGATAACAGATCATTTGAACCAGAGCACCCACATTAAACACTGTAACCTGATGTTAAATATTCCAGCTACAAAATAAAATATGAGGCTTGAATTATATGCAGCTGTGTGGAGAGTCCAGCAGGCTGAGACTGCTAATCAATGATAGTCATTGAAGTTAAATATGCCAACTCTCCTGCAGTTTTGTTTTCTTTTTTTCCTTCTAGCTCATTATTTCCCACATGCCACAAGAGATTTCCATAATACTGTAAGAAAAAAAGTCTCCAGTTATCTTACATGACTGTGGGCAAGAAAATGATTAAGATGAAGTCATCTCTCAGGCTCTGCGGAAACCTAGAGGCGGGTCCAGCTTAGGTTGGTGGATGCCAACAGAATTTTAAAGGCCTGGAATTTTGCTCTTTGAAAATATAGCCTTAAAGCTTTGCCAGAAATGACACCCAAATAAAAACTTGTTTTTGTGAAGTGATAGTTATTCGCAAATCTAGTAGTGAAATGTGTTCAGTGTCTGCCGCGATGGCTTCCTCCACTGTCTGGACTGCACAGTAAACTTTTGGATAATTTTTCTTAGCCTCTTAAAAAACTAGCCAATTAAACTGAAGTGTGTTCTTATTAGTAGAAAAAAATAAAATGGGTAGGGACTCTTATCAAATAAACAATGAATACCAAGTAAGTTTTTTAGATGATTGATTTTATTTTGGTAGCAAAATCATGTGGTTCAGTAAAATAGAATTGTGCTATCAAAAACTTAGTGGGAACTAACTAAATAAAGTGTAGCTTTGATTTTGTAAGAAACCAGTAATTTGGCAAATGGCTTTTACATTTTAAGAACCATCTAGCCCTAGCTGGGTAGCTCGGTTGGTTAGAGCATTGGCCTGACACTTCAAGGTCGCGTGTTGGATCCCTGGTCAGGGCACATGCAAGATTCAACCAGGGATTCATAGATGGGGGGAACAACAAATGGATGTTTCTCTCTCGAGAATCAATTTTCAAAAAATTTCAAAAAGAGCCACTTAAAGAGAACTTTACTTACTAATTGAGTAGATTGAAATTAAGTGACATCTCTCCTTATTTAATTTTTTCCAAAAGTAAAATGGGCTCTCAGTGTGTTTACTGCTTTTCTCGATTAAAATCTGTGCAGCTACAGGTGTAAATGACATATAGTTTGGAACATTTCTTCTTATTTGAAATATAAACATATCTGACTGCGTTAAACTAGACAACATGGAGATGTAAACTATTGAGACAGATTGAAACGACAGGAAAGGCAGAGGTTAGGCATGCAAATCTGAGGGCCTGCTCCCATTCGCATTTGTAGGGTTACCATCTTTTCAGAATTCAAGGAATGATAGGTACCGTTTCTTTCAGAACTATTCTTTGTTCCTGCAAATAGAGCTTTACCAAACTTATTCTTGGATATCCAGAAGCTTGGCAAAATTAAAAGAAGCAGCACCACTCTTTTTTGCATATTTAGGCATTAGTTGATAAATGATAAAGGATTTATCTTATTTCTTAGTCATCCTATGAGACAAGGAAATAGGTGACACATTCAAAGCTATAATTTAAGAGAGTTTGATGATAACTGTTTGGTGATGGGTAGCATGTAGGGAAGCAGTAGGAAATGCCAAGTCACCCAGGGCCTGCCCACAGCTGGAAAATAATAATGTCTCTAAACCTGAATGGGCAAGTAGAGGGAGTTTTTTGTAAGAATCCAGAGTCCAGTGGGAGGCACAAGAAAGGAGCCTCCTAGGAAATTTAGTACCTCAAGTGGAGGATTGCAGCTGATAGCAAGTATCAATTCAGTAATCTATCTTCATGCCTTCCAGTCTCCTTCTGTTGCCTGCAGTGGCCAAAAGCAATCAGAAGACATGGAAGGTAAACTCATGAGTCCTAGGAGTTGACATCCATAAAAGTCAACCTAAAGGAATGCAGGCCTCAGAGGAGTGGCCAGAATAGATCTAGGAGAGCACATCACCTCGCTTTGTCTTTTACTAGCTGTGATTTAACCTCTCCTTACCTTAGTTTCCTAAAAATTATAGTGAGTTAATACACATAAGTCACTGAGAACAATGTTTGGCTCAGTAGGTGTCATTTTCATGTATCAGTGTAGGTGCAATTATGGCATGGGTATGCACCATCTGCAAACAATTTCTGACTTACGTTGCCTGTTTATATTTTACTACGAATAATGCTATAGAACATGTTGCTTGCTTAAAAGATCACTGAAGATTTAAAATAATCTACAACTGCCCCTCGAATTGTAAGTAGCATGCCATGTTCCTGAAATGTAGGGTGAGTTCTAGACCAAGTTGTGTAAAAGGCTCAAGTTGCCTTTAATTCATTGCCCTTAGGATTCCCATTCCATAGCTCGTTTTGCTTGGGCATCTCTTCACCTTCTTTCTTATGTGTATCCTGCCACTTCTCTCTCAAACACCTGTTTTCAAGAGGAATGGAGAGAAGGACCTTTGGTCAACAGGGAATAGAACTTAAACCAAACAGATTTACATATGACAGTGATATTTCAGGTTTCTGTTTCAGCTATTAATTTGTAGGTTGGGTGTGACATTTTCTTGCTGTGCTATGAAGTTTATTGCAGAAGGAATTTATGTACCGTAGCTCTTTGTTATTTCTGGTGGTTCCATTCGGAGACCCTCATAAATGGCAAATAAGCAAATGCCACTAAAACTAAAAATGCATAATATCCCAATTAAAAGCATAAAAGCCATTTTAGTTTGATGATAATTTCTTTTTTTCAAAGACAATAACTTACTTGTTTGTTTATTTATTTCTTAAGTGAGGCCAGAGACAAAAGAACAACTCACCCAAGCTGCAAGTTCTGAGTGATTAGTTTTCCTTTGTTTAGCTTCGTCAACTCTCCTTCACCCGCTGCTCAATGTGAGCAGTTCAGAAATGTATTTCAGAGAAACTCTGAATTATTGTAGTGATGGGCTGTGGCAGTTGCTGTTGGATAAAGGGTAGAATTGAGTATTGTATTAAAATTCTAAATGCTGAGATAACTCTTTCAAAACTCCTAGATTCAGGACACTTTAATCCCTAGTTCAGAGGACTAGTGCTCACTTCTTTGCTAGACAATGGAAGGCTGGGAGGAAGTAGGGAGAGGTGAGCAGGAAGAATGAAACATTAAATATTCAGTAATAAACAGCAGTGACAAGAAGGGGCCAACTGCATCAACTAGTTCTCAGGGTAGGCTTAATTTGTTAGTTTTTTAAAAAAATAAGTTGTAATCAATCAATAATGTTTGAACAGATCATTAGAATCAGAATTATCAAGACCCAAGGCATCACCCAATTCATTGAACGTATTTCCTAGATGAGAGAAAGCGCCCAAAGAAGTTAAGTAATGTCTGTCCATTCAGCCAAGTAGTGGCAGCTGAACTTCCATATCCTGACTTCAGCCTAGTGCCCCTAAAAGGAAAATCTCATAAAATATTTTTAAACCTTAAGGTTTTAGTCTTCCCAATAAAAATAAATTTCAGCATCATTTAAAATGTTGGCTACTGCGTTTGAGTGAATAAAGTGCAATTTCACAAAGTGCTTTACTTGGGTGTAAACTACCTTTTTCTGAATCTGATTTTATGTCATATTACCTCAGTCATTTTTCATTCTTGTTTTATGAATATGAACACTGTTATACTTTCTTAGCTTCAATTTTCTAATTTTCTAATGACATAGTTTTTGTTTTTGATTACTAATGTGTCTGCATATTTTTGACACCTCATATAATAATAAACCATAGTATTTTAGTTTAAACCAGAGTTTAATATCTGGCAATGTGCATATGGACTTTGCTATATTAATCAATAAATACTAGATATTTATGTAAACAGATCATATTGGGTATTTCCATTTGTGAATTGAAGATTTGTTACCTGTTTTAATTTTTTTTAAATTTAATACAAGTAAATTTTGCTAAATTAAGTGTTACCTATAATGCATTTACCTTTTTGAGTTCAAAGTAATAAATAGCAACAAGCAGACATCTATCAACTCTGTCTCAGGCCATTCACTTTATCTTCATCCTTAGATAAGTACTGCTCTTATTTTTTAATTTACTATACAGACTGGGGCAAAAGTACAGTTATAAGGAATAAACTTACTTCTGTTTCCATATTTTTGCATGGAAAATAATATAATAATTAATAAATAATAGTACAAGAATAAATTCTGTGTCACACACTCACAACTATAAAACCTACTTTTGCACCACCCTGTAATCTCCTTACACAGAAGATCCTCGAAAATATTAATGGTTGGCATTTTGCCTTTGCTAACAGATGTGTCTTCCTTGTTTCTTCTGTTCTTCTACCCACACCCTTCTTTCCCACAGTCTGTAAACACCAGACCCATCTGCTCCTCCCCAATACAGTGAACCTTATAACCTCTGGAACACTCTTCACACTGACCTCACATGCCAATTCCAGATCACTAGTTCTTACTAAACCCTCAAAACAAAATGAAACATGAAAAATACAGTTGGTCTTTCAAAGAGGTTTTTTTTTCCTTTTTTTGTCTAAATACAACTTTATTTCCAAAACAATAAAAAATAATTCCTTATTGCATAACTAATCATAATTTGCATTCAAAATACCTTCACATTAGTGGTCTCAAATGATGATTTCTCCTTTTGTAAGAGAAATAGTCAGTACTTAAGCATGCTGCTTCCTCCTACAGAGCTCAGTCCCAACCCACTCTAGTGCACATCCTTCCATATTTTTTGCTATTTCTACTTTAATATCTCTTGCACTTAGTTTTGTTTCCTTTCTTGGTCTCCTAATGTAGCTGTCTTCTGAATATCTTTATCTCTTTTCATTCCTCTCCAATGGAATCCTGTATTGAATGTGAATTAATATTATGACTTATGTCCATCTATGATGTACCACTAGATTTCACTTGCACTGATTCTTGTGAGGAAATAAAATTTAATATCAGACATATATAAACATATAATTAATATATAATATATATTTATATATATAATATTATACATATTATACATATAATCAGATAGATAGATAGTAGTGCTTTCCTGACAAGGTATTCTTTTTATAGTCTATGGATCACAATGCTAAATGTTAGTTTAAAACCATGTTCTTGCATTTTCTAATGTGGGTGCCTAAATATACTTAGTCATAGCGGCATATAAGGAGTTTTTCACAAGATTTTCTGCATCTCCCATTTACTCAAGAACATTATTTACTATCTAATTTCCTTGGATAAAAATTTAGGGCTATAAACAAATTGGCTTCCATCTGTAATCCCCCAATTCAATCATTAAAGGCTTTATTGACCATCTGGGGCAGTTTTGCTAACATTTGTTTTGCTCTCATTTTAACTAATATTTCATCAATAAACTTGTTTATGTCTATCACTTAAAAAAACTTTATTTCAAGAAAAGTGTAGATTCCCATGCAGTTGTAAGAAATAGTACAGAGGCATCCCATATACCCTTTACCCACCTTCCCCCAATGGTAATGTCTTGCATAATTACAATGTAATAACATCACCAGGAAACTAATATTGGTACAATACTAACCTTATCCAGATTTCATTAGTTTTACATGCACGTGTGTGTGTGTGTGTGTGTGAGCCTTTAGGTCTATGCTGCCTGGCAGTTTATGTTGTATTTTGATCCTATAACTTGTAGTATCTTTTTCTAACATATATTATTTTCATTAAAATCTGGCTTGCAACACCTCCTCAGGTCAGTACCACCCTGCACTAATTATTGCATTTCTCTTACTAAATTAATGTCAATAGACTGCATAATAATGCACTTAAATTTTGCTTGGTAGTTCTCTTTACTGTTCCTGTCTTGTGTGGCTAGTTTTGATTTGAATTACATGCACTTTCAAAGTAAAAGTCAGTGTCTTCTTTTTCTTTTAGTGTGACACCCAATGTCGGTTCAGATGCGTAGAAGTGCTGGCTAAAACCTATTTGTGGCATAAAAAATGCATCAGTGATGATGAATGAATTGTCTGTGTTAGGGTTTTTCTGAGACTCTTGGTTCATGGTGTCCAGTAGTAGGGCAAGTTCAGAAGGTTCTTGAACAGTCTAGAGAGCAGTTTAATGAATATCCAGCCTAAGTAATTATCTGTGTTTGTTTCTGTTGATTTTTATGGATGTTTCTTAAAGAGAAATACCTATGATTATGTGGTATGTATTGACCATTTATGAATAAGTCTGGGCAAAAATTAATATGCATTTATTAAAAAACTTTACAGGCTGACAGTGACCAGAGAGGAGAGAAGAGGGAATTTCAGGGGAGAATGGGAAGGGTTTACAGGAACAAATATAAAGGACACATGGACAAAAACTAGGGGGGTAGAAGTGGGAGGCAGGTGGGAGGGATGGGTGAGTGGGCTGGAGTGGAAATAAAAGGCAGAAAACTGTACTGAACGATGACTAAAATAAAATAAAATGAAAAAAAAACTTTATAGAAAGTCAGCAAAAATCTACATTTTGAAAGGTAAGGTGTCTATATTTTCAACAATTTAGTGATTGTTAAACCCAACTAATGTATGGAAGTCTCATTCCATTGTTTTTAGCTGACACATGAAATTTTATAAATATTCTCTGCACTATGTTATGCATTGTTGAGCTTTTACAATTACATACAGTGAAGTAGTCACAATATTTGAAATGTCTGTCTGACAAAACCAAAAAAATTAAATTAAACCTGACACTGGGCAATTGGGAAAAATGTGGAATATTAATTAATCTGCACTGTAGTATTGGGTAGTAGAACAAACAGTTGGTCATTTGAAAAAAAAATAGGTTATTTTTAACATTTTCAGGGAGACTGAATTTTTTATAAAAATGTAAAACCCGTTTTATGAGGACGCTGGCACCATGATGCTGAGTCAGTCCATGATCCCTGAGTCTGTGTTATTCTGCTTTGAGTATGACTGGCTACTGTGTCCAAACAATGGCACGTAATTAGGCAATATGGACCCGAGACACTGACAGGTGACCACACATGAGGCTACCTGGCTAGTAAAGAAAGAGCAATGAGAATAAAGGGTCAACAAGCTTAAAAAATTATTTCAGTTGTGGTTCTGAGTTTAGTTACATATCACATAACTGATGAAAAGCAAGTTTGAGGCAAGCCTACTTGTGCACGTGAGGTAGAATTTATGTCTGTAAGAGTTAAAATTAACTTATACTACATTACATATTTGGCATTTTTTAAAAAAATTCTGTTATCCATGACTCTGATACTGATTCTATTTCAACAATTCATTCTGTTCATTCAGAAAAACAACTTTCAGACCATCCTTGTTTCTGGTCTTTTTTATTAACTTTATTCAGACCAATAATTCTCAACACTGATGTTACATTGGCATGATCTGGGACTCTTTATAAATACTGATGCCTCATTGATTAGGGTTAAATTAATTGAGATTAAAGGTGCAATGTAAACAAAATGTATAATGGAATACTATAGCATCAAAAGAGTAAAGGAAATAGTACAATGAACCCTCATGTGCACATTATGTTCGATATTTGTCTACAGATGGCCAATCTGGTCCTATTTATACCACCCCAGTCTTCCCTCAGCTCAGCTTGTCCCAGTTCTTTTGAAACAAATAGTAAATAATTTATCATTTAATCTGGAGGTTGCTATTTTTAAAAAGCTCCCAAGTGATTCTAATGAATAGTCAAGATTGAGAATTACTGGTTTAGAAAATTCTTGTTTCTAGTTTTAAAAAATTCTGAGAGGCAGGGACTCTGTATTCGAACCTTCATCCTGTTCTGCATATAGAAAGTAATGTCACACCCAGTTGCTCAATAAAAGAATATTGATTTAGTGGAGGTAGCCTTTCCATATCTGTGTTTATTGCCAATAATTATAATACTCTACTATGCTGTGCAGTACAGTAGTCACTAGCCGCACATGGCTATTTAAATATTAGTTAATTCAGATTATTTAAATGTAATTAAGATTATTTTAATTTAACTAATATATATTTTACTTAATTTAATTTTTATTAAATTAATTAAGTTTATGTTAATTAAGATGAACTAAAATTTAAAAATCAGTTTCTTAATATCACTAACTACATTACAAATACTCACTAGCAATATGTGGCTACTGGCTGACATAGTGAACAAGGCAGACACAGGACATTTCCATGTATTAGAAAGTCCAATGGGGCAATGATAAGAACCTCCTCAAGCAGAGAAAGAGGTTATGAGAATTCAAATACCAAACAAAGACAAATACACTTGCAGCATTGTTTAAAACTGCCAAGCTATGGAAGCAACCCAAGGGCCCATTGATAGACAAATGCATGAGAAAGCTGTGGTATATACATATATATAAGGGGTTTTACTTGGCCTTTAAAAAGAATGAAATATTACCATATGTGACAGCATGGATGGACCTAGAGGTTATTACGTTAAGTGAAATAAGCCAGTCAGAGAAAGACAAATATCACATGATTTTACTTATATATGGAACCTAAAGAACAATATAAATGAACAACCCAGACAGAACCAAACTCATAGATACAGAGACCAGACTGATGGTTGCTAGAGAGGAAGGGGTTGGGGGACTAGGAGAAAGAGGTGAAGGGATTGAGAAGTACAGATTAGAAGTTATAAAAATAGTCTTGGGGGTATAAGGTACAGCCTAGGAAATACAGTCATTAATAATACAATAGCTATGTGTGGTGCCCACTGAATACTGGAAATGTCAACAAGAACACTTTCCAAAGTTTATGACTGGCTAACCACTATGCTTTACTACTGTAACCAATGCAAAATAATATTGAATGTAAGCTGTAATTTAAAAATTAAAAAGTAAAATTAACAAAAATGTATAACAGTTGAAACATATCTGAAAGTAAAATGTAAGGAACATGATTTTGCTAAAACTGTTTGGATAAATGCTGAGTTTACTCAACCAAATGTTTACTCAATATAGGTCAATGATTTCAATGAGGTTGAAAAGTATCCTAAAAGAATTATTAGTTAAATGTAATCTATATGTGGGATAGCCCTGAGATATGGGCAGTTATCAAGGTAAAAGCAAAATAGGGATACTAAATTATTGGTTTGTAAATACAGCATTAAATGAAGTAAAACATATAACAGTGGATGTAAATGTTGAAAGATATAATTTTGGAACTGGCAAGGCAAACAATGAAAGTATATTGAAAAATGTAAGGTCAACTAGGGAGATTCTTCGAGGCCTCTTGAGGAATAGGGAGGAGAACATTTTTCTGGGAAAGGGTGGGGAACATGCCAGGAATTAGGCTACATTTTCCAGGGGAAAGTATGAAAACTTAATAGAATCAGACAGTGGCAATTAATGATAAAAAATTATTAACTTTTAAAGCCTCTCAAAATATTTAGTCTTTTACAGTCTCTGGTGTGAATTCCAGAATTACAAAAGTCAGGTAGTTGACAAACAGAAGAGCCTATTGGGGGAGATTTTTAACTTTTGAGGAAGAAAATGAGTGTCAAGTATTCATCTTGGCATTAGAAAAACAGCAAATGCAAGGAAGAGCAGTGTTACAGGGAGCCTTAGTCTGTTCTGTGGAGCATCTGGGCCCATGTGGCTCTGGCCGTACATTGCACAGGGAAGCTGCCACAGCCACGGAATTCTGGACATGTGGGAAGTAGGAGGGCTATTTATCAGTGGATTTGTTTTTAAGAGAGATTAATTGGTAAAAATTAATTGGTAATTGAACCGCTATCGATTCATGGGAGAAAAGGCAATATTAACACTACATATTAAGTTAAGCAAAGATATCAGTGGACATTCATATTAGAATTTATAAGTGGAGGGTATATATTCAAGTATGAAAATGTAGAAGAATGTTAATGATTGAATTCAGGCTATCTTAGGACCATAAATAAATAAATAAATAAACCCCAAACAAACAAATACAGATGGTATTGGGCTAAGTCTGCATAAGTGTCCAGGCAACTCATTGTTTTTCAGAGATTTTGGAAGAGAAGCAGGCCAGACTTAATGTAATGTGTAATAAAGTTTTATCAGCAGTGTAAAAAGCGGGTAAAATGTTTTAGTAGTTTTCAGTAAGTGAAATACACGATTTACTTTTATATTGAAAAATTTCTCATATGGTATTGGTAGCCATTGCTATGTAAATATGTGGATGTGTAATCTTTAAAAATTATTATTATTTTTTTACTTTAGGTTAGGGTTGTCAAACTCATTTTCACTGGGGGCCACATCAGCTTCACAGTTGCCTTCAAAAGGCCAAATGTAATTTCAACTCCTTAACAGTTAGGGAGTAATTACATTTATATAGTCCTAAAATTATTTTGGCCCTTTGAAGGCAACCATGGGGCTGATGTGGCCCCCAGTGGAAAGGAGTTTGACACCCCTGTTTTAGATGAATACATCTTAGCTTTTCCCAATTAAAAAGAGTGTACTGTTTCCATGGACACATGTGGAGATAAGAGGTTATTTACTTATTTATTTTTACATAAATGTCTTAGAAGAAATAGTGTGCATATGCAAAGCATCTCTTTTTAAAAATCATCACAAATTAAAGTATGTTAGTTAAATGCAACCAAGTAAATAATGCAGGTTAGTACACAGTAGAAATAGGTGAATTCCAAAGTAAATGATTTCACTTTGAAAACTCAGGAAGTGAGAAGACCAAACTAAACCAATAGAAAATTTTATTATGTTATTCAAAGTGGATGGGGTAAAGTGGGCGCTAACTGGACTGGGTGCTAGAGCAGTGCTGAACTCCAGAGGCTGCTTCGCGGAGAGTCGCAAGCAGAAATCTTCTTCAGCAGTTTTCCCCATGAGGTAGTTAATTCTCAGGTCAGATATAAATACTATCTCACATTTTTTCTATGCTTCTAATATTTTTTAAAAATGTCTCCATTTTACACTTTCTAATAGAATTACACTTCATTTTTGAATTACCTGTTAATCTTAGGATGCAGCATTAGTATTTTAGATTAAGTTGAATTCCTTAGAAACAAGTAGCTCAGAGAAGAACTGTTTAGATAAATGGTAATTAGTTGCAAATTGTAGCTTATCCTTTCCTTGACCCAGGACACACACACACACCAACACAATAAGTGTTTCAGTGGTAATCCACAAACTCAGATATTATTCACTAAATACCCACCGTGTACCAGGGACTTGGTTCTGGGGGTACTGTGTACTCTGAGTCCACTAAAATGAGTAGAATATGTTGAGGTTTCTAGAAAGGTCTACAGCATAGTAGCAAAGACTAAGATGGAAAGAACTGGATGCAACAATGTGATAAAGGACATAATAATGAGCCATTATTATATAATAAAAATCAGGAAAAGTCCAGGAAGAGATGACACATGTCTTAATTCAATTTCTCTCACTTCTTACTTTCACCTTCTGAAGAAATGAGTGCACAAAAATCTACTACACTGACCGGTATCAACTCACCTTTGGAAAAATATAGAAGGATCCTTTTTGATTGATAAAGACATGAAATACAGGGTAGGGTTTGTGTTCCTGGAATCATGCACAAAGTTTATTCCTGGTCATTCTTGTTCAGATCCTCAATTTTTATCATTGAAACATTCCTTTGTCTTATGCACCAATGTTTGTGGGCAGCCGTTGATTGTACATAACTAAACTCTATAATTCAAAAATATTATTCCGAGGATGTCATTTGATAAAATCATAGTGAAAGGTGAGATATTTTGCTAGCTGGTAAATATGCTGTATTATTTTGGGCATGAAATTGATATCATCTTGATAAGGCAAGTGAGGATCAGGCGCACGGAAGACACATGGAGAACATTTACGTACCATGGACGTGACTTTCATATATGGACTCTCTCATATTTCAGGAACTGACTTAGATGAATATTGGGAAACAAGTGAAATGATCTTTCATTCTTCTTAGCTTTCCTTTCTTTAGTTTCCTTGGCATTTCTCTCCATCTTCATCTTGAAAACTGTTAAGACTTTCTTGCACATTCACAGAATGTTAAAATTGGAAGTGATACTAGAATTCATCAAAGCCATACCCCCAATCTTATAGATGAGAAAATTGAGGCTCAGAGAGTGGAACCCCTTAAATAGTGTTTGCAAAGCTGGGACTAATAACTTTCAATTTGGTATCTTCCTCTTATTTCTATACTCTGCTGTTAGAAATTTTCATTCTGATTATTAAGATATCAAATATTTGACATTTTCCTTGTGAGGATTTCTCAACTGGTCTTTCTACAATAAACATAAGGATAACATATAAATCTACCTTCCTAGGCTAGTAAAATTATAATTTGATCACCAATGTCCATTTTATTTGAATGAATGTTGAAGGTTAGTTAGCTGTTTTTTTTAAAAAATTAATCTGAAAAGCAAAGGATTGCTATTGATGAGATACTGGTGTCTTTCTTGCATAACATTTATTTCTTACTAAAATCAGTCGTTTATTACGGAGGAAGAATTTGGACCACTCTGGATTCGATGTCCATTCTTCATATTTACTTTGAAAATTTAAGCATTAAGAAATGCTCCATCAGTGATTAGTATGGCAATTAAATCTGTAGTATTATGTTCAAATTACCTCATGATCTGGAACTTCAGGGTCCAGTTGCAAATATTCTTTCTAAATTCTGAACATCTTATCAAATCCTTCTGATTCACCATGTTTGTTTTATTGTCCCTTCAATTATTTTCCTAAAGATATTCAACATCACCAATTTATTAGGATGCTTTTTTTTACCTTTTAATTTAGGGTAAAAAAGTTTTCTTTGCTCATTTTCTTTTCTCTAAGTTATTCTGGAAATGTGTGTGGAGGAAGTTGTATCAATTATTATTAAATCACAGGGGTTTGATTTGCCAAAATATATAACATTGTCTTGAACATTTAGAGTGCGGTTAGAAGGAAGCCGAACTGTAAGAAAAGGTTTTTTTGTGTGTGATGTCCACTTAACTAATAAATCTGTCATCACTGACTGGTTTCCATTTCCTCTGAAATAAACAAATTACTATTAAGTCCTTTGAAGCAGGAGACTGCCAGGAAACACGAAAGTCACTTTTGCTTCATCCTCCAAGATAAAGTATTTAATAAGTGGAAATGAGATGCAACAGAAGGAGCCATGGGGTCTTTACACCTGCTAGAAAGTACAGAAGCGCTCCACAGAGCAGGAATTCAAACAAACCTCAAACCTTGACGTTCAGCAAAAGTGCAGAAACGAAGCCAAGAATAAACTCTGCAGAGCCCTTGAATGTTTCTTAAGTAGAAAGCATGAATTGTAGGAACACAGGAAATGTGAAGAGGAAAGGCTGGGAATCTGGAGGCCATGGACCCCCAACAGAATTAGCTCTAGAGATGTTTTTATCTTCAGATTACTTCATATTCTACTTTAAAACAAATAGTCATTGATCCTCATATAAGAACTTGGATTAAAAGGAATGTATTGGTTAAGGAGTAAACATCCAGCATCAATTGATGAGGGCTTTTTTTTTGTTTGCTTGCTTGCTTGCTTATTTAATTTCATAGAACTCCAGACTTATGTTTTGTTTTTATTTATCTTAATCAAAGTAAATGAATACCTTTCAAGTGAACACATATGCATTCTAACCAGCAATCCACAAGGGAAATATAAATTCATGTAAACGTGTGGCAAGAAGCCAAATGCCAAACTCCTAGAAGACCCCCAAAAAATAAGATACAAAGGAAATAAGCAGACATTAAAAAGAAAACTGAAAATGTGTCCCCAAATGAAATTTCAAAATGTGATACATTGCTATTTTCCCTATATTTTGCATTCACCCTTTATTTTTGATTAAGGAATTTATTTGTCTCAATAACAGAGCAGATCTTCCTTAACCTGTCTTCTTTATCTGTACTAGGTCTTTGAGCACCAATAACTGTGGTTGATATTGTTTTAACAATCATAATGTGACAAAAAAATACACATGCACATTTGATCTAAGCTAAAATTTTTCTGAACTAAATTTTTTCTGCATCTCATGGTTTGATAAACTTACTAACTCGTGGTACATAGTTTTTTCAAATAGAGGATGTTGAAAGGACCAGGCGTGTAACTAACTGGGGAGATGAAGACAGCAAGTTGCTTTGCGTGTGTCAGTAGCTCAGTGACTGGAATGATGCCCCCGCTGAACCCCTGCTTCTCACTCTGTGCCTTGTGCTGGCCTGTCCTTATTGTAAGGACGTCTGCACTGTTCAGTTATTTATACTGGTTCTGCTTTCAGTAAGCTTGAACATTCATTTTTTTCCTTTTACAAATTAATTTCATGCTGTGCCTTTTGGATGTGTTAAAAGTTATTGTAGGAATTTCTCTTGCTTGATAGTAACAAATTTGACCACAAGATGAGAGTTCTTTTTCTATTCCATCTTTTTGAAAATTGGATCTTTCTAGTCATTAACTTCTCATCATTAAATTTATGATTATATTGGTTGTAGAGATTACTGAAACTTTTAAACAAAATACAGTCTGTGGCTATGAGAGTCATACCAGTATGCTCTGTGTAACCTTTGCAACCGGGAGGTACAATAGGAAAGTTGACATTCTGTCCACATGTATAGATTTGGTTATTTACAGATGTAAGAATGATTGCTATGCTCATATATTGGAGACTGGAGTAATTTACATCTCTGGATTATTTGATAAAAACATATATCAGCCTTTTAATTCTAAGGCTTCTGTTTCCTAAAATATTGATAATACTTTGGACTTTGACCTCTAGAACAGGAAGAATTTATTTTCCAATAGGCTGCTACTTTCTAATTATGGGAAACACTGATTGGTTTAATGGGGTTGTGTTTTTAAATTTTTATATGCACTATATTTAGTCATAAATCTTCGGAGTAGTTTCATTTTTTATAAATCTCAGGATGAAATACAAATATATCGCCAAAAATACTCCAAGTTCTCAGTCATGGCACTGTGTGCATATTAAAGGGGATGTGGAAAAAGTTTGAAGGAATGGGGGCTTGCTCCATTGTTCTCAGCCAAAAATATCAAAATCTGGCTTCTAAGACGGTGGAAACTAAAAGTCTGCTTGTTCCTATAGGGGATTAATGCATTACTCAACTTTGAAATATTATATTGCCTGGCAACTACAAAATATGTTTAATTTTCCCAGTCCTATCTTTATTCTTTCATTTTTTGAATCTAGTATCATTCAAAAGTCCTGATCTGCTGGCAGTTAAAACTTTCATTACAGTATTGTACAGCTGATATTCTCCTCATGCTATGAGAGCTGTTGATACATACACTTTTTAAATTGATTATAAATAGAATTGATTCAACATTTCTTCCTGTATCTACTTGATTTTTTTTAGTTTAGGGAAAAGGGAAAACTGAAAAACACAAACTCAAACACTTCTGCAAGGAAAAAGTATTGTGTGTACATTAACATGGCTCCTTTCCTCGAAGACCTCGAAGTCACTAAATACAGAATTCCCTAAATAATAGTGTTTGGTTGATTTCATTTTCCCCTTTCAGAAATAATCTGGAAGGCAAATAGCAGTAGTGGTATCGATTTTCTGTTCTGGATGTTCTTAGTTAACACCAAAAATGAGAATAAATTGTAGTGCTGGGTGTCAGTGATCTTGTCCTTTTTTAGTTCCATAGGGTAAGGATGGTCTTGCCTGAAATAAAAATAAAATAGTTAACTTTGCAAAGTTCTGTATAACTATAAAATTATTTTATTTTACCCTGTTTAACTTGTTCCATTGCATAATGCTATCTCATATGATGTGTTTAAATATAACTCTGGCAGTGGTAGCACCTATACCTGCGACCCTAGCCAGTTATTATATGGTACTGGACAATCTGTCAATTAGCTCAAGGGGCTGGAGTGTTGCTAATAATGCCAAACCACAGTGGTAGGTTTCGTGTTGTTAGTTGCTTTCAGAGAACGACTTTTGTGGCCATAGAATGCCGCTCACATCATTGCCCACCATATAATAAATGCATTCTGTGCTACACCAGGACCTGTGTGTGTTTGCCCAGCCATAAGTGGAAAACCCATTTAAGAATGCCACTTTGAAATGGTTGATCATATTTTTAAAATGACCAATTCATTTCCCCACCTCTTTAGTCATTCATGATGGGCATATCGACTGCCTCTCATTGGCAAAATACTGTACTTCTAGTAAAATATGTGGTCAATTTAAAAAGCAAAAAGTGTCTAGAGCTCGAGCCCAATATACAGTGTAGGTGCCTATGTGGCCAAGTCAATTTAACGAATATGTTAATGTATTCATCAATTAAGGAGAAAATTGAAATAATCTGAATAGTTCTCAAACCACACTATGTGACTTAGCTCTAAGATCTTGGTTACAAATTATTACAAGTTTGATATGGAAAGAAGATAGCCATTTACTGATAGAGAACCTATTTATGTATCTAGTTACCAAAATCTATCATTTTTATATTCTGAACAACTGTTTAATATTTCTGTTACCCTAATTTCTTAGTTTAGAAATACATTTTTTTACAAGATCATTATGAGTCCCTTTCCAGTTTATTCCTATGCTTCATTCCTCAAGGTTTTTTTTTTTAATATTTAATATGGCCAAATGATAGTTCTTTTTTTTTTAAAAGATTTTTTATTTATTTTTAGAGAGGGAAAGGAGGGAGAGAGAGAGAGAGAAACATCAGTGTGAGGTTGCTGGGGTACATGGCCTACAACCTAGGCATGTGCCCTGACTGGGAATCGAACCTGTGATGCCTGGTTTGCAGCCCGTGCTCAATCCACTGAGCTACACCAGCCAGGGCCATTCCTCAAGGTTTTTTAAATGCAAACATGACCCTGTAAATATCCGTCAGTGAACACGGACTGTGTCAGGCACTGCGTTAGACTTTTAAGGGAAGAATCAGTTCTTGAACTGAAGTGAATTTATTTACCAGGAGACTTTTATAGTATCTAGAAGCAAATAATTGTCACAACTTGAAGGTGGGTGGAATGCTATTGGCATCTAGTGGTTAGATTGTTTAGGGGTTAAGGATGCTGCTGAACATCTTCCAATGCAGAGGGCAGCCCCTGAAGCAAAGAGTGACCTGGTCCAGGTCAGCAGTGCCTGAATGGAGAAATCCTTGGGGAGGGGTGTGATGGAGAGAAACTGAAGAATAAGGCCAGGTTCCTGCTGTCAGTCACACACATCTAATTCTGCCCTGATTGAAACCCTCACGTTAATACACTCCCTGTTGCTCACAGCCACAGTTGCTTACCAATGTTTTTTTCCTCCAATTCCCCAGCATTCTCTGTGGCCTGAGCTTCGATCCCAGGACAAAGCATTGATTTCTGTGTTTGTAAAATTTTGTTCTTGATATTTCTTTTGTCTGGAATACTCTTTTTTTTCCTGCATCTATAGAAATTCCACTCATTCTTCAAAACCCACCCTAGATGTTGCTTCCTCTTTGAAGCAATCCTTAACTCACTCTGGAAAAGGTAGTCAGTCCCTTCCTTTACAACATCTTGCTGCTTATCCTTTCACTTTTGATTGAGTCATTTTACATTAACATTATCTATTAATTGTGCCTACCAAACTTGATTGCAAACATTGAATCTTTAGTTCTAAGTGCATAGGACAATATCTGGCACAGAGTTCCTGTTCAAAAATCTGATAAAAGAATAAAATAAGTACCTGAATCATTGTAGAAAGAGAATGATCTAAATGCACTGAAGCTTTTAAAAATAAATAAATGTGATCTGCTTTACACGCAAGTGTTTAAAATTCTGGGTTTATACATTAAATATTCCTTGACGTATAGCAGACATAGACATGAAATTTGCATTCCATGTACACACAGGAGAGTGCAAGATCATTTTCCCCCACCACTAATCCCTTTATAGAACTTGCAAATAAACACATGAAAATTGCTTGCAAAAAAGATGCAACATTATGGTTTCCATATCAGTCATATTTTAAAACAATATTGCATACTTTATAAGTAGATTTGTTGGGATTCTGCTTCCAGAAAGAATAATTGTACATTTCTCATGTCCTTTCACAATACATGACTAAAAACAGTGGATATCACATATAATGCAAACTTAAGAAGATTCTGAAAGAGAGAGAAAGGAAGGGAGACTGGCTTGAGACTTTGAGACTCAAGAAACGACATGATGGGAAGTTCCCTGGGTCTGCTGTTCCCTTTTATGTCCCAGACTTGGAGCTGAAGAAGGCAGCAACCTCAAAACACCAACAAACACAAACACAAAGGCCCCAACCAAAGCCTGCTATCTTTAGGCTAAGGTCCAGGAAAGAGGTAGTCAGCCTCACGAACTAAAATACTCGAAGACAACAGCTGCTCTGCTCAAGCAAGCCGACTTCTACTCTGTGAAAGACCCTATTACAAGGGTCAGTAATTAAGAGAAGAGAATTATTGATGAATCTCAATAACTAAGATGAATCTCAATAAGTAGGATGAATCTCCAGAGAGTTATGGTGAGTGGAAACAGCCAATTCCAACAGTTATGTAGTGTATTATTCTATTTGTGTAACATTTTTAAAAGGACAAAAATGATAGGCATTCAGGAAGGGGTGGAGACCAGAGGGAACTGGGTGTGGCTGTAAGAGCTGTGTGAGGGACCTTTATGGTGATGAGTGTCCTCTACTTTGACTGTTTCAACGTTGCTATTCTGATTGTGATATTGTGCTATCCTTTTGCAAGATCACCACTGGATACAACTGGGTAAAGGATACATTTTAATGGGTTATTTTATTGTTTTAGTATTTTCTTATGCTAGTTCTGATTGCACGTGAATCAATAATTATCTCAAAATAAAAAGGTTAATTTATTTAAAAATATGATGGCTTAGTAGTACTTTAGAATATCTTTATATACAATATAAATGTTTATTTAACTTTTTATATGGGCCATGGTACAGCTTATACTCAATAGACATTTTCTCTTCAAATGAGATGTTAGTGCTGCTTTCCCAAGAGGAACTACTTTTTTTTTTTTGGCTGAGAATAGAAGATCTGCTTACATGACTGGTGTTTACAGAAGATGTCACAACATATGTTTCATGCTTTTACGCCACATACATTTTGTTGAAAATATTGTAAACTGCTTGGTGAGAGTATTTAGGAAATATGAGTAATTACATAGGAGTTTTACACTTTGTCACATGGTTCTAAAAAGGCATCCTAAGAATATCCTAGTCTCAGTTAGCCTATCATACAGTTGACCCTTGAACAACGTGGGGGTGGTTTCTTTCGAGCAGTAAAAAATGCATAACTGCAGTTGAAAACATATTTTCAGAAAATTCCGAAGAAAATTAATTCAATGCTGAGAAGCCTATAGGTTAAAAGCATTTGAAGCCAAATACCCTGTCACCATACCAATGTTAACATCACACTATTAAAGATGGTATTGTGCAAGCTGTTTAGACCCCTTGCTGGTAGAAGCTAAGGCTGAGAAAATGGGTTCATCATTGAATGGGCTCTAGATCATTCCTTCTTCCCAGTATATGCTTCTTAATATCCAGCGGTCTTATGATGGGGGAGTGAAATTATCAAGTAATCATGTTGGTCTATTAATGATGTGGTCACCCATGTAATTAAAGAGCTTGAGAATTTTGAAACTGTGTATGGCTTTGAGTTTTTAGCTAGGGAAAGTACAAGCCATTAACACGCTGTTCATGGCATTCTTTCCTCCTTATTTTGTGTTTCTCTTTATAGGATCTTTTTTGATATGGGTTCCAAATGGAGTACTTGGACAAGACTGTCTTGTTCAGTAGTTAAGAGCACAGACTCTGGTGGAAGATCACTCAGGAATAAATGCTAGCTCTGTGACCTACTGGCCATGTTACCTTGCATGTGTTACTGAATCTATCTGTGCCTCAGTTTCTTAATATCTGAAATGACAGATTGATAAAGTCAATAAATGTAGATGCTTATAATATAGTCTAGCACATAAGAAGTATTACTTAAAGGTTAGCTATTATTATTATGCCAACATTAAGAATGCTGTAGAAATTATATTCTTAAAAAAGTACATTTTTAGTGATTAGAAATGGTACTGGATTAGAATTTTACCTAGAGGAAATACCTTACCATCTTTGACCATCTCAGGATTATGCTAGAATTAATTAATTGGTTTTTGTTCAATGGTTACATTGCATCACTACTGGTGATGATATATTAAATGATTCCTTCCTTCAATTGCTCTGGATAGGAGCATGAATATTTTCATAGCAGTAGAGAGGAAGCATATAGCAAATTTATTTATAGATACCAAAATTAGACATTCAATACCAATATTTACTACCTTTGTTTTAAAACCATCAACAGCTTTCTATTATCAAGATAAACAATGAGTCCCTGGCCGGTGTGGCTGAGTTGGTTGGAGCATCACCCTGTAACCAAAATATTCAGTTCTGGGTCAGGTCAAGTACCTAGGTTGCAGGTTCAGTCCTGGTCCAGGGGCATACGATCCCTGGTTGGGGTGTGTATTGGAGGCAACTGATCTATGCTTCTCTCTCTCATATCAATGTTCCTCTCCCTCCCCTCTCTCTAAAAGCAATGAAAAAATGTCCTTGCATGAGGATTAGGAAAAAAAAGATAAATCACTCAGCATGAAAAACAAAGACTCTCACAGGTAGACCCTGTCCTCACCTCTCCTCTTTCCCCACACCCTTGTTTTCCAGCACTTTGAGATAGTGTTCCTAGTCCATTACAATGCTCTAACCATCCTCAGTTCACTCTGATCTTAACACAATTCCTGGTTTCTCCTTTGGGCAAACTCTTCTCCTAGTTCTGGCTCATACTCATCTTTCATGAGACTCCTACTTAACTAAAATCAAGCAGTGCCTCCTTTCTCCTCCCTTATCTTCCCTCTCCTCCCCCCTCTCCTCTTCTCTCTTCCCCTCCCTTCCACTCCCTTCCCCTCCTTTCTCTTCTCCTCTGTAGAAACCACTATGGAAATTCCTCTGCTTTACAAGAACCCTCTTTATTGTATTGACTTATTTTTCAGGCTAATTGACTTTGTATTTCAAAATTTTAAGTACAGAGTAGTACAAATAAGAGATTACTTAGCATCTGTGTATCATTTTCCTTCTCATTTCCTGCTCCTTCTCCCTCTTCCTCTTGTTCTTCCTTCTTTCCAGTGCTGTGAGCTCCAAGGGCAGGAACAATTTCTTCCTCACCTTTGTGTCTACCGTGTCCTGCATAGTTACTGGCACTCAGTAAACTAGGAAGCACTCAGTAACCATTTTTTGAATACATGTATTCATAGGAAGTGTAATTGGTTTAATATGTTCTTGAGATATAGTAATGCCGCCGGCATCATTTAAACATATAATACCTACCTTGATATAATAAGAACATACTTTTCAAAGACAGAGAGAAAGCAAATTCAGAAATTTCTAGAAAGCAGGTAAAAACAACAACAGTGTGGTGGGCTTAGTGATTATTGCAGTAATCTTAGCACAAGATGCCGAACATGACTCAGTTATTGTTCACCATTTCGAAGGAAAATTACACAGTATATTGTGACTTACAGTTGTGGGGGATGGAGAAAAGTAGAAAGACTCAAAATCCACTATGGATTCTGAGCCTGGAAATGAGAAAACTATTGTGCCTTTGATAGAGAGGTTGGAAAAGGAAGCAAGTTTAGTTTGGGGGAAGAATTTAGCTTAAATCTGTGGGACAACCAACTGGGAATGCCCAGTAGGCAGTTAGAAGAGTGGGACAGGTGAGAACTCTATTGACATCCCCCCCTACTTGGTGACAAAACACTCAGGCCATGGTCAGTGTTGCTCAGTTGGTTAGAGCGCCGTCCAGTAACCGAAGAAGGCTGCAGTTTGATTCCCGGGCAGGGCACATGCCTAGGCTGTGGGTTTGATCTCTGGTCTGGGCACGTACAGGAGGCAACCAATTGATGCTTCTCTCTCGCATCGATGTTTCTCTCCCTCCCTTCCTTTCTGTCTAAAATCAATAATCTGACCCATTGAGGCTTAGGCATCTCTGTTCACTAACTTCGAGAATTTAGAAAGAATTGTTTTGCAAGGTATATGGGTCCGTCTCACCCCTTAATCTCTATAGTATTCTGATTTACCTTTACTTGTCTCATGATCCCGTAGGCTGGGCACCAATACTTTTGCCGTATCCCTTCCTTACCACCATGACAACACATTTTTTCCCACTCAAAAATATAGTACTTCCCCTAGCCTATCATTCAAGACACCACATGTTCTCAGCCTATTTTCCTGGGATGATTTCATCATTTCTCCATATCCCAGGAACTCAATGTTTTCTGCACCCACTAGTCAGTTAAGTTTTTGCTGTTATTTTTCCCTTACCTGGAAAGTCGTCTTCTACATCTCCCATTGGGGAAGCTCTGCCTTTTCTTTAAGAACCTGTATAAATGCAATCTGTTCATGACACTTTTCATGATTACTAAATTTCATGTGATTTTCCTTCTTTGATTATCCAAAGGTACTTATATCTTTCTACTGGCACTAAGCTTATTCTTTTATGTTCTGAGTTATTTTATTTTATTTTTTTAATTTCTTTTCTGGTATCTTCACCACACACACACACACACACACACACACAATTTTTATAATCTCCTTAATGAAGTTAATGATACGTTACTTACCGATTTGTTAATTTGTTTGTACCTCTTCAGTAAACATTTATTGAGTGGAATGCATATGGTAATGGACATCTTGGAAATGGTGAACTGTTACGGTATGGAAATCCTTTATAGAAGATGAGCAGACTAAGCACAGCCCCGGAGAATTCCCCATTGTGAGGGAAGAGTAAGGGGAACAGAGGGTGTTGTTGGGAGGGCCTCTCTAGAACCCAGGTCAACTTCCGCTTAGCTAGTAAACAACTTGATTTCACATAAATCAGCAATTATTAATCATTTACAGAGCGAGACATTTCTGCTCCTATTTATAGCTGTACTGGCAAGTGGGTGCCAGAGGAAAAGGGAATTCCCTGGGTAACTAGACTCCAACCTCAAACCTCTTTGCTTCCTCTGGATGATTAATTATGTTGCAAGGTTCCTAACAAAGGGCCCTTGATTCAGATCCCAAAGCACTGGGGTATTAATGCTGCGGCACTTGCACTGCATCCTACTTCAGTTAAAGTTTCCTCAAAGCTGGTTCCTATTTCTGGCAGTAACCCTTCAGTTCTGGAACTTTAGTTCTAGCCAAAATAAACTATTGTCTCAGGTCTCTATTTTTCCTGAAGCACCATGGCATTTTTATGGAATGTGGAGACAGTTTTATGGAAGACTTTAGTGGTAACAATAAAGGACCCAGATCCCCCTCTCTGGCCTGCTATCCTTTCCTCTATATCCCAGCAGTATTACACAGTGTCCAAAAAGAGGGCCATCTTAAACCATTCCAATGAAACCTGTCATTTATTTATTGTGTGATGTGATCTTTACTTTCCTGTTTTTTTCCCTTCATCCACAACAGTATAATCTTATTTTTTATGTGTAGTTGGTTAAATTTTTAAAAGGAAAAATAGCAGTCCCCTATATCATGATCATATAGTTCACAATTGTCTTGTTTTCAATTAAATAATGCTAATAAAGTATTTACTTTTAAAATTGCTGTACTTTATATGTAAACATTTTATTTATACTACTAATGATAATTCAGAGAAGCAAATACTATGTTAAATTTCAAAGACTTTAACTATGAGACAAACCATGCCTATTTTTGATATTTTTCCATATGTATTAATTTAATTAAAAAACACATGTCATAAAGCTGAATTTGAGTGCTCTGGGACTATCTCTAGTATAGTAGGTTCACCAAGTAATATTGAGCATTTTGAGGCCAGATTTTCCCCATTTCAGTAAATTGATAAGGGAATTCTTCTGAGATTATTATGTTTCCATGATTTCAGTTGGTCTTAGGAACTCTCCAAAACATGGTTTGTAAGTCAAGGGTTTTTAACTATAAAGGAGAATTCTGAAGTCATGTCTTTGAAAAAAAAATGAAAGAAGGCACACCAATGCATGCATGATAATCCTAGAATAAGTGATTTTGTTTCTAAGTTAATTAAATTTTAAAAGTTGCATTGTTTTACTAAATAATTATCTTTTTTTTAAAATGTACTTTCTTTTTTTTTAAGATTTTATTTTATTTATTTATTTATTTTTAGAGAGGGAAGGGAGGAAGAAAGATAGAGAGAGAAACATCAATGTGTGGTTGCTGGGAGCCGTGGCCTGCAACCCAGGCATGTGCCCTGACTGGGAATCGAACCTGCGATGTTTGGTTCACAGCCCGCGCTCAGTCCACTGAGCTACGCCAGCCAGGGTCTAAATGATTATCTTTTAAAATGAGAAATTATGTTCTAATAATTTTAGTAGCATTGCAATAATAAACTTTTTGTGATTTGTTATTGGCTATTATAAACAATTATAAATGTTTAGTTTTTGTAGAAATGCCACCAGTAGATAATAACTGTTCGCAACTTTAGTTTTACGTTCCATAAAACTGACCTTCCTGTCATTACATTTTAGAACCTAGATTATGATCCTTGAGATTTTGGTATGTTAATGCATACAAATTACTAAGGAAAGGAAATAGCATAATATAAGAAGACAAAGAAATAGAGTGATCCAAGTAGACTTTTGCATAATAAGCAGAATCTTAGTGCTTGTTGAACTTAGCTACAGAATTTACTACAACATATCTTTGAGCTACACATCTGAAAAAGTCTTACCATTGTAACATGGAGAGCACAGAGACCCACTGATACTGTGGTGGGTTTGTGAGGCAAACCTGGGGTGTTGGTAAAAACGGGCAATGATGATGTTCTTCCAACATGCATTATATATATTTTTAAGTAACATAGGTTTGTGGGAATTGTGTGATATTTTTTTTTCTCAACAGAAACCTTAATTAATAGTTTTAGAACATAATCACTATCAGAAAAAGACCTTACTTAAGCTAATAAAAATTTCTTCCTAAGGAACAATGAAAATATCTAACTCAAGGGATTTTTCTAGTATTTGAGTCTTGTTTATGAACATTAAATAAAATATAAGATTCAGCTATAGTTTGTTTTACATAATTAATGTATTTCTTTCTTGCTGTGTATTCCCATCTATATAAATGCAGAGAATTAGTGGGTAATATTATATACAAATTGCATTTAGTGAGGCAAATGTACTTACTTTGACACGTTCAAAAAACATTCAGTACAGTACCTTAAATATAGTGAACTATCAATAAAGAGAAAACACTTATAAAAATCAATTATTATCTTAGAAGGAAGAGTTAACTCTAAACCATCATTCTTTAATACTCTGGATATTAATTTTATGTCAGTGTAATTTATTTAAGTGAAAAATTCTAAATCTTATAATTAATAATTATAATTATTAATTATAGAACTTTATTATAAAAACAGCTTTCTTTTAATAAGACATTGCTGTGCAAGTAAGTACATGATAAAGCTCTGTTTGTCATGAATATTTAAAATATAATCACAAAAACGGTATTTCCAGAAGCCCAGATCTTTAATATCATTTGTTTTACTGAGTTTGGCATGCTCTATCAAACTCAGGTTCAAAACATTTCTGTCTCATAAAGCTATTCTCTTCTCCAGTTGAGAAATAGTATATTACAGAGTGGAAAGAAGTAAATGTATAGGTATGTTGGAGAGATGCTATTAGAAAGTCAATGTCACCTTATCTAAGGTTTGGGGAGAGAAAGAATTCTATTGTGAATATATAGTTCAAAGTGCTTTAGGAACTTTCTCTCAAGTTTTCAAGTATTTTCATGTATAGTATCTCACTAGTCCATTGAAGGAACCGGTGAGGCTGAGTACAAAGGGATCGCAACTCTGAGAGAGACAGACAGGGATGGATGGGGACGCCCAGTCTTTCGCCTTTTTTATTTCCATAGCTACTGCCAAGAAGCTTAGTGTTCTAGTATAAATAAATGAACATTTATTGTGCGGCTACTATTTTGTGTGGAGCTTAATTATAAACACACTTTTTTAAAATTTCCAGTATTTCGTAGTAAGTGCCCATTAAGGAACAGTCCTTTTTGATGTTGTAATTAAGCTTAACAACAGGAAAACTTTTCCTTAGCATTTCCACAAGTACATCCACAGACATGTGGCACAGAATTCATGTGACAAAAATGCTCAGGTACGCTCCTCAGAATACAAAGTTTGTGTATGTTTCTGTGGTAATTTTCCTTCTGTTTACTATTTGTAAGCCAACTGTTTTGAGAAAACAGGTACTTTATTTTACTTACAATATCTAGTGCTTAAAACAGCAGGACAGTCAAGAGACCGTGTGAGACTATGTGCTTCATCACTGACCAGGCTAACAATTCAGGTCCTTTATTATCTTTTTCATTAAGTTCCTTAAGTAATTCCAATGTAGAAATGTTTTCAGGAAAAAACAATTCCAATCTCTATCTTAAACATGTACTACTATAGTTTTGGGAAATTTGAACTTTTTTTCCACTGGGATGAGACCATTTTATACTTTTAGTTTTTAATATTTGCATACTGAAGGGTGGTTCTTCTCCTTGACATATTTTATTCTATGTTGTAGGTTTGATGCAGCTCTTATTTCATTTAAACAAAAAACTGAAAAACTGATTGAGGCAAATCATTGGTGGATACCCTAATACTCTGATTAGCGATGACAGCTTATTATGTATTCCATACAAAAAAAACCCTGTTAACCTATTTATAACAACTCCCCATCTTAGAGAACTGATTGTTAGATCAACACAGCAAGAAGGGTTATAAATGAGTTATAGAGAAATGTTGGTCGTTCTATAGATAAACTTTAGAATACAGCTTTACAAATTATCTAATCATTAAGGTCATTCACAAATTAACTTGTCATACTCTTTTAGCCTAATCTTTCTTTTTCAGGAGGTTTTCACTGTAGAGATTGTTTTCAGAATACCAGAATTTAGTTTGTGAAATAGCAGGGTGCACAGTGGTGTTCTGGGGCCAGTTAGGAGGGGATCTAGGGAGCCAATTTTTACATTTTTAGTCAGTTTGAGAGCCAGTTGATATTATCTTAACTTAGTGACTTAAAACTCACTATGGTGAGAATATTTACATCATAGAAAGTGGCAAATTTTACAGACCAGCACATTTCTCCCCTCCTATGAGTTCCTAACTGGGTATAATTTACTCTAAAACACTCATAAACAGAATTAAAATATTGCATAATTGATGGAAACTTTTGAAATCTGGAAATGCTTTATATGTGTACCAAAATTTTGCATTAATTTCACTAATGCATATATGATCAATGATGATTAAATAAAATATATTAAATGTTTAGAGTATAATCAATTAGGTACTCACACACTCACATACATACACTTTTTATTTTGTCATTCTGTTTAATTACAACCAGAAAAAGAAATGTATGCTTTAATTTTGATTCCAATTTTTAGTAGCAAAGCTATAAAAGGAAATATGAAAGAAATAAAATCATACAGACTTGAAAAACTCATATATTTTTTAAAGGGAACATAATTAAACCTTGTTGATTGGCCAAAAAAATTATGAGCACAGCTGGGTCTTTTTAAATGTGTATTAGTAAAAAGAGCTAGAAAATATAATCACCTCCTTTCTAAAATAAATTTTATTTAAAAAATATATCAAGATGTATTTCACTAAATGCTACATGTGAAATGACAGTTAATGATTCAAATAAAATTAAAATGCTAGCAAATGTGATTTAGTAAAAATTTTAGTTAAATAAATCTTACTGATAGTACATTTTAATAATGAGTATGATTAAAAATAATCATATACTACAGACTTGGTACTACATTTCAGATATACACCTTGAAATTCCTGAATTTTCCTCTTTTCAACAATCATGTGTGGATTCTGTAAATGGGGAATCTGAATTTCAAAAGACCACACAGTAAGTAGCCACAATGCATTTCCAACTTAGGCTGGCTGGCTTCAAGGCTCCTGATATTTCCACAAGTTATTCTTCCTGTCAAAATATGTAAAAGATATAAACAGTATGTAAAGCTATAAAAATATACAGCTTTAAAATAACAGTAATTCTGTTGATCAAAATATTTTTCCCACTGATTGAAAATTATTGCAAGATAAGGATTTCTACTCACAAATTTTTGCTCAGCACATTATATTTTAGGAGTAAATTGTACACGTCTTTTGTACAACAGAGGCATTGACCCACAGATGTGGGGTACAACAGAATTTTTGATACTTAAATCCCTTTTCCTCCACATTGTGATAGAACACTTAATGCTATTTATTGTCTGTGCCTCACAACCTTTTGAAACATTTCAAAAGCTGTAAGCTGGGACCTATGACACATGAAGAAATTATTAAATTGTGAGTTTTGATGGAATGCTTCAATTTGATGTAGAATTGTAGCCCATTAATTATCTACAAGACCTAGATGCAAGCTGTACTTCCTTATCAACTCAGCTCTACACCATTCATGTGCTATCTTGGTATAGATTGGAAAAAGGTGTAACAGTATGCTAGGTGAAATAGGTCAGTCAGAGAAAGACAAATAGCGTATGATTTCACTCAGACATAGATAGAATCTAACAAACAACAAGCAAAACAGAGACAGACTTATAGATGGAGAGCAGACGATAGCTAGCAGGGGTGGGGAAGTTAGAGGGTAGAGGACTAAGCAAAAAGGAAAAAGGACTCATAAACACGGGCAACAGTGTGGTGATTACTGGAGGCAGGGGGTATAAGGGGACTAATTTGTAATGGAAAAAATACAATAAAGATTAAATAAAAAATAGGTGAACATATTTCCAACTTAATGTATGTATTTCTAATATAATATAATAATGTAAACTAATGTAAAGTTAATGGTGGTATTTTTTATTTTCAATTATATTTTTATGCAATGAAAATTATTTTCTTACTGTAATTCTTTTAGTATTACATTTAAATCAGCCCTAAAATATTACAAGTGCATAGATAATAATGCATTTAAGTTCTATGTTTCTCTGACAAATGTATACTTGCATTTCAGATTTTCAAAACAGTGTTTTAGTAGCTCCCTATATAGTTAGTAGTTCTTATGGCTTTATACAGAATGTTTTATACCATAAGTGGGATTAAAGAAAGGGTTCATGGGTAGATGGTTAGGGTTGGCTGTATATGCAAATATACATTACCATCTTGCTATACTTACCTCCTTCCATCAAATGGAGCAATAGCAATATTATTCAGGCATTTCTCATAAAATACTCAAACAAAGACACAGACTATGCATGTCAAAACATCAAATTTTAATAAACAACTCCCATGATATTATATCCAAAATGACTATTTATAATTAATTGTGAATTTATCTTAAGTAGCTTCTATCTCCAACTTAATTGTAAGCTACTTTAGGATAGATATTGTCTTATATTAGCCCATTTCATAGCACATTACAAAATAAACTACTCGTGTGTATGTAACTCACCATGTTCTCAATATAGAGTGTAGAGTATAGATACTTGGTTCAAAGATGGATTATAGCATAAATTGGTATGCTAATGACACTCTACCATTGAGCCTAACAGTTTAGCAAGATTCTCAGTTCCCAATACCCCTTTCTCCATGAACAGGCAGATCTTGAATTCAGTGATCATTCATCCTTCCTTCCATCCAAGTGGAACTTCAGAATCTGTCTCTTTGAGCTCACCCTCTTGTTTCCTCTCTCAGAATGATATGTGCAAACTAAATGGAGGCCTCACCTTTCCTCTCTTGTTCTTGTTCTTCTAGACCACTGCAACCGTTCTGGCTTTACTGGGCTTCGTCACCACCCATCTGTACTTGTGCGTTCTTTACTGCCTGGGCTCGCAGTTCTTAATATTTCACTACCAAAAATTCTTTTTAATGATCACTTTGTCCCCTTACTCAGATCTTATATTTCAGATGTTGTTCAAGTAAATTTTATTGCAGATTTTCCCAACTTAAAATTGGTAATGATAACGATAAGGAGAAGGAGGATAATATAACATAAATTTGGAGAGCCATCAGTGACTTCTCTGTCATTTTCATGTTATGTTCAACATCTTTATATCAGACTTATTCTTTATTACTTAGGGAAATTTTTGAATCACAAAACAAGTGTGATTTAATCACAGAGCACTGATTTTATTTATTTGCATGTTTGTTTATTTGTTTATTTAGAAAGCAAATATTATTTAGTCCGTGTGAATGAAGAAATCTGTGTGTAGAGTATTACATACTGTTTCATAAGTACAAGTTGTAAATTCTTAGACTTCTAATCAGGAAAATCCCTTTACAAAAACAATAACAAATTGACTTTAATGCACACAAGTTACCCTGAGACCGTGTTCCTTCTTGCCAGGGCAGCTGCAATAGAGTGGAATAGTACACATTGAGGGTTTACTGCCACCAGCAGCATTCAAAAGGGAAATTAATTAATTAATTGCCACCTGATGCATGGGCCAGAGCCCCAACCTGGTTGGGGTTTTCCAGTTCTTTTTATTTTGTTACTTTTGTTATTATTTATTATTTTAATAATTTGTCTTTTACACTGTGAAATTAAAAGAAAATCAATTCATAAGTAATTTGTCATTAATCTTCCAAGATGATTATTTCTAAGGTTAAAAAATACCTAAGTGATTTTCCCCTCAAACACTTTATGTGAAGCAAGTTAGAAGTTAGAAGTTAGATGGTATTTCCAAGCAAACATATAAGAACAGTTTTTAAGACAGTGGGTTTATAATTACTATTTAGTAAATACTTCTGATATGACTTTTTAACCCATGTAACAGTGTTAGTAAAAACATTTTGCACACTCTGACATCCAAAGAGAATGTGACTCCTATTCTACCTAAATTTATAGATCTGGCCCCGAAAATTCTTTAAAGGAAAAGAAACCCACACGAAAGCACACTATCTGACTCCAGCTTATTGGTATGCCGGGTTTGGTTAAGTTTCATCAAATTTCCCAGTAAAACTTTCAGAGGAAACAAAAATTCATATATCGATCCCACTGGGCCTTGTAAAGTGTCACCTCCACAGTTTCACTGGAAAATCATAATTAAACCTTCAGCTTCATTTGTAGCCTAGCCAAAAAATCCATCCATTTTGAATATAAAATAGAAGTCTGCTAGTTACTGTGTAAGTTTTGAACTTCCTAGGTTTTAGGTTAAGTTCTGTTTTCAGAAAAAAAATGTTCCTACACTTAAAAAGAAAAATTTTCTAACTCCTGATTCTGCAAAATATATCATCTTATTTTTTTGCAGTTTTAGCATATTTTATCATATGTATGCATTACTTTTAAAACATATCACAAGAAATTATCAAACCACTTAAAACCTTCAGATAAAAAATCTGAAACTGTTTATGCCCCCAGTTGTACATATTTGCAGTTAAGAAACATTTTTAATTAAATTTATTGATGTGACTTTGGTTAATAAGATTATATAGGTTTTTAGTGTGCAATTCTATGATACATAATCTATATATTACATTGTATGCCCACCACCCAAAGTCAAATCTCCTTCCATGACCATATATTTGACCCGCCTTTACCCTTTACTACTTCCCACTCTGCTTCCCTCTGGTAGCCTCCATACTGTTTCTGTGTCTACGGGTTTCTGTTTATCGCATCTGTCATTCTCAATTACTAAAGTCCTTACCAAATAATGGCCAGAACTTACAACTGGTTATTGACTACTCACAAAGTACTGTACTAAAGGATTTACTTAATTTAATGCTCTCCACTTTAAGTCTGTGTTAAAGATGAGGAAAAAATAGATTTGTGGCTTAATAAATAGGTAACTGGCAGAGACTGTGCTCTAAACATCTGTGCACCTTGGGTAATAAAGACTCTGTGTAGTTTAGCTTTTGTAGCAATACTTAGTATCATAATTAAATGGCTCCACAAACTCTTGTTTTTGTGAAGAGGCCATGCAATGGGTAAGGGTATTTGGGGAGTTCAGAAAATGTATATACGCCTATTTCTATCACTGAATGATGCTTGAGGCCCAGAAATACTGCACGGCAGGAAGTGGCCTACGGTGAGTACTTTAGTCACTGAGTCTCACCTTTCTCATCCATAAATAGAGCAGGTAGAGATAAATGGTAGGAAACTGTTCAAGTTATAAAACCTATGCCTCTGAAATCTTTATTTAATAAAATAATTCATCCTAGCTCTTATGTGCTTTGATGTATTGTAGAAATATAGTAAGCATTGACAAAAACACTTCTTGAGCAATTTGAATATGCAGGCAATCTAGTCATTGGCTTGGAGGAGATAAGGCACGGCTGTAGCATGAAGGTGGAGTTCCGTACACACGACAAATCCACACTGAATTCTGTGGTCAATCCTGCGGAGAGCTGTGTAACTTGGAGTTACTGATGTCTTGTCTCAAAATATTCTCTGTGTTCACTGGCTCTCAACTGTGAGTCATTTTGCCCCTTCAGGGATATTGGCAATATCTGGGGACTTTTTTGAGTGTCACAACTGGGGCAGGGTGGCCAGATTAACCAATATAAATATAGATACTAATAAAATGTGAATTTCTGATCAAAGATCAATGTTTTTAATATAGGTATGTCCCATACAGAATTTGGGATATGCTTATACTAAAATATTATTCATTGTTTATCTGGATCTTAAATTGAACTTGGAGTCTTGGATAGTAACTGGCAGCACTAAAGTGTGGTGGGGGCGGCTGCAGGCATCTAGAGACTAGAGACCAGGAACACTGTTTAACATCCTACAGTGCCCAGGACAGCTGTCACCACCCAGTTATCTTGAATATGTTCATATTTCACTGAACATAAATGCATCAAAACTTATCCAGTCCAAAACATCAGTGTTGCTGAGGGTAGGAATTATGATCTGTATGCAATCTGTTTTTTCCCTTGGCATAATATTGAATCCTTGGATTAAATTTTCTAACTGTGACATTTATTTCGTACTTTTCTATCTGAATATTTAGAGGTATCATTACAGATATACAATGGAGATAATATTACCTGTTCCCACTTGTCACTACTTATCAGAAAATGTGTAAAAGTTCTTTCAAAAGTTAATATAAAGCAGTATTTTCCTATGTTTTCTTTTTTAAAATTGAAGTTTGTTTAAATTCTTAGAACAAAGAACCCTATGGTTGTCACTGCAATCATTATCCAATAGTAGAGAATGAAAACCAAGGATCCAGCAGAAATTCAGAATTAAGTGCTTAGCATTGGGGATATGAAAATGAATAAGGCAAATTTCTTAATATTAAACTACTTAGAATATAGAATCCAGAGAAGCAAAGCAGAGATGAAGATAAATAACAAGCTCAATAATTTATGACTTCTCCTGCTATAAAAATATACTAAAGTCCCTATAGTGACTTGCCAAAAAAGGCTCAGAACCATGGCATAAATGCAAGCTCTCACACTCTTAGGAGACGTGTACTTGTCTTCCAGAATATAAGAGAAAACTTTGTGGAAGCTGTTCTGTTACATGTCCAAGGGATTTACCAAGCTGCTGGCAGAAATGGCCCTGAATTTTCTGGCACTTCACTCACTGCAAAAGCTCTGTGCTATTGTCCGATGTCATAGAAGTCTCAGTCCTTTATGTCCTGTTGACAGCTGTAAATTAGAAATGTCACATTTCTTCTAGCCATGGCCAAGTTAGTTACCTATTGCTCCTAATTTCTGGAAAAAAAAAGTATCTTTTCCTCCTCATCCTCCCAAGGATGCACTAATATCATAGAATGCCAAACCATTTGCTGACTTAAGAACTGAACAGGAGGTGAATGGAGGGGTGCATGTGGAGGTTTGCATTGTACCCTTGCCTATTGCTTCTGCATGGATTAGAACGTCAATGCGAAAGCTAATATTATCTTTATTTACCTTCAGTTACTGAATAAATGAGAACTGTAGTTGGTACCAAATACACATTTTAGTGGAGGAAATAAAGGGTCCATATGGTGGCAGAATATGGTAAGCATTGTAAAGAAGGGACAAAGACTGTTGGATGGGATCTCTGAGGAGGGGTGCATGCTTTAAGCTAATATGATCAGGAAGATGTAATGGAACACTGTATGTCAAAAACTCTTCTCTCAGGTTCCTAGTGCCATCGGAGGTACAAATGGTAACCCTCGTGAGGTCCTTTGCTTCAGGCATTGCCCAAGCATTCACATGTGCTTTGTTTTGATAGGCAGCTGGCCATGATATTTTTGTAGTTTACACTTTCTCTCTGGGATATGGTAAGAGGTGTGAAGTCAATTCTGAGCATTTGCAACCAATTTCTAGGCCTGGAGTGTGTTACAAGATTGAAGAAGTTTATATCTACACACAAGACATGTACTGTATTTTTTTGGTTTTGCGGTAAATACTTGAATTTGATAGTTATAACTAAATCTATGCTACATTTTATTCAATTAAGTGGCATTGTATTTCCATTTCACGTGTCTTTGGACTCTACATTTTTAACAAAAATACTGTTTTTATTAGATATATTTGGTGTTTTACAACATTAATCATGATACTAATTTCATTATAATTTGTTAGTTCTTTGTATATTTCACTTTGTATCTATGTCATAAAGAAAGAACCAGTAAGTTAGCATCTTCTTAAGATCTGAAAGAACTACATAGTAAATAAATAATAAAAAAAAGGCAAGGTAATGAAATTAAACTAAAATCAACTTTTAAAGTATCATTATTTCAAAACAAAGGGCCTCCATTCAAAAGAGGCTATAAGGTAAAATTACATTCTTATATTGATGAGCACAAAAAATGTAGGGAATTAAAATTAGCTATTGATAGATACTTATTTTAAATTGACTAAAATTTTACAATTGCAATCATCTCAGAATTACAGAAGAGAGAAAGAGAGAGAAACTTCAGCGTGTTTGCCATCTGGTCCCAGGAGTGCAGTGCAAGGCCAACACAGGGCCCTTACTTATTCTGAGGAAATACCTACATATAAGGTGTGGACGACTTTAGACGCTAAAATATTTTATTTTTACATACCTTCTGAGGTATATGTTTTGAAGTTATTCATACCCGTATTAACACTAAGTTATTAAATTGGTACCAGTTTAAGGCCAATCCTATGCTGTTATCAGTTCTCTTCCTCTCTCTCTCCAACCTAAAGACAGATAGAATTTATAAAGTATCTCAAGTCTCCATACTCTTTCCTTTTATATCATTCCTCTGTATAGCATAATTTGTAATGTCAGCAATTGTAATATTTGCTTACATAACTAACTATTGCTAAATACTGATGCAGTCTTGTACACTAAATTCGATTGATCTCACTTTAAGAATTAATTGTGTGAAAATAACTCAAATGTTCTAGGGAAAAGTTAAATCTATAAACTAAAACGCACTACTATATAATAGTAACTATTCTATGATATATGTTTTTTAGTTATACACAATTCATATTTTAATACAGACCACCAAGTAGAAACTCCAATGGTTTTAACAGAAATAAATAGAAAATCCTCTATAGATTATTTGCTCAAAACATGCAATTGGCTACACAAATATAGCAAAAATGAATATATATTTTATTGTACTAAATTGGGGTTTATCTGAATTATTTCATCCCTGAGACCATAGTAGATAACACATGATCATCAAGGAGACAGTGAATAGGGAGGCTGGATGGTGAAAGACTATATCCACCAACTGACCCAGCCCGTAGAGTGATTTTTGCATGCTGAATACAAAAAGTGGAAATTTCTTTTTATGTCTTTGAAATTTGGATTTGCTTTATTAGAGAAACTATTCTCATAACTGTACTTTTTTCATACCAAAAGTACAGGAACTAGTGGATGTTTTCAGTGCTAATTTCTTTTCTAGAATTAGCATAGTGGTTTCCAATCCTATTTCTTTTTCCTTACACACCTCAGTGTATAGTAGACTCATTCATTAGTAATAGTAGCTCACTGTGGCAGTAGATCTGAAATGTGGAGAGTGGATTGGTCTGAGAGGATTTAAGAACTCCTTGGGAAAGTGGTTTACTCTGAAAAATAATCTGGAGAGGCTGAAATGCCCACTCATTAAGAGGCTGGGGTAGCAAGTTGGATAAATTTCCCCAAAGGAAGGCAATTTCCCCTTTTAAATGTGAAAATTACTAGCATCAGTAAGATTATTCTATAAATTTTCCTTCCTCTGCCCACAATCCCTATATCTATGTAAAAATAATCATTAGCTTATTTTTTATTGAATTTATTGGGGTAACATGATTAATAAAATTAAATATGTTTCAAGTATACAATACCACAGTACATCATCTGTCCAATATACTGTGTGTTTACCACCCCAAGTCACATCTCCTTCTCTCACCATTTATGGCCTTAACCCTCTCCTACTTCCCCCACCCCCATTAGCTTCTACACCTACTATTTGTTCAGCTTTGTTAATAAGAACAGAATATCTGTCATTTTGAATAGTTTACAAAACGTTGATACAAGAAGTTGTAAAGGACTAAAATAGACTGAGGCTTAGTTTTCATGCTTTCTTCGGGAATATGAAAAAGTATTCATTTTAGTCTGAGCAATAGAGATATCCCTTTACATTTTGATATGTTACAGACAGGAGTAAATTATGTTCTTCATTTAAACAAGTTAATAAGTTTACCCAGGGTAGCCAAAAATATACTCAATTATACTTTAATATTTCTCTTTTGTGAAAAAGCATTCTGTGCCACTAGTGAATAGTCCAAGCCCTCACATTAGTTGTCTTCAATAAAACATTATTATCTTTTGGCACCCTTTTGCACTAGGGGAAATGAAAAGTCACATGTGGAGAAGTTCTAAATGCTAGACAGAACTGATCCTTGGAGGGCAATTTTTATCCTCCACGGAAGTATGGCAGACTTCTTCCATTAGCATAGTCCCAGGGAGCAAAAGGTTAGGGAACTGTGACTGCCAACTATACCTGAATATATAAGTCAACATTTCCTCTGAGCAGCCGGTGCAGCCATGTGTGCATTAAAGTATCTGAAACAAGGAACAACAATTATAATATTTCACAGTGGGATATACTGTTCAGACGGTGACATTTTGTTTGTGGTCGTAGGGAAGAAAGGAAGGCAGTTTCCAGACTCCCCCCTCAACACCTACCATTCAGCAGAGGTTATGGGAGGTTGAAGAAAACGGAGGGAGTTTTGCCTCAGTTGAAACAGCTGGGAAACAGATGGAAGCTGATGTGCAATTTGCCCAGAGCCTCTTCCAAGGATTCCACCCATTTTCCATCCTAGAAAAGCTAGTTGGTGATAGTAGTAGAGGCCTTAGGGTCAGCAAATGATGGGTTTTGACAAATGTAGAAAAAAGTCAAAGAATTTTTTAAATTTAAGATTATAGAAAATATAAGTCCAGAAATGCAATTTCAAGGGAGATGCTTTTCATGGGAAAGAAAAAGAGGGAGTGTCATGGGTGAAAACCACAACAGAATCACAATTACAATGATACAAGTATCCACGGAATTAATTAATACTGATGCAACCTCAGCTACAGGGACTTTTTCTCAAGTAATGAAGTTAAGAAGCACACTCCACTCTTTGTCATGGTAATTACTAGGTAAGTATTCCATTTGTCCTTATGTAAATGCCAGTGTGCACAATTTACAACATGTTAGCCAGTGGATTTACCTCACGAGCTACTTTGGTTTGGAATTCAAGCAGTCAGTAAGTTGCTTTTGGATTTAAAAGTTGAATTATAGCCAGACTTTTGTTTAAATTCAGTCACTGGATGTATAAACCTCCTGTTGTATATTACGAGTTACAATGGGAATGTGCAGAAATCCATTAGAGGTTACGGTTCTTCCAAGCATTGGCCCAAGTTTTGTGTTTTTGTGTTTGTTTGTGTATGGGTGTGTGTTTTATGTGTTTGTGGTATTTTTGAAGTACTTTTGAATGCCATAAAAGTTAAAGGAAATTGGTTTCAAAAATAAATACAAGTTAATAAGTTTTTCTCAATGTGAATTTGTTCATTCATGCTTATATAAGGGAATATGTTAACTATGAATCATTCACATTGAATTGCTCATGAGAAAAAATGCTCTGGCTTTACTGTTCGTTTCCAGAGTTGCATTACTGAAGGGAAAAGAGCATTGTCCCCACCTAAAGAATAATCAACCACAGATTTCAGACTGAGCATGGCTCCAAATTGGCAAAAATACTTTTGATTCACGTGAGAACATGGCTCCTTGTGAGAGGGACTTATCTGAGTATTCTGGGCTGTGACTGAGTTTGCAGTCTGCCAAAATAGCCAGTGTGGAAAAGTTAAATTTTTTTAAAAAATTAATCATTGGGAAGTTTTGCTCACACAATTCCAGAATAGCTAAGCCCTCTGAAAGACGTGGAGGTTGGCAGATCTGTAGCTAGAAGAAGTGGGTGTTGGACTGCAGGTTGTATTCAGGGCCTGGTAAGTGGGCATTGGGTCCGTTGGTAAGTAAACATGGCCTACGTGAGAGCTCACACATCATTTATTACGTAACTCACCTGGTCCCAGTGACTTACCATAAGGTGCAGTGGGGCCTGTGTGTGACATGTCACAAACCACTCTTTCCTCTGCATAAAGCCTTGCCTTCCCAGCCAAGGTGGGGAGCCAGTGACAAGCCCAACATTGTGGTCCATGAATTCTGAAGAATTTCTGACGGTGCCAGCACACCAGTCAGTGAAACATACTCTGTGATCCCGCAGAGGAAAATAACGGCCAGTGTGCCAAAATTTTGACGCAAACCTATTGCTGCTGCTGCTACTAGACCTAGAAAACTTCACATCTGGCCAGTCAGATTCTGGTAAGAGTCAAAACAAAATTATTTACATTAGAGGGCCTTGTCTAGCGGATATGCATTATGCAGGGCTCTCTTGACTTCAGTTAGACTTCCCCCAGGCCAGACAGCGAGGAAAAAAAACACTAAAAATATCTTTTTTTTATCTGCATCAGTGTATTTGAGCATCATTGGATGAAAAAACAAAGGTTGCCTGACAAGATCCTTCAGAAAGCTGCACCATTTATTACATTTGTCAATTAAAATGTCGTTTTCTGGAACCTTTGATTAACATCATTTTTCCTTTATCACTTCTCTCATTTGGACTCATAGAAGAGTACTCCCACCTAAGAAAGGCATCACTATTTGTATGCACATGCTCCCAAATAACTAGGCAACTGAAAGGATTTTCAAGAAAGCCCAAACATTCCTTTATCTTGATTGTGTTGACATATCACTGAGGATAAATCTGACATGAATTACTAGAGCTGATATGATTAGCTATTACTTGTTTTACATGAAAATGTTTTCCATTATAGACACATTCTGTTCTCCCTTATATTAAGGTCTTCTAACCCACATTTCAGGGATATTATGTGGATAAATGAAATAATGCATGTAAATGATGTTTTGAACCCATCAGAATACAGATGGAATGGTGTGCTCTAAATTATTACTTGTACATAGCATTTTACAATGTGGTGTTTAGATATCTGTTTTTTGGTGTTGTGTATCTTATGTTTATCTCATGCATAATATTTTTTTAACTCTGCTCATATTTAAGTATATGAACACAATTTAATTATAAATTCCATCTTGGACACTAAGTATTACAGGAAATAAAAAGGATCATTGATATTGCCCTGATGAAGACTAAACTTAAATTGAAATTAAAAGGCTAATAAAAACACATACTCTTACATGTGTTTAGTCTGATCTTGATCTGCCTTTTATGATTCACTTGCTAAATGTTTGAATTGCTCTAATGCTCATGTCCTGAGTCACCACTATTTTTTAAAATAACCCTGTTTAACTAGACTTAGAGCTCAACTATATATGTTAAATTATTAGGCAAAATTTTACATCTAAAATTGTTTTCTAGGTAAGCATTTTTTATCATTATAATAACATTGATTTTTTGTTAACATTTCAGAAGAAAAAAACTAGACATTTCCCAATTAGTTTGTGAGTCACTTGAGGATATATTGAAAAAAATAAAAACCATGAAAACTAAACCTGATTGGATGAGATCAGTCGTATTGTTTTTGGTCTCTATTTTCCCCATGTCTAACACATACCTGAAAAAGTAGTTACTCATAGATATTTCTGGCATGAATGACATAATTGAATGTGTTTGAATGAATGAGTTAAATCTAATTCTCTCTTGCTTTTTTGTCCCTCCTTGCCAGACTCCCAGGAAGGCAATTACAAGTCAGAAGTCAATAGCAAACCCAGGAAGGAAAGGACAGCTTTCACCAAAGAGCAGATCAGAGAACTTGAAGCAGAATTTGCCCATCATAATTATCTGACCAGACTGAGGAGATACGAGATAGCTGTGAATCTGGATCTCACTGAAAGACAGGTAAAGTCAGACATGGTTGTGATGTGATATTTTTAATTGCTTTGGGTCAAAAATCTTCTCCAGTGATTTTTTGCAATACCTAGATCTATGGTTCTTAGACACCGTTTGGCAGATAGATGTTCTATTTCATGTTGAAATTTTTTGCCAGGCAAAATAACAAAATTAAGAAAAAGATAGCAATGTTTTAAAGAAAGCTACATTGATTCAGTTTAAGGAATCATTCTTTATTCTGTGATTATGCCCATTCTGGTTTTAAACTATTATTTCTTTTATATAATGATGGCATATGGTGGTGCATTTTGGTTGCTTATATTTCCAAATCTCCTTATTTGGTACAATAGAAAGTAGGCAACCCCATATGAGTATCCTCTGTTGTCCAGGATAGGGTTTGTTATGTTGCAGTAGCACATCAACCCTAAAACTCAATAACAAAACAAAAATACTTCATTATTTGCTTACTGTCCATATTTACAAGTCCAGTTTTCTACTCACTGGACCCAGTCTGACTCTCTGGCATTGCAATGTATAGAGAAAGAGTTGGAAGTTCATGCACTGACCTTTAAATGTTTTCACCTGGAAATGACCCATGTCACTTCCATTTACACTCCAATGCCCAGGAGTAGTCAATTGTGCCATTTTAGTTCAAGGAGGCTAGGAAATGATGGGAGCAAGGGCACACAGATCATGGGTAAATATTTCTACCTTATTACTCCAAATAATTTTGACCTTTATTGGTCTCAGATATTCAGAATTCTAGTACCACTCAATTAGAGACAGTTTAAAATTAGTTTTGCTCTGTGGATTCCAGTTAATAAGACCTAAATAATATTTTTAAATTAGTTACTTTTGGGGTTCTGCCTTGGATTTACTTGAATGGCAAGTGATTCCCTCCATTAGGGCTCCCCGGGCTCTCTAGTATGGATTCTGATTTGTCCAGGGGGAATCTAGCCTACTGATGGTTAACAGTTGCTAATCTCTAAGAAAACATTCCTGAAAGGCACATGCAAACATCTTTATGGACAGTGCAGTTATGATTGGCACTCTCAGGGCTAACATCTCATTTCCTCTTTCGCTGTATGTACCTCCTCCCGGGATACTGTTGGAACCAAGGAAACATCAACAGGGTGTGTAGGAATGAATACTATCTTAGAAATCCAAGTGCCTTTACCCAATTTCTTACATCATCTGTTTTCCTTCTGTTAATTTCCATATTGTAGTTTTTAGTAGGATAGTTCTAGGTAGTGGCAATATACAGAGGAAGAGTTTTATGTGGTTTTATTTATTGGCAGAAAACCTTTTATTAAATATTATGACTAGTGCCTAAATTATGGAGCACAACATTTTCCTTCCCTTGAACTTCACATCCAAAATTCCCTCCATAAGTGTACAACAGTTGGTATGCTGGAAAGCAGGATCCAAAATCTACATCATCAGACACCTGTGATTTTTGTTGTTATTGGTTTTATAGTAGGAGAAAGAAGGGAGGGGGAACTACACATTAATGTTCTTTTAGAGACAGTGAATTCTAGGAAATGCAACCATGTTTTATATGATACATCAAGGAAATAAGAAACTAGGCTTTGCTCCCAGTCTACAAAAATGAGGGGATGTAGTATATCAGAGAACTCTTACTTAAGAGAAAAGTCCAGATTCTTCTGTGCTTGCTATTCTACAGATGGCCTTGGATTACCTGTCATTATCTGGTCATAGAGCAGAGGTTTCACTTAGGCTAAGAATAATTTGTAGAAGCAATATTGTAAATTTGGTTTTGGAATTTTGAAGGTATTTTGGATATTTCTTCTTTCTTTTTAACTGACTTGCCATTCTTGGGAAAGCATTATATGCAAACATATGTATATGTGTGTATATACATACACATATATACACATATTTACACACACACACACACAAAATTTTAATCTTTGTTTTTTTTAAAAAGCTCCCTTTTCAATTTTTTATCAGTTAAATTTTGCTGTGTAACAAACCACTTAAGAATTGTAATGGCTTCAAACAATAATCGACATTTAATTTGCTTACAATTTTGTGAGTCTAGTATTTGACTGGGTTCAACTGGGCAGTTTATTACTAGCCTTGTCTGGATCCCTTGTGGAGGTGTATTCAGCTGGTAGGTTGGTTTAGTCAGCCTCAGCAGGAATAGGTATCTCTGTTGTGTGTAGTTTTATCTTCTAATCTTCTGGAATTCTTTAAAGGACAGCAAATTTTGTTGGAGGTTGTTACTAGACAATCTGTCTATGGCCTATGGGGGCCTGGGAAATAACAGCAATAACAATGACAAATGAGAGATAATGATGTGTTCAAAGAACTAAAAATTTGGTACTGTGCAAAAGATTTTTTTATCTTATAAATTTCTACTTGAAGTATTGCAAGTTAATATAAAAAGGAGGTTTATGCATGTGGAATCTAAATACCCAACCTAAGTCTTTAGAGAGCTGCTATTTGTTACATGGAAAATCGAACCGTTATGAGAAAAACCTGAACAAAAATCCTGCATTTACCAATTGGAGTTGTATATTCTTAGGCAAGAAACAATCTCCCCAAAGCACAAAATGGACATTAAAACTACTTCCTCTTTCTCTACTCAAGTTTATTTGTCACAATGGATATGAAAGAATTTTTAGCCTAAACTATGAAACACAACTATCATCAGAGAGGAAATGTCTCTGCTGTACAAGGCATAGTGAATTAACTTTTTTGTAACACAAATGCTTGTTGAGCTAAGTTCTAGAAAGAGAATGTTGTTAAAATAAACTAGACAAGTCTCTGCTAAAACTCATGAAAGGCAAAAATTGAGCAAGTATTAACAACTGTGTTCAGTGTTAAAGGTCACAAGAGAGCAATGACGGGCTTGTATGGGAGAGTGTTCCTGGTCATGCCAAGTGTTCATTTTGTTTTTACACTTCTATGCACATGCAGTTTCTTCAAGTAAGACTTTAAAGGCGTTATTTATGTTTCCTGAGCAGAATTTTACTGTGATAAAGTTATCAGAGAACTACTGCATGCTGTCAATCATTCATTTTGCTAACTTTTAGGATCCTTTAAGAATCTAAAAGCAGATTTCTCTTGGCTGCCAGGGCTCTCATTCCAGTAAGATATTCGCAGTTTTGTTTCTTGAAGTTGGACTTTTAAAGCTATAAACATGGAGGCATTATAAACTGAACCCTTTTACTCATTTTTAAATGTGATAAATCTATTCCATTACTTTGATTTTGCAATAATGCCATGCAAACTTTTCTATTTAATTTATATATTTTTAATTTTAATTGTTGTTCAAGAACAGTTTTCTGCCTTTTACCCCCATCGCAGCCTACCCCCCATATATCTTTACCTTATAAACTCTTAAATAACACCCTTTTTATAGGATCTCCACATGTAAAATATGATAGTTATAGGTATGCACTTTTTTCATTTCTGTACTGCAAGTCTTATCTTTTCCATACATTAAAATAACATGAGGTTTAGTAAAGTAACTTACACATGTATTTCAAAGATTATATCTAATTCCATATTGTGCAATGTTTTCCTTAACAGAATTTTCTGTTTCCTAAAATATTTTTTCTTGATTTTTAAAAGCCTCTCTAAATCTAAATATTGAGATAGAATTCATATGTAATTTCAAGCCATAGCAAAATTGTGTTGTAGAAATAACCTTCTCCTAAATGGTAACTCACTTTATAATAAGAAGTGCACTTTAGACATACTTTTGTCTAGAAATCTCACCTATTTGCCTCTACAATATGCATATGTATAGCCAAAATGTTGTTTGCCGGTATCTTTATCTTACTGGTGTGTTAGCAGTCAATATGCCTGCCTCACATGTACCATGTACATGCGATTATAGCTATTTACAGTAATCATTACATTTCCATTTAGAAAAAAAAGATGATAAACTGTTAAATATTGCTCCCGACTTGACTTTTCAAATGCCTACCTGAAGAATCGTGTTGCAATGCCACAGAGAAGCCAGATTCTGTCATCTGTGTCTTCCGTAACACAGCACCTTGGCGGGTCAGGGGAGCCTGTGATTCCCTTGGAACTCTAACTGGACAAAGAAGAAGGAAAAGAAAAAAAGAAAAAGAGGCTCATTCCACAAAGCAATTTCATATTAGCATGTAGGAATTTAATAAAATACAATAAATCATTGTATTTTGTGTAAAAATAACAATGGAGACAGTAGAGCAGAGTTGAGCGTTAAATATTTTAATTATATAATGCTGTTTTTCAGAATAGCTACCACTCCAGTAATCTTCCAGCTTCCACTTTACAGCTTTCAGTTTACGACATAGTCTCATATACACTTCTCAATCAACAGCTAATCATCTTCAGTTGGCAGAGCCACTTGGAATATTCTGAAGAGCCAGTCAGTGTAAAGATCTCCTCTCCCAAGGTATTTTTGTTTGACAAGCTTATTCTGGCTTTTTTGTCCATCCAGATACACTTGGAGAAACCTCCTGCTAAATTTTTAATATCTCACAGTGGGGAGAAGAGAGAAGTCAGCTGTACGAAACTATAAAAGGAGTGACAAAACTGACAGTTTTATAGAACCAAGACTGCCAAATATAGAAAGAATGGGAGATCCTTCTATTTCACAAAATCATTTCACAGAGCTAATCAAAGGTGCAATGTTGCCAATTTGTAAACTGAGATTACCAGAATAGACAGACTGAATTCATGATACCTCTGCCAAGGTAAATGGAAAATCCTACCTAGTTGGATCATATTCCATTAGTGGAAATGAGAGGGATTATGTTTTGTTTGTTACTCATAAATCATTATGTGGCTCAATGCCAAACATTTTCAAATTAGGCATCTACTTTTTGGATGACTATGAAGAAGAATTTTTGTGTGCCAAATAAACAAGCATTTTGTCTTTTGCTCAGCATTTTACACAATCCTTTTCCTTTGTGGGTTTATTTCTGTAATTCATATGAATACTTTTACTTATTTAGCTAATAAATTATGTCTTCATGACCGGACATATTTTCTATTCAAGGTAATTCAAGATGACCTCTGTAGTAGTGATTTTAGAATATTTTCTCACTTTTTAAAAATTAGTATCTAACAGTCACCTAGAGTAACAGTAAGATATTTATTTTACTTCAGTCATGGTGTCCTTGCTATTTTGAAAGATTAAATGTGATTTTACTCCAGCTGGAAAGTGTGGGTAGCACAGCGTGAAGGAATTGATAGTGGGATAAGGGATAGAACCTTCATTGAAATGAAAAAACAGATTTCCTGAGTAGCGCTGTTTGTTACAAAGCAGTGAATATTGGCAGTGTGTGCTGAGCCCTAAAGCCAGATTCAGCATTGCCTTAGGGTTCACAGAACACGGGCTATGTTGTAAGAAAAGTAATTTTAGAAGATCAATAATAAAACAGGATCTATTAAGAGCAGATTGATGTATGAATCCTCTTTTTAATTAATCTTTAGAAATAGTAGTTGTATAAAGTAGAAGACTGAGAAATAAGCAATTCATCTCTAACCTTTTAAACATGTAAATATCCAGGTGTGAAATAATATAGAAAAACATTTAAGAAAATAAGTTCCTACCTTTGCTGAGCCAGCCTTCACAATATACAATCTATTGTTTATGTTGTTAGATAGATGAATAGAGATATACAGATAAATCTTTGTATGTATACACACACATGCATATATACATACACATATTTGTATATATATGTATACAGAATTCTTACTTTAGAAACTTTACTGAAATTTGCTGTAAAGATTCTTCCTGCAAAAATTAATAAAATGATATAATAAAAATATAAGAATAGTACTTCCATTTAGTCTCATAGTTTGCCACATTTTTACCATTTTCCTCAATAAAGAAATAAATATGTCATATTTATATTTAATTAAATCAACAATAACATTTTGAAATATATTATGCATCAAATCACAGGATCATCATTTAAAATATAACATTAAAACATTTTCTGTTTTGAAAGATTACTCCATTTCCACACTGTTACTGCATACCTTGATTTTAAAATTTCCTATCGTTAAATACATTCTAAAAATAAAGAGCTTCTGAAATTTTTGAAATGATGCAAGTTTTGTGTTGCCATCTTCAATTTTTAAAAAATGTTCTAATTTCTAACTCTGTTGATAGAACCAATATGCATGTGTTTTAGGATATCTATAAAATAATAAACCCAGTTCTAAGAAAAACAGATAATTTTTAGAGAATCTGGCTATGTGATACTTTCTAACAATTGGTCTCCCTATTTCCATGACTACTCATGGAAAACCTCAGAAATGTATGCAATTTAGAAAAGATTTTAAAATATTTCTTTAATAAACATTCTTATTTGTTTGCTAAATATCCATTTTATCTTTATATTTATTTAGCCATTCACATACAACTTTCTATGTATAAATGTATAATTTCTTCATATCTCCCTATTACTTGTAATTTTCATGCTGAATAGTATGTTTAATATTTTTCAGTTGTTGAAATTATTGCATATTTTATGGTGTATATTAAATATGAGAGTAATAGCAGGTTCTCACAGTAATCTTGGACCTAAGGAAATAGTCCCTAAATCCAATCAATGTGTAGTGAAGGCTCACATACACAAGTCCAGAAAGTGGCCAGCCATGTAATGTGAAAAATAGAGACATTTATTGAAGAAGACACAAGATACAAGAAATAGTGTACATAAGACAATAACACGTCAGTCCCCTTCAAAGTAGGCACCTTGAGACCTCAATAGTTCTCCCAGCATCTCTTCCAATGTCCAAAACACTCTGCAAAATCCTTTGTTGGAATTGTCATCAGCTACCCTGTCATATTTTCCTAAATTTCATCAATGGTCTGATATCTCTTCCCTTCAAAGGTGATTTTACTTTTGAGAAAAGCCACAAGTCTCAGGGCACCAAATCTGGGCTTTAGGGGGTGCTGAGTCACCTGAATGATATGCTGTTTCACCAAAAACTCTGTATAAGATTGTGATGCATGAGTGGGCATGTTGTCCTGATGAAGCTGCCAATCACCTGTTGTCCATAGTTGTGACCATTTTCACCGTATTGCATCTCTCAGCTGATGAAGAACATTGAAGGTAGTACTCTTTATTAATTGTTTGGCCTGGAGGGGCATACTCATGATGGACAACACCTTTCCAATAATGAAAAAAACAGGTAACATGGTCTTGATTTTGCCATGACTTTGATGAGCCTTCTTTGCACGTGGAGAACCAGCAGACTTCCACGGAGACCCCTGGGCCTTTTTTCCAGATCATACAAGTAGCTGTAGATCCACGAATCATCTCTGGTTATGACCTTCTTGAGGAAATCTGGTTCACTGGTAGAGATTTGAATCAAGTCATTAGCAACTGCAGCACAATGTTCCTTTGCTCTGAGAGCAAAAGCCATGGAACAAATTTTGCCACAAAATGTTTCATGCCAAGTTCCTAGGTCAAGATCTCAGACACAATAGTTTTTGGAATCCCCAGATCAGCTTCTAGTTCTCACACTGTCAGCCACTGATCTTTGTTGATTGTGGCCCGTACACGTTAAACATTCTCAGGTGTTCTGCTTGTTGCAGGCCTTTAGGAAAGTGGATCACTTTCAACAGATTCTTGACCATCTTTGAAGCATTTGTGCTACACATTATTTGTTCTGCATTCACTGCATTGTCCCTGAAAAACTTCTGAATCATCTGAATAGTTTCCACAGAGGAATGTTCAAACTTAATGGAAAATCTGATGCAGATTCATTGCTCTACTTGCTCAGTTATTTTTTTAGAGCTATTCATATTGTCTGTTTATCCTTGAATGAGTTATTTTTTTATTATGCTATTATAGTTGTCCTGATTTTTACCCCCTCTACCTAGCACCCCCCACTCCCTCAGGCAATCCCCCCACAATATTTCATGTTCATAGGTCATACATGTAAGTTCTTTGGCTACTCCATTTCCTATTTTACATCCCCATGGCAATCCTGTTTGTACTTCTTAATCCCCTCACCTCTTCACCCATTTTCCCCATACCCATCTTCCATCTGGTAACCATCAAAGCTCTCCACATCCATGATTCTGTCCATTCTTCTTATTTGTTTAGTTTGTTTTTTAGATTCAATTGTTGATAGTATGTTTTTTTAGGGGGTTGCCATTTTAGTGTTCATAGTTTTGATCTTTTTCTTAAGTAAGTCCCTTTAATGTTTCATATAATAATAGTTTGGTGATGATTAACTTCTTTAGTTTTTTCTTGTGTGGGAAGCTCTTTATCTGCCCTTCCATTCTAAATGAGAGCTTTGCTGGGTAGAGCAATCTTGGCTGTAGATCCCTGTGTTATATGACTTTGAATATTTCTTGCCAATCCTTTCTAGCCTGCAAACTTTCTTTTGAGAAATCAGCTGACCGTCTTAGGGGAGTTCCTGGGTAGGTAACTAACTGCTTTTCTCTTGCTGCTTTTAAGATTCTGTCTTTATCTTTAACCTTTGGCCTTTTAATTATAATGTGTCTTGGAGAGGGCCTTTTTGCATGCATCTTGTTTGGGACTGTCTGCTTCCTACACTTGCATATCTATTTCCTTCATCAAATTAGGGAAGTTTTCTTTCATTATTTTTTCAAGTAGATTTCCAATTTCTTACTCTTTCTCTTCTGCTTCTGGCGCCCTATATGATATGAATGTTGGACCTCTTGAAGTTGTTCCAGAGGCTGCTTATACTATCCTAATTTTTTAAATTCTTTTTTCTTTTTGTTGTTCTGATTGGTTGTTTTTTGCTTCCTTATGTTCCTAATCACTGATTTGATTCTCAGCCTCATCCATTCTACTGTTGTTTCCCTGGAAATTATTCTTTATTTCAATTACTGTATCCTCTGTTTCTGAATTGATCTTTTTTTATGCTATGAGGTCCTCATTAAGTTCCTTGAGCATCCTTATAACCAGTGTTTCAAACTCAGCATCTGACATATTGCTTATCTCCATTTTGTTTAGCTCTTTTTCTGGAGTTTTGATCTCTTCTTTCATTTGGGCCATATTTCTTTGTCTGCTCATTTTGGCAGTCTCCACATGTTTATTTTTATGTATTAGATAGAGCTGCTTTGACTTCATGTGTTATTAATGTGGCCTAATGTAGTAGGTATTCTGTAGGGTTCGGTGGCACAGCCTCCCCATCACCCAAACTGTGTACTCATGGTGTGCCTTCTGTGTGTGCTGAGTATACTCTCATCTTGTAGTTGAGACTTGGTTGCTGTTGGCAGATCAATGGGAGGGATTTACCCAGGCCAGTCGGCTGCAGGGACTGGCATTGGCCACTGCCCACAAACCTCCATCTTCTGAGGAGTATCACCTGTGCAGGGGCAGCATGGTGATGCTCCAGCATGATCTATAGCTATCCACTGGGTGCACTGGTCCTGGAGTTTCCTGCGTGGTACAGGCCAAGGTTAGCCTTTACCTGTGTTTTGTTTTTCCATGGCTGCTAATTGCTAATGTGTATCAAGTTTGTTTAAAAAAATTGTAGAATAGTGAATGTTTTATGACTACAATAGTGAGCTTTCTAAATAGAAAAAGAAAGTCTTCAAAACTGAAAATTCTAGAAGGAGGAAAATGGTCCCTGGTCATAAACATTGTGCTAAAATAGAGAAAAACAGTGAGAAGCAGTCCTCTAAACAGAAATTCAATCTTTAGTCATGAAATATGTCCTAAACTTGTTCACCCTCCAACACACACACGGCCACCTCCCAGCCCCACGGTAGAAACTTCAGAGTCCACTGGCAGCTCCTTCCCATAAACTCCTTGGAGAGAGCTGAGGATCCTTCTCATAATTAGGTACAAATCTATCCAGTAAGAAAAAGTAAAGATCTTTTTTCTCCAATTTTTATTGCTACTTTATAGAACAATAATTTTCAACCTTTTTCATTTCATGGCACATACATATTAATTGCTAAAATTCTGCAGCACACCAAAATTATAATTTTTGCCAATCTGAATGAATTTGGATTCATTCACACCAGATGGCTATTGTTATGTTGGCTGATGTCATTTTTTATTTTGACAATCTAAGGGAAAAGAGGCCAGTGCCCCTGACTACATAGGCATTACATGTTTTAAAATTTTTTGTGGCACACCAGTTGAGAATCACTGTTATAAAACATTCTTGGTTCCAGTTCTGCCATTCAACTACTTACTTTGCCATTGTATTACTTGGGTAAGTCTTTCTGGGGCCTATTTACATTGGGTTTACCAGATCAGCTGCCATGACCAAATTTAATCATATGAGATATGATTAAATCTGAAAATGGAATGTATACAGTTACTCTTTGCATGTTTTCACATGTTAAAGATCTGAATAAATATCAGTATGTACAGTATTTCAAGTTCCCAGATAAAAATGGAAACAGTTGGAATATTAAATCTATACATTCCAGATGTTTAGAGACATCTAGATATATTGCTGAAGTATTTAGTTTTCATTCATACATTTGGGTTATGATTATTTCTTCAAAAGATAGGCATTTATGATACCATATAAATATGGGTTATAGAATTATATAGATTCAACTTTTATTAACCATTTTGCTTCTGGTCATCTTAGGAAATTGCATGACAACAGATACATATTTCATTTGTGTTTTCATTTGTGATATACTGTGAGCCCTTATAAGGTATTGTGAACTTATTCATAAAATATATTATGAATGAATAAATAAATTATATATGGAGATAAAATGTTTAGCAAATGACAATAAGGATTCTGATTTACAGCATTTTTATTAAAAACAAAAATATGCATTCTAGATTTTGAAATACATCATTCAAACAAATTAATCACAGCAAAATTTTCTTGGCTACTTTCTTTAGTAAATAGAGTCAAGATGTGAATAAATGTTTTTTCTATTTAGTTAAAGAGTAGTTTGATCATCCAGGCAATGTAAATACTAAATACTTTGTCAATGAAGGGATTAAAAGTGAGACTTCTTTATAATAAGCAGACGTTCTGAAAAGTAAGGTCTATAACTGAACACAGTAAGTATTCACTACTAAGACAGCAGGCTATTATATACTTGTGTTACTTTTTAATAAGATTTTGTTAAAAAGTATTATCTGAATGCAGAGATATAAAGAACCTATGAGGTTTTGTTTATATTGGTTTGACTTTGTAAATAATAGTATTTTTTTTTATTACTCAGATTCTGGGGATAAGCGATTTATTTTTATCTGGGTTGGTAATTTTACTACATAACAAAACACACTTTATATGGACCTAAACTTGAACAAAATAAATAAATGAACAAATAAACTTCACTTATCCGACATTTTTTAGAGAAATTGAGAACTAGAAGAAGATAAAATTAGCATTAAGCTCAAATAAAATAATAAAAGTTTACAAATTCATATATCATGCTTCAAGATTGACAGATTTGTTTTAATTGTATGCAGTTTAATATGTGATGATCAAATATCCTAGAACCTAGTAACAACAAGAGCATGAGATTCCTAGAAGAAAGAAATTATTTGGTATGTTGGCTGTGTGACAGCATAGCAGTGTGGGGCATCGAGCCAAGGGTTGGAATTGTATGGCATCTAATGGACCACCGGGGGAATCTCTTAGTAAGGGTTTAGCAATGACATCAACTAAAGAGCAAACACTTCAAGGATATTCTGTGAAATGTGAGGTTAATCCTTATGTCAAATGCTTCATATTCAGCCAGTATACTGGTGTTTACATAGCTCTCTCTTCTTGACTGTGAACGCCTTCAGAGCAGGGACTCTGTCTTACTTATTTGTACATTCTCACCGGTCTTTTGTCTATCAAAGTACCTGTTACTAGACCTTCAGTAACATTAAGATATTAAGTATATGAATAAATGAACATGTGGGGACTTCAAGTCACGGACATGTGAGATTAATTTTACTTATTTTATAAATGCACATAATTATATGAAATATGCTTCTAAATTTTTATGAAACTAAATAATGTATTTTAAAATGAAGTATTTCAATGACTATCCTTTTGTTATCTTAAAAACAAAACCAAAATGATTTTTTCAATCTAACCAATTAAACTGGATTATAAAGTGATATAAAATTAAATTATTTTTTATTTATAAAACTGTTATTATTACTGTAGAAATATTGACTCACAATCTGTGATTGCTTTTGTAGATTTATTTATAATACAGATGCTAGTAGAAAAACATGTACTTTTCCTCAAAATCTTCATCTCCTTATTTCACTTTAGCCCAATATTTTATAATATATTTGAAAATAAATGTAGATACACTGGCTTTTGAATTTCTGCACTTTTCCTTCAGATTTTTATAAGATTGTTCAATATGTATTTGTTGCTCTCTTGCTGTTCCATTACTACTTTCATGGAGTTCCAGTATTAAATATATAATCTAACTTCTAAAGAAAATAGTACATAAAGGTATCAGGATTACTATATAATCATCAAATGCTTTCATATATACACACACACACACACACACACACTCATATATATATACACACACACACATATATATACACACACACATCTTTAGTGTGCATTTATCCATATAGATGTACATATATATAGCTACTATTGAAAACTATGAAGTCTTTTATCAGTCTGTTTTAAAAATTGAAATGGTAAAATTCCACATGATAACATAGAGAACAACACAAAATAACCTATACTATTTCTAAAATCAATACCATATTCTTGCCTTTTTTCATATAAAATTGCACAGAACAATTTTTATACTGGTACTATAGAATTACTGAACCCCTTTTCCTAGAAAAAGGAAATAAGAGTAGATTTTGAGAAATCTTTTCCTCCTATTTTCTGCCAAGATGATTTTGACTGAATATCTCAGCTCTTGGTGACAATAATGATAATGTGTTTCTTCCATCTGGACTTGTCCATGGAGAAAATGTCCCTAGGGAGAATCTTGAAAGGCTCATTATTCCAATATTACAAATATGAAAATTGAGGCAGAGAGAAGTATAATTTTCTCAAATTCACGCAAAAACTCAGAAGTGAAGCCAGGAGTGGAACCCAACTCATGTGGAAAAGATCTAATGCAACAGGCAATGTCAGGCTTGCAAAGGTAATTAAAGTGAGTAGTATAATTATATAAATTACAGTACAGGAAAATAGTGTCATATTTACAAACCTAATTATATCGAGTAGAAGAATTACCTGAATGATAGTAATCATATGGATATGTTCACATATTTTATATGCTTTATTTTTTTGTCTGGAATGTTTAAAAAGTAGGAGTTTGAAGTATAACAGGAACAAAAGTAATTAAAAATAAAAAATACAATAAAAGAACAAACAGGAGCCAGGCAAACCCCAGGTTTAAGTTTGAGCTCCACATATACCCATCTGTGTAATCTAGGCAAGTCACTTAACCTTTAAGTGTCAACTTCTTCATCTATAAAATAGAAAAAAATGTTTAAAATATCTGGAAAAATTGTATTACAAATAATGTATGAAAAGCACCTATTAGTATGGTTGCTTAGCCCTAAGTAGGTACATTTGGTAATTAAGTAATAATACTAGATGCATATCCATCAGCTAGTTTTTAATCAATCTTCTTCTTTTAATATATTTTGAGTTATTCATCAGTTTCTTCCTCATATTGCCTTATTGTTTGATTGTCAAATGGGGTAATATATGAATAGGTAATATATGATACAAGATTTCAGTTATGGCCTAACAGACCACTGAAAATCCAGAGTGAGAAATGTCTGCATTTAAATATTCTTTGGTTCAGACATCTGAGGAAACTGTACCTATTTTGATGAAGAATTATGATTTGAAAAACAGTAAAATAAAAGCATCTTTGGAAATTTGTGTTTATTTTTACTTCCCCTTTAACACTGTGCATTTACAGAAATGGAGATTGTTTCTAAAAAGAAAATGGAGAATATTCAAAGTATTCCTGGGGTAGAATAAAACAGAACTTTCTATTCCAGATATAAAGACTTACCATGAAATTAGAATAATTAGCACTGTGGTTTTGTTACAAGGAGAGGAAAATTGAATGCATCAATAAAGCCATACTTATATGGGAGCTTCACTTATGACAGAGTTGAAAACAGTGATCACTGGAAAAAGGGTGGACTATTTAATAAATGGTCCTGGAACAACTTGTTATCTATATGGAATCTAATAAATTTAGATCTGTTCTTCGCAATACATATGAAAAATCAGTACTTCATGGATTACACACTTCAGTTTGAAATGCAAACCTTAAAACTCTTAGAAGAAGACATAGAATTGCTTAATGCTCTCAGCAGAAAGAAGGTTTTTCATGAAGACATAAAACTGATAGGCATAACATAAAAAATTGAAAATTTGAGTATATGAAATTTTAGAGTTTCTGATCATCACAGGACACTCTAAGAAATGAAAAAGACACATAATAAGTTGAGAAAATGTAATAGCTGCCATATAACCACAAATCATTAAATTAGCATTCAGAACATATTTTAAAAACCTATAAAGAATAAAATAAAATTTAAAATAACATAAACCATATATATGGAGATATTTCAGAAAAGAGGAAATGTAAATGGGCCATAAATATTTTAAAGATATTTTTCTTCATTAGTAATTGGGAAATGCAAAATAAGAACATGTTCATGTAACATTTATAGTTATTATATTAGAAGAAATAATCAATAACTCCAAATGTTGCCAAATACATGGATCAATAAAAAACTCTTACACATTGGTCTATGGGGGTTGAATTGCTGCAACCTTGGAAAAAGTTTTCTGCGTTATCATGTTAAATTGAACATTCACACTACTGTGACCTACTAATGGAACTCCTGGATATACACTTACAGGTGTTCTATCACATGTTTGTCAGAACACAAATGCAAGAGTATTGCAGCAGCAGCATTTATTTAAAAAAAAAGTAATTCAAGTGTCTATGGAGAGGAGAATAAAACTGTTGTATATTAACACATTGGATAGTAGAAATCATTTTAAAAAATAAATTAATGCAGTCCCTTAAATCAACAGGGATAGGGCAAGAAGCCTTGGTTAAGAACATTCCATTTTGATAAGCCTAAAAATCAATAAAAATTAAACTACTTTTTTTAGAGTCATATGTTCTGAAAGCCGTTTGTTTGCTTTAAGTAGAGACTTGGGGATGACAAACACAAAATTCAGGCTTGTGGTAACTTTGAGTTGGGTAGACAGAGAAAGGCAATGTGAAAGGACACTTAGCTTAACAAAAATATATAATGATAAGAAATGCAATATGAAAATAAAAAAGTTCCTCCCAAAGAAGACAGTGAGCCCTGGCCAGGGGGCTCAGTTGGTTGGAGCATCGTTGTCCCATACACCAAAATGTTGCAGGTTAAATTCCAAGTCTGGGCACATACCTAGGTTGCGAGTTCAATCCATGGTCAGGGTGCGTGCAGGAGGCAACTGATCAATGTTTCTCTCCTTCTCTCTCTCAAATCAATAAATTTATCTTCAAATGAGGATTTTAAAAAATGATGGTGAAATGATGGCAATATTTTTCTAGTTCTGGTCATGAATGTGCATCTAATACATGTTTAAAATTATAAATATATAATGTTTTAGACAAATTCAGTTAATATTTTAGAAGGAAAACTTACCTCTACAAAGTGATGTCAATTATATAATGTATAATCTCAGTGTTAGTTTTTAACAAATATCAGTGGAAATTTTTTATTTTGACGTTATTTTTAGGAAATAATTGGAATCACATATATACAAACTAAAATAAAAGCACGAAAAGCAGAAAAAAAGAATAGTTCAGAAGAAGGTGGACTTCCCTGGCTGGTGGGGCTCAGTGGATTGAGCGCAGCCCTGCCCCAGAGCCAAAGGGTCAGGGGTTAGATTCCCAGATCAGGGCACATGCCTGGGTTTCAAAGCCAGGTCCCCAGTAGGGGGCGAGCGAGAAGCAATCAGACAATGATGTTTCGCTCCCTCTCTCCTTCCCCCTCCATTTCCATCTGTCTAAAAATAAATAAAATCTTAAAAAGAAGAAGAAGAAGAAGACGATGGACTGACTCCGAGGTGGCATGCTCAAATGCTTTGCGAATGCAGCAGCGCACTGCAGTGAACAGAAAAAACATTTCAAACACAGCTGCAGCACTAGCTCCCTGAGCATGTTTTGAATTGGTTCCGGAATGGACCTCTAGAGGCCATTGTCATGTCAAGTAATGGGGGAGGGGGAAGACGTTTCGACAAGCTAGTTACTAAAATGCTGTAACTATGGATGCTACCAGGTGGGTACTGGAATTGTGATCACTTCATAAGGCATACGCATGTAGTCACTATGTTGTAAACCTGAAACTAATGTAACTGTAATTGAAAAATAAATTTTAAAAATGTTAGCTCTAATTCATAGAAACTCTTTGTAAAGCCAAATACCTGTGAGCCACCTAAAATGTTAGTTCTTTCTCATCTATTTTTTTATGGTGTGTCATAGTCGAAATGTAGTATTTCATATGCACCTTCTAAAAGTTTCAAAATTATTTTCATGAATGTGGGACCTGATTAAATTCAACGTTGGTTTGTTTTTTTATATTCCTTCCTTCCTAGTGTCTTTGTATAAGCCTTTGAGGAGCTATTTTTTCATGGACAACAGAAAAGGAGGAAAATGCCTATTTAATTTTCTTTCTTTTGCTTGTTTGTTCCTTTTCTTTGTTTAAGGTGAAGGTCTGGTTCCAGAACAGGAGAATGAAGTGGAAGAGAGTAAAAGGGGGCCAGCAAGGAGCTGCAGCTCGAGAAAAGGAACTGGTGAATGTGAAAAAAGGAACACTTCTCCCTTCGGAGCTCTCGGGAATTGGCGCAGCCACCCTCCAGCAAACAGGGGACTCTCTAGCGAATGAAGACAGCCATGACAGTGACCACAGCTCAGAGCATGCACACTTATGATACACACAGAGAGGACCGGCTCCATTCTCAGGAAAGAAATGTTGTGATGGCAAGCCTTACTCAAACATCGTTTACACAGAGAGCTGACTATGACAGCAATTTTTAATATTATTAAATTCAAGCATCTTGAGTCTGTTTCTCATGATTTATTGAGGGTGTTACACTAAGTGCCACTTATTAAAGATGCTTCCACCGTGAAGATGGAGAAGGTGAACTTGCTTTGAATATTCCAGATGTGTTTGCTTTTGCTTGCACTGAAAAATTCAATTGCTATCGAGAGCAAACTGTGAGACATTTTTATTCAACGTGCCTCCAGAATGAAGATGCAGAAGATGAACTTGCTTTGAACATTCCAGATGTACGAGCTGATGTGTATGGCAGTGGGCAGGTATTTGCTTTTGCTTGCACTGACAATTAAATTGCTATCAAGAATAAATCATGAAACATTTTATCCTGAACAACCACAGTGCCTGAAATCACTCTTAAGTGGGAAAAATGTATTTTAACTCTGTATATATTACCCTTAAGTCATTTTCCTGTCTTCACTAAGTTTAGCAATACATTCATATTAGCTGATGAAATAGGCACTCACGATGACAAGCAAAAACAGCTTCTTGTCTTTTTATACATTTTGTCATCCCAGAAACAATCAGCACATGCTTACTTGTGTTCAAGTAGAGAAAATACATTAGAGTCTGATAGGACATATTCTTGTACCACAGACAAAACAAATCTTATGTTGCATTTTCTATCAACTGCTGCTAATACATTATTATAAGAGTTACCTAGCTCCTCAATTCTTCCTATCTTATAGCTTGAAAAAAAAATTAGGATCATAGGCAAATCAGTTACCTTGCAGAAAGAGCTTTGTATGACAGACATTGTCTGATTTTATTACTATAAAATGTTAGCTGTTGTGAATATCATTTAATTTACAAGAACATTCTCCCCTGATTGGTGATGATGTTAGACAAGTTGCAAAACATACTGATTCCTCAAGTTGGTAGACAATGAAATTCTGAATGTCTTCAAATAAAATTCAGTAAAACACATTATTTTTTTCATATATTATGTATTCATGCAGAACAACAATCTTTGTATTTTGTAAAAAAATGTTTAATAAATGATTCTTTGTAAATAATTTTGGTCTCCCTACTGTGATTTCCTAAAGTTTTACAGGTTTTAATAAACATACTTAAGAAAGTGCCAAGTTCATCTGCACCAAATGATTGTAAGTTAATGAATCATGTACATTTTTATTTCTAAAATTTTTGGTTATAAAAAAATCAATCCTGGGGTAATAAAAGATCATATAAGTATATATTAAGCCATTTCCCCAGTTTGAAGCATATGCCAAATGGGTTTCTTTGTGTGTTTTATTATATCAAAGATAAAACTGGGAGAAAACATAGTATTATTCACTACAATGAGATAGATAAAAGTCACACATTGTAAAATGTATGTTTAATATATATGAATTAATTGAATAACTGAGTCAAAATATCCAAGGTTGCCAATGTGAAAACAAGCTAAATAACCTAATGAGCATTCTCAGCACTGATGGATGTTGCCAATAAAAATAGTCCAAGATGTTAACATATTCTGTGCCACACATGGTTGCACACACACTGGATACCTTAGTCCTACTTACAACTTTACAACATTGTTTTTCATTTGTTCCCTATTTTAGCCAGAAATGTATTGAAATATACAGCAGCTTTCCCTTTCCCCTAAGTAATTAGAAATAGAAATAGAGAAAACTAGTTGGTAAACATTTCCAAAAACCTCATTATTTGATTTCATTGACTTTAAAATATGATACTGATGAAAATAGATTCAGTTGATTTTGATTTACTTAGTCTGGCATGATATATAGACTGTATTCAAGAAATCAAACAAATAATTAGTTGTATCACATTGTCCCTGTGTGTAGTAAATTCTACCATAGCAATTAGCAATATTTCTGAATTAACTTTGGGGGAAAGACTCTTCAGATTAACATCTTCCAGGCATAAAACAGACATTCTTCTATCAATCACTTGAATGAATACAAAGTATATTTGTACTGATGACATCTACTTGGGTGGACTGACTTTCTTACTGTAGGATTTAAATTCAAAACATCTTGACAAATTGGAGAAGTGGGAAAATATAAATTGAACTGAGTTCAATAGGGACAAAGTGGAGGGTAATTCATTTTGGCAGGAAAATAATTTCCAGAAATAAGAGGAAAGGACCTCTTAGAAGCAACTAAAGAGAGAGCCAAGAATTGTGGCCAAATAGAAAGATATATAAGAATTACAATTTAGTGTGATAAATGAAGTAGGAAAAAGTGGTTCTGAATAGATTGGACATTGAAGAAATGGGAGGCGTTTGTATTCTGGACCATGCCTTTATCAGAGAATTGTGAGCTATTTTAAAATGAGGTAATGAAATCTAATTCCAGAGAACATGAAGAATCACCAGGTAGGACAGGTCACTTGCTGTCCAAAAGGGGACATCATTTTATTCATGATAGATTAAAATTATCCACCATGTAAGATGCTGGGACACATTAGCACAACGATGACAAATTTACAAGCAAACAAGCAGGTTAGATGAATCTTAATTAGAACAACTTGCTATCATGCTGGGGAATTTTAGTGTTTGTTCTCTATCTTAAAAGTGGTGCATAGGCTGGCTAGATAATACCTCAACATCCTTCTGGAATTACAGTCCTGCAAAGAAATTGAAGATATTCTCATGCACTATCAGGTTTAATTTACTCCAGAAATGACAGAATCTAAAGAACTCTGTTTTCATCCTACACAGGGGTCCTGGCTTGTTATGGTATCTTTTTATATATTGCCCTTTTCATATATCAATAATTCTGTCTCAGACCTTGTAGCTCTGTGGAAATTTATATAGCATGAAAGTACCTTCCTCTGAAAATAGTATGGAATCTTGGTTAGAGTCATATTTCCAGCAGGATTTAGAGGGATGGACACCACAAAGTTTTTCCAAAAGCTGGTCCACCTATTTTTAACTCATGATTAACATGACCCCAATTACCTCTCACTTCCCATACTTACCTAGGGTTGTCAGCCTGATTTTCCCTTCAGAGACTTAAGACCTGAGTTTGCTGTTTTGTTTTTTTTTAAACAAATTGAATGCACCTAAAATAAACCCAGCCACACTTTTAATACACTTGCAAATGACATTATGTAAAATAAACGTGGAAGTGACTTGTGAAATTCAATAAGGGCTTTCCTTTGGAGAATAGAGGGGTTCAAGGGCAGATAGAAAAACAAAGTAAATTATAAAAATATATATTTTATGTTTTTAATGCTACTGGTTTTTAAAAATCACTGGCATATCTATATTGGCAAATGCTAATTTCTCCTCAGGGAAGTTTAGAGGGAACTGTAGAGCCGAAGTAAAATCAGTTTCGAGATGGCAGAGTATCCTAAGTTAGTAATGATGAGAAAGGTTTATTCTACAATGTTTTCTCCTTAATTTCCAACTATACTTAGACTGGGGAGTCTGATTATACACAAATTTAAAGAGTAAGTCACTTATACTATGACCTATTTTCTAATAAAATGGTGTTACAATAATTAATATTTGAGGTAAGTGGTATTTATTTAGTATGAGATGTTTAAACTATCACATACAAATACTCAGCAGGTATAGTTTTTTGAACCATTTGAGAAATAATTATATTTTTTCAGCTGTTTTATTATATTCTTTCAGTAATAAGCAATCTATAAATAAAAATAAATTCAGAGCTAGTGAGAATTTAGCCTTGCGTTTGATATTCTAAACATTCTAATTCCTATGAGCACTGGTAATCTGTAGGATTGCGCTAAGAATACTGTTTGAAAGCATTGGTTTGGTATGTTTCTACATTGTTTGCTTAAGGCTGAGCAGAATATTGAAGAAGAGACCCTCTTACGGCTACCTCAACATTTCTGCATCCGGTTCTTGTAAAATAATGCTACAAGTAGTGGACACAATAACATAAATGGCTTCAGAATAAAAGTTTGCCACACCAACCTCTGAAACTATATAATATGCACTTCAGCATTTAAATATGGCTTTTCTTGATCTAAGTAAATCTCTATTATCATATATTTTTATAATACTCTGATTTTGACATTTAAAATGGTTAAATATCTTGAGAGGACACTTAAGAGAGTAAACATTTTCTTCTATATCTTATTTCTCTTCATAATTGTAACTTGTATTCAAATTCAGCTTCAAACTACAATCACAAAAAATTGTAGAAAAATTTTAGTTGCATCACAACCTATTCAGCCAGCTCAGTAAACCTCTACTAAAATATTGTCTACTTTTGTTAAGCATGGTTTTTCAGAAACAATTTCCAAAAGAGAATGAGTTCTCAAATATAAATCACTGTCACATCTGCTTCATGGGAGGGGTGATGCGATGATTTGAGTATACCATAATATCAAGTTTAGGTTGTACATGATAGTTCTGTCCTTCGTATATGAAATTCACTGATGTAAACATGTGTTTGCTTTAAGTGGAAAAGAAATCACAAAGTTTAGGGACAATCATATTATCCTAGAATTATTTAAACATATATTGTGATTTGCCATATGTATAAATTACACTGATGGTTGAAAACATTAAATATTGTGCAATTTTTTGTGTTTAATACAAATATACCATTTGAAAATATATCATTACCTGCCCAGTTTGATAAAATGTAAAATCCACACTGTGTATTTAAAACTGAACTACTAATCCTAAGTATATTATTTGCTTTGCTTTTGTTTTTTTAGATCAGAGCTCAATTTTCTTTCGATTTGTCAACATTGGAATTCAATAATATTTCGATGATCTCACATCTATATGATGTAAGAGAATGTTTTGGTATTTTAAAAACACGAAAAACTGGACAGAGTACATGTTATTTCAAATTATAAAATTAAAAGAAATCCTTCTTAGCCCAAGTGCCCATCAATAGTCGCCTAGGTAAAGAAGATGCAGTACATTTATACAATGCAATACTATGCAGCCATAAAAAAGAATGAAATTTTACCTTTTGCAACAACATGGATGGACTTAGAGGGTATTATACTAAGTGAAGTAAGTCAGATAGAGAAAGACAAATACATGATTTCACTTATATGTGGAATCTAAATAATAAAATAAATGAACAAAACAGACTCATAGATACCAAGAACAAACCAAGGTGGGAGGGGGATTGGGAGACTGGGTTAAAACAGTGAAGAAATTAAGCAGTGCAAATTAGTAGTTACAAAATAGTCACAGGGATGTGAAGTCCATCATAGGGTCCACCATAGGGGGCTAAAGTCCGCCATATAGTCAACAATATTGTGATGATAATGTGTGGTGCCAGGTAGGTAAACAGAATTATCAGGGTGATCAGTTCATAAATTATATAATTGTCTGACCACAATGCTGTATACATGAAACTAATATAAAATAATATTAAGTTTCAATAAAAAATAAAAATAAATATAAAATAAAAAATAAAATACACTTACATATTCTCTAGAAAGGAACAAATTGGCTCATGACATTACACATTTTATAAAAGTGACATCAACTTAATTTGTTTAGAAGAGTTCATCACCTCTGAGTTCACTCCCCTTTCATTCAGGCCTTCCACCCCCTCCTCCCTCCGCCCAGAATCCTCTTCCACCGATACATCTTCTAATTATTGCTCCCCTCCTTCAGGTCTCCATTTCCGCACACAGGCAATCCACGAGCTTCTTAAGTAACATGGCACCGCCTGTCACATTCTGCCTCTTTAAGTGGTACTGACTTTCTTCCTAGCTGTTAGGTAAGTATCTGCTGATTTCTTCCACTACCGATTGCAGGCTTCATAAGAGCAGCGACCCTGTTTACTGTGCTCACTGCTATGTCTCTGGCACCTTGGACAGTCTCTGGAGGCCCCACCATCAGCCCATATCCTGGATTTGTGTGAATTATAAATAAATGGTACTCTTGCCTCCACATACTAGAATGCCAACACTTGGTGACCAGAGTGATCGTTGTACCACCACCTGCTAGTCCGGAGGTGACTGACACCTCCCGGGGGTAGTCGATGTATAACTTGCACAATTCTGAACACTGACTCTGAGCTTGATGGGTTGTAACAATCAATAAATATTGGCTGAATTAATGCCTGAATAAAATGACCCAAGGTTCATTCAAAGAAATACCTGTAACACTAAATTACCTGTAAAATATAGCTCTGCAGCATTTTTTTAATGGGCAACATAGGGTGTAATAGCCAAAACAAAAATTTGGTTATAGTCTTTGAAATTGCACTAATATATATACCAAGTTGAATGAGAATAAGTAGAAAGGAAAGTTAAGGAGAATAGGCTTAAACAGATGTTCATTTATGGTTTGAAAGGAAAGGGGAAATTTTCCTTCTGCTCGGATGCCTGTCTTGAAATTCTCACAATTTTGCAGACAGTTTGGCTTGTGTCCAAACATACATCGTTGCTTGTCTGGTATGAGGAATGCCATCTGTGCAGTATGGAAGTCCTTTTTTTAAAAATAGACTACTAATTATGTTCTGGGCAGGTGTTGTTCAAGTGAAATCAGGTGTTCCGCTTACAATGTTCTGAAATCACGACGTTATGTTGGAAAAGAATGGTATACCATATTGTAAAATGGAATTTAAATGTGGCATGTAAGCATTCCAGTTGGGGGTGTTGCAAAGGTCAGATTCCATAGCGAAGCTGTAAAACCTTAAAAGGACTTCCACATCGACAGTAGAATAAGCTTTACTTTAATTCAAGGGTATAGGCCACATCAAACTTATACATATCTTCATTCAAATATCTTCTCAATTATATATTTTTGAAAACTTGATGGAGGACCAGTGAGCTAAAAAGTGTGACTACCAATTCCAAAATACCAAAACTAATTTTGCAAAATTAGTCAAAACCAGTTTTCCATAGTTATTAAGTAAAACTTGTTATTATCAGAGTAAACACTCCTCAATGGTGTTCTCTGCAGGGCAAAGTAACAACTTTATTTTATGTATGTATGTATGTATGTATGTATGTATGTATTTATTGGGGTGACATGGTTAATAGGATCCTATAGGCTTTCAGTGTGCATTTTTATATCTTTATATTACATTGTATACCTATCACCCAAAGTCAAACCATCCTCTGTCACCCTATATTAGGCCCCTCCACCTTCACTCCCCACTCCCTTCCCTCTGGTAGCCACTAACTGTTGTCTGTGTCCATGAGTTTCAGTTTTAGATCTTACATATGAGTGACATCATATGGTTCTTGGCTTTTTCTGACTGACTTATTTCTCTTAGCAAAATATTCTCAAGGCCCATCCATGTTGTCACAAATGGCAGCATTTCATCTTCATTTGGGCCAAGTAGTATTCCCCTGTATATATGTACCATATCTTTATCCAGTCTTCTACTGATGGATACTTTGTCTCCATATCATGGCCACCATGAATAATGCTGCAATTAATTAATATATTTTCTTTAAATATATTATCAAATAGAAGCATTATAGGTTTTCACACACCTCCTCCAGATTAATGATGACACACTCATCTGATGCCACACTAACTCATAGAGCAAGACAGAAAGACCTCCCAGACAAATTTTAGAATATGAGTACAGATACGCTTACTACAATAAAGAAGTCTTCATTATCATTGTAGGGATGTAATTTTGTTATTGCTTATTACGCATCAACTGCTTGCTATTTGCAGTATGGTTAGTACATCGTGTCATTTAACCCTTACAGCAGCTCTGTGAAAGTGCAGTATTGGCCTAGGCTACAAATGAGTTAATTAAGGTTTAGCAAGTTGAAGCACTTTGCCTAAATTCAAATGCCACTAAATCACAAAGCTGGGGCTTATAGTTTAGTTTATTGAACCCCAAATCCTGTATTTTGATAACTCCAAAAATACTTTCTTCCCTAAACAAGTATTTTAGGTAGAGGAATTTCCTTTATTAACCCGATGAATGCCAAAGGAAATGTCATTAGCATAGCTAATAATTGCAACTTATATACTACTTGATCTCAGCTAAAATTTCAACCACTATAACCAAGACAAACAGGGCCACAAACAGGACATTTAAAAGGTCCCTCCTTCATCATGAATCTAGTGGGCCTATTAACCCCAAGAGACTTAAAGTGACAGGGTTATTCTTCTATCAACCCCAGCTAGCTCAGTTATCTTGTTTCTTGGGATACATAATAAATTAGAATTATCAAATAAGACTTGGAAATGTGTTAGCATTCATTAACACTCCTCATCCTCTGGTTCAAAACTGAATTACAGCATTTCATACATTGTCATCATGCCTTTCCATTCTGAAACTGTTTGCTGAGCTTGATATTGTGGCTACAACTAGACTTCACTGCCACGTTCTTGGAAATCTGGCTAGGTGAAAAGATGCGCATGAGATTGGTTTCCACATTTTGATATTGGTGTATATATTCTCTGGCCCTGGAAACCCAATGAGGCTGGAGGAACCAGAATCTGTTGACAATTACCAGTCAATTGTTAGCATACTTGTGATGCTGGAACAAAGACTGAAATTGGAGGAACACGGGGGAATTGGCCTTCTAATCTCCCTATGTATCTAATATTACTCTATTTGAAAGTTATTGCTTTGAGGTCTAACTTTTGAAAACAGTATATTTCTGGGAGACAACCATATTGGAAGTCCACTCAGAGTGATAGTCGATCATCCCACACAGGAAATTAGAAATAAACTAGAAATTACTTTTTTTCATAAGTAGGAGAAACATAAGAGAAAGAGAAGGATTTGAACAAAGAGGAAAGATGAAGAGACTAAAGACACAATAGTTGTACTTTATAACTTTGCATTAGTGGCTATATAAGACCAGTAAAAATGTATTTTATAAAATTATAATTTTGTCTGACACATTGTTCATTTATATTTTTTGGGGTCTGAACATTTATTTTTCCTTTTTTAAACAATTATTTTGTTGTTTAAGTACAGTTGTCTGCATATATTTTTATTACAAATATAATTTCTTACTTTTCAATATCATACTCCTGACTTTCCACTAGAAATTCATTTGTCTTGAACTGGTTTCAATGCTAGGTTTCCCTTGTTTGGGAAAAATGTTTGCTTTCTATTTCTGCTTTCACCTGGAATCTATATTTAAATTATTACTTCTTCATTAGCCAAGAACTGCCTTTTGCTGTTGGCCATAGGTCTTTTTCTAAAATGTCTGTAAATCCAATTCCTGAAAATAGGTTATGATGTTAAGAATTTTTAGCTATATGTGGAAATTTTTTTGCAGAAACTCCCAACTAAAATGGTGTCTCTTTCACAGTTAAAATGACATTTCACAAAACACATATACTTGATAAACACAAATGATGTGATTCTATTAAGGATTTGTTGACATCCAAATAATCTGATTTTATTAATCTAAGACATAGCACTATGGATGGTTATGGTTATAGGTCTTAGGCATCTTGGTGAATTTTTGTAGGAAAGGAATTTCACCTCCTTTCTTACTAAACTGCCTTAGAGAAGATGATACAGCATCGCTGGGATTCGCCTCCAGCCACTGCAGCAGCACGAGACAGCGGGTCACACTGTACTTTCCCACACGGCGCATCCCTCTCTCCAACCTTCAGTTATCATTTTGGTTCGTGCTCCGAGTCCTGTTTTTGTTTGGTCGTTCATACATTTCAGGAATATTCCTCTGGCAGAGTTCATTTCTCCTTTTCCTTGAACCCCCTTCCCTGCCAGTGTTTTCCAAGCCTGCCTCTGGTCTTCTTAGATTTTCCTCCGAGGCTCTGCTGAGATTCACATGGTTTTTCTCTGCACTAAGGCTTCTGAGAGGAGGATGTGATTATAGGCTGAAATCTATGCATTGTAGCTGACCCGAGATCCTGGGACAGTTGTTATTGATTAGCTATTATGCTCTTTCACCACTTTTTTGAAAATGGACATAGTTCAATTAAAAAATATATCGCCCAAATCAAACATTGGGCTTTCCTACTGTAACTAAGATTCAAACATTCTTCCTCATGAAATGCTTTGTGACCTCCCTTCTTATTCATTATACATATATATTCAATGGAGTCACAATTTTTAGATCTCTGCCACTCTTCTTTAACTATAATGAACAAAAGAAAGTATTTATAAATGTTTACATTGAATATAATCATTACATATTTTATTTTAAGTAACCTGTTTGGTAAATGGATTAGTCATTTTTCATCAGCTGTTCGCTTTCTTATATGGGCCAGGCCTGATTTAAAAACCTGTTTTTCTCAATTTTTTTTTTAGCAATGGATTTTTATGTAAATATGCTGAGAAAGAAATAAAGTGACATAATTTAATGTGTTCAGGTTCCTAATAATACAAATTAGGTAAAGGCTAGTGAATAATTAAAAATGTACATCCTTTAGTTATATACAGTTTTCAAATACTATTAAAACTTCACATATAACCTGGAATTGAGACAGAGTGTCTCCTGTAAAATTGCAAACTGAAGAGGAGAATGTATTTCAAGCATATACTGATATTTGAGTACCATCAAGTTCCCAGTTGAATAGGAAAACTATACTGAGAAACAAATTTTCTGAAAAGTGACTATGAGTTTTATGAATTCTACTTCAAATATGTAAAGTAATACTTCTATTTCAGTTTTACAAATTCACTTATCCTTTATGCACTTAGAAGAGTTCATTACCAACATGGCTATTAGTAAATGCTAGACTTTCACCACAGGGCTATTTCAGATGACTTGTAACAGGTGGCATTCCCATCATGCATATCCAGGCTGCCCAGTGATGGCAAATGCAAAGAGTCAGGTCCAGACATATAAAAATATTGTTTTCCTAGACACTTTTCCTGTAAGAGGACACATCTCCACCTGGAACAAATCCACAGATACTTCAAAGTGTAATAAATCCCCATCCAAACTTATTAGCTCTTTCATTTCCTAAACCAACTCCCCCTGTGTTATGTCCTACTCAATTTATACCACGGCCGCCTAGGTGCCCAAGTTATAATTCTGGGTCAGAATTGCCTCTTCTTTCTGACTCCTTCCCTGCCTTCACATAAATGATGATACAAGATTGGTTCCATTATTTCCACTTTAAATCCATTCCTTCCACTCCATCTTTGATCTTATTACCTTGACAAACACATTCGTTATTATTAGAGACCTGGATGATTTTATCTTCCAGAAGGGATTCAAGTTTTCTTCTGGCATTCTTTTAGCGTAAAAGCACATAACCTTAATCCAATTAGGAATGAGGTAATTTGTAGCAGAGTTTGTCTATTTGAGACAGATCTATTTCTAATCCATCCTTATTTCAGATTGTAACTCCTCGAGCCTTTCTTTCATTATTGAAAACAGACCACTGAATTTTTTCCCATACCCCACACACTCCTGCCCATCAGATTATAGAAAATGTTGGATCGCTTCTGATCCTTTCAGTTACTTCATTCATCTCAGGCATTTAGTTTCTGAGCTGATACTTAGAGTCAGCAAGTGGTTGAATGTAGAAGAACCACTAAATGTCCGAATTAGTTATGTTTGTATTTCTTCTCTTCAGGACCAGGGTTATTAAGTCCTGCTTTAATTATTGTCTATTGTCTATTTAATTATTGTCTTCAATTAGAGGTGATTAAAACAATTTTTTTATGTAAAGTGCAGGTAAGTTTAAAATCAACCTCATTCAAAAATTGTTGACACTATTACAGATGTCCCCCATCCCCCTCCTGTCACCCCCCACATCAGCCTTCACCACATTGTTGGTGCAGGCCATATATGTTCTTTGTCTCACCTCTTCCAGTCCTCCCCACCTCCCTCCCCTCTGAGATCTGTCAGTCCATTCCATGCATCTGTGCATCTGGTTTAAGCCCATTTTAAAGTAAATAATTCAATGAAATTTAGTGCATTCACAATGCTTCTATCCAGTTCAAACACATTTATCACCCCAAGAGAAAACTCCATAACCATTGAGCAAGTACTTCCCGTTACCCACCTCGTCCTCCAGCTGTTCGAAACCATTAGTTTTCTGTCTCAGTGAATTTATCTACCTGGATATTTCATAAAAATGAAATCATATAATATGACACTTTGTGATTGGCAGATTTAGCATAATGCTTTGAAGATTTACTTCTGCTGTACTAGGTTATAAGTACTTCATTCATTTTTATGGCTAAATAATATTCCACTGTTAAGTATAGAACACATTTTGTTTTTCCGTGCATTATAGAAAGGCATGGACTATTTCTACCTTTTGATTATTTCAGATAGTGCTGCTATAAACATGCGTGTCCAAGTATTTAAGTACTTATTTTTAATTCTTTTGGGTATATGTTTGGAAGTAGAATTGCTGGGTCATATGGTTATTCTATGTTTCACTTTTTGAGCAATCTCCAAACTGTTTCCGTGGTAGCTGAACCATTTTACATCCTTACCAGCAATGCATGAGGATTCTGATTTTTCCACATCCTTGCCAACAGTTGATACTTTCTGTTTTTGTTTTAAATAGTAGCCATTCTAAGGGATGGAAAGTGATATCTCACTGGTTTTGATTTGCATTTCTCTAATAAATAATGCTGGGCACCTTTTCATGTGCTTGCTGGCCATCTGTATTTCTTATTTAGAAAAATGGTTACACAAGTCTTTGACTCATTTTTAAATTGGGCAGTTTGGCTTCTTTTGTTTAGTTGTAAGAGTTCTTGATGTATTCTGGATACTATGCTCTTAACAGATATTATAATTTGGAAATATTTTCTCACACTTTGTGTGTCATCTTTTCATTTCTTGGCAGTGTACTTTGATGCTTGACAGTTTTTCATTTTGACTAAGTCCAATTATCTATTTTTGTTATTTTACCCATGGTTTTGGTGTCATATCTAAGAATCCACTGCCAAATTCAAGGTTGTGAAGATTCAACCCTATGGTTTCCTCTATGACTTTCATGATTTTAGTTCCTTTATTTAGTTTGTTGAACTATTTTGAACTAATCTTTAATATGGCATAAGGGAAATAATTTAATTTCATTTTCTTACACGCAGACATCCAGTTGTCTCACCACATTTTTTGAAAAGACTGTTTGTTCCCCATTGAATCATCTTGGCACTCATATAAAATCAATTAGGTATAGATGTATAGATTTATTTCTGGAGTCTTAATTCTATTCTATAAGTCTATATTTCTAACCTACGTCAGTATAATATGTTTTGATTACTGTAGCTTTGTAATCAGTGTTTCTAATTGGAATATGCACAGTGACTTTTTAAATGGAAAAACAAAAGCACACTGCATTAGAGAAAAATATGATAGGTTGGTCTTTTTTAAATCAAATTATGCTGGCTTGATTTTCCATTAATACCATTTTTACAAATAAACTTTGCTTCAAAAATGCAGGGTTCAGTTGTCATAGGCTGGTATTCATTGTCTTTCATGTTTGACTCTTAGATTTCTCCCTCACTACAGGAATGCACCAGCTGAGTAAATCAAAACAAATGATTTGTTCACAGAACTTGCCTCCAGGGCTTTAAGACATACATTTCCAATTAATATTTTATTTTCACTCTCACCCGAATGTCAACATCTTATTCATATCCTACATCATCTCTGCTCACTTTTCTCAATTTCTGCAGTTTTTATTGATTCTACTATTATATTTTACTGACTCATCTTTTTATGCCCTGTTTGTACACTATTGCGAGTTCTCGTTGGGGATAAGGAGAGTTTCCTGTTACCCACCCAGATAACGGCCATAATTTACATGCTGGGGTTCAATGTTTCCTACAGTGAATGACAACCTTGCCATCAGAAAAAGTCCATAGAGAAAATACTGCAGAAGAGCTTTCTCTTCTGAAGGAAAGGTAGCATGCTTTGACATTTATTTATTCACTCAAAAATATTTACTGCTATTTTGCTCTTTATAAGAACTTGGACCAGATTTCAGTATACTGGCCATAGAGAAAACACATTAGAGTATTTGTTAATTATTGTTGTAGGCATACAGTATTATGCCTTTTAACTCCCTGGGGCCTATGCCTTTTAAAAATATTATCATGCATATGCTGTGCAAATATTTGCAAGGTTAGGAGGGCAATCTTTCTACCTCGGGCAGCAACAACACTCATTGAGGAAGAGCCATAGGCATCCTTTTCGGTGTGGCTGTATCATGCCAAGGAGACAGGCTTTTAACTCTGCTTTATACATCAACACAGTGGAGTTCTTCCAGGCAGGGCAGATCTATGCCAAAGTTTCCTCAGTGAAATCTAGAGAACAGGCCTTCCCTATTTTAAGAACTCATAAGCCATGAGGACAGAAGTCATCCAAATATCTCCATTTTCAGAATTCATGTCAATATTTCTTCCAGCTTCCTCTAACTTGCTTTGAAATATGTTTGTACTTTGTGGTGACTCTAAAAAATTAATGAGTTCTGTAAAAGTCATACATACCCTATTGTATCTCAGTTCATCCAAAGTTTCTTGGAATTTTTATATTTGAATCAATAAGCAATCTCTTATGTAATACTTTTTAGCAGCAGGAGTTATAAAAAGCATTTCCTTTAAGTTTTTGTGGAAAATTAGAAACAAGTCCATTTTAATTTGTTTTTACATCAATATCTGCACCCTGGTAATTTAATAGATTGCAAAAGCTTTAGAATGAATTAATTGGCATCCTTAATTACATGGGATGATTAAATGTTTTCACAAAGATGGCAATATCAACCTTTGCTAATAATTACTAGAATCTCAATTATATTAAAAAAACCCTTTTTTATCCTTGGTTTATGGTAAAAATTCTTTAGCAATAAAAATTTAGGGAGAAAAATAAGAAGAAAACCACCTCAAAGAATTGACAGAACATGCAGAAAACATATAGCAAGATGTTAGACTACCTCTTGGGCCACAGAATGAGCTTACAATTAAAAATATTTGCCTTACAAAACATACCCTTTAAACACTATGCAACTAATGCAAAAATCAATAACAAAAAAATTTCTAGAATGCATTCTTATATTTGGAAAATAAATAACACACAACAATAACCATATATCAAAGAACAAATCATGAAGCAAATTAGAAAATACTGCAAACCAAATAAAAACAAAAATATAACATATAAAAATCTATCTCTATTCTCAGACAACAGTTGCACATGTGTGCAATACCCAGATGTACAAAGTGCTTACTAGATCTCACTAGTGAGGTGAGCAAGGTAGTGGGGTGTAAAATATAACATGAATTTTATGCCTATATATTAGCAAGTAACAAAAAATTGAAAATAAAAAATAAATATCATTTACAACAGCATTAAATATTATAAACTAGGGATAACTATTACAAAATTTATGCAATGATCATACAAAGAAAGCTCAAGATTGTTAAAATGTTAATCCTATCTAAATTGACCTTTGGATTCCATGTAATGTCCATTAAAATCCTATCAGGTTTTCTTATTTGGTAAAAATTACATACACATTCTGAAATTCATATTAAATTTAAAATTATCTAGAATATGCAAAATAAGTTTGAATAGAATAACAAAGGTTGACAACTAATACTACCTAATTTTAGTACTTACTCTAAAGCTACAATAATGATGAAAATGTACTCGTGTAAAGATAGAAAAATACATTAATGGAACAGAATACAGGGTATAAAAATATATATACATATATATATGTGTACTGCTGGTTTTCAACAAAGAAGCAAAAGCATGTTAGTGGAGAAAATACAGTCTTTTTCGTATTATAGTAATGGAACAATTGGCTATCCAAATACAAAAAAATTATAAACTTTGATCCACACCTTGCACTTGTAAAATATAAAAGAAAATATTTGTTTTCCTGTGTTAGATAAAGGCATTTTTGGTATAACACCAAAAAAAAAAAAAACAAAATAAAAAGTTGGTAAGTTGGACTTCATCAAAATAAAACACCTTTATGCTTCCAAAGCCCCTGTTAAGAGAATGTAAAGACAAGACAAAGACTGGAAGAAAATAAATCATTATATATATGTGTGTGTGTGTGTGTGTGTGTGTGTGTATGAACATATATATGAATCCATATATATATATCAAAATATCAAAATACGCAAAAAACTCTTAAAGCTCAATAAAAAAGCAACAACTAAAAAAATAGAAAGAAGGGCAGAAGATGCTATATAGAAGACAAATAAGCACATGAAAAGATATTCAATATTCACTAGGAAAATGTGAAATAAGACCACAATGTGAGATCACTTCATACGCATATTGAAGGCTCAAGTTAAAAAGACTTACTACACCAAGTGTTTCAAAGGATAGGCACTGGAACTCTCATACACTGCTGGGAGAACTGTGAAGTAGTGGGACTGCTATGGAAAACAGTTTAGCAGTTTTTTAAAAAGTTAAACATACACTCACCACATAATCCAGCCGTTCCATTCCAAGGTATTTCCCCAAGAGACATGAAAGCACATGTCATGCAAAGATGTACACTCCAATGTTCACAGCAGCTTTATTAGTTAGAGGAAAAAACTGGAAACAACTCACAGTTCATCAACAGGTGAATAAATAAACAAATGGTAGTATATCCATAAGGTGGATATTACTCAACAGTAAAAATGAGTAAACTTGATACACGCAGCAAGTTGGATGACTCACAAATGCTAAGTGAAAGAAGCCAGAAGAAAAAGAGAGCCGTTCATGCTCTATTATTCACCTCGGAGAACACTTTGGAAGATGTGAACTAATCTGCAGGGACAGACAAGAGCATTGGTGGCTTGGGGAGTGCCACACATGTGGGCAGGAGAGGCGTAGATCACAAAGGCCATGAGGAAATCTGGGGCAAGGCACATGTGTTCATTATCTCGATTGTGGTGATGGATTCATGGGTGTGTATGTAGATAAATGAACAGTGTACTTAAAAAATACACAGCCCATTGTATGTTGATTATACCTCAGTAAAATTGTGTAAAAATACTTTGGTCTATGTTGCATCTTGAAAAAATCATTATCCATGCAAAACTTTTGTATCAACAAGAACTGGCCATTTAGAAAGTATCTGTCACTGAATTATGGCCTCAAAAATGTTCCGAGCTGGTATCTTTCATCTTGTTGAATTGGAGGCCTGACTTAGTTCAATGTCTGGAAATATATCTCTAAATACTAAAGTATGAAGAACCCTAGTTTGTCTATTGTTCTGTGATGTCAAAATGGTTTCTGTAGGGGAAAAAAGTGGATGGTTAAGCTCACAACTCGGTCATAAAAGTGTCTTTACTTGAGACTTCCCTTATAACTGAATATGCACTAGGATTCTGCTCTAGGAGCTCTTTCCATTTTGTCTCTGATTACAAAAATGTGCGCCCAGAGATGGAGAGGTGATAAAATGAACATTTTTAACTGTTTCAGCAAGGACATTCTTAAAAGCGACTCCTGTCTCCCTTTCTTCTGCATGCTGCCCATGTGCAGTGGTGAAGGGCGCGCCGATTCCTCCTGCAGTTCGCTCCCAGCAGTTTTACCCAGCACTGCGTTCACACACGCTGAAAAGGACAAGCCATGTCTCAGCACCATTATAAAAATAGTTTGAATCTTTTAGTCCCCAAAAGGGTCTTGGGGAACCACAGAGTTTTGTAGACTACACTTTGGGAGTCACTGGAAATGATGTGTTTAAAAGACAAACATTTTTGGAGGTATTGTAAAGGCAAATAGTACAAGAAAGAAAACAAAAAAAAGCAATTAAAATAACCTGTGAAATAAACTAAACAAGTAAATTATGTTCCAAATATGATGTAAACTAAAATGAGGCATGATTTTAAACAGTTGAGTGAGTGTCTTAAGCAAGAATCCCAGTAACATTTTCCTTGGATAGTCCAGGGTTCTTGACATTGGAACATACAAAAAAGAAATATAATCCTTACATATTGTTTGGAAAGGAGTGCACAATATTTATGTAGTCATGTAACTCAGATAGAGTTTATTTATTTCCAGCCTTTAGAGTGGACAAGTCATGCATGACTTGGTGAGGATTGCAAAACAGATTCATGTATTTGCACGGACCACGTGAAAGAAGAGCTCACCAAGGATGGGACGTGGCCGTGGAAACTGGCAGGAGAAAGGTACAGAGAAAGAACCAGACTGCTAAAAATAGGAGGCAAGAGATACCACTGAAAGTCTCTGAAGGAGGAACATAGGTTTTAAAAATTATTCAAAGTTACAATTGTAACAGGTTACAATTGCTACAATGTAAGTAATGCTACCAATACCAACTTTTAAAGAAGATGCAGAGGAGGGTGATGGCAGGAGTGAGCTACATCTTCAGTTTCCAGGGCTAGGTGATCAGCAATTAGCTGCTGTAACCGGTGAACAGAGATGAGAGTGAAATAGTCATCCAAATAGTTTGTAACGGAATTAAAAATATAAACAGTAGAATTCTGTTTCTAGGAAGTAGAACTGAAGTAAAGAGCAAGAATGATGCTTTGCAACATTATGTTTTCTGTGTTTTTTTTCCTCAATAAAAGCAGTCATTGGATAAATAATTATATAAATAATAATATAGAAGATATATGATATATTAAATAACATGTATTTATTTTACATATTATATATTCATTAAATTATTTATACTTTAAGTATGTTTATGTATTATATGCTACACAGTCTGTAAATATAATTTATTATAAAGTTATAGAGAGACCACCGCAGTCACCTTGCTTCACCTGCTTGCAAGGTGCAAGGCAAGTGGGAGAGCCTCACTAAACCGTGTTGAGAAAAATAAATATCACTGAAAGATAGAATTATTTTAGTTAAGAAATAGAGAAAAGATAAAATTATTTTAATTAAGAGGTAAAGCATCAGACATGTTAAGCAACATTTTTGGAGTTATACTAGAGTGCGTACCTGGATTGAAACGCACACCTGGCCAAGCCAGGGCCTGGGGACCCACCCTGTTTCCCAGGGTGGTGCTGGACTCAGCCTGTTCACTCTCAGGTTCAGTGTTGTGGGTGTTTCCTGTTAGCCTACTTTTATTTGATTCGAAGGATTCCAGGGAGAGGACTTTCTGTCTGACCCTCGAGTGATCTTACAGAATAACGATGACACTGTTGGTTCCTTCCCTGACCCACAGGCTGATATCTTCACAGTGACTTTCCTAGACTGTGCTACTGCCATATGCATGGCATGTTATTGATTTGAGTACCCAGTTTCCTCATAAAGAAACTTATAGGAGATTGAGGTACAAGTAATAGTAGCTATTATATTTAACATTCTACAACTGACATGAATCTGACTGCCCGAATTTTATCATGTAGCATGTTAAGGAGAATAAACTAGACCTTGACTTAGCATTGACTTTGAAGGTTTGCTGAGCAACCTGGCTCAATCATGACAGCCTAACCCAAATATATTCCATTTTCTTTCAGATATGACGGTGCCATGTGTTTCTTTTTTATTTGAAGTATAAGAAATAAACACATACATGTTTACATGATAGTAAGAGAGAAGCCGCAGCTGATCTATAGGTGCTAGCCAAAATGCAGCTTTTGGTTTGGTATTCTCTGTGCCAAGAGTCTGTGCTACACTTGGTAACCAGATTAGTAATAAATGTAACATAAATCCCTAAAAATAGACCACTGTCAATTTTGATATACTCTTCAAATGGACAAACAACATGAAAGTCACTTTTTCAAGGATGTCCTCTTTTTCGTTAACTTGTTTTACTATTTTGAGATAATGTTAAATAAGAGAAGCAAATTGCTTCGGCCCAGTTCTCAATCGCACTTGAACTCCAGTAAGTGGCTGCTTATTTCTTGTTGCTCTTTCTGTCCTGCCTCTCTCCAACCTGCACGGTAAGAGCTGTGTTGAGTTTAGACCTAGTGTTCAGAAACTCAAACAGGAAGCATCTGGGGACTCTGTTGCAAAGTGTGGATGGGTCAGAAATCACTTGGAGAGGTAAGAATGTTGCCTGCTTTCAAAGGGGGATAAATTTCTGATCCCACTCACGTTTGATGGACATCATTGTCTTTTAGATATTTCACTAAGTCCCATTAAATCAAATGTAAAAATGTATTTCAGTAAAACATTCTAAAGTTAGTAAGTGGGAAAACCCAGTTTTAAAATTTTCAATTTACAGTAAATATACTTAAATGTTCCTATTGTTTGAATCAGCTGTCACTATTTCAATTTTCACTTCCCAGGCAGGTCGATGGGACTCCATTCTGCCACCTCGTTGGTGTCCCTTTTGAAGTCATTTCTGCTGAGGATCTGAGCACATTCTGTCCCAAGGATGGGCTCACATCATTGTCATTAACAGAACGGCAGGGCCCTTGAAGTTACTTTGTATCTTTGTCACCTTTAGTGTACAGCAATGGTCAGAAAATATTTTGCCTTGGGCCTATGTATCTTCAAAGTGCATCACTCAGGGAAAGGAGATTTGTACTGAGAAACCAGCGCGTTCACCGAAGTGCCGACCGGCCCGTGAGAGGGGAGGCGGAGATAGGACGGCCACTTTGAAGCAGTAAGGCCTGTGCTCACGCCAACTCGAGACATCTTCTTTTGGCATAAAATGATCATTTTATGTACATTATGTTTTTATGTTAACAATAGTGTTCAGTTCATTAAAGTTCTCGCTTAGAGAAAAGGTTATGAAAGTTATAAATATGTTGACCTTGAATAGTGTAGGTACTTTTTTCAACTACTGGTCTCACATTTGTAAAATGAAACACTACATACCTCATAAGACAAAGATTAACTGAGATAAATTATGAGTCCAACTTTAGTCATGTGACAATTTTGTCAGACCAATTATTTATTAAATATATTTTAATTCATTAATAAATTAATAAAATTGTTTAAAGTAGCTTTGTATCATAAATATTAATAATTACTCAGTATTTCCATATATAGATATTAATTAAAATAACAAAAAATAAAATACCGAATGCTAAGGATGTACTAAATAATTTAAATATAAATAATAGTTTAAATAGTTTATAAAATACATAGCTATAAAAGTTCCTGAATGAGTGAAGGAAAACAGTAAAAACCAGTTGACCATGAACTTGCCATTGGACACAGTATTGTTTTCTTTAATATGAAGAGATTCTTTTCCTGAAAAATATCTGTGTTTTTCTTTTGATATTAATTAGCATAGAAACTCCAAGTGATATGCATATTCAGCAGGAATAAGTATTCTATCATGACTCCGAATGTCATTTAAAATTTTAACGGAGGCGGGCAACTGCACTGTCCACGCAGAAGGAGTGGAGTCAGTCATTGACTCATTTACCTCCAGATACGTTGAATTATCACAAAGACACCACATGTTCATGTATTTCAAGACTCGGAAATATTCAGTGTTTCAGAGGTAAAGTAGAAAGTCCATGAAAGGCCAAGTATGCTTTCTGAGAAAGAGAACTTCTAAGAAATATTTATAATTTTTTCAAAGGTTATTACAAGTAAATTTAACAAAAAATGTTTAAGTTGGCTAAAAGTTTATACAAAGCTACCAAACATTTTTTATCTTAAAAGAATATCAAAAAAGGTAGGAGACTAGAAAAGTCTAGTGCAGATCATGTGTTAATGGATTTAAAAAAAGAAAAATCCCAGCATTGTGGTGTAGTTGGAGGAGACCAAGCTCCAGGTGGGAACTAATAAGAAGTTGCACCTGCCAGCTGTGAGGTCTTGGCTTTGGCTTCTCTCTGGGTTTCGAGGCCTCTGCCCTAATGAAGGCACGATCAAGGTTCCTAGTCTGCTACTCAAGCGATGAATACTCACAGTAGGGCATTGCACAGTCCTAGAGATAAGCATGGATGTTGCAAATTGTATCATAGTACGATAAGATCTATAAAGTTGAAAAATCCTGAAAATTTTTGTGCTTCAAACATGTTCCTCACCCTGGTTCTGACATACAAAGCCCTGGTTGGAAACAGACATCTTCCTGGCCAATATCAGGGGTAGAATAGACAAGACTTGGAGACTCGATGGTTGTGAGAGTGAGAGGACTTAGGACGAATCCAAATTCTAGAACAGAAACATCTGCACAGTAATGGGCTGCATGATTGCATTTTAGTCCAGAGCACTTTCCAAAGATTATAATGGAGCTGAAAAATTCCCATCACTCAATGGCACTGTAGCTGTGGTAAAGACCAAGTGCAATATATTACTCATGTGTTTGTGGCGATGCTGGAGTACAGTGTTTATAAAGTCGTGAAGTCTACAGTGGTGTACAGTAATGCTGAAGGCCTTCACATTCATTTACCACTCACTGACTGAGTCGTCTAGAGCACATTCCAGTCTTGCAAGCCTCATTTATTGTAAGTATGTTATACAGATGTACCATTTTTAACTCTTTTATAGCATATTTTTATTGCACTTTTTCTATATTTACATGCACAAATATCATTGGTTTACATTTGCCTACTATAATATGCTGTATGGGTTTGCAGCCTAGGGGCAACAGGCTATACTACATAGCCTAGGCGAGTAGCAGGCTCTACCATCTAAGTGTTATGGAGTAAAGGGGGCCATTTGTCTGTGCGCATCTAAGGCCAATAAGACACGGACAGGAGTGTGTAGCAAAGAAAGTAAGGGTTTATTTTCAGGAAGTGGCCCACACCCAGAAACAGATGAGCTAATGCTCAAAGACCCAGCTTCCAGGGGATGGTTAAATAGAGGAAAAACCATTAATCATGGTGACTAAGGGAATTAGGGATGTGGTCAGGATCATGGTCTTTACTGATTGGTGGGTACTAGGGTTGTAGACTCTACTGATTGGTTGGCACTAGGAGTGGGGATAGCTGATCAGTGCCTGGTCCTCATGTCAGCTATGACATCACTTGTCTGGTTTCACTGCTTTTCTGGGTCTGGAGCTGAAACACGACTGAGGTCAAGATGTTATCTCTAGTTTGACAGAAACTCTGTTTCTTGGGTCAACAGACCCAAGGCTTTGTGTCTGAGATTATCTGATTCTGATTAGAATCTTATTGTTTTGAGGACTTAATGATTAGGGGAGTAAACACACAAAGGAGAAGGAGACAGGTGAGCCAAAGAGCTGGATGAGACCAGTTTGAATCAAAAGGAAAGAAAGGAGGAAAGGTCCTGTTAAAGAAATGAATTACTATGTAGTTATGCTAGGTTTACGTAAGTACACTCAACAGTGTTCACAAAATGACAATTCACCTAAGGACTCATTTCTCAGAAGGTATCCCTGTCATTAAGTGGTGCATGACTGTACTCTAAACAGTGCATCATTCACAGAGGCAAGGGTGTAGGGAAAGTACACAGCTTTGATGGTGGTGATGTGAGGAGGCGGACAGGAATCAGCAATGATGAGAGCAACACCGACATGTTTATATTGATAATTTCCCATTATTTGGGGGCATCATAGTGCAGTCATTTTGCCAAACTTCTCCAGGGCCTCATCTTCAGCTCAGGGCCCCTCTGACTTCTCCATGAGGTCCTTGCTTTAGGGTTATTTCTGGCACAGATAACTCATTTCTGAATTATTTTTTAACATTTCTTTTTATATCTGGATCAATAATATATTTCTGAATCCACGGGTGTGAGGCATCCCACGCATACCATGATGGACGGAGTTGGCTCTTTTCCCCATCAGGTGTTTGGGGATCAGAATGAGTCCCTGTTCGTTGCCAACCCATCTATCTCTCTGGTGAGGCAACTGGTTGATTGTTTGTTTCTAATGCTATAGTAGGTGACTATTGAGAAATGCCCATCAAAATAAGACACTAAGTAGAGGATTGCTCTTTTTACTAATTAAATAATCTATTAACTTAAAATTATTTGCCATGTGATAGGGAGAAATTAACACATCTTATACCAATGCACTCAATAAAGCTGTATAACAAAACAGAGTGAAATAGGTGATAAAAATTAAGCAAGAAATATATCAGCAGGAATCAATGGGAATTCAAGGGTGAGTTTAATATGTCACCCTTTGAATACTATATACTTGCCAGATTTATGCCATAAATTTGGCACTAAGCTACATATTAAACCATCTGAAGTGGGAAACATGATTAGGTAGGTGATTCATAGCATCTATAAAATTAAATAACACAAATGCTATTCAGGAGAAACATATTATTCTTGGTACTGAAACTAGAGAGAAATTCCTAACCACATGTCCGGGAGAATGATAAGAACTGGATTTATGTCTACGATGAATTGCTTCAACTCTGTTTCATAAAAGAAGGTTCACAGGTCCTTTCAGCAGCAGGCAGCACGTTCTGTGATGAATATTTAGGTGAAGGACTTTGCCTGATCCGCTGGTGTGATTAGAAACACACTTTTGTATGGAGAGTAGAACACTAGTCTTGCCATGTACATATTTTCTAGCATATGCAAGTCTTCTATGGTGATTTTCCCTCAGATCGCGGTCATTAATTACCATTGCTGAAGGTAGGTGTCCTTTCTTTCCCAAAGAGAGAAACGGCCCTATGGAGACCCTAATTTAGACAGCAATCCCCGTGTAATACCCACTTTCAGAGGCATTCACAAGTGTTAGATTAATAGTAATTCTTTATTAAATTACAATTGATAAACTGCAAGTTGAGCAAATTAAATTTACTCACTGCTGGGCTTGTCAGAACCTTTAAAATATTTATTCTATGATAGATGACTCTGTAAGAGCTGTATATGTTATTTTGTGTTTTCCAGATATATTATTCAAAAGAAATCCTTCTCTTTGCTGAATATCTCATGAGTTATTTCAAAAAAATACTCTTGAGATCTTCCGAATTCTTTTGCTCTGCACTATGCATTTGGATCCATTCCAACTTCGACTCAAAATCAATCCTACAAAGAGCAAGTTACATGTGTTCTGACGTGCGTACGTGGGCAGCACCTTGAGTCGCTCTTTTGGCACCGACCACTCCTGAAATAACAATGAGATGTATTAGCACGGTAGTATTTTAAAGAAATAATTTCTGAAATAGTATTTGTTTTTTATTCTCTGAACTCCAATGTATGCCATAAATTTCTTTAAAGATCATGTTCTACCTGATCTTTGCCTTCTAACATGGGGAAAGGACTTTGGCCAAGAGTAATAAAATCCGATCTAAGAAAATAGAGAGATTGATTTAAGTTTCACTTGGTGCCATTTCCTAATGAAAAGTATTAATACCAAGGACTCAAAGAGTCAGAGACAATATTAAATTTTTGGCAACACGGAGCTATATTCTTTTTAAAATTGCCCTGAAAGTAGGTAGGAAAGAAAATAATGAACTTCATGTTGTGACAACTGTATCCTTCACAAATGATGCAGTTATTTATATCTGAAAATATATAATGAAAATAAAAACAAGCCTGGATCCACCAAGTGCTGGAATTCACACAGAGCACCTGTAACTCTCATGCTGGTGGGAATGCTAAATGGTACATACACCAGAGAACAATCGGGCAGTTTCTTAATTCTAAAACATATGCTTGCTGGACTATACATTAAAATAGAAACAGGACACATACTTTCATTACTTCTATAATAAGTTTAGTCATAGTAATGTTCAAATTGTAATATGTTGTTTATATAATTAAATACAAAAAATTGCCATACAGAAAAAATAAATGTAATAGATACAATTTTAAATTAAAAATGACTGTTGCTTAAGCTCGTGAACACGGTGGAAGAGTCTGTACATGGAACTCAGCCTCATGTTTGGATTGTAGCTGTTCTCGTCAGTGAGTTTTCCATCTTTCCGTAGCTAATTCTCCAGTTTTGAGCTTTGAACTCCAGATTTATAGATCCAACTGCTGGAACCCTTGCCACTTAGATGTCTACAAGCATTTCATACAATGTTTAAAGCCAAATACCCTAGTTTGCTCATTATAGTAAATAACTCCATTCTTTCATCTGCCTAAACCAAACTTTTAAACTATGCCTGTTCTCTCAGCCATTCTGTTGGGAAACCTTGTCATTTTTACCATCCAAATATATCCAGAATCTTTCCACTTGTGAAAGTCACCGACATGTGGGGCCTGGACTCTATCAGTCATTTCTGAACAGTTTCTGCTTTCCCTCCTCCCTAAAGTCTGTTCTTCACACGCACAGAAACCAGACTGATGGTTTTAATACCTGTGTAAGATTAGGTGACTCTTCTGTTCAAAACCCTCCAATGCTTTTTTGTCTCCATTAGTTAGGGCACAAGTGGCTTCAAATAACAACTGAAACACCAAACTCCTTAGAAGCTTAAATTTTACTTAATGTCCTGAGAGATGAGTAGCTCTCCTGGAGAAATGATTCGGAGACTGACACATCTCCCCTTGGAGGCTTTTCATTTATCATGTGGCTTCCAGACCTTCCAATAGGGAAGGCATAACATGAAATAGTGACTTCACACCGTACACATGACTGAACTCCAGATGACCAAAGGAACAACAACCAAGAAATCCTGTAAACATTCTAGAAGAAAGCATATAAGATTATTTATATGGAATTGTAATGAGTATAACACTTATGAGCAACACCCAAAAGCAGAACTAAGAATCTAAAAGATAATAATACACATGAAATTATAATTGTTGTATGACAACATACATAAAACACAGTTAAAAGAAAATACGGACTGAGAGAACTTGGCACATGCATGAGAGAAATACATAAGATACAGAATTTAATTAGCTCGCAAATCAATACAGAAAGAGAATATAATGAAATCATGTGCAAGATATATTTAAAAAATCACACACAAAGGGAAAAGGAGCTAATAAAGGTAACAAAATGATTATCGAAGTCACTAGGGATATGCAAATGAAAACCGGATGACATTTGAAACCAATCAGTTGGCTAAAAACTGTAAAAAAAATTGATAGTAGCCAGTGTTAGCAAGAGTGAAAGACAATTTTAAAGGTGGATTTGGCAGGAACTATTAAAGCATAGATTTTACACATCCTTCGAGAACACAATTCCACTGCTAGGAATCTATTTAACGCAAAAATGTGCACAAACATTCAAGATATTTATGCTATGGTGTTCATTGATCCATTCTGTTTATTAACTAAAACTGCGAGAGTACACTGAATTGCACAACAATGGAGACATGGTTAAGTAAATTATGATGGTGCAATGGTCCTGCGTTGACTTTTCCCTCAGATGCATTCTCGGTTTGTCCTTCCTTGCTGTGTCTCTCCAAGGAATGGCCCCTCAGACTTCTTTTCCTTGGCTCCTCTCTCACCCAGCTTTGACTCCTGTAGGCCAATGAGAAATATTGCTGGGAGACTGGCCAGCAGGAAGAAGACACAGCAGTTTTTTCCATTCCCTCCCTGCTCCTGCCCCTGGTGGTTCTCACTTTCTCTCGGTGACCCAGCCCCGGAGCTCTACCCACACAGCCTTCTCCTTTTGTCCCTATAGCTCAAGGATGCAAGTGGCTTCCTATTGATACTAATCTCTAGATTGCCTCTTTGTTCCCACTTGGCTTTCTACCTCTTCCACCATCTCTGTAATTAATCCTTTGTATTCAGGTTCCGCTACTTAAAATGATTTTCTTTCCTTCTGGAACACACAAACACACCTCTGCAGCCATTAAGAAAAAATGCTATACAACCATAACTGAGTGGAAGAATGTTCCTAATAGATTGTTGACTGCAAGAAGGAAAGTTGCTATATCTTATATTTAAATGGTCTGTTGGGGAAAAAATTAAACAATGTATGTTGAAAGGTATTCACACAACAGTAATGATGATGATAACAATCTTTGTAGGAAAAACAGTTATGGCAAGATACCCACTAGGAAAAGCTGTTCTTATGAAGTTGAGAGGGATGTGTGTGTTGAGGGGCAGGGGTACAGCTAGTTTTTACTTTTCACCCAGCTTTGTTGTTCACATTTTTCTCTCCAAATGCAATAAATTTGTAATTTCAAAAAAATTTTAAAGCAGGTAATAAAACACTGTGAGCAATATGATCGCTTTTATTAAATATGTATGTTCATATATATTTACTTGCCATAGGAACTATCTGAAAATACAGTTAATTCTACAATATTTTGAAGGTGCAAATTTATTTCAAACAGGATTAATAAACTAGGGGAACACCGAAGCCAGCCATCTATACTTCTGTGGGATTTTGTTAATGAGACACAGCAGGTGAATGTTAAAGGTTGTGCCCAATGAGCTGAAGGGTTTAGGAACACACAAATGCACATGTGTGCACATGCCTTAAACACCGACCAGCCAGTGTCCTCAGTTCACGTGTGAGCTAGGAGCTGCAGTGTCCACATCTGGTTTACAAGTTGTCTGACTTCAGATAAGCCTCCCTCTGCTCCTCCACAATAGCTCACAATCTCTAGCTCTTCCAATGCCCTCTTCAGCTCTTTTGTAAGACAGAACAGCATATTTATTGCAGTATGTATACATTTCTTCATGTAACAATACATGTGGAAAAAATGTGCTACCACTTTTATTGGGTTCTGATTTTTTTCCCTCATGGGTCATTATGAACTTTCTGAGTATTATATGCTAATCTCATGTTTCATAAACCCAGTGGTTTGTATTGCATAATTTGTAAAATATAGTAATCTTTAGCAACACATAAGTCACATGATAGCAGAACTGATTATTACTCTGTATAGTAATTTATTTGTTGCTTGTCTGTGGTTTCCAATTTTTTTCCTAAAACAAGAATAGATTAATAATTTAATTCAATCTACATAAACATTTTTAAAATAAAAGATAAGGTGGCAGCTGAAGGATGGTTACAATTATTATAGGTGAATGCTTGAGGAAGCGTCCTATTAGAGGAAGCTCCACTGACTCACTAGTGCCACAATCGAGTGCCCACCAGTGCCCCTCCAAGAAGCAAAAATTGGAGCTTCTCGTGGAAAACAGAGGTAAGGTCTCGCAGCCACAACATTGGAGCTTTTTCAATCAGATATTTCCCATAAATTTTAACAATCGGATGTGACTAGTCAAGGTTCCATTAAACAATGTAAACCATGGAATTACCCAAATGCCCCCAAATTGGTGTGCAAACCCTCCAAAGCTAACATGATGCAGATCCAGAAGTATCCCAGTGTAATATATTCAGTGCTTGTAAACTTTCAAGCTTAGTCTTGTTAAATGAGATTAGAGCACCACATCCTTTCAGGAAATGATGACCCTGAGGGGAGATGACACCTTTGAACACCCTGTGAATTTCAAAAGGGAGGAGAAAAATGAATTTTCTTCAGGTGATTTGAGTCTTGAAATCCTGCCCTCTTTTTCAGTCTGAAATTTCACCTGTTAACACTTGTTTTTCTTCCCTTTTCCAAGGAGGTGCCGTGTATTTTTTTCTTTTTTTACTAAGTCATTCCACCTAGCCAAACTTGCCTATTTATCTTTGATTTGGGCAGCATTGCCCCCCTCCCTCCCCAACATGCCTAGTTTCTGGAACGGCTCCCACTGAAATGAACTTTGAACTCATTCTTGATCCCAGCATTTTCCTGTCTCTGCACAGACTCTGCTGTTGGCTGTGCTCTTTGGAGCTTTGTTTCTAGCCGTGCTCTGACAAAGGGCTTGTTCTGTGAAGCACATCTCGTCCTCTTTGTCCAGCCTCTGGCTTCGACCATGAATCACAAATATTCTCCAGCTGGGAATCAGACCAGGGCCGAGATGAAGAACCCAGAAGCCCAACAGGATGTTTCAGTTTCCCAGGGAATTCGCATGATGTTTTACATGATGAAGCCCAATGAAACGTCATTCCAAACTCTAGAAGAGGTGCCCGATTATGTGAAACAGGTGAGACTGTCTGGGAAGAGGCTACTCTTGCTTTTTCTTAATAAGAAGTTAAACACATCGTGGGGTTTTGTTTACTTTCATTCTTCAGATTATGAACTCCTAATGAAAAGAATTCAATTTCAAAAGACACGGAACAAAAGGAGAATTTCTACTTGAACTGAATTTCCATACGATATCCATAACTATCTTCTCCTATCAAACTCCTTTCCCTGATATGTCACTCTAGAATATGACAAAACTTTTAAAAGCTTTTCTGGACACAGTGGCACTATGAATTTAGCTGACGTCAGTAAACTGTGTAACAATATTGTTTTTAAAGGGTAAACTTGTCTGCTACCTCCCAGGAAACTATTTCCTTTCTAATTTGGTAGGGTAGTTCTGCAGAATGGATATACAGATCACTGAGTCCAATTCTGACTTCCTAACTTTGAACTTGAACCAAGTTTTATTTGACTCTGAAGTGTTTAGAGGCACTTTTCACTTTTGGTTCTTGGCTATGATTGGAAATGGAAATATCCAGAATTAGAACTTGAATATTGAAGTTCCCCACCCTGTCAAAGTTGTTCCTATAACACTTACTAGTTTAGACAAGAAATAGAAAAAAAATGACATCATAGAATATGTTCTTGGGAGTTCAGTTTTGAAAACTTTAAAACTCATGATCAGCTTCCAAATGAGTGAAACCCATAACTTTTTTTTCGGGATTTCATATTACTCCTACTTTCTGATGTTTTAAGAAAAAATGTGGTATTTACATCTTTATAAACCACTACTTTTTAATATTGTAACACCAAACCGACTCCAATATTTGGTCATTGATAGTGCAGCCTAAAAACCGTATTATATAAAACAAAGTTATAGGTGAATGAATAAAATTTGAATGTTTCAAGCACTTAAAATGACCTTATTCTTTGAAATAATAAGAAAAATATTCTCTGTTCCTACAGTTTCAACTTTGTCATTTCAATAATGCTAATATGAAAGACTAGAATTGTGTACATCCTTAAGGAATCCCTTTTAAAGTGAATCTAGCTCAGTCATATGTAGATAATAGACTAGTGGTTATTGCACTTACGTTAAAATATATTTTTTAGATCTAACTGGTAACATGTCCTTCCTAATCTTCTTTTCTTCATGCAATTATCATCATATCTGTTTATATTTTATTTCCAAATTGGAAGATAGAATTGGAGCAACTGTTTAATATGTCTGAAGTAATCAAATTTATTTGTTAGGAGAAAATGATCCTCTAAGAAAGTTATCTACCTTCTCTTTCTATGAGATGTCACTCTGGACCTCCCACTTCTAGAATGATTAATTAGGAAATGTGGGAGAATTTCATACCGAGCACAATAGCAGCTCTTTTCTGCAATTTCCTTTCCAGGCAACTCCATTTTTCATTTCACTGATGCTGCTTGAACTGGTTGTCAGCTGGATTCGCAAAAGGAAGCCACCAGGCCGTTTGGATGATGCATTAACATCGATATCAGCTGGTGTTCTGTCTCGGCTTCCAAGGTGAGTGAGTTGGTTAGCAACACTGAAAGAATCGCCTGAAATTCTCAAACATGATGGAAAAGGAATTGATTTTCACATATATCTCCAAAGAATTCAGTTACTGTCATTATTTAAAATTTTGATATTTTGCTCATTATGGATTCTTTTCCATTCATTAAAAAATACTGCTCTGCATGTTATTGATCTTGTTTACTGAGCTAATCAGGGCTCCCTTACATTTTGTGTCTGAAGAGTATGCTTCATTTGCCGGACCTTAGTCCCAGTCCTGAGTTATAGTCTAGTTATCTATTGGAAAATTAGTTTTGCTGCAGGAAAATTCACATACAATAGCTGTCTGGTGTGCAGACATTGTCTAGTCGAATGTCCCATAAAGCCAGACCACCATAATGGCCTCCTGAGTGCGTCCCTGTCCATAGACCTACCTCATTTGCAGCCGAACATTTCCATAATGTGCAAATGGTGGGAACACTTTACAGTTCCACATTGCCTGATGATAATGCGTGAATTCCTTTCCTGAACTATGGAAGCTTTGCTCTATCCATCTTTGCTTCTGGTCCCTTTACTGCTGTTCCCCATTTTGCAATATTTGTTCCTTCCATACTCTATTTCTTCCCATTGCCTGGAGGTCAAAGGTGTTTCCCTCTGTTTGGAAAGCCACCCATGTGGCAAACTCGCATTCATTTCTTAAGTCTAGGCATAGACTTCTCTTAAAGAATCATACTCTTCAGCAAATCCTATTTGATTTCCAACCCTATGTTAGACACCACTTCATACGGTCCATGGAATCTGGTGCTTGCCCTGGATATAGAGTTATCTCATGGTATCGACTCACCTGTTTTCCTCACAGCCCTTCCTGCTAGCTCGCATGTAACTTGAGAGAAAGAGGTGTTCTTCTTCTTCATAGTAGTAACTCCTCTGTGTGGAATAGTGTTTAGTACATGGTAGTTTTTCTTTCTCATTTAATATTCTCATAGTGATATGTTAATGACAAAACTGGATAATGAGGAGACCAAATGATAGTAAATAGTAAATGACCTATGTGGGGAGAAACATACTTTCCTTTATCCTCAAGGTTCTTCTAGCTGGTATAGTAATCAAGTAGACAAGAGACAAATTAGCAAGAGAAAAAAAGGGAATTTGAAACATACATATGTATGGTAACACTGCATACATGAGAGAGTCAGAAACCCACACACAGGAGAGCTTCAGAGACAGAAGCAGAACATAGGTGTATAAGACACCCCAAACTAGATGAGGTGAGGTGCCTTGGGGACTTTCATTGGAGGATAATAAGAGCAGACCTCAGTAAACAGGAGTTTACCCTGCCCCACAGATAAGTCAAAAAAAGTTACCTGATAATCTCTTATGGGCAAGGCAGCTAATTCAAATTCTTCTAGGTAGTTAAGGAGTAGGGGAGAAGTTTCTCTTGAGCTTGCAGCTCAGGTTGCATTTGGTCAAAACAATCTGCATACCACAGAGGCACACTTGGGGTGACTTGTTCTGGACCCCACACCTACCACTTTTTAGAAAGAGTAGTCATAATATGTGTAAAGGAGAAACCCATGAACACTTACCAAAGAGGCAGAGGGTGAGGGAAGATTCCCTTAGAAGCACTTGCTTTGCTTTGTGTTGTTGATGAATGTTCTCATTCCTGCTTCCCACCCATTGCTTCTTTAACTGTTTTAAGACCTTACTTCTGACCAGTGCTCATTACTTAGGAATGTTTCTATGAACCGCCCAGTGGGAAACCAAGGTGGATTTTTTAAAAAAGAAAATTAAATGACAACTTAAGGATATCTGAGAAATGGTGAAATAATTTCATACAATTGCATAAAGTTGTTTAGATAGGAAGTAAACCTCAAAGTAAAATTTCTCTCATAAATGGCACTATGAAAAAGATAGTTTAATAGCTATAAAATAATAATGACATAATAATTATAATTACTCTCTGAAAAACTACTTGTATGGTTGCACATTGTTGTCAGAATCAGAGGCGATATCTCAAGTTATTTGTGGTTAATTTCCAGAATATATTAAATAAAAATTTACAATTATACATAATATCCTCTGTTTCATGTTTCCTTTGAACAGAATTGAACAAGAAAAATGTCTAACATACAGAAAGGATATGTAGGTTTGGTTATTGAAAATTACCCCCTTGGTCATTGTAGTTCATTCTGAGAACATTAAGCATGCAGGTTTATGGAAATCAGACAACTGATGAACTGTAAAAATACTTGGTAACTAAGAAGTGCCCTACAGGTGCAAATATGGACCACATATTCTATTGAATTGAAATGAATTTATTAAACACTCCAGGACACATCAAGTTGAATGAATGCTTCAGGATTTCTTTTACTCTTTCAAGTTTGACTTTGGTCTAAGTGAAATTTGATTGTTCTCTTATCGTAACATGGGAGCGACTGGAAAACTGCATCTTCAGTCCTATAATTCTGCTCAGTAGTGTGACTTTAAAAAGGTACAGGGTTATAACAGGATATGCGAGAATCAGAAATTTAGTTTTGCTAAAAACAAACCCCCAAAGCATCAGGAAGCTAGGCAGAAGGAGGGAGAGAAAGATGCAATTCTTTCCCTTCACATTCCACTATTCATAACACTCCTTAAGCTAACACAAGCTGTTAACTCTGGTGCCCTTTGAAGGAAAGGTAAAAGGTTGTGAACTTGAATTTGGAGCATATTTTTCTATGGTCGTATTTTGGATGTGAACAGCAAATGGCTTCTTCTTTTTTTTTTTTTTTTTTTTGTTCGGAGAGGTGTGAACAACAATTCTAAATTGTGAAATGTGGATAAATTAAGTTTTGCTATTGATTTCACCTTTATAGCCGTTTCTCTAAAAAATCTCAGCAAATTATCTGAAAATAAATGTTTTACATACTTTTGTTTTATTTTGTTGCTATTAAAAAAACAGATGTAAGCAGAGAAGGAAAGCTGATCCCCAGGATCCACTCCGTTCCATCCCTCGGCAAAAGACGAGAAGGGGATTTAACAGAAACTCTTAAAACAATACTTCAGTGGAAGCCACAGCATCAAGGGGAACCCTTGTGCAAATCATTAACAGCTGAAGGTTAGATTAACACGGCACTGATCGTATCCTCTCCGAGGGACTAATTTCATTTTCCACACAAGCAGCAGTGGCTTGCCGCGTCCTTAATCTACACGGTGGCCAGAGAAATGGCGGCACACCATTTGTTAATTCGTTTGAAAGGAGTTACATTTTGGATAATCATTCCAAATGGGCATGTGGCCTCTCACAAAAGAAGCTGTGGGAATCAAAGTGAAACCAGGAACATATTTTTCCACTTTGCCCTTCATGTAATGGAAATGCTGTAGGCAGACTTTGAGAAAAAACAATGTTTATTTGAGGATCTCGATTTTATTGTTACATAAAATTTGAAATATCCTGAAGATTAGTAGCATACGTAGCACATTGACAGAGAAAACTACATGCTGTAGCTTTCAAATCTTTATGTAAGGGAAAAATATTAATCATAGACAAGATTATATCTTGTTTACAAGCCTGTTGAACAGACCATCCTGTGTAATAAAAGTCCGTCTGTCCTAAGTACCAGATTCTGGGCAGGCCTGCATCTGTTTTGCTCTTCTGGAATCTAGTAGGTAACCCTCCTGGTCGGAATCTAGTCTTGAAGTTACAGATGGATAGGTTTACTTACAATAGTTAAATACTGTGTATTGCATGCAGATAACCTACCTTTCTATCAGTCACTTGCATAGGTAGCGATAAAAAATTTAAACTTAGCAAAAATTTTACAGAATCTCTTATTTTTAAACCTATCTAAAACTTGTGAAATATTCTGCTACTGACTTAAATGCTAACGAGTGAAAAATAATCACATTTTTTTCCCTGCTTGTTTAAGCAGAACTCAATTTCCATCCTTCATTAGAAAACCGGGACCTCAATTTGTTACTTCCTTCCAATGTTTCTGCTTCCATAAATTGCATCCTCCCCAGAGAAATTTTATTCCCGATATAAATATCTACAGTATGTTTGTTTTTAATGGGTTCATTTATTCTGTTGAAACAGCAGATTATAAATCAAAATGCAAAAGATTGGAGGGATAATTTAAGTAGGTAAATTTTCAAATAAGTTGGGGACACTCCACTTTTAATACAAATGGGTCACTGCCAAATTTCACCATGGAGTTAACTCCGCAATGTTCAACCGTACGTATGCACAGTTTTACCGGCCATGACTGCCCTGGAATTTTCCATTCCTGACAAGAATATTTCAAAAAAGAAATTTAAAGAGGAGGAAATTAAACTTCTTTAAAATACTTCAGTCTCCTTGGGGTGGGGCTGAATGAGGAAAAATTGTACACTGGGTTTTTATACTAAACTTTAGAATCTGAGACAATACTGCCATTGGCAACATCAGACTTCTAACAAATGAATGCCAGTCATTTTGGGTGATAACTTTCATAAACAGTTATTTTTTTGTCCAAAATAAGAGATAAATGCATTTGGGTAATGTTAATAAAAATATTTAATAATACTAGTAATGTATTTATTAACCCAGAGAAATAATTAATAGAACATCCCCTGTGAAGAAAATAAAATTTAAAAACTGACTGGTTTGTTAATTGTATTTGGTAGGGAGAACACTCCATTTCCTCTAAAATTTAACCTTAGAAACCTTAGTAATAGACTTTGTTAGTAATTGTGTAGCTTCAGAGATTGCTGTTAGAATAACCTTCCTTAATGAATGCAAACTTCCTTGTGTTTATTAGTCTGGATTTATGTGCTTGTTCAATAGAGTAATTGGACTACTTGAAGTAATTTACTTCTTGCACAGTGAAAATACAGCAAATTCACTCCTAAATATACCACATTGTGTTTATAAAATCTATGATTTTGTGGTTTCAGTAAAATTAAATTAAATTAAATAATTGTTTCATAAACATATGTTATTTCACGGTAAGTAATAGTAGCACAAATATTATCTGTCTGTAGAAGGTAGAGGTTGTATTATGTATTTTGTTGCTACTGAGCAAAAATTAATATTCCACTAGATGGAGCAAAAGTGGCAGAAGCTTTACAGATAAACAGCAAGTTTTTGGGCCAGGCTTAAGAAATTTTGAAATGAATAAATAACAACATGTCTTGGAGAAGCCAATACCTATATAATACAAATATATTTATTTATTTATAACTTTCTGAAGCTTGTAAGGATATTTAGAATAATCTCATCTAAATATTGATTTATTTTCTGATTTAGGGAACAAGATTATTAGAAATAAAAATGTCTAATTTACTTTCTTCTATTTTGCACAATCTGGCCAAATCAGAAGTCATACCCACCTCTGATAGTTGTGAAGTGATATAAGTGGCAGATGCCGTGAGTCCTGGCTGTGTAATTCATACTGCTGAAAGTTGCTTTGAAATTTTAATAGTTTGAAATGAGAGCATTACACCAAACTTCATTTGTCTGATTAAGGATTAAAGCATGAGAGTATCTGAGATCTAGATAATTTTGGGGTCTATTCAGTTTAATGCTCTCGTATCTGCAAGGGTGAATGACATGTCCAACATTACCTTTGTATTTTACATTCAAACTGAGATGACTGTTATAACTAATTAGCTCTAATTAGTCATCTCAATCCCCAAATAATATTTATTCAATTTGTTAATTATTTAAAAATCTGAACATCATAAATTAATGTTCTTTTTTTAAAAAATCCAGGATCATAACTGGAATAGCAATTTAGTGCCTCACCAGATTTTTTATAGCAAATAAATATTGATAGGACAAATTTCTAGTGTTGAGAGAAAATGTTATATAAGCATGTAAAAAATTAGCTGCTTTTTGTTTGCCAGAAGAAGGACCTGAGACCCAAGAGAAAATAGCTTTTTGGAGGGAATTTACAAAGCAAAACAGACAGTGAAAGGAGAGCCTCCACATATACAGGTTGTTTATTTGAGGCTCCTAATGTCTCCTTATATTTAGATTACTTTTTGGTCTTGCATTTCAAACTTAGTGAGGAAAAGGGATCTAGTATTTGGTTATTCAAAGCCTCTGTACTACCCACTGTTCCATCTCCACGTGATACAGTAAGCTCACCATATACATACGCATTGCATATGTCACCTCCCACAGGACGGGGTTTACAGGGTTGAGGTTTGAATTCCAGAGTGCAGACTCATGGACTTGGGGATGGGTGGGGGCTGGGAGAAGACGAAGGAATTTGGAAAAGAAAGAGGAAGGCGCTTTGGTTTATGATTCAAGGTCTGGTGGGAACATTTTTGAAAATGTAGGTGCTATTTCCTGCAATCAAGGGCTTTCCAGAGCTTGATAATCATTTCCCAGCTGTATCCCTTTGCCGAATTGTTTTTAGTTGTGGGCAGTCCGTGGCTGTTTTTTCCCATTTAGGATGGAAGAAGATCATATTCATCTTGCTGATAGAAAGCAGGGAATTTAACTCCCACAGCTTCTCCCCTCTTCCCTTCGCCTGGAGGAAAGTTTGGCTTCCTGCTAAAGTGTGAAAAAAAAAAAAAAAACCTTGACTGTAGTATGTCAGGCATATTTCAGCTCGATTTGTGTCAACCCTAATAAGTAAGTTGACAAAGTAATAAATTGGGTGTCTGCTCAAGATCTGGCACCTGTACAGGAAATAAAAAATATTTCAAGTGCAGGACGTTCTCTTTGTTTTATAAAAGTGGGACTTTTCCAGGGACCCTCTTCCTCTTAATTGAAGTCTTGGTGTCCTAAAATCTATTTTGATTGCCACCTGCACAGACAAGAGAGATAACAACTTTTAAAAAAGATTCTGAATTGGTAAGACCTTGATGTGGCTGGTGATTATGTTTGCCCTGTTCACCTATGTGCCCTCCCTGTACTGTCCAGTAGTCTCTTACTATGAATTTATTGAATAATTGAATGAGTCCATGAATGGATTGATTTTGGCAAGGTGTACTAAAGCTTATGTAAAACACTGTAGATTATTTCAATTTTTTGTTGCATATTCTCAGTTTGAATTTTTCTTTCTGAATCTCTCATTTTTTAGGGTTACCAACTGGGGTAATTTGGGTCCCTGGCAGATGTTGCTATTTTGTTCTCACAACTTGGTTAGTGGGCTGTGCCACTGGCATCTAGCAAACGGATGTCGGAGATGCTGCCACATATTCTGCAATTCCCAGGACAAGCCTTCACAGCAAAGAATTATTGGGCCCAAATGGCAATAGTGTCAAGAATCCTTGCTCTAGAGAAATTATTGGGCTTAACCATATGAAATTGATATTATTTATCAGTTTTACCTAAAAGTATGGTTAACCCTCTACTAATGGGTGATAGGAAATAATTTTAAGATTTTGTAATCTGTTTCCTTAGAACAGACCCCGACAAAAAAAGAATTATCTTGTTCAAGTGTCAATAATGACACTTGAGAAGCCCTTGTGTAAATAAATAAAAGTTACCAACCAAGCTAACATGCTTTAAAATAAAATGTGTTCTACCCCCTACTTGGATAAGTAACCTATATGACAAATTGGAAGACCAGAGACAAGGCCCAAAAAGGTCCCACGAGCAGGCTTGGGCCACTTTGACAGGGGATTGTGGAGCATCCAGAACACAGCCGGAGTTGTGGCAGGAGTTCTGGGCAGGCAGCTCCTTTGGGTCAAGGACTCAGACTCAGGGACGAAAATGCTCCTTCCAGCCATATAATTGTTGAAGGTCATCAAGAGGAATGCTGGTTGGCCCATGAGCCAGGCCTGGGCAATTGGAGGCTTCTCACCCATCTCCTGTCCTTGGGTAGTACATTCTGCCTCCTCTTCCTAGAAGCAGCTGCTTCAGGATGGAGCCTTGAGGGAGTAAGGTGTTGCTGAGACCATCTGGATTCAATTCGTGACTGAACCTAGTTAAGGCCTCTACACAGACATACCTCATTTTTTTTGCAATTCGCTTTACTGCGTTTCGCAGGTGTTGCGTAATTTTACAAATTGAAGGCAAGACCCTCCAACAACAAAAAGGTTATGACTCGCTTTATTGCGGTGGCCTGGGACCAAACCCTCAATATCTCCAAGCTCTGCTGCCTACACTTTTAAGACTCTGGCAGGCTGGCACAGAATTCCTATGGTTGCCTCAGACAAGCTCTGTATGTAAATTTTCTTGTTTATTAAACTTGCCACCCACCATCTGAAGTGGTCTGTCTCTTTCTTAGGTCTCTTCTTGCCCTCTTGGTATAAGTGCCATTTTATAGACCAAAAACAATTTTGAATTGAAAATTGGGTTGAAAGATCTAATGATATGCAGTCCTTTTCAAAAGTATAGTTACTTGGCATTTCTATTAGTTATTTATCTTCATGCTGTTGTAAAGTGGCCTACTGTTTTATTTTATAGATTAAATAATAGAAGCATTCAAAACATGGGACAATTTTTAGGTTACTAAATCAATTAAAGTCATATCATAATTAAATCAAAAGTACATTAAAATTAAAGGCCTGTTCTCCACAGAAGCTGATCATGTAAACAGAAATACTATTAAAATGCTGAATTTTAACAATATACTAATTGAAGCTGGTTCTTCAACTTCTATTTAAAATTAGAATATTTAAGAATTACCTCATATGTTTGTGGTTTATAAATAACAAACAAACTTTGTTAGGTAGAACTATCAATTCATTTTACATATTAATGACAATATCAAAGAAAATATTTAATTCAATCAAATTTATAAAAGTGATAAAAGGAATAATTATCTTGAGTCTGATCTTAAATTTAATCTCAGAAAAGTTAAAGAGAAAATTACCACACTATATAAAATTGAAGTATATTTTGCATACTTTTTGAAAGTTCTTAAAGTAGGAATTTACAAGTTACAGCTTGGTATAATAGGTTGCAAGGCATATTCTGCTCTCTGGTTTTTAAAAACAATTGTTCATTTTAACTAGGTTTGTATACTTTATTTCTAAGGGAAATATCATTACCTTATACCTTGAAAGTAGTAAGAAATAATGAAATGCTATGAGTATCCAATTTGTAATATTAAGAGTAACATCTAAAAATCATTAGGGCTGTGTGTGTGTGTGTGTGTGTGTGTGTGTATGAGAAAGAGAGGAAGGAAAGAGGGGGAGAGAGAGAGAGAGAGAGAGAGAGAGAGAGAGAGAGAGAGAGAGAGAATAGTTAGCCAGAAGCAGCTTTAACATAAAGGCAAATTTTATGGGATTAACATATTTTAAGGCAGTAGGCAATTTACAGTCCTTTTCTTTTAAATTACTATTTATAATTTTTGCCTTCTATACTTTCTTTAAAAAGCAACCTTATTGTGTTCATTAAAATTTAGAACTGACAAGTACAGAAAGTAAGTCAAAGTTTTGTAATGTTTATGTTTATGGGTTCCATGAAAAGTATTTTGGGAGACATAAGAATGGAATGGCTTCCTAAATTCCATGAAATTGAGAATGCAAATGGTGCAATCCATGGTAACTATGAAACAAAAGGAAACATCAGGTGAATGGTGTTGATACTAAGAAAACTGAGCCTCTTAAAAGGCATGATGGAGTGAGTAATAGGAAAAAACAAAGAAGGGGAAAGGATGTTATTTTTACATATAAATATATTAATTTTAAAATATTACATAAACTGTTTTTAGCATAATTTTACATCTAAAATGTAGTATCATCATTGCTTGTGAATTTTATTTTTCCAGTTTGTTTTCCAGGAGCATTGAATTGACCAGTTACATTTATATCTGGGAGAACTACAGGCTCATCAGTTTGCCTTGGGATTCTCCATGGACTTGGTATTTAACCTTCTTAGGAGTTGACTTTGGCTACTATTGGTTTCATCGCATGGCCCATGGTAAGTTGCAAATCATGGCTTCATTGTTCATTTTTGTTGAACTGTGTTTGGCAGATGGTTGGTGTTCAGTAAATATTTATTGAGCTAATGAATAAATGGATAACAGTTTATTTCACAGCACATAAAGATTAATAATGAAATTTTACTTTGCAAATTAAATGTAAACAATCTGAAGCCACTTTTGAAAATGTGATATTATTAGAGGTGCATTTTTCATGCCTCTTTTCTCTAATTTATTGCAAAAAAACACTGTCTAGAAATTGATGACTATAACATTACTTTTTATATATTGCCTTACATTGTTTTTATTATGACATGCTTGCTGGAGTCTGCAGACACTTGTGCACAATATCACACTTCACATCCCAAAGATCCAAGGTTATTCAGAAGAGCTCTGAAATAGCATGGAATCCTAGGTAACGAATGCTGTTACACATAAGCGTGGTTGAAGCGCTTGGCAGCACCTCCTCCTTACAAATGAAAATGCAATCAGCTAGGCATTAACCATAGTGCACTTTAGTATTACCATAGCTTTGCAAAATTACTCATCTAATTCAAAGCCGTTACTGCCCTGATTCTTGGAATTTACTTTTTGGGATTTTTGGCTGCCCCCTCCAAAGAAATATTTCGTTATGGAAAGGGAAATGGAAGTGCAGGAAATGGTCTAAACCTCTGTGGGGATAAGTAGAGGTCGGAGAATGATTGCAGAGCTGAGGTGAGCTCGTGGTCTCCAAGGAAGAATGAGGCATGTAAAAGTATGTCTGAAGGGAAATGGGGAAAAGTGCTCATTTTGAAAAACTACTGAAGAGCAGAACTCAGGATTTCAGTGGGTGGTTGGCTTGAGTGGGTGGGGAGGAAGGAAGGAAGAGGAAGAAACCTGGAATAATAATAAAAAATAGATGGGAGATGGAAAGAAGAGACCTGAGTTCAGGGTGAATAACTGAGCAATGTGCGTAGGAGTATGTGTGACCAAATATCCTTCCTAAGCAAGGATGAAGGAAATAGGAGTAGCATCCATGAACGTTCACTTAAGGCCATTAAAGGTGAAGGGATTAGCCAAAGAACATATATGCATAACCCATAGGCACACATAGCAGTGAGGTGATGGTCTGAGCAGAGGAGGAGTAAGGGCTGTGTCGAGGAGGGCGAAGGGAGGGGGGGAATGGGAATATCTGTAATAGTGTTAAAAGTAAAAATAAAGTTAAAAAATAAAAGTAAATACAGCATTACTTTTGCTAAAGCCTTTCAACATATATTTCATGAAGCTATGAAGAGTGTTAATTCATTAAAATACTTCGAAGTGAACATATAAACTAGGAAAGGTAATTTGTTTCATGTGTGATAACTTTTGTCTTTGAAAATAATAAGTCAGCTCCTGACATCATTTCCTTATATTTAAATGCAAGAGGATACTCCCAAATTGAATGTGATTAAGACTAAAATATGGTTCATGTAGTAAATTTTGTATTTTATTTTAAGATAGTAATTTTCTCCCTAAAATGAACCCATTGGCAATCTTCCTCACTTCCTAGTCAGCAAATGGGTAATGCAGAAAGCATTTACATTGTATTACTTAACTCCAGGAACCTCGTAATATCACACCGTCCTGTATGGTTGTGTTTGTTTGGGAAATCTGTGAATTTGCTTAATTCTTGAAAGCCCATTACAACAGGAAACAAAGAACCAACAAAATATTACCAAATATAAAACTTAAAAAAATATGTTGATTATAAGTGCTCTGAGGGAAGAGCAATAAAATAAAATAATACATTGAAAACATGAAATTAAGGTTGTTTAAAGTATGCTTCCCATTACAAAAAAATTGAAATGAGTCCAGTGGAGGCAGGCATTGAAATAAAACCTCCTGGAAAACACTAACCACCTTCAGGCTATGAAGCCTAATCATAAGTTGAAAGACTTTTGACTTGTGATGGAAATCTAGTAGGAAAATAAAATGTGTAGTTAAATGTATCCAACTTCAAAATGACAATTTTTAAATTCTATATGATAATATGAAATATTAAAGTAGATTTTTACAAATCTTGCAATACACAGGGATAAGAAAAACTTACAAAATCAAATTTCTCGAGCCTCTTCGGTTATTAAGTTCACAATGGTTAACTGGTTGAATATATTCAACTGAAAAGTTTGAACAACTCTAAAACCGAAATGTCCTAAAATATTGTATAAAAAATAACTCTGTTTCTCCTATTTAACATGTTACTTTTATTTGCAGTAAAATTATATGATAATATGTTGTACATTTTTATGTTAGATGCTATGAGTTTTGAAGAAATAATATATACTCAAAATGATGTTTTCTACATGTACTTAAGTCACTTCTTTAGTAACCAAAATTAGTGCTAGGTATTTGTTATTGTTACTTATTTGACTCACGTACATGGAGAATTTTTTCACTTCAAGAGAACAGTTTGGTATTAGTGGAAAGTTTATTCTCAAAAAGTTGATTTCATGTCTATTTCTATGCAAAAGAGCAGAGGGATGTTTGAGATTGTGTGTTACTTATATTTTATTCCCTTTTCTTTGAAATAATGAGAAAGAAATTGCTGATTATTACCAACTTACACAAAAAGAAGAATAGAATAACAATTTCTATAGAGTACTTTGACAACTTTAGAAAGAAATGTAGAATGATTAAATTAAGTAAGTCTCTAATTAAAACTAGCTTTTGCACACTTAGTTTCTGTTCCAAAAATGCATTATTTGCCTTTAAACTTTCTATTAGTTATATTAAACATGTAAGATAATGAGTAAAGATTTTTAAGGGAATATTTAAAATATAAATGACTACCACTTTGCAAAAGCAAGAGTGAGCCTTCCAAGATGCTGATACAGGTTTTATCTTGTCTTAGGTGGTAGATACTTGAGTGTATATACATTTGTAAAAATTTATTAAATTTTACACTTAAAGTTTATATAATTTATCTATGCCTCAATAAAACAATAAGTTGTTAAATAATCAGTAAATAATTTGAAGTCAGAATGGTATAATAGGGAACCACATTTAGAAAAAGAACCAAGAAATTATTATTTATGGCTCTAAGTATAAACATGGGACCTTACACAGGTTTATCATTATTAGTTTCCATAACCAAGGATGAAATAATAGCAGGCCAGTTATTCATTTTATTGTCTTTCTTCTCTAAGTGCTTCTTTGCTGTTTCTTGTGTTGCCAGAGGTGCACCCTATACATGTTTCTCCTGTGCCAGCTGATTGACATTAGGCTTTGCCAATTTTAGGGGCTTTGTCAGTTTTAGGGATACTATAAGCCAGAACAGCAGGATGGGAGGATTAGCTTCCATTTGCTAGAGTGTTGTCTCCCATGCGTCATTTAACAGACTGGTATTTGGGGACTCTGGTAGCATTGACATCATGGTGGAGCTCTACCCTAAACCTTCCGATAAGGTCCTGTGTCCTCCAGGAGCAAGATTAGGGGACCACGTGTAGCCCTCACCCTCTGGGGCCTGCTCACTGGGTCACCATCAGAGTTCCTATGGTTGTTGCAACCTCTTCAAAGACACCTGACTCATAGACTAGCATGGGAGGCTGTGCCTGGTTCCCTCGCCCTCCGCTCTGTAGACAACTGCTGTGTTTTGCAATTGCTGCTTCTGTATTATGAACTACTCCTTGTTTACCTATTTTAGTAGTTAATATTTTATTGGTTAATAATTTTTAAATTAAATATATTGAGGTAAAATTCATTAGTGAAATTATATAGACTTCAAATATACTGTTTTATAACACATCATCTGTATATTACCTCGTGCGTTTATCACCCAAACTCCAATTGCCTTCTGTCACCATATAGCATTTGACTTCCCATCCCCTTCCCCCAGTAACCACCATACTATTGTCTGTGTCTGTGAGTTTTTGTCTGTTTGTTCATTCATATCTCACACATGAGTGAAGTCATATGGTTCTTGGCTTTTTCTGATTTATTTCACTTAGCGTGATATTCTCAAGGTCCACCCATGTCACCACAAACAGCAGTACTTCATCTTCTCTTATGACTGAGTAATATTCCACTGCATGCATGTGCCACATCTTCTGTACCCAATCACCTATCAAAGGGCACTTGTGTTTCCATATCTTGTCCTCCATAAATAATGTCGCAGTAAACATAGGGGTACATGTATCTTTACGAACAAATATTTTCAGATTTCCAAAAGAGTGGTTGCCCAGTTGGTCCTATGGTAATTCTAGTCTTAATTTTTTTGAGGAACTTCCATATTTTCTCCCCTAGTGGCTGTATTAGTTTACATTGCAATGAGGAATGAATAAGGGTTCCTTTTCCTTTATAACCTCTCTAACACTTATTATTACTTGTTCTTTTCAAATTACTGGTGTGGTTCCGTCTCCTAACTGGACCCTGACTGATATAGTCTGCCTCCTCACACATTATATAGTGTTGTAAATTAGAGTTCACCTAACTATATTTTTTATTATTACATTATGAGGCATTCATTATACATTCAGGCTATAATACAGTTTAGTTCAGTTCTGAAATGAAGATTCTCTTCTTTAAAATCATTATAATATACAATCTACAAAATCACCTCAAAAATCTAATTTCTTTCAGTCAACAAATGAACTGTTTAGTTTATTTATTTTTTTTAAGATTTTATTTATTTATTTTTAGAGAGCGAAGGGAGGGAGAGAGAGAGAGAGAGAAACAAACATCAGTGTGCGGATGCTGGGAGACATGGCCTGCAACCTAGGCATGTGCCCTGACTGGGAATCGAACCTGCGATGCCTGGTTCACAGCCCACGCTCAATCCACTGAGCTACACCAGCCAGGGCTGTTTAGTTTATTTTCTATTCCTCTCTTTTTGTATGTAACTAAGGTGGGTGATATCAGTTTTTATGTAATTAGTTACAAACACATATACCCATACTTTATTGTGATTAAGTGAACCTTGTATATGACTATTAAACTGAATTCTTATATTTTTTCTGACTCCAGAAGGAGTTAAATTTAGATCATCCTCCTTTTTCTCATTGTCTAAACAAAAAACAAAGGCAGATGTATTAATTAGAAATTATTTTATTTTATGATAATGCCAGGAATGTGTTTTGTATCTTGAAAATAGGTTACCTACATTCAGTTACATGGCTATTTTTTAAATACCAGAATATACTTATTTTTAAAACTCTTTGCCATATATTATGCCTCACTTTTAATTTTAGGAATAGGAATAACTTACTTCCCTTATTTCAAAGCATTTTTCCAAAAATATTATTGCAGGAAAAATACCACAGAGGAGCAAAGATTAAAAATGAAATGTGCATTTAAACCCCTCCCCCAGAGACACCCTCTGTAAATGTGGTGAGAGACCTGGACCTTGGTGCCAAACTGCCTAGTTCAGGCCCTGTCTCCATCACTTTCTGTGTAATATTGGAAAAATTATGCCTCCTCTTCATTTTCACTTAATTGGAAGATGCAAATAACATAGTATAATCCACAGAGGATCATTGTAAGGTTTAAATAAATTATAATGGGAAAACACTTAGGGCAGAGCTTGACACATAATAATTCAAGATATAAATATAATTTATGTTGCTTAGTCTCTCTGTTTATATAATGTGTACATTATGCAATAGTATATAATAATATGAAAATTATTAATAGTGAAGTTTTTTGAAAGAAAATCTATAAAATTTGTACATTTTGTGTATATATATATATATATTAAATCCTCACCAAAGTATATGTTTTTACTGATTTAGAGAGAGAGGACTTGGAGGGGGGAGAGAGAGTGAGGAACAGTGAGGTGAGAGGAGAGCCCCCCATGCGCACCCAACTGAGGATCAAACCTTCAAGCTTTTGGTGAATGGGATGATGCTCCAACCAACTGAGCTACCTGGCCAGGGCCATTTTATCTATATTTTAGAGTTTCTTTGTTGCCTTCTTATCTTAATAAAATATAATTTTTCTAAATGTTTTCCAGTTTATAAATTAAAATCTCTTGTCAGTGCCCTGGCTGGTGTGGCTCAGTGGATAGAGCTCTGGCCTGAGAATCAAAGGGTTGCTGGTTTGATTCCTGGTCAGGGCACATGCTTGGGTTGTGGGTCAGGTCCCCAGTAGGGGGAGTATGAAAAGCAACCACATGTTGATGTTTCTCCTCTCTTTCTGTCTCCTTTCCCCTCTCTAAAAATAAATAAATAAAATCTTTAAAAGAAAATTTAAAAAGCCTCTTGTTCAGAACCTAGAAAATGGTTTTTAAAAAATCATTTTTTCTTCTCTTAATCTAATACATAATTTACTTTGATCATTTTCTTACAGTTTGAAGGCTTGTACTTTGTAGAATGCTTTCCAAAATGTAATTTTGTGTCATAGTCATTTCTAGACTCTGTTTTTTTCTCTCAGAATTCACAAGTCTTGATAATAAAAAATCCCACAACTGTATACTTTTACAATATATAGCTTGTGCTACATCATTTTTAAAGACAAATGCTCAGTGCCAACTCTGTGCTTTGGAGCTCTTTGAAGCATTGAAGAGGGCATGTCCTCTGAGTGAAGTGCTCATACCATCCATTAAACAAACAGTACACATAAGCTGCAGAGAAAATACACAAGATGTGCAGGTGGTGGTTAGAACAACAAGAAATATCATTGCATCAGTATTAGATTTCATTAGCAGTGATCTATTTTTCTTTGGTAACTCAGGAATATAGCAGGAAAAATGTGTCATTTTGCAGAATTTGATGGGCTCCACCATGGTGATAGTACTGCTTAGGGGGAAAAAAACTCAATATAAGTTAAAGGCATTGTAAGCTGCACATAAAACATGAAACCAAACAAGTAGGAAATAGAAAATAAAGAATGTAAATGAGTTTGAGAAGAGGACGTTTGAGCAGAGGCAGTGATGTATAAATCACATGTGTAGCAAGGACCTGTGAAACAAATTTTAAAATTTTACTACAAAGGAATAGTGAAAGCAATCCTATAATTTAAGAATAAAACCAGTTGTTTAAACAAGCACATTAAATCACCATCATAGTTTAATTATTTTGACTTAATAAGTTTCAGTGGAAAACTGGATTATGAAAAAGGATAGATACAATTATTGAATACATGACCACACACAATAGGAACTTGTTGAATGACAATATGTATTACTAGGGTCTTTAAGTACCCACCAGCTTTTTAGTGACTCTAAATCTAAATGCATGCTTCAGTGTAGATACAGATCAAAACCTTCCACAGGAAAGACTAAAAGATACCACTGTCAGGGGTTTTGTCTAAAGTTTCTGGGTCAAAGGTGAACCCTGAATTTTACTAAAGTTTAAAGAGAGCCTTTTATAGGCAACAAGAAGTCTTCTTGCCACTTTCAAATCCTGTAGGACTCCAGATTCTGTATCTACTTCATCGAAACTAGGTATAGTAAAGCAAAATATTTGTGAATCTTTTAAGGCCCAATAAATACCATGAAGTCTGGTCCTATGAGGTGTTGAAAACCTGTCACTTTCTGAAATAATATTAATAATGATGAACATTTACTGAATTTTTTCTCAGTAATTCTGAATACCTCTCATATATTTCCATATTTAATTAAAACAACCAGGTGATGATTTCTGTCACAGAAGTTTTACAAAGGAGGAAACTAAAACAAAGTTTAAGTAACTTGCCCAACTCTCAGATTCATGTGCCAGAGCCTGGAAATTTCAATGCCAGTCCATTGATCTTAGAGTCTGTGGGCTTTGCCAATTTTTAGACTCTTCATAAAATTAAAGTTCATTAAATAGAGCATGTACTAATAACTCTATCCAATCTATATATCTAAGACTATGTGACATGTATAAATCCTCAAATATTTTGTTGGAAATCATTTTAATTTAGTGATTTGGTGTTTAAAGTGTCAAAAGATTTTTGTTGTTATTTCTTTTATTAAATAATCTTTATTATATTTTTCCATTACTATTTAGTCTGCTAATGCCCCCCTTCCCCCAGCAATCACCACCCTGTTGTCCATGTCCATGAGCCCTTTTTCCTTTTTGCTCAATCCTTCCACCCCCTACCACTAGCTGCCACTAGCAGCCATCTGTTCTCCATGTTTTTTGACTATAAGTATCAGGCTTCACAAGGATAAAGTGGGCTCACCCTCTCTCTCTCCAGGCAATATTATACTCATACTGTAGTCCTCTGGAGCACAGTGTTCATTAGCTGATTGACTTCTGCTGTGTGATCTTTTTATGGCTATACTTCAGAATCATCTTGGAAGCTTTAAAAAAATGTAGTTACCTAGAATATAAATGGAACCTAGGCTTATTTGTTTTGTTGTTGATATTCTTTTAAGCTACCCAGTCATTTTAATGTATAACACAAATTGAGTAACACTAATTACTTAGGATATTGACATGGAACAAGCAACATGCTAGCTCTTTTGAAGATGAACTGATAATAATATATAATCAAATATTATTGCTAGGCTGATTTGTGTATATGTGTATAAGTGAATAATTTCCACGTATGTTGAAATATAGCTCTCAGTTCTTCACTATGCATCATCCATTATAAGAACAATAAAAATGCTATTATTATCCCTATGAAATTAAATAAATCCATTACATCATGTAATATTCAGCCAACTCATTTTTTAATTTCCCCAATGATACCAAGAAAGTCTTTTACAAATATTTTTGTTAAATCAATATTTACTGAATAGATTTTTTGTCTTTTCTGTGCCTTTTAATTAAAACTTTCACTGCATTTAAAAAAATGTCATTTATATACATTTAAAGTGTCCAGGCCAGCCAGTTGTCTTATAAAATGGTCCACATTCTAGATGTATCTGACCATTGTCTCCCAGTGGTGCTTAACTTTACCGTCTGTCCTCTGAATTATCTGCAAACTGAAAGTTAGGTCTAGGTTCCAGACTGATTAAACTCAGGGCAAGTATTTTTGGGAAGAACAGTTCATAAATAACATTAAGTACTTCTGATCAGCATGCCTGCAAGTTGCCACACCATTGCATTACGTAAGATAATGAAAGATTAGGATTGCTTTAACCAAAACCCATCAAGGTACATTTTCTTCTTTGTAATTAGTAAGAAATCAATACATAAATATGAGTATGTAATTGTATACATATTGTATGTGTGTATACCTGAGGATGTGAAATAAACATGATAAATTTCTGGAAAAAATTAGCATATCCAAATTGCTTCAATAACCTGAGGAAAATAGGAATTTTCCCGTAGACCATTAAGCATTCAATCAATTGTCTAAAATTGGCAATTAACCTCTACTATGACATATTAATATGTCCTCTTCCCATCAAACCTTTCATATAATGGTTTTAGCCTCCATCTTTGAGAATTGTCTAGTCAATTATCATGGGGGTTACAGAATGATGAATTTTTTAAAAATAGTATTCATGAGCTGGTATTTTTCTGTATCATAGTAGACAGACCTAAACTATATGTATGAATATATATAATTTCATATTGGTATCTCAAATTTATGTTTAATATTTTTAGCATTTTGCTCTTAACTATTCATATCTGTATTTCTATAATCTTACACTGAAAATCTTGACCTGTAATAGTATTTATACATTTAATTAGTTGCTATGTCTTATAGTACACAATACATTTTATAGTCAAAATATGTGGGAGGCCGCTCTGCATGGCGTGGTCCCAGCTCCCACTGGGAAATGCACAGGACCCATGCTCACAGATAGGTTTTCCCATGGGGAATCAGGCCTGCAATGTACTTAGGCTGCTATGAGTCTTGCTTTTTGCTAAAACTCCCTCACCCTGAGTTGAGGCAGCAAGTGCTTACTGTAACTTCCTAAAATCCATGCTAAACCTTCCAAGGATGTGTGTAACCTAACTACTTTTGCCTTTTCATTTGCAAATATCCCTCTTCTGTGATGTGATTACCAGCATCCTCTCCTTTGTTTTCTGTATAAGGTAACCACCTAAAGTGAGCCTGTGCATAGTTAATGAGGACCTTCTTGTAATGTGCCCAGTAAGACAATAAAAGCTCACTGGAGCAAGGGCCAAGGATTTTGCTCCCCTTGACAGTAAAGCCATGCCCTCCATTTTCCTCCACAGGACTTGGTAGTCCATGTGAATGTCTCATATTCATCCATAATGACGCAGACCCCACGAGCCGGGGTCTGTATCAAAAATATTGAACAAAAAATCCCTGGCTGGTGTGCTTTGGTTCGTTGAAGTGTAATCCCATGAGCCAAAAGGTTGCAGACTCAATTACCAGTCAGGGCATATGCCTGGGTTTAGGCCAGGTCCCTGGTCAGGGCACGCACAAGAGGCCACTGATCAATGCCTTTCTCTGGCATCCATGTTTCTCTCATTCTCTGTCTCCCTCCCTTCCCCTCTCTCTCTCTCAAAAAAAAAAAAAAAATCAATTAGCATATCCCCAGGTAAGAATTTTTAAAAATAAATAATAAAATAAAATAAAATAAAATAAATACTGAACAAAAAATTTACTGATAAAAGATTCAGATTGTCTTTTTAGTTCAGTTTTTTTCTTGAAAGCACATTCTACTCTGCATGTAATCAGAGAGATGTTTCAAAAATTACTTGAAATAATTATCTGTGTAGCTATGATATTCAATACATATTTCCATTAATTTGTTTCATGTCATCCATTTTAGTTTTATTTTCATAGTGATGTACATAAAATAATTCTAAAGCATAAAAATATTTCCCCAGAGTAAGTGTTCCCATCCCTCTTTCTTCTACCTTATTGCAGCCACACCGTATAGTTAACCATTTTTGTAACTTCTCTTTATTTCTTCTGTATTTCAATAAACATACAAGTACACTCACTTATACATGCACATAGGCACACACATGCATGTAGACATACAACATATAATTAACATTTATAAACACATTAGAATATGCAACAATCAGGTACATACATATATAACTATTTATAGTTAAATATAACACATATTAATACACATACATACTATTAGGTTAAATGTATTAATCACAATAATTCTTATGTCCTATTTTATTGTCTTTTTATGTTATTAATTAGATAGTGTTAAACTTTTGTGCTATGATTATAGCATTTTAAATTCTTGTGATTCTATAAAGTTTGATTTTTAGGCATTGTGAATCAATGCTATAAACACATTCAAAATCATGATTTTTCCTCGAGGAATTAAAAATTTTATGATTAAGGAGTGAGATATCTTTATCTTCTGAAAGTACAGATAGTCCTCATTGGTGCTCAATCTCCCTCCTTCCTACATTCAAATTGTATCTACTTTGCCAAAAAAAATGATACTTGTTTTATAACTGTGTGGACAATGTCCGTTCTTTCACACGAAGGCTTTGTTCTTTATTCCATAGAAGCGAATGTTAACGAAGCACATGTCCTCCTGGGCTCCTTTCTCCAGAGCCAGATTGAATTCAGACTGCTTATTTTTATTCTTACTGATATCCTGGGGAAAAAGGTAAAGAAGAGTTTATAAAACCTGGACAAAAGAAGGATGTAACTTTTTCAGCTCTCCCCAGGGCCAAATCTCAGCTGAAATAACTGACGGTTTGGGGGCATACAGAAGGAAATGATGAGCTGGGCTAAGTGTCCAGATGTGAGCTCAACAGATGTATAAGGTTACACTCTAAAAGACAAGGAGAGCAATACCTGTACCTTTAAAGAGGAAGTTGTAAATAGTAAACAGATAATTATTAACTGTGGTCTGACTTTTAAAGATTTTCAAAGTAGAAAATACTTTTCCATCTCTTTAAACAATTTTGCAATGCTTTAAAAATCCTCATATATGTACTAACAGTTCATGAGAGATAAGTTGAATTAAATTAGATGGTGACTTGGAATATGATAATTCTTACTTTATCATTCTTAATATGTGCTTGAACATTTTTGATTAATTTGTTTTTACTATAAAATGGAAATAGACTGCTTTTTTAATCTTACTTATCTATAGCTGGGATTCTTTGCTATTACTTCTTTGACAGTACTTATAATCCTCAGAAATACCTTGCAAATATTCTGAGTTACAAACAGAATATAATAAAAAAAAGCAAAATTACTCTTGAAATTGCTTCTAAATCCTAAAGAACAATGTTATCCTTTTGCAGTATATTTCTTAATTCTCTTATTAATTAATATGAATAATATGTTCAATATAAAGCAAAAAATTGGTGTCCTTTTTACATGAGAAAGCCATACTAGTACTATATCAGAATGTTCCAGTTAGGATAGATATTGCCCTCATTCAAATATTCATTCATATACAACAAAATATTGTTTTATGTTCTACATGGTTACCATGTCTTGCGTGCTTCTTAGAAGCTAAAATATACATCCATGGGAATGACAACAAAACACATCCTATTTTGAGAATTTTAAAGGGCTCTGGGATTTGAAGTTGACATGTCTTTGGCCAGATTCCAGCATACAACTGAACTAAGGAGAAGAAAGAAGCTATTTGGATTCTGTGTTTCTCTAAAACTTATGTACTTCTAGAGAGAAAAATGATGTCCAAACTAAAAGTATGATAACTTGCTCAGATAATAAGAAGTTAATTCTAAATGAATTAAGTAGTCAAACTTTAATAAAGAAAAAGTTGTCAGTAGAAATTCATAAGAGTTGAACCAGGGTGAAACCTTGTAGTAGTCTCAGGAGCATAAGCAGACAGAAAGTAATTCTTCATATTGGAAGAGAAATTTTAAAAGTCACAGCACTTCCTTTTTTCATCTTCTGTAAATGCACCCAAGGGAGGAGCTACTTCTCTAGGGCTTACATTTCTCCTGCTGTAGAGAAGCAGTGGGAGGAAGCTGTGAGTGGGGAAACCGCAGACAGAAGCGCCCAAAGCTGGACAAAGTGCTTGGGCATTGTACAGGTCAGCAGTGCCTCCCCTCTGCCTGAACAGCCTCCCCATCCTAACAAAGGTGTTGCTTCCCTCCTTCCCTTATTTGTACTTCAGTTCAGAGATGGGAGTGGGGTGGGAAGGGTGAGTCAGCAAGCTGACAAAAGTTGACCCTTCTCTGGAAATGTATCTATATTTCAACCAATACCTCTAAAAAGCCATTAGGGAGAGACATTTGATAGAAGGGTTAATTTAGTAATTCTTGCAAAATATACCACTAGAACTGTTTCTTTTCTTCTCTGACTGACATCAAGTAGCTATGCATATGACAAATTTTTATCAAGATCTGAGCATTTTTACATACTCGTATACTCTTCTAAGACATTCATTTACTCCCTTTCCTAATTTTTAGGTGCCCTTGATTTTCAGAAAGACTTTCACATAGAGAATAAAAGGAGAGGTTTTAAAGACAGATACTCCTGATTTGAAATTCTCACTCTGCCATTTATTAATTACTGTAACCCTATTATAATTGTTTGTTTTTCTGACTCTCCATTTATCAGTAAAATTGTATTATCATATACCTTTCAAAGTGTTGTGAAGTTGAATTAAATAATTGTATGTTCAGTTTCTCATACATATTAAATCCCATATCCATGAGAGTTCCTTTAATTATTATTGTTCATATATATATATAGCAAGGATGTTGTGACTGTTTGGGAATTCCAGAATGGTAGATTATAAGGGGGTAGTGCTGCCCTAGCCTGTGTGGCTCAGTTGGTGGGAGCACTGTTCCATAAGCCGAAAGGTTAAGGGGTTCGATCCCTGGTCAGGGCATACACCTGGGCTGCATGTTCAGTCCGCAGTCGGGACATGTGGGAGAGGCAACCAGTTGATGTTCCTCTCTCACATTGATGTTTCTCTCCCTCTCTGTTTCTCCCTCCCTCCTGTTCTCTCTAAAATCAATAAGCATGTCCTCAGGTGAGGATTAAAGAAAAAGAGAGACATGATTAAGGTGATTTGTCTCACTGATCCCATAGTCTTTCTTGACAGAATGCTCTAAACAACTACTTCCAGGATGAAATTTATATGCCCTCAGTTTACTGGAATGTGAGAAGATCAGAAGCAGGGATATCACCTACTCATCTTTGAAAACCTAACACTGAGTACTAATTGGTATATTCTATATGTCTTTAAATCCTTTCTGAATGAATTATCTAAATGAGCAATATTTAAATGAGCAATATTAATGATACTACTTCACATCTGTAATTTATCCTTTAAAATTTAAAATGGTATCTTCCCTTATGTTTTTTAGTCTTGAATTGTTTAGCTTAAGAGATTTAAATCAAATATTACACATTTATTTTAAAAATGATTTAAAGAATGGTATTTTCATTACAATGAAAAAAATTAAATAGATTTTTGCTTCTGAAAGTGAAGTCAAGAGAAGCAGTGTAAGCAGGTTTAGGGAGCCAGGCGTTCATGAGTTCCATTTTTGAATGTCGAAGTTGAGATGCTTATTAGAAATCCAAGTGAAAATGTCAAGGAGGAAGTTGGCTGTCAGACACGTTCAGGGAAGAGGTCCAGGCTGGAGATATAAATGAGCACATCCTTAGCATATTGACATTACTTAAAGCTGTAGGAGCAGTTGAGACCCGAAGGAATGAGTCTAGAGAGCGAAGACACTGTAAAATCTGAGCCCTGTGCAGTTTTAATTATTTGTGTTTGGGCGTGTCAGGAAGAAGCAGCAAATTAGATGTGGAAGGCAGAAGAAAAAATCGCAGGAGGGTGTGGTGCAGGGTCCCTAAAGAGAATGAAGAAAGTGTTTCAAGAAGGTTGTGATCAGTTATGTCAAATTCTGCTGAGATTCCTGCTTTAGGAGTAATAGGCGAGGTTACTGGACTAACTTCCTCTCTAAGGAAAACTAAAACTGCTGAATGAAATATAAAAACTGTCTTACTAGCTTCAGAGAGATGCCAAAATAATGAGGAATCACCAGGCTAAATCTTGAAGACAGTAAGGAGATGGAAAATTAAAGTAATACTCCAATCAGCTTTCAATATGCGGCTCCTGGCAGTCCTGCAGAGACAGCTGTGGAGTGAGTGATGTGCTGGGCTGTGCTCAGAGACAGGGGGGTAGAGGTAAGAGCCTAGGGTCTGCCAAAGACGGGGACCCTATCAGTTAGTCTGAGCCCTCAAAAGTTAAGGGTCAAACAGACAAACTCTCCCCTTCACCAACACTCCCACTAGAATGTAGGGGAAATTGTCTGCTGCTGGGTGCATAGACAAATTAAAAAGAGATAAAAAACAAAACAGGTCCTGGCTGGCATAGCTCAGTGGGTTAAATGTGGGCTGCGAACCAAAACATCACAGGTTTGATTCCCAATCAAGGCACATGCTTGGGTTGCAGGCCACAGCCCCCAGCAACCGCACATTGATGTTTCTCTCTCTCTCTCTTTCTCCCTCCCTTCCCTCTCTAAAAATAAATAAAGTCTTTAAAAAAATGGGCCCCTAATTGTTTTTAAATGAAACATCAGCCCAAACAGATAATTATAGCCAAAATGTACAGGTTTATCCAAGACATTTCAAGCCATGAATGTATGTTGACATCGTGTTCCAGGTATCGAACAAAAACTAATGCAAATATTACTGGAAAAATAATAATTGTTATCTGTGCCTCAACTATGTTTTTCAACAGCAATGACCATCATACATCAAAGAAAATCAGATACACAGGGAAACAAGCAATTTTACTTGGAAAATCAGCAAAAACAATGGGCAAATTAATCTCACTTGCAGAGATGTCAGGTACCAAGAGTATTAACACAGATTTTAACAGCTATTCTTAATATATTCAAAAAAATAAAAGAAAATCTTGCAAATAAACTGACGTATTAGGGAAAGAATTTTAAGTGACATTGAAAATTTGCAAAAGAAATGGAATTCCTAGGAATAAAAATATAAAAATTGAGTAGCTAGACTTCATAGCAGATTGTATAAAGCAAGAGAGAAAGTTACTCAATAGTGGATTAAAAGAAGTGAGACAGAGTGTAGCCAAGGGGGGAAAGGGTGGAAACTTTGAAAGAAAGGATGAAAAAATGAGAATAGGATAAAGTTTCCTGTGTGTTGAAGAGTACTATTTCTCTAAGACTTTCTAGTCTCTGCCACTCCTCCTAACATACTAAAAAAAATTCTAAATAAATTAAAATTATCAAAATAGAAAAAGCCTTAGAAAATGTTATCTGAAGATACTGACCTATAAATAGTCAATCTCATTAAATGTGTAGGCAGACCTCTAGTTTACATATTTCTCACTTAAAAAAATATCAAATTTCTTCATAAGTGATTGGTAATGAGAAACACCAATGTTAGTTGCTGTTTTCCTTTCAGAAGACAACATAAGGGGTTGGTAAATCCAAAAAGCATGAAATGTCATGTCATTCTGAGTGCGAGGCATTTGGATGAAGGATGCTGAAACAACATAAATTCAATTCAGCTTATTTAAATATTTATATGTTCACTTCCTCATCTTAATCAGTAGTATCTATTTGCCCTTAAGTAAATTACTTATTCTTTCAAAGCCTCCTTTTCAGTATCTAAAAATTAGGAATAATAACACTGTTTCCCTTGACCTTAGTAGACCGTAATGAGGAGCCAATGAAGTAATTTCTGTCAGACTAGTAAGTTTTGTGCAATTACAAGCAGTGGTTACACATAGGGATTCTAAAACTCCCACATAAGCAGGGTTGTTATGCCAATTTTTAAACCTTCACGTCTTTTCATTATTCATCCATGTTCCTGAGAAATCTAAATTACCTGTGGTTTCTTCTAGATCTAATTTCATTGACCTGAATAGAAAGTATTGAGCCATATTGTATATTAAATTTCTGTATATTGCTGTTTTCGTGAGACAAAGAAATGGAAACATGCCCCCAACACTTTCAATTTTAAACAAATGTTTCCATACTAAGCCTAGCCTGGTGAGGGGTGAAAGTGAAAAGACCGGATGGTCTTGGTTGGGATGGGCCGAGGCTCCCTTTGGTCTAGTGTGGTCATTCTTGGCGGCCTTTCCTTGGTGTTTGTTATCTCTACTGGTGTGGACAGTGTTGAGTTCAATCTTGTTACCACAGTCTTCATCTCTTAACCATTTTCAGTTCCCTGTGTGTGTTTATCATCCACTTCTAATGGGATGTGTTAGCAGGACAACAGGGGCTGTTTACTGCAGGGGGCAGTTGGCCCAAAGGAATGCATTTCAATAGTGTCACTGTTTCTAAATACAAACAAATATGTCAGTCATTGTTATCTCTAATCTTTCAAAGAAAAGTGGTTACTCTACAGATGGTGACTTACATCCTTCATTCATCAGTTGCATATAAATTGGCACTTTTACTGCTTCTCCAATAATGCAAGGATCAAAGACTACTTCCATTAATTCTCTTCCTATCTCTTGTTCAATTTTTTTGTCAGGTATTTTAACTCTCTGTGTCCAACCCCACAAGATTATTATTATCTTAAATAGTATTCATTCAGATTTACCTACTTACTTGCTTTTTCTGGGGACCTTCTTTCCTTCCTGCATTATTATGTGTTCATCCTGGATAACTTTCCTTTTTAAAAACCCTCTTTTGTGTTACTTTTATCACAGATCTGTAGGTAATGAATTCTACTAACTTTTGTTCATTAGAAAATGTCTTTATTTCATTTCCATTTTAATTTCTATTATGGTAAACTTTTAACAAAAACAAAATTAGGCGCCAAGAACCCATCAGATACCCTAACAGACATCACCCTGTGACTGATCACTCCCTTTTCACACCCACATCCACACCCACAAAATTTGTGTGAAGCAAGACTCAGACGTATCAGTGTATTCATTTGATCGGTTAACAATTTAGTATCCTATCTAAAGAATAAACCTTTCCCCCTTCTTTTATATATTTACCTAACTGATGTCACATATAAAAAAATGATTAAAAAGAATTGCTCTATGTCATGGGCTCTCCATTTAATATTTCAAGTCCTCATTGTCTCATAAATGCCATAACATTTTTGCAGCTCAGTTTTTTAATAAGGATGCAATAAAGTCCTTACACTGCAATGGTGCTTTATTCGTTAGCTCTCTTTTAACCACAAGTGCCAGTTCAATCTTCTATTCTTTTTCCTCGCAATTTGTTGAAGAAATCATGCCTCTCCTTCACACACACACACACACACACACACGCACACACACACCCTTTCTGGGTTCTGCTGATTGCAGCCCTGTGGCATAGCCTAACATGTGCTGACATCCTCTGTATTTTTTATGAATTATTGAAAGGACCTACAGTCTAGATAAGATTCAAGTTTGACTTGAGGGATAAGATCACTTTATAAATGGTATTTGTAGTCTATTGGCAGGAGGAGCATACTGTTTTGTGTTGTGTTTTTTCATTTTTCTGCGAGGTTAGCACGGGTATTTAGGTGGCCAGTCCTGTCACCGTTGTCTCTCCAATCACTATGGTTTTCTGAGGTTGCTCTTAGTATGTTCCACTGGGAACAATATATCTGACTTTTTTGCATGCTGATAAGTTTGTCCTTGGCTTTCATTCTTGGAAGTCAGTTTAGCTACATATAAAATCCTTGGCTCACATTTTCTGTCCTTGAGTATCTGAAATATGTTATTGCTTTTCTTTTTTTGTTTCTTTTTAAAGAAGCATTGTTTTAATCAATCTGACAGAAATTTGATATCTGTTCCTTTTTAACTGTCCTGGTTAAATCTCTATGATATGAGCCCATGACCCTTCTACTCATTTTGTAGGAAATTTGTTTTTCTTAACTTTAGGGGGAGGGTGGGCTATGACAGCTCCCTTAACTTCACAGCATGAAAGTTCTCTCTTTTGTTGTTTTTATGAAATGCTAATATAACATATCTATTATATTATATGTCTATTATAGTATTTTATAACATGCGGAAGGAGATTATTTCAGGTGCAATGTTAAGGCTAAATATTTAAGGCACCTGCCTTCACTTTTTTTTTTTTTTTTTTTGAGTCAGATGGCCCCTGTGCACTTGATTTTGTTACCAGGGTGTTCGCTTTTGTTTCTGTTCCACAAAGACAGGGGAGGGAATAACACACCAAGGTTCAGAACAGTGACAGGCAGAAACACACCCGCAGCCATGTCTGTGGTCATCTGTCAGAGCTCCGGCAATAATGCAGATGACTGGAATACAGACAATGGCCATGGAGGATGATAGTGTCGCAGACACTTTGTCACGGAGAGCCAGTATAGTGTGGGCTACCAGCACAGACTCTGGAATCTGACCCCTGGCTTTTGAAACCCAGCTCTGTCTATCACCTAGAACTGGTGCATTTGGGCAAGTTTCTTAACCTCTTTATGCCTCAGTTTCCTCATTTATAAAAAGAAAGTAGTAGCAATTGCCTTCATTTACATTACTTATATGCAATTCTTGGCACATCAATGCTCAACTACTAAAACTTCACTCAGTTCCTCCTTAGAAGTTTTGAGGTAAATTCAAGTTACTAAGTATATTTAGTTAATATGATTTTACTTTTGAATTTAATAAAAGTGAGATAAATCACAGTTCAAATTAAAATAAAGTTTCCTTCTAGGTATTTTTGATCTTTATAAGATTAAAATTTCATTTTTCTCATCCTTTTGTAGATTTGCCATTGTGGTAGTCTAGACGTTGGCAACTTGCCAAGTATGTAGGTGGACACTTCATTCTGAAATACTGAATTTTGTATCATGCTGAAGCTATTAAGCTTTAAAAAGTCATCAGACCACTCATCTGATAGTCATTTTTGTTTTACTTTTCTTCTTTGAAAACAGAAATAAAGAGTCTACTTGGACTTCTTAGACTCTGTTATTCATAATTTAAGCAAGGAAAATATTTCCGAAAATCATGAAGAGATGGAAATTATCCCAAACATTTTAAAGTTACAACTGCATGGGGATTTGACATCAGTTAATTTTTACAGGGGTAGTTATATGTGTTATGTTCTCATGAACTCGGCCTTGTCCCCAGGAACAGAAATTCAAGGCCTCTTGCTGCTCTATAGCACAGTCAGATGCCTGATGCCTGTTTTTATTTATTTTAGTAACACAGACAGAGCAATTGGAAAGAGGAGTGACATAGTCCTTGTGTTCATTTGAATGATATAGAAATAGCATCTTCCTGCCTGGGTGAAGTTGCAGAGAATAATTTTCGTCGCTGTCTTGAGTAAGCACAGGTATCTATAAATTCTGCTAAATTACTGACTGATTTCAAGCAGACAGGCACATGCTAGCTTTATATTATCTTATATGAATACCAGGTCTGTGTCTCACTCTCACTTGATTGTATGGTCCATCATCTATACGGCTCATAAATCCTGGTGACCTTGAGAAGAACAAAAAGAAAAGTAAACGGTCTTTCCTGTTATTTTAAATAGACACACACTCTCTTATTTTGAGTATAATGAAAGGTTTTCATTCACTGGTATCTTCATTATTGCATGAAAAAATGTAGCAGTGTAGCAGTAGGGGGTTTGGTTTGAAGCATGCATAAACCCAGAGGTAAAGGGCTTTGCCCACTGGAGATCATACTTGGGGAACTGGATTAGTGCCATGTATAATAATCATGAAATTAAAATTGACATTATAAAATTGAGGACCTGGAACACATAATAATCCTAGAAAAACACTTCAGAGAAGAACGAGGAGTGATTACTAATCATAGTAAGAACTCAATAATCTTTTTTAGAGATAAATATTAAACTGAGCAGTTTGCATTTATTGAGGCAGTATTTAAAACATGATTACATCTCCAGTTAGTTACAGGTTGGGAATTTTTTCTGGGACCTATGACAGGATGTTTTCTCTTAACATTTTTTTTTTCATTTTAACTAGAAAAGGAAAAACCTTTCTTGCCAATTTTTTTGAACCCTGTCTAAATGATATACTTATATTCAAGAATGTAGTTGTTAGAAAGTACTGTTATCTATTTAAAACTCACGGAAACACTTAATTTTTAAGGCAACATTAACTAGAGTTGAATTATGGAACAATTCTTCCGGAAGTTCATGTCAGAGGAATGTTATTGCCAAATAAATCCACTGTGATCAGTTGAGCGACAGTGAATAGGAAAAGCACTTAAAATAATTGGACACTCAGGGGTACCTTTCCAAAGTCTGTTGTGACATGTAAGCTGTGTCACTCCCATTAAAACCAGTGGGGGTTTTGAGGTTGAAATTCATCTTTACAGATTAAAGCCTTCCTTCTTAACACGTGGCTCTGTAGAAACCATCAGACAAGCCTGGGGTAGGAACACATCAAATGTTTTGTTTTGGGTTTTTTTGGAAAACAGTGGTACTAATTCTTTTCTCCTCATGTTTGTCTTTATAAACTTTCTAGTTATAAATGTCAATGCATTCAACTGAAGATGGAAAGAAAAGATATAATGTTTACACTAGAATGTATCATTAAAAGCATGATTTTTGCAGTTGGTTCACTGGGTCAGAAAATTAACTATTGCCTTTTTTAAGGTCTTATATTTCAAACAAAACACATATTCTTCTTAGATTTTCACTCCCTCTGCTGGTACACAGATAGATGCCTAAATTATACAGAGCCAGTTTCCATATGTAACCTGAAAAATAAAAGCATGTTTATTGTACTTATAGTACAAGAGAATGTAATGTAGTTTTCACTGATTTTTTTTTTTTTGGAAATGGCAAGAAATGTGATTCACTTCCTATTGTTGATTTTAGAGAAATTTTGTGATATTGAAAGAGAGTACTAGTCAGTGTTCATATTTGTTGGCATGCCCTGGTTCACGCTATACAAACCAAAAAATGTTTTTATTGCAATTTTAAGTCTATTTGAATGATATTTAGCTGCAATATTTCAGTAATATTCTGAAAAATGCATTAATTATGAAATCAATAAATACTAGAGAGAATAATCAAATCTGGCTTCCAATATCTGCTTGGTCACTTAATAGCTGTGTGTTCAAGGATGAAATCTATTTCCCTTCTTTTACCCTATTTTCTCCATCTGTAAAATCAGAATAGTAAACCCTCCCCATCAAGATGGTTGTGAGAGTAAATGGCCAACTGGGTGTTTAGCACTGGCAACTCACTCGATGATGGTCTCTATCCAAGATTAATGGTAGACCTTCCAGCTGACCTCTAAAAACTGAATGAAAAAATAGATTGAGAGAACACCCATAAATGAATGGCTTAAAAGTAGTGGGTTAATTTGGCTCTGATTTGTTCTGTTTTATTTTTTTTTCTGAACCCATTCCTTAAGTTCAAAAACAACACCAGTGGTGGTGAGCCTAAGGTGCTGGTGTGGACAGGTGAATGAGTGCAAGGGCAGTTACTGCTGTGATCATGTTATGCCCCTAAATTTAAGCCTGGATCATTAGAACAGAGTCAGAGATCGAATGCGTGGTGGAGTCTTGAACACAGATCATGCATTGAATTCAGTGTTTTTCCTATCATGTTTCACTACGATTGAATTAAAAAAAAAAGAAAAGAGTTTTCCTATTTCTCTAAATACCCTTGCCTGATTTGCTTTCCACATTTTTGTTTCTATCTGCCTAATATCTCCTTAATGAAAGCCTTGTTTTTCATACAAGTTGCCAAACTGAAGTTTTTCTTTCTGCAGTGCATCATTTCTTCCTTGGAATAATGTGCCCTGGCATTTCCTAGGGTGGCCCTTACAGAATCCAGGAGAAGAGAGGAGAGGGAACTTTATGAGGAGGCAGCACAGGATGCAAATGTTAGCCAGACCCTCAAAACCATCAGGGACTCTCTGGGGAACTGACCCTGGGAGCTGAGGACCACTGCTTTGATAATTTTAAGAGGTCCGTTTTTTATTATAAATTGTCTCTCTCTGTGAGGTGACAGCAGCAGTATATATGATTATAAATTGCTTCCCAGTGTCCTGCCTCTGGCACTCACCCATGTGGCTAGAATGTGTGTGTGTGTGTGTGTGTGTGTGTGTGTGAGAGAGAGAGAGAGAGAGGGGGGGGAGAGAGAGAGAGAGAGAAAGAGAGAGATTGGGGGAAGGGAGGGAAAGAACGTTTAGAAATGGAGGAGGGGCAGGGCTGGATACAGTCAGTCTCCTTTAGTCTGAAAGGGTACAAAGGGTCAGGGAATTGGGGAGAAGTGAGAAAAAATAAACTTGGGTCATCTAATTACAGAATGTCGATTTTAGAACACTTCGGGATCATTTGATTTAAAACCCTCATTTGGCAGATGAGAAAATGCATGCCCAGAGAGGGTAAGTGGATTAATCAGTCATTCAAAATCTGAGACTTGAGCTTAGATTTGTGAACTATAAGACTTAAAACACCTTCCTGCCTCTCAATTGCTCTTCACATTCTATTCTTGCTGAGTAGTTTGGATAAAATTTGTTTTAAATGCAAAATGAAATTGCAATACTAACTAAGTATACACTTGATCTAATTACCCTAACAGGGAAGTCTCAAAAACAGTTCTGTCCTTTGGATATATTCCACTAGAAATAAACACTCAAACTTTTCTGTTCAAAATCACTAGGAGCAAGACTTTTTTGATAGTCCATTAATAGGGAATTGTTTTAAGCACACTTGTTACTTATTTTCTATTTCTAAATTCTTCTTTTCAAAGCTTTAATTTTATTTTTTTAATTTTTACTTTTTTCCATTACTATCATCCTCTGTATACCCTCTTCCATCTCCTCCCACTCTCCCCACCATAGTTACCATACTGTTGTCTGTGACCAAGAGTTAGTTGTTTCTCTCTTTTTCTTTGATGAAACATTTGCACCCAAAGTCAAAACTATAAGACCAAATATATTCAGAGGTAATTTGCTTTCATATACCCCGTATGTACACACACACCTACTTCTATCCCTCACCATCTGCATAAATGTTTTACTGATTCTTATTTCAAAATGCAATTGCTTATTTTTGGAAAAAAGAAAACACTAAATGTGTGTGTGTCTTCATATGCATATAATCAGCTCCCATATTCTTTTTCTTCACAAAAATTGCATATGATAAGAATAATTTCGTACATTGCTTTTTTCACTTGGTCATATTTCTTGGCGATCATTCTGAAGAAGCTTGTAGAAATCTCCCTTGTTCGATTACATTTGCACAATACATTGTGGGATGTATCATAGTTTACTCAGGCAGCTCACTTTTGTTAGACATTTGGATTATCTCAATCTTTGGCAGCGATAAATAGCCTTGTCTACGTATTCTTTATTGTTTTTTGGCAGTGTATACTAAGAGTTTTTTCAAAGGATACGGCAAAAGGAAAATGAATATATACTTTTTATAGCTATTGCAAAATTCCCTTTCAGTGGTGTTGATCCATTTTGTATACACATCAGCCTTGTATGAATGCACCATTCTTTTTTGATAGCCTCTCCAAGATTAGCATATTGTGACACTTCTAAATACTGGCCAATCCGATAGGTGAAAATAGTATCTCAGAGTCATTTGAATGGCATAGTTAACACATTTGGAGCATCTCTGATTGATAGAATAAGTGCTCAGTCACATTATGCACGTGTACCTCCCAATAAACCCTTTCTGAGGTAGGCGTTGGCATCAAAGCTGTGCTAGTTCAAAGCCATGCAGAGAGCACAGAAGAAGGGAGAGCCTGGTGCAAACTCATGTAGACAAGCACAGTGCAATGAGTCTCATCTGCAATGTTCTCCAATTCACCACCAGCAAAGAAGGATCCAAATGTTTTGCATTGAAGGTTTTATTATTCACTCCTTAAGTGGTCACTTAATAATCTTCAAAAAGATATAAAGTCATGAACTTTAAGCATTTTTCATTTTTAAGCATAAGGATGGGAGAATTCTTGTCACAATACACCCTCATATTTTCTACTTTAAACAATCATGACTCATGTAACTTTATAACTTCTTTGCAGATGATGTGAATTTTATATGTCAGATATTCTTTTTTCATATTTCAATATCAAAACTTTCTTACATTTTACACACCGTTGCAAAAGAGTTTGAAATTTATAAACACTTCTAGGGAAATATACGATAGATGTCTTCAGAAAGTACATTTCTCACTGTTTCTCATTTATATTCTGAAAACACAATGAAACAAGAACCAGATACCATTTATATGTTTGTACCTCTGATTAAATTAGACACTTGTGGTAAATCAAAATGTATTTTTTTAAGTGAAGGAATAAGAAGCCAAATTGCTATTTGGGCTGGAGATTTTCTAGAGAGAAAAATAAGCACATTGTTTTGATTTGGTCAATGCATCAGTAAGTTTAATTTTACATCACTAGAGAGATGCTGTAATACCTTATGCAAACATGATTTGTAACCTTCTAACCTCTTTTATTCTGAGCACACAAAATTAAACTATTTTTCATCTGTAACAAACTGCAGAAACATCAGCATGGAAAAGTCATTCTTTGCTTCCTCTCTGTATACAAGTGACTTAAACAATATAAATAAACAGAATAATGTTTTTCAAAAAAGGAATTCATTGGCCTTCTGATACAAAAATTATAGAATTACACTTGAAACCATTAAATAGGCCTGTTAGCTACCCTCTTTTGTTAATATACAAAGTATATTGTCACCATCACATTTTTCCATAGGGGAAAAATAGCTTTTTTCAAGGAGTTGCATCAACTTGTTTTTTGAGTGATAAGTAATCTAAACTGTTTCTTTCTAAAAACTGTCATTTTGGACAGCTTATATTTTGTTTTGTTTTCTATAATAATAGATACAATTAACATTTAGCTAGCCCAGCTAATAGTCTCATAAGCTTTTGACATATTAATTTGTAATCACTCTAGTCTATTCACTGAGGGGAAGCAAGCTAACTTTCCACCGTGGCAAGGAGGCGCTAAAGCAGGCAGCCTGTATAGCTTCATAAGGTAGTCTGAAGAGCCTGCCTGCCACCAAGTATTTCCCTCATCAGGTATGATGTGGTATACAAAAAATGTTGTTATAAACATATTCTGTTTGATAAAGGCACTCGTCTTTAAATATGCTGTTTATCAAAAATCTCTTCATGGGATTTCTAAAAACTCAATTGCTTGAGTCCAACCAAGCTACTCTATAATGATCTCCTAGAAATGGACCCCCAAACCTAAGAATCTCTTCAGTTTTAGTTTTTAATGTTGACTTTGATAGGCTTTCCGTTGGGGAAATCACTGAGTTACGGAGCTGCGGTTCTCGCGTGCGTCTGTTACAGGGTGGCTGCCCTATGAGTGGAAACATTGAGTTGGGATTCACATGTCTTGTGAGTCCTGGGCGTGCTACTGTCTGCGTGGTAAGGGTGATTTCACGGCTTTGCTTTGTTTCCACGTGTGTCCTGTCTCTTCATGTTTTCTCTCCATTATTGAAACATGTTAGGAAGAGTATGATAATTGTGATCACAGCTGAGTTTTAGAGTTAATGTAACTCAATGTGTGTGCACTACCACCATCTGCATTATCAATAAAATGGGTGTCTCATGGTTAAATAAGAAGATATTCTTCCAAGGCTTTCCTTTCATGCAATGCAATACCTTATTCAATTTGTCAAAACTAGCTCAGAGATCCTTTACTCCTTGGTAATACCTGTGCCTGCGCTTATAGAACTCTTTATAATGTATCACCTGGTTTCTAAACGATGTTTTCATTTGGTAGTGAAAAAAAATCCATGCACAATAGTTTTATTATAGAAACAAAGGCTCAAAGAAGCGACAACCCTTGGGACACAATTCAAACCAGGGGTGATAGTCCCAGATTTTGAAGTTGGACAGGTCAGGGTTCAAAGCTCAGTGACACCATGGAATCCTGAGCCAGATATTTAACTTCTCTGACTCACCTTTCCTCATCTGTAAAATGGAAATAATAGGGATGTTTTATAGATTAAAATTGTTAGCATGACTTTTATAAACAACGCAGTGCCGAACAACTTAGTTGTGGGACTGAAAGTTCCAGTTCTCTTAGAGTTTGTCACTCTTTCCTTTCAGACATATCTTAGATGTGTCCCATCAGATCCCCCTCAGAGGTTACAGCTAGCAGAGGGCTGGGCAAGAATGCAAAACAGTGTATGTAAGTTTTGAGAGTAGATACATACGTTCAAGGCTAAGGGCATTGTGAGGGACAGCAGGCTACTGAGGTTTTATGATAACTGAGAACATGGTTGATAATTAATAAAACAGTGAAAAACTGTGAATGAGTGAGTATTACACAGGCCTGACTTAACTCAAATAGTCTTTGCTAGTTCCATTAACATCTATCTGGAGCTACCATTGAGTTTGAAGTAAGATTTTAAAAAAATATATTAAATCAGTATTTTATTATGCATAATTCCAATCAACTAGTTCACAGAATTGCCAGTGAACCTCCTCATTCACTGTGGACCACTTAGATCCTGCACTTGACTTTTTGTTACATTTGCTTCTATCACAATATCTGTCTGTCCATTCATCACACAGTGGGTTACATTACAGAATGGATATTTTGATCTTAGGGAACCCAAGTCTTTTACAAAAGATACTCAGCATCCCTTCTCTCTGCTCTAAAGAGAACTTCTACCTGAAATGTAGTAATTTGTCATTGTTGTATAATAATTTCGATTATCTTGCAACATGCTCTACAAAGCTGGTGTGCAAAGCCAGTCATTTATTTACTGGCAAAACTGGCTGGATGCTGATCAGGCACAGCCCAGTTCTGCTTTGTCAAATGCTGTTCTCACTGCCAGTGTTGTCGCCCTGTCAAGGCAGTACTCTGGTCACATGGGAATTGAGGTCTTTCCACTCACCTTCAGAGTAGATACGGTGATATTTGCAGTGTCACTCATTCTGACAACACACAATAAGAATGTGCTTCAGGTATTGTGGATTGAATGTTGGTATTCTCCCGAAATTTGTGTTTTTATTCTCTGATCCTTAATGTGATGGTATTTGGAGGCGGAGCCTTTGGGAGGTAATTAGGTTTATATTAGGTCATGAGAGTAAGAACCTTATCATGAGATTAGAGTCTATAAGAAGAAAAAAGAGAGAGAGAGAGAGAGATCCCCCCCTTTCTCTTCATGTACATGTACCCAGGAAAGGCCCCATGAGAGGTAGCTGTCTACAAGACAGGAAGAAGGCCTTCATCAAGAACTGAATGGCCAACAGTCTGATCTTTGACTTCCTAGTCTCAGAACTACAAGAAATAAATGCCTGTTGTTTAAGCCACTTAGTCTATAGTATTTTGTTATAGCAGCTCAAACAGACTAAGACAGAACATTGCCAAATAATGGAGGTATAGGAAACTATAAACTATAGGAATTTAAAGTTAAAACCACTTTTCCTCCTTAGGTCCCATGTAAGGCTTACAAAATCCCTCCTTCTATTCTAAAGAGAAATGATATATGAACTGGTTTTGTAAGACTACTTGAGCATCAAGTAATTTTAAGCAAACAATATTCTGATGACATAAAGGTAAACAAATCACAAACATATGGACTGAATTATTTCTGAAATACATTGAAGTATCAACATGAAGGGGAAGGGGCAGTGTTTCGCAGGATGCCAAATCCTCTCAGGCACTGCCAAGCCCGAGTTAGTTTCAGAAGAGTCAGGACACTTTTAGAACTTTCGGAAAGCAATCAGAGCCTATGAGTCCTAAAATTTAAGGTGATAGACTCAAAAATCTGAAGCACAGGGCAGACTGCTATCAGGCACATGTGTGCTAGCAAAGGTATCAGTGGTGAGGGACTGTATTTTTGCTTATGAGAGTTATGAACAAAACAATCATACTTCAGGTTGTCCTGGCATGATAAAATCTCACATTCAAGGCAACATTACTTAGAGTTTATTTATAATTAGTTACAGTTGCCCGTTCATCCAATTTGTACATATTGATCAATGGACTTGCAAAAGTGACTACCCATCAGTATTAGAATTTCTTCAGGATGCTACAGTTAGAATGGTAGGTTGTAGCTATATTTTAATGCTCCTTTAAAATGGAGCTCTCAAGATCTTTCTCATAATAGTTAACAGGATGTTCATGCATTGGACATTTTCGAATCTCCTAATTACATTGTTTTCAATACTGTTGAGAAAAAGGCAAGTTCTCTGCTGCAACCCTGGAGCACAGGGAGTAGCCTACCCCCCCCCCACACCCCCACCATGACACTCGCTCCAGGAGCACCTCTAGTAGATGGGCCGTGAACAGCTTCACCTCCACCGGGCACTTACGTGTTCACTACAGCTGTTTCAGCCGGCACTCGGTAATTAGTATAAACACACTACAACATAGTTTCAAGTATTTATACTATAATTGCACATTTTAATTTCAGTCATTAAACATATTTAGAGTGCATTAATTTTAAAAGTAATTACTTTAATTGTAGCATGAATATAATCAAACCTAAGGCACTAGATCTGGTACTAAATTCATTTCAGCATGTGCCTGAGCTCGTGAACTGCTCAGTTCAAATATCCTGAAACCCTTGTGTTTTAATTTTGCTAAGCCAGTTTTCAAATCAGAACTTGGTAGAGGGGTGCCCCCTGGAAGCCTCTTTCTCTTTGTCTTAAGAAAGTTATCAGCAGATATTTTATATGCTTAGTCCTCGCTGTGTGTGGTATACAATGCCAGATCCTGAGGTATGTGATGCTGTCAGACTCACTCAGGGAACTTGGGAGCCTTGACTAAGTATCAAGGAGGAAATAAGAAACATATTACAAAGAAATATCTGTAAGACCATGTCCTAATCTTGGTGGTTGTTCTGGATTTATGTGACTACCCTGGGCCTTAAGGAATACATGTGAAAGGATTTGGGGGTAAAGGGGCAGGAGACCTCCAAGTTACTAAGAAATGGTCAGAAAATAAGAGAGAGAAAGAGAAAAAGAGAATAATAAACAAATGGGGCAAAACATTTTTAAAAAGTGGTGAGTCTGGTGAACAATTATATTTGAGTTCCTTGTATCCTGTCTGAAACCTTTAAGTAAGCTTGAAGTTATGTAAAAATAAAAATAAAACTTTGATATAAACATTTATTTAGAGAAATTGCCAATGTCTTAATCTAGATCAAGATGTTTGTATAAGAAGTTTCACTCTTACGAATCTCTCCCAAGGAAATAATTGGACAATTATTTATTGCAGCATTGTTTATAATAATAGCCCCTTATAAAACATCCTAAATAGCCCTTAGAAAGAAAGGAAAGTAGTGAGATCAGAAATGGCCAACCACATTTAAGATGTAGGAGGAAGCAAAGGAGGTGGCAAAATTAACCAAACAAACAAAAAAACAACACCATACACCCAAAGCAGGACCAAAGGAAAGGTTATTAAAGGACCAGGATCAAAGCAGAAATGTGGAGGCATCCTCCCCTCCCTCCCTCCATTCCTCCCTCCCTCCTTTCTTTCTTTCTTTCTTTCTTTCCTTACTTCCTTTTCTCTTCCTTCTTTCCTTCCTTCAATTAGTAATTCAACATGTATTTATTGCATGCTTACTAAGTCCCAAACACTTGACTAGTATTGGGGAAATAATGAGGAACCAGGACAAAAGGTCCTTGCCTTCACTGAGGTTATGATCCAGTAAAAACAACAATAATAACAAAAAAAAGGAGGAGATGATAAAGAGTAGTTAAAAATGTAAAAAACTTTGTGTGATAAAGAACATAAAGAAATTCAGAAATATTTGTGTTCAAACCCATTCAGAAAGCATGGGAACTAAAAGGAAAGAAATATCCCTCAAAGTAAGTACACTTGAATTATTTTAACTTTTACTATGTAAACATATTCCATTTTTTTGTTAAAAGAAAAAAGGTTTACTACAAATCCAACATTCTCTCCTTTGTTCAAAATAGACAATAATTTTAATAAAGTTAAGACTCCCTATGTTCTTCATTTGCAAAGGTATTTTAGATATTTAGATATTTATTCTAGAACAGAAGTTTCCAAACTTTCTTGGCTTACGAAGCTCTTTGTGTCTCAGTTACTTTTTCACAGCATCCACAGGCTAAAAGAACTCTCTAACCGTTCTAAGACAGTTAGGTCAAAGCAACCTAAAAGTATTTATGTCCTAACAACTTGAAAAAATAAGACACATAAATTGAAAAACATCTATTTTATACTTAAACAACCACAATTACCTCCTAATGGGATATGTGTGTCTGTGGAGCCCTGCAGTTTCTCCAGTCCGGGAATCAGACGGTGCACCGATGTTCTCATTTCCTTGCCTGCATTAGATTATGCATGGTACTTGTGTTTTGTGAAAACTCCACTTCACAGAGACAGGATGTCATAGAAAGAAATGTGGTGCAATGTAACATTGGACTGTGAACATGTTGACTAGTAATTTGTGTAGTATCAGATAGATGTCGAGTATAGCTCTGAGAGGCCCTGGGATACCTGAGGACAATTTGGCAACTGCAATTCTACATTTTATTTCTGGCCTTCACAAAATTTGTGTAGTCCTGTGAAAAATCAGGACATGTCCATGGCTACTTAGTTAATGTTGTTGTTGTTGTTGTTGTTTCCATTACTACTATTTGTATTGGACCTCGAAAGGACCTGCTAGAGTTTGCAGTAAGCTGCATTTATCCATCCTAGTGGCCCAACTCCAGGGAGGAGCTGTATTAACCCTGGAATGGAGTCGACTGAAAAAGAACTGACAACTTTGACAATTGGATTCTAGCTGCGTATTAAGCAAGTCATTTCACTTCACAGAGATTCAATTTCCCCAAATGAAAAACACATCTTGCTCTATTTATAATACTAGAAGGAGTATCCAATAAGATCTTATGCTTAAAAACACTTTAGAATGCAGGAAACTCTTAGCAGTACCATGTTTTAACACTGCCATCATCGTCGGGGTTGCCTCTAGGCAAAGTTTTCGTGGGGTAGGTCTTTTGTTCTGGAAATGAGCTTTAAATAACTACTTCTAGCTTTGGCCTAACTAGAGTAACTGGTGTGAAGCCAGGATGATTTCTCTGCTTCCCCAAACCAGGGTAAGGCCATAGACTTTAGTCTTTCTGATTTTAGGAGTCAGAAAATGGCTGTTTAGTTTCCCTGTGGAGATTTACATATTGTGTGTTCCCTGCAAACATAAAAATTACTCTAATTGAAGTCTTTTTTTTAAATCTCTGTCTTCTACATTTTCTTTTTGTGTTCTGTGGCTTCACAAATACGGAAGTATGAATTTGGCATGAACTAATGAATGCCATGTCTTTACAATCTGTCATACAATAATTTGCCTTGTCTTTGGGATCTTGTTCTGGTCTGTGCTGTTAAATTGTAGCCATAGGGCATGGTACTTTATTTATGGCCACTAATATGATAAAATTACTTAGATGAGTTAATATTGTCAAAGTCCTTAGAACATTATAGTAAGGTGCTTACTTGTTGGTATGGTGCATAAGTGCTGTATTTAAGTGTTTAATAGCAGCAGCTTGAGTCAAATATATTTATTTACAGTCTCCTAACTAATGGAGAGCAAGGAGAATAAAGAGCAGAGCGAGACCAGTTCGGCACTAGATGTTCAGATTGCTGTGGGGTCAGGACTCCCAGCACTGCTTATCTCTGAACACCCAGTGTAGTTTCATTTGTTTACTTTTGCACATATTACATACATTGACCAATTATTATGTGCTCAACTGTTTGCTCCCCGACTAGACCATGAGGTGCTACTTGGTAGGGACATTTTCTCCATAATCCCTTCATCATCCAGGGCCAGGATGTACAGTAGTTGCTTCATACATTTTCATTGACTAATGGACTGAGAAATTAAAAAAAAAACAGTAAATAAATGTAATCCCACTTAACCATAACATTGAGTGTATTAGAGTTCTTTGATTTATAGATGTAACCCACCAGGATGCTCCTTTATGTGTCCACTTGGCATAAAATCCTGATGGTTAAGTCACATTCTTACCAAAATATTTGAGCTAAGCTAATACTGATAATTAGCTTCATCGATATAGCCTTCAAGCATCTTATAAAATTTGATTTTTAAATTATAAGGCTTTTTTTTTTAACACGGGTGTCTGATGAGCTCCAGTTCTGTGGCAGACAACAGGTATTCTCTTCACCCCCTCCTTATGTTGTCTATGAAATAGATTATTTTATTTTCTTGTATTAATTTCCATCTTCACTTGATTTAAATTCCTTATGCTTTCTGCATTTAGCATTGTCTATTACTAAAACGTTCCTTGCAGATTGCTCAGTTTATGGTGCACAATATTACTTTTTCATTGGTAATTGCACTGCAGATTATTATATGAAAAAAGATCCATTCTTTTCTTGAGGCATAAAACCAAGTTCCTGTCTGTGTTGCGGATGTTAAAACTCCCAAGACACTTAAGGAAGAAGAGTGGGAGTATTAACTCTACAAAAAATCCTTTGGCCAAATACCCATGAAAAGCCTCTCTCATCTCTGTACATGCGACTAAGATTCTTAAGAATGATCTTTCTCAGAGAACTACTTTATGCAATTACAATAAAACATCGAGCATTGCTTTGGATATTATGCACATTCCTTTCCAAGAGGAAATCCCAAAACATTTTATAAAATCTTACAAATTTATACTACCAGAAAGTAAAATTAATGATTTAAATAAATTATGAACATTTCAGGAACAATACTTTAGTTGATTCGCAAGCTATCCTAAACACTAAATTGCTAAAAATGAGTGAGTTTTTTCCATCTAAAACCATGTAATATTTACAACTCTGGAGTCCATTTTTATAGAAATCTGATATTTTAAAATAGCTTAGGGAAGAGTCCTAATAGCAGAACAAACGTTATAGTGCAATAACTTATTGATAAGTCTCCTCAAATCAGACACTTTTCAAGTCAGAGTACCATGTGCCCGAAGAAGCATACATTCTAAAAACAATTCATTTAAAAATATTGTAACTTGTTTCATTTAGTTATTTGTAATATTTTCATTTGTCTCCATTGTGCTTTGAGGTCATTTAATAATCTCCCCATTGCATATGCTGAAATATGTTTCCTTTTTTGATGTTGCAATTTCTCTTTAAAGCTCACTAGTTTCCTCTCAAAATGCAAATCCTATCAACCTTTTGAAATGTGCAGACACTCTGACCGACTCATTACCTTAGGTGACACAGGGTTGACAGACCACAGGAGCCTGGGCTACCGTGCCCAGAAGAATTGATGACGGCGCTCATTGCAACTGGGGGCCTTGAGTGCGCACCGGTTGTTAAGATAAACACAAAATGTTGGTGCCAAGAGAACAGGCTCAACAGAGTGGTAGATGGATGTTATTATTTTTACGAAGAAGGCCTCTGGTGATAAAACAGGGTTGACCCTGTTAGTGGGAGCTCCATAAATCTTTCCTGGCTGAAGGTTCCTGGCTGAGCAGGTTGGAGGGTGGACAAAAGAATCAAAAGATCCAGGATGTACTGTGCATGTGAGGATTGCCTATGGGACTCTGCAATAATACAACAATAGCCAAGACTGCAAGGCTCGGCGTCAATTCCTGCTTGCTTTCAACTGCTTCTAACAACAGTTTTAATTTTATAGTCTTCTTTTTCTTCTGAATTAAAGAAAAGTCTTAGTTACACCAGTTTTTATTGTTATTTATGGTCTTCCCTTCCTCTCCTAGTGAAGGATTTCCCATGATTCTGCACAGTTTTCTAATAAACATTAGTTATTTTACTGTTAATTTATGGCTATAATGAAAGTAATATTTCTCAGTTATTTTATATTGAACCTGTTTGAGGGCCTTTTCTGAATTCAAAAACAATCATTAAAAACCACAGATTTTGCTTTTTATAGCAGTGGTTCTAGTTTGAGGACATAGTGTGGAATTTGTTGGAATCTTTATATCATCAATTATTAAAAATGAAAGTAAGGATAAACTGATTTTGGTACATTGTATTTATTTTCCAAACTGATCTATTTCAATATAAATATTTAGCTTTAATAAACCAATGGAATACATGAACAGCTTATTGGACATGGTCATTTTTTTCTATTGAGTCTTTGAAATTACAAAGAGGAAAACTTAGTGCAAATTCTATTTCTATTCTTGTTTACAAATAGTGTAAGGTTCACAATAGGCTGCATTTTTAAATATCTATTGTTGGGCTAAACATGTTAAAGATAATCTTTCTTGCTGGTCAGTCTAAATTAGTCTGCAAATATTTGTAAGAATCCAATATGAATACTTTTCAAATATTTATTAAGGGCCTACTAAACCATTCAGCACTATTAGGTGCTTGTGGCTTAAATAAAATGTGTGATATGATCCTCAATGGTTTTCTGAGATTAGATTAAAGCCCAGTAATTTCTCATGCTTTGCCAAATAGATGATAAAAAGGGGTTTTTATACTATATGACCCATGATGATTTCAAGAATGGGCTATTTAAAATTTGTTGAGTCTGATTGCTGAAAGTCATTTTCAAGTGTTACCATGAAGACAGAGGATATGAGAGAAATGGACTGCCTTTAGCATGTTTCTCCTAAACACAAAACAAATCTCCTCTTCTTTTGCAATAAGGTTTATGGCTCTAAGTACACATTGTGAATGATTAAAGAGTCAAAACTGTTTTTATTTAAAATAATTTACCTTGGAAAATATTATTCCAAAGAGTATCTTTAATACCACAGCTAAACAGATTCACTAGGTGTATAATATTTAAAAACTACCTTCTACCTTCCATTAAGCTAAAGCTCTGTTTGAATAGCTTTTGCATATCTGGGGGAAATGTGTTCCACATTTCAATAAACTTAGTGATTATGCCTTGCATTCTGCTTTTGGGCCAGCAATAAAATGCACCATTTCCTTCTCTTTTTAGGAATAGATCTTCATTCTAAATAGATATTGGGAAAAAGTATATGTATATCATTAAAGTGAAAAACCATGAAATATTTAAGTCTGAATCTTTGCTGATGTTTTTAAAAGATTTTTAATTTGTTCGGTCATTAATCTCAGAAGCTGATTCCTTGTGTCTGTCCTAATCACATTGTAGGTGAAAATATATTTTAGCTGTAAGTGACATTCCAAAAATTTATAAAATATTTTTGAATACTTGTAAGGACTCTGAATTTTCTAACATTCCCTTGAAAAGCCATGCATATTCTATGTACTGTCTTCCTCAAAACGTCTGACAACATTTGGCAAATTGTATAAATGAAAAATGAAAAATGTAATTAAGAAACATTTTTAAATAAAAGAGTAAATTTTCTTATTATCATTCATAGTGTTCAAAGAGAGAATGGGGTATTGTATGTTTAGGAAGTTTGAGATTTTAAGTGTATTTAAAAATAATTATGTATCTAAGTAAGTTGCCTAAACTGAATGTGCTATATAAACAAATTTGCTGTTCATTTGATCAGGTAACAAAATTGCTATGAAAGTAGCATTTTATAATCTTCATCTTTACCAATTTAGGTGTATTATTCAATTTTATCTAATATATTTATTTATCACCCAAATTAAATTTGCTAGCACAGGGAACTCATGAGATGTTCCAGACACAAAGCTTATGTCACTACACAGGGTGGTTAACCTGCTTATGTGTGTTCCATTCCATTGCTAGTCAACGCTCTAACATCTACTATTACTTACTTTTTCTTTTTAAAAAAATTTTCCTTATGTTTTAAATTATAGTTTGTATTAACTATTATTTCATATTAGTGTCAGATGTACTGAATAGTGGTTAGACAATCAGAGACTTTATAAAGTGTTCCTCCAGATATTTTCAATGCCTACCTGATACCATACATAGCTATTACAGCATTACTGACTATATTTGCTATGCTGTACTTTCCATTCCCATGACTATTTCATAACTGCCAATATGCACTTCTTTTACTTTTTTTACCCAGTCCCCAGCTTGCCTCCCCACTGGCAAGGATCAGTCTGTTTTCTATATGTATGAGTCTGTTTTCTTTCTTCACTTATTTTGTTCTTTAGATTCTATATATAAGTGAAATCACATGGTATTATTTGTCTTTTTCTGACAGACTTTTTCACTTAGTATAATACTCTCTGGGTCCATCCATGGTATCACAAATGATAAGATCTTTTTTATGACTGAGTAATATTCCTCTGTATATATGTACCACAGCTTTTTTATCCATTTATTTATTTATGGGTCTTGGGCTGCTTCAAATTTTGGCTATTATAAATAAAGCTTCAGGGAACACAGGAGTGCTTATATTCTTTCAAATTAGTGTTTTGGGTTTCTTTGGATATATTTCCAGAAGTGGAATCACTTGGTCATAAGGCCATTCCATTTTTTTAATTTTTGGAGGAAACTCCATACTGCTTTCCACAGTGGTTGTGCCAGTCTGCATTCCCACCAACAGTACATGAGGGTTCCCCTTTTTCCACATCCTCACCACTTGTTTGTTGATTTACTGATGAAAGCCATTCTGACAGGTATGAGGTGATATCTCATAGTGGTTTAAATGTGCATTTCTATGGTGATTAGTGACACTGAACATCTTTTCATATGTTTATTGGCTATCTGTATGTCCTCTTTGGAGAAGTATCTATTTACATCTTTTGCCCATTTTTTAATTGGATTATTTTCTTTTGGTGTTGAGTTTTATAAGTTCTTTGTAAATTTTGTATATTAACCCCTAATCAAATATATTCTTTCATTCATTGGGTTGTCTTTTCACTGCTTCTGTTTGGTTTCACATTTATATGTTTCCATTTTATTTATTTTTTATAGTTCACTTTGAATCTTATTTTCCACCAGCTTGGTGAATAAAATACAACAATTTATTTAAAATCTTTGTAAAAAATAATCCTCTCAACTATTATTTTAAATATAATAAATTTAAGGCAATTTTGAAGTAACTAATTCCATGTTCTTTCATTAATTCTCAGCTTTTCTTACCTACTCTGGCTAAATGGGATTTGACTGGTCTTTCACAGAGGATGGGATGGGCGAAGGAGATGTCTGGCGGTTGTCAAGAAATCCGTGCAGCACAGAAAGGCACTCTTGCCAGGGTTCTTTGTTTTTGTCTTACTTGCATATTTATCTTTTTGTAAAGCAGAGGCAGAGTAAATGGTTACATAAAGCAAAATCATTTTGTCCATTTCTTCCCAATGAGTAAGACATTTTTTTTTTATATAAAGGACATATTATAGTCAAAATAATCATTTTTTGAGATATAACAAAGTAATTTTGGGGGAAATCTAAGTGAGCATTACTAACTTTATTTGCCACAGTAATGAAATTGCTATTGCAGTGCAGGATGTATGTAATTGGTTCTTAAAATTTAACTCTAGTTTCTTTAAATTAATTACAGTACTTTTTAAAACTACCCCATTTCATCAGTATCTAATTTAGCTTTTCCTTTTTTACAAAACTTAAGTTTTTTTCTTATGTGTTTATTTAGGGTCATTCACAAAAATTCAGGAGTCAATGAAATGTTTTGTTCTGTTAAGCAAAAATCTCCATTTGTTCATATTTACTTGGTGGTGCCATTTTCTCCAGCATTTTATTTCAATCCCTGATAAAGTATTTTTCATAAACCCAGGGTCACAGCTTTGAATTGCCCATAGGCCAAACCACTTTCTGCAAATGATACGCTGCCTCCTAAATCCAAATTATACCCCTACTATCCGGAGATTTTGTGTTGATGTGCTTCTGGATCCTGCTGAGCTTGGATAACAGAGCCTAGATACTGAACCACACACTAACTGCACAGCAGCTCACAAACATTTAACAGCAGCACCTCTGTACATGTGAAGGGTGATTCGTGCTGTCTGATATGGCGAGAATCCAATACATGGTACAGTGGAAAAGCAGTTGCATTGCAGTCATAGTATTCTGAATGTAAAATTCAGGACTGCCGCTGACAAGCATGTTTTCACCCCACAGAAACTGTAAAAATGTCATAGAGTTGAGCTTCTACTTAATAAGACAAAGGATATATGACTTCATAACTATCCCAATAGTTTTAGGATATTCCAGACCATGGACCCCAACATATGTCTATTTATGAAAGAGAGGTTAATACAGGAAAATAAAACATGCCTCACTGAGAAGGTAGCCTTATTTGTCAACAAAAAAAATTACTCCTTTTGTATCATAAGAGTAGTGGGGAGTAACACAGCCCTGGTAATGATCAAGGGGGCACCGTGTAAAGAGTGTGAAGCCTACAATTTGTCATCCGCGTTTCCTTCCAAGGTCGCCATCAATCTCCATCAGGCCCCAGCTTCTCACGTGCCCCCCATTAAAGTAGGAGAAATATCTCTGTTATGCTTTAAGAAGTGAGTTACAATGTGCATTTGTTAACACTGAGCAGGGTTCCCTGACCACCAGAGCACAAACCGCCCCAGAGACCTCAACTGAACATGAGAAAATTGATGAAACTTGCTAAAAGCTCATGACCGCAAATATAGGTGATTTGGGTTTCTTGGTTTTGTTTTTATCTTCTCAGCTGACATGGTTGACCATCACTCTTGTTTCTCTCTCTCTTATTCTTCTCTCATTTTCCCATATTAAAAAAATCTTTTTTTATCACCATCTTTTTTGTATCTTTCTGTACTCATATTAATTTATCTTAGATGCCTATTTCACTTATTTCTTTGACTTACCAACCTTTAGAACTTCTTGTTTACCCCTGTACATATTTCACTGATGTATAAATCCAGCTGAACAGAAATCATATGGTCTTTATAGGTTGGTACTCAATAACAATTTTGTGGTATTTTTTTCCAACTCTGAGACAACTTCTGGTTCAGGTGGTTTTTTTTTTTTTTTTTCCTCACAGATATCACTCTATCATTTTGCTTTTTATAATTTTATTTTTTAGAATTTGGTATAAAAACAAGAGATGGGAAAGTGTTCCTGAATTTTCTAGTATATGGAAGTGTTTAAATTTGTCACTATTTCTTCCTTACTGGTTAGAAAAATTCACTCACAAAAGTATCTGGATATTTGGTTGGATATCTAGTTTGAGGCAGTTACTAATTCCAAATTTAATTTCTTTAGGACATATACCACTGTACAGATTTTCTAATGATTCTTTCCTTTTTCATAATGTTTTATTTGTAGAAACTTGTCTGATTTATCTAAAGTTTCAAATGTATTGGCTTAACATTTTTCATATTATCATCCTGTTAACTTTTTCTTAGGATTATAGGATTTATAGTGATATTTTTGTTCTCTATTAAGTTATCGATGACTTTCTTATATGTTTCTTGTATTTTTTCTTTCTTTTTATTTTTTATTTTTTAGAGAGAGGGAAAGGGGAAGATAAGGAAAGGGAGAAAAACATCAATGTGTTCTTGCCTCTCAAATGCTCCCTACTGGGAACCTGACCCACAACCCAGGCATGTGCCCTGACTGGGAATCAAACTAGTGACCTTTCACTTCACAGGCCAGTGCTCAATCCACTGAACCACAACAGCCAGGGCTACTTACTTGTATATATTTTTTTGATCAGTCTTGTTAGTGGTATGTCAATTTTTTCAGTTTTAGAGAACTATCTTTTGCTTTCATTGAGTCTTTCTAATACACATTTGTTTCTTCTTTCTTTTATTTCTATTTTATTATTTCCTCCTTACTCCTTTACTTGGGTTTAATTTTATTTTGAACTTTTTAATATGGATATCGATACTATTGATTTTCAATCTTCTTCTTTGTTAACAGGTGTGTTAAAATCACAAATTACCCTCAGAGCATAGTTTTATATGATCCCAGAATTGTGATTTATTTTTTCATCATTATTTAGTTCATTGTGACTTCTTATTGGACCATTTTGTTACTTATAAGTGTATTGCCTAATTTATAAACAGTTGGAAGTATACCAATTAAGTTTTTATCATTAGTTTCTAGCTTAATCCCACTGTGTTCACAGAACATACTCTCAACTATTTCAATCTTTAAAAAATTATGAACTTGATGATGGTCCAGCATTTAGTGCAAAAATTGCAATAACATCACCTGAAAAGAATCAAATTCTGTATCACTGGATCCTAAAAAATACCATTAACAAACTTTACATAATGTGTCCATCTTTAGTGAGTTTTTCCTCTATTTGTCTTCTGTTATCGAGAAGTATGTTAAGTCTCCTTATCTCAGTATGAATTTACCTCTTTATCCTCTGGTTGTGTCTTTTTTTTTTTAACCTGAAAATTATGAAGCTACACAATTAAGACAGTTACAGTTTTCTCATGGATTGATCTTACCATTATGAAATATTTTTATTGATAGAGATGCTTTGTGCCTTTCTGAGTCAAGGAAAATGTCTAATTCTTCCTCATGTTAAGCTTTGATATCTTTGGCAGTGATTCAAGATCTGGGTGGTAACTTCCAACACTTATGTCACTCTGCAAGTGTTCTCAAAGTCCTTTCCTCCTGACAAAGATTCCATTTCACTTTTCCAGACCTTTCCAACATTAGTGACTGTGGATGGAATCCCTGTAATAATATATCTTATATTAAGAACCATCACCTCTTAGATTTTCCTCCTATTTTATTTTTCTTCTTTATGCCACTATTTTTATTTAAAACAGTGGAAAGAGCCTGTTACAATCTGAACATAATTTTTCTTCAACCCCATAGTCTTCTAATGATGTGGCAATATATATTAATACTGTAGCTGCTTCCATTTCTCTCTGACACCTGTGAACCTGTAACTGTGAGGGTATATTATTCATTAGTCAATCATCACGGCCAACACATACTTAGTTCTCACTGACTTTCACCTTGACTGGAGCTTGACTGAAGTTTCAACCAATAATCATCACTTTCACATGTCACTAACTGGTGACTTTTACTATAATTTTTTTTATATAATAGTACAGACTTCAAAAAATATAAACTATAAGGTTCAAACAATAAAATTTACTTGTGACGTGGGAGGACAGATAAAGAAAATTACATCCAGAGTGGTTTATATTTTGATACTAAAGTCTTCAGCTAATCTTGGGAAGTGTTTGAATTAGTATGGAACTAGAAGGAGAATTTCAGCTAATATTAGGGTGATTTATAAAACTAATCTAATCTTATTCTGATTATGATATCCTATTATGAAGTTGCTACTTAGTAGTAGGAAATACTGTAACTCCTTACTCTATGATGCTATGTGATTCTATCCTTATCCATCTCATGGTTTCTGGCACTCTCCTCTACCCTGCTGGCATCACCTACAGACTGAAGGCTACTCATTCCCTCATTTCTGTTCCACCTCCCTGTTCAAATGTTAGGAGATTCATTCCAGGGACTCAAGACATTATTAACTTTCTCATAGACCTTCAAACTCAAGATTTCCTGAACAGAATTTCTCTATACTCAAAAAAAGCTCTGCTTTCTGCCATATGACTGCAGCCCCCATACTTTAATCTGGAACACTGAATAATCCTTTCTTACATGCAATAGCAATTTACTATCACTTTCTAACTACTACTCAAGACTAATATTTCTATGTTAGAAAAAACTACTGACTTCAACACTTCTATGTCTGTTTTATTGCAGGTTCACTCTCTTATCAGGCTATGGTAACACTTTCTGATTTGGACACAATGCTACCTCACCTTCTCTTGTCCACTTACCTCAACAAGCCAGTGTAATTTTCTTAAGTGAATCTCTTCATGTAATTGTTTTGTTTAAATTCATCCATAGACTCTCAGCTGACAAAACATAGTTTAAAATTCTTACAGAAAACATGTTCTTTATAATCTGACTCCTTCTTATAATCCCAGTACTATTACTAACATCTCATCACCACCCCTATCATATACCTTTTTGTACCCTTCTGTTTATATGCCTGTCTCCTTTATTAGAGAGGGAATACCCTGACACAGGGGAGGCTCTCAGTATAGATGGAATTCAGGAATCCATGATGCAATGCATGAGAAAAAGGGTCATTTTTATTTCAATGACTCTTACTAAATTATGTTTGCAAGTGTTAACTCAAACTACCATGGCTTGCTCATTTTCATCCCATTGTCATCAATGAAGGAAAATAATAATCTCTCTCCAATTTGAAACACCTACATTCAGTAAAAATATTAAGGTAATCCAAAATTGTAGCTATGGGATGTATTGAAAAGAAGATTGTCTCAAGAGTTTGGAGAGCCAAGGTCTAGTCCTGGGAGTTTAGGCAGATCACCTAATCTCTCAGTGACTCGTTTTCCTGTAGGTCTTATTTTGTATGTCTTTTCAACTGCAGAAATCTATGGATTTGAACTGATTTTCACATCATCTGTGTTTATATCAGGTTGATTCTATTTTTCTGAACTTTGGCTTCTTACCTATTCTGGCCCTTCCTCATTTCACTGTTTGTTTGTTTTTAAACTTTAAACTCTGTTTTCACAAATTATAAAGTGCTTCTTGTTTTGTGAACTCCCCTTTTTTCATCCTAATTAAATGCTTGTTTTTGGTGTATATCATTTCTGCAGAACAAACAGTTATGTAAAAGAGTGCATTCCTGCTTTGTCTGTACAGGTTTTTATATTAATTCTAATGAAAACTATGCATGAGCAATTGTGTGTCTAACTTCTTCAGGCTCCGAGCTGTATCATTCTCAGGCGCAATGTTTATTAGCTCATTTGTATGACATAACAGGATATAAAGTTACTGTACAAGATTACGTTTCCAGTACCTATCCCAGATGATGAAGAGCATGACAGATTAGTGTTCTAGGGCACAAATTTTAGGATAAAGCTGGTGACCTGGGATGTCTATTTTTCAAAAACCAAATCATTAACTTGGAAATAAAAGAGAAGATCTTGATTAAGTCAAAATAATTGCTTAAGATCTGATCTGATCTGAACAGTTTTTACTTTAATATAAATAACAGACGCTCTGGCTGGCCCTGGAGTGAGAACAGGAACTGGATCAGCGATGACAACACATGACATGGCCAGTGTCTGAGGTTCCCATCGTTATGTGTGGTGTCCTGTTCAGTTCAACAAATTCCACAGGATTTTACACCCCATTGACTGTACTAGTGACAAGATCTGATGTCTGTCAGCAGACAGAAAAGTCACAGCCATGTTGCGTGCATGTGCTGGACTCACTCTTCTGGTTTTTGTAAAGAGTACTGGCTGGTTTGCTTCGGTGATCACTTTACAGTCTGACCCATAGTGAGTTTGGAAAGGAAAAAGCAGCCAAACCTTTCCCCTCTACTTACTGGTGTTTTCAGTGATACTTGAGAGAAATATTTGAGAGGAAGAGATACTTCCTCTTAGAGAAGGACCCTTGGAGATTACCAGATCTTCCCTTCTCATTTTATAAACAAAGGAATTGAAGGCTGATAGAATTAAGTGACATGCTTAAGGTCATTTATCAAGTCAGGGAATGCATTAGGGACAGTTTCCCCCATTTCTAAGATCATTTTCCAACTGAGACTAAAGCTATGCTATCTCTGTAAATATGATTAAACTGTCATACAAACAGGCTTTATTTTTCCTTACCTGAGAGTGGATGGTTGCTGATCGAAGATGGAGCATTTGTTTGAAGGGTATGTGTTTCTTTAACATATACTAAGTAAAGGTACAAGGTTTTGTCCTCTCATATTTTGGGATTCTTGACAAATGAGAAAAGTGTTTGGTTGCAGGGTGGTTCAAAATTCAACATATATCCAGCATAAATGTCTTTCTAAAAGTTAGCTAGGTATCAGCAATACTAAGGGTTTTACAATTATTTATTCATCTGTAATGTTTTATTTACATTTCATAGAGATTCTCAAGTATCATGGCAGAGCAGCAGAATCGAATCTCTGTTGGAGAGATCAAGGAGTCTGTCGGTTGAATGTCCTGAGGTGATTCTGACTTGCATCAGGTTTTGAACTTACAGCCTTGGGGAAGGAGGTTTCAGCTGTTTGTGGTTTTCTGCTATAGCATAAGCCTCTCTAACTCTCTGCACTACAACTGGAAATGTTTAGGTCATGTAACACCTTTCAATAAAGTTTGGAAAGCTTGCTTCACATTGACAAGTCCATATATTTAGGTACTAATGCTTTCCTGGTCTTTTCATAAGGTATTATTATCTTTATAATATGCAGCTAAACAGCCACCAGGAATGGGCAAGCCTATTTTAGGATTAAATCATACCTTGGAAATGTAGAATATCTTTGTTTTCTCTACTGGCATTCTTGCCCTAAGCTGGAGGATACATCATTTGGAATTGTTTTAACATTTTAAAAGTATATGTTAAAAAAAAGAAAGGAAATTAAAAGTGCATGAAGAAGGTAATTTCAAACTTGGAAGTACTACACAGAAATTCTGGGGGACAAAAGCTTTATGTTATTATCTATGAAAAATTGTCTTTATGGATTATTCATAATTCCTACATTTCGCCAGAGTTTCAAGCATGGGATTCAAGTTAAAATTCTGTCTTCTGAAGGAGAGGGACTAAAAGAGTAACCAAGCCAATGTGTGTGTTATTTTTAAAAGGGGATGACTGTGGAAAAAGTACTGAAATTTGAATAAACAACTTAAAATTGATTGTTATAAATCAGTAATTTCTTGGTATTTTGCCATTTTATTCTGTTAGCCTTTTGACTTAAAAGTCAGAATGGACTTAATCATCCTATTGTATTCATATATGAGAAAACCAATTTCATAGCAGTGATTCTGAAGAGACGTGAAGTTAGAAGAGAAAGCATGCATAACTTGAATGTCTGGAGTAGCAAGACAATATTATGTCTTGTGATGATTAATGATAACAAACTGGGATCTAAAAAGGAGGAAAAAGTTACTTTATGGGCTCACTGAGTATCAGTGAACTATTTGCACTTTGTTGGTATTTTAGAAGGCAATAACAGGGAGGTCGCAGGAATTGCTCGGTTTTTCTTTTCAAAGTTTGTAAACTAAAAACCTTGTTAAAAAATTCTGATAAATATACAATTTTTTTCATGGTTTCCTGCCCCGAGTTTTCATTCATTTACATTCATCTTATGCTGTTTTGCTGGACATAGTTACGTCCACCTTGAAACATGGCCAGATTGTACAAGAAGACAGAATGAATGTGTACGCAACAGTTATTTGATGAAAGCATGTCTTGCTGTCTATGGGGCAGATACTGTAATCCCATGCAGTTACCGGTTCCATGACATCCAGCTTCTGCAGTGGGAGGATGCTTTCTCATGTGCTCACTGTTAGTGACGTGTTTGTTCTCCACTGCTCTATTTCAGTTTCACCCATTCCTTTCGTCTGACATCGTCAACTTTGTTTAACATGTAGAGCAGTTTAGAGAACGTGTCTTCTTTGAAAAGGCATTTTCAGAATGGATATTTAATGACAGACTAATGATTTTGTTGTATGCCTAATTTGTTTACCACAACCTGATGTAATTTCACTTTTAAAGAGCACCCTCAGATTATTGGGCGGTTGCTTTTGGAAGATATACCCTCAGGTAAGAAGTGGATCACGATGGTTAAGAGGTCATTTCTACATGCAGAACATTGGAGTTCAAATCCTGGCTCAGCTGGCAAGTTGCTTTAACTGTGTGCGTTTCCATTTCTTTATCCATAAAACTGGAAGGAGGATGATAAAATTAACCTTGGACACGGCTGTTGTGCAAACCTTCATCTATTTTGTTCTACAAGAGTTTCACAATATTGGGCAATGAAGTTCAAATGTTTTAAAGTCCAAAAGACAGAATCTTATCAACAACTTTCAAAGTCTGATAAAAGAAAAAGGGCATTTGATTCTTTCTTACTTCATCTTCCTCTCAGAGACCACAAAGACCCCCAGTCAGAAAGACGTCTGTACAAACGAGAAAAGAAAGATAAAACCACCCTACCCACAAATCCAGGATTATAATTTCCCCCATTTTGAAAAGAATCTAACTTGAAGTAGAAAGTTATAGAAATAATAATTCAGTTTATGCCCTATAGAACTATGAAGACCAAACAATAACAACAACCTCCTTTTCCCATGCCCTGCCATCCTTCGAACTTCTTGTCATATGAACACACACTGGGACATGAAGAAGCATTCCATGGCAGAAATATCTTCAGACACTGATTTTTTTCATGAAGGTTATAGCATACTTCTTTCAGTAAAATTTCAAGAATGATATAATCCATATGTGGATTGATGTCACCTTACAGAAATCTTTGAAATCTGAGGTGCTATTTTGGAAAACTGTTACCTAGGTTTCCACAATTCTTTCTTAATTGTCTCAGACCATTTAAATAGCAGTGTTCTTGATAATTCAGGTTATCTTTTAGTCTTTGAGGATAAAGGCAAAACATAAAAGAAATCAAATTTCTACTTCAGAATGATTCCCTACTTCATACATATTTATAACAATAATCTTCCATTTACTGTGACACTCTGAAACTTACTTGCCCAAAAGGTTTGCCAGAGTCCAATTTGAACCAGACGCAGCAATTCGCTTACCTTAGTTATTACACTTGAATTCATTTCTAATGCTGATGTTTTGGAAACATTTCTACCTCAGAGAAAATTAAGTCTCACAAAAGTAATTATTTTTTGTTTATATCTCCTGTGGAACATCTACCATTTGTGTTTGAAACTCATTTAAAACATGCTTCTCAAATCATTTTAATTTCTCCATTATAGCATACAGTCATGTCGTTACATTAGAAATGCTAAATAAGGTGAAAAACCATTGTTAGATTTGCAGTTAATAAACTTAAATTCTTTCTTAGTAAGTATAGTGTAATTGTAGATTTACAGACTCTTGATGTTTTACCTTGAGGAAAATTAGGTCTAGCCATGTTAATGAAAAATATGCAACAGACATGCAGAGTTCAGAGTGAAGTGTTAACACAGGATGCCAGGTGCCCGTTGTTCAGTTTCCTACTTGATGTTTGTTCCAAATGTACAGTCAAAAATGACTTTTAGGTCTACTGTTAATCAAAATGAACAGGCCTAATTAACTTGTAAGAGGGTTCATTTACATAGAAAAATGAATATTTTGGTTTGATTATATTTATTTACAACACAAAAACACCTGCATTATTGGCATATACCAAGATTGCCTCCACAGCATTCCTTTAAATATTGTCAAAATAGGACCACGTAAATGTTATTAAAATATCAAGCACATATATTTTTCAGAATAACAATGTTCTTTAAGACAGTTGTGACATTGGGTTCTCCCAGGGATTTAATGGTAAAACTGTGACCCTTTTCAAGTCATCATACATTTTGCTTATGTGCTAAATTTAGAATTTAGATTGGGTGACATTTAAGGTTTCTTTCACTTCTACATATTGTAATAGAGTGTTTAAGTGTTTTAAAAAGAATTGCCCATATTTAGCTTTATATTTTTAAGTTATATTTAATTGATTATGCTATCGCAGTTGTCCTGATTTTCCTCCTTTGCCCCCTTCCACCCAGCAACCCCACTCCCTCAGGCAATCCCCACACCATTGTTCATGTCCATGGGTCAAGCATGTCAGTGTTTTGGCTACTCTGTTTCCTGTACTGTACTTCATATTCCCGTGGCTATTCTGTAACTACCTATTTGTACTTCTTAACCTCCTCACCTCTTCACCCATTCTCTCACACCCCCTCCCACTTGGCACCCATCAAAACACTCTCTGTGTCTATGCTTCTATCTGTTCTTCTTGTTTGCTTGGTTTGTTTTTTAGATTCAATTGTTGATAGATATGTATTCTTTTTTTGCCATTTTATCATTCATAGTTTTGATCTTTTTCTTAAGTCAGTCCCTTTAACATTTCATACAATAATAGTTTGGTGATGATGAACTCCTTTAGTTTTTCTTGTCTGGGAAGCTCTTTATCTGCCCTTCCATTCTAAATGAGAGCTTTGCTGGGTAGAGCAATCTTGGCTGTAGATTCCTACTTTATATGACTTTGACCATTTTTTGCCAATCCCTTCTAGCCTGCAGTTTCTTTTGAGAAATCAGCTGATAGTCCATGGGAACTCTCCTGTAGGTAACTAACTTCTTTTCTCTTGCTGATTTTGGGATTCTCTCTTTATCTTTAACTTTTGTCATTTTAATGATGATGTGTCTTAGAGTGGGCCTCTTTGCATTCATCTTGCATGGGATTCTCTCTGCTTCCTGGACTTGAATGTCTATTTCCTTCACCAAATTAGGGAAGTTTTCCTTCATCATTTTTTCAAATAGATTTCCAATTTCTTGTTCTTTCTCTTCTCCTTCTCTCACCCCATGATGCAAGAGGCTGCTTATACTGTTCTCATTTTATTTTTAAATTCTCTTTCTTCTTGATATTCTGACTGGTTTTTTCTTCCCTACGTTCCAAATCATTGATTTGATTCTCAGCTTCATCCACTCTACTGTTGTTTTCCTGAAAAGTATTCTTTATTTCAATTAGTGTACCCTTCATTTCTGCCTGGATAGTTCTTATGCTGCTGAGGTCGTCTCTAAGTTCCCTGGGCATATTTATATTCAGTGTTTTGAACTCAGCGTGTGATATATTGCTTATATTCATTTTGTTCAGCTCTTTTTCTGGAGTTTTGATCTGTTCTTTCCTTTGGGCCATATTTCTTTGTCTCCTTGTTTTGGCAGCCTCTCTCTGTTTGTTTTTATGTATTAGGCAGAAATGCTATGACTCCCTGTCTTGGTAGTGTGGCCTAATATAGTAGGCGTCCTATAAGGTCCAGTGGAAAAGCCTCCCCATCAACCAAACTGGGTACTGGAGGTGCACCCTTTGTTTGGGCTGAGTACACCCTCCTCTTGTAGTTGAGCCTTAGCAGATCAATGCAAGGAATTTACTCAGGCCACTCAGCTGCAAAGATTGGAAATGATCACTGACCACTGACCTCCACCCTCCCTGGAGGATCAGCTGTGCAGGAGCAGGGTAGTAGTGCTCCAATATGGTCTGTAGCTGTCCACTGGGTACACTGGCTCTGGGGTTTCTCAGGTGGTACAGGCCAAGGTCAGGCCCCACCTGTGTTTTCCCTGGGGGTCACCCTGCCTGAGATATAAAGCAATCTGAGATGGCTGCTACTTGTGCTGGGTTTGCAGATTCCCAGGCAAAGCCAAGCTGTGAATCTAGGGTGGCTACTGCTAGTGTGGGGCCTGGGGCTCCCTGAGGCCAGCTGTTGCTTGTTCGAGAGGCTTTAGAAACTTGTGCAGCACAAACAAAGACCAGCCATTCATATGGAAAAGCAGCTTGAGTGGGCCCACAGGTTGGGTGAGGCAGAGTCTCTGGGGATCTCCAAAGCAGGTCAAATAGTTTTAGCCAGGTTGATTGAATCTCAAATATGACACCAGCTTCCTGGCTCCATGGCTCTCTAGGTGGGGAGGGCCCAGAAAAGGGACAATAGCCTCTGCTTGCCTTGATGCCAGACACCTCTGTCTCTCCCAGCATGCCACTGGTGCCTTCTAAACTGCCACCCCAGCACCAGAGTTCAGGGGGAGTGAGTCTGAGTAGATGAGTCTGTATGTGGGTTCTTTAAGAGGAACTGCTTGGGGCTCCAGAATTTTCTTTCCCTGCTCAATCCCTGCTGGGTTTTGCAGCCAGAAGCTGTGAGGACTTATCTTCCTGGCACTGGAATGCTGGGCTGGTAGGGGCCTGGTGTAAGGCTGGGACTCCTCACTTTGGAGTTATCCCTCCCAAGTTTTATCCACCCCATGCAGAGGTGGGACCAGCCCATTCCACGTTTTCACCCCTCCTACCAGTCTGGATGGGTGTGGTTTCTTTAATTCCATGCTCGTCAGACTTTCATGCAACTTGATTTCTGATGGTTCTGAGTGATGGTTTTTGCACACTTTAGTTGTGATTTTGATGTGACTGTGCAAAGAGGTGAGCCATGTTTACCTATGCCACCAGCTTGACCAGAAATGCTAGTTCCATATTTTCATGTCACAGAGGGAGAGTTAAAATAATTTGCTAATCATATACATCTGAGTTTAAATGGAGACTCATCCAGTTAAGAAATACATTTCCATTCAGCTTTTTGAAACTATTTTGGGGGCTATATTATAAATTACTCTCCATGAAGAATTAATAAGAAAGTCAACTATAGCTGGAAACATTATAACTCTGTGAATACTGTTGACATAAATGTGTTTTCTCTGAGCCAGAACTTCACCCTGCAAGGCTGACAGGGGCCCACAGCACTGAGCACAAGGCTCTGTGAGGTTCAGAGACTTGAGTAGTCATCGTCCTTAACCTCAAAGACTTGAAAGTTTATCATAAGCTGCTAAAAATTCAATATGTCTTTCATAAACTTTTCATCAAAAATGGTAGCCTTCAGCATTGTGAATGGCAATATCATTCAGAATTACCTCACATTTATTGTTAGAATTCTTCTTAATTCAAAATTATTTCTTTTTTTAGCTCTGCTCTCTGGGCAGCCAAGTCACCCTGCTAATCAGTCTAAACTTCCACAGCTTCCCAAACCGCAGATTCATCTGCAGCTCCTCCTCCTCGGAGATTTGCTGTCCCATTTGTTTTTAAGCTTTTTGAAAGAAAAAAAAACCCTCAGCTTTCCGTAAGAGCTGAGCCTTGTGGAAGTTTTGGAAATTTTAAATTGCAGTCGAGAGCCCCACTCACAGGTGAAACATTATCTGGTCATCTTGTCATTAGTGCTGACAGTTTTGGCTGAGGTCGAAGTTAAGAAAAATGCTGGAATGGACCTGGAAATAGTCATATGTTCCTCATCCGTCACCTCATTAATCACAAAGTTAACATTGTCTCTGAAACAATGCTGTTTTATTGTGTGGTAATCCTCATTTATAGTTAGAGCTACTAAACAATGTTTAAGTGTCCAGATTCTGCTCTATGCCCTGCCAGGCAGGGCCAAGACATGACAATAATGACATTATTCATTGATAATTAAAGCAGAAAGAAGAATTCTGGACAATGACCTCATTGTTATGGTCATCCAGGATGGAATATGAATATAAGAGGCTCCAAGCAGACCCATAATTAGTATCTTCTCTCTTTTTACTATTGTATCATAGCTTATGGCTAGATATACAATGAAATCAGAAAATATTAAATTTAAAGTGTGTACTTCAGTGTATTATCTCTGTTCACTGATGGCCAAGATATTTGATATCTCATCTCTAGCTACAGGTTGTGAGATCATACCAGTGTGTGATATCAATACAAAAGCCCATGGAGGAAACAGAGAAATGACAATGATGACAACTGGGCACAGTTCTGATTTATGTGCACACTATTCTAAAGTTAAACATAAACCACTTAGGGAGATGTATTCATCTTAATGGGTTGGAGTGACTATATATCATTAAATCCAGAGAGCAAATATATCTCCATGATTACTTAATTTTTACTCAGAGGCATCTTATTGTCCCAGAAGTACCTGATTATTCTTCTAAAAACATATAATTTAGATGTAAGTTTATGAATATACTTAATTATTCATAAAAATATATACATGCTATACTACAGAAAAAATGTGTAACCTATTTACTACCCACAAAATGTGTACATTTGAAATAAATATTTGTATTTATGAGTATTCTAAAAAAAGATGACAAAATTTGTCTCACATTTTTTAAGTTCTTGAAGTATACAAGAGTAAACACTTATGTTCCTATAGTTTGCTGGTCTTAATTTTTTTAAATAATTAAAAAAAAATAACACCACCTAAGATCACTTACAGTTTAATTTTGATATTATATGAGTTTGAGAAAAGAAACTCTACTTTAGTCATGTGAGAATATTCTGGACTTTTCCCATCTTCAAATATCACTTCAAACTGAGATTTAATTTGTGAAATTCACACTATTAAGGTTCTAACCATGGATACCCCAAATTTCCAAATTTTGGAAACAGTGGATCTGTTATTTCTTACTGTTTAAAAATGGACAAACCAAAGATATAGGGGAAAATTTTAAATTTTTAAAGCTAACAAGCAAAATAGAGACAGACTCACAGAGAAAGAGCAGGATGACAGCCACTGGGGAGGGAGACATTGCAGTTGGAGGGATGGAGCCAAAAGGAAAAATGACTCGTGGACATGGACCATAGTGTGGTGATTGCTGGGGGGAAGGGGGCTATAAAGGGAAAAATGGTAATGGAAAATATACAATAAAAATATAAAAAGATACAATAAAGTTAAAAAACAAAGTAACAATAATGCAGTATGACTATTTTGGCTATTAATATTGTGTTCCCATCAATTTTATGTTTTTTCCTCTTTATTCCTCAAAGTTGTTTCATCTAGTTTCTGATTCCAACATGACCAAAACTCCCTACAAAGATTAAATTTAATCTCCACATAATTAAATTATTGAGCATGTTATTTTATCTCTTTTCTTAAATTTTATTGTTGTTCAAGTACAGTTGTCTGCATTTCCCCCCACTAACTCCCCCACCCCAGCCATCCCCACCTCCCTCCCCTGATTCCACACCCCCCCTTGGTTTTGTCCACGTGTCCTTTACAGTTGTTCCTGAAAACCCTTCTACCCTTTCTCCCCCATTATCCCTTCCCACCTCCCCTCTGGTTACTGCCAGATTGTTCTTAATTTCAATGTCTCTGGTTATATTTTGCTTACTTGTTTGTTTTGTTGATTAGGTTCCACTTAAAGGTGAGATCATATGGTATTTGTCTTTCACCACTTGGTTTATTTCACTTGAACTGGAGAGCATTCTTTTATCTCTTTACATACTATGCTATCTTTCTTGAATAACTGCCTTCTATTTTATTAAACTTCTTCTTACTCTCTTATACCTTGACCATCCTTTCTCAGTCATTCATTCATAAACTCTAAAATTGTTTCCATTTCATATTTTTTATGTGGTCCTTTTACCTGTAAGTTAACTATTCCCAAGTAAGATGACCCATTCTTTTGGTTTCCTCTAGTATGATGCATACTACTTGTCTTTCCAACTATGATGGACATGACAGTCATTCATATCCTCACCTGACCTCTCTCCTGAGATCTAGATTCCTGTTTCCAACTGTATCTACTAACATTTCTTCCTTAACTTGTGTTAAGTTGAAATCCTATCTTATACTGGCTTCCTTCCTGTGTTCTCTATCTGCTAACAATATTGCCATCTCATAGCTATCTCAGGCATCTAAAAAGCATTGACTCTTTTCTCTAATTCCCTTTCACATTCAGCTGGTCATAAAATCCTGTCAATTTACTACTAAGACCATAGTATTACATCTCCCCTTCCCTTTTTGTTCCTACTGTCCTGTTCTGGCTCTTTCTCTTGCTACAAGGAATAAGTTGCTCGGCTGAACCACCAAGGTTGCCTAGCCAGTTAAGTGTCTCAGCAGGGACAAGTGAACACCAGTGAGTCCCTTGACACCAGGGTTTTCATTAGCCAGATAGTAATCCATTCTTTTATTTTATTAAAACTGGTTTTGTAGTTGTTATAGTTGTCTTTGTTTTCACATATGCTTTTGCCTGATTAATACCTGTGTTAGACATTATGGATAAAATTTTAACTAACTTTCTTTAGTCATCATCTGTGAAAATAATGTGTATCAATATATTATTTCATCAGAAGGGTCATCTTCCTAGCTTTTTACATGAAAAACTCTGCATTCACATTTGATATTTTCAAACCAGTCCTCAATAGACACAGTGAAGGTCATAAGCTATTAAAAGAGCTATCAAAAGAGAACTTTAAAAATTTTCATTACAAAATAAGACAGAAAGGAAAGTTAAAAGGAAACATTATTTAGCATAACAACTGTAGTCTTATTACTGCCAAAAGTACTTTCTAGAAGCATAGAGAAGCTCCAGACCAGGCATGAGACTGTCTAGGTCATCATGGCTTTATATTATGGTAATTCATCAAACCAGTCAAGTAATTATATCCTCATTTTGTAACACGCAAAGAAAACAACCCATACATTCCTACTTGAAATGTGTTTTCCTTAAATATATTCTGTTTACATTAACACAAATAGAGAAGAAAAGGAAGGCAGAAATCAGCCTGTACTGCAAATAGAACCCTTAGTTTTCTGAATTGTTACTGTGATATTTTTGATATAAAAATAGATATTGAATATACAGTAGTTACCCTCCCCCCAACCTGAGTGGTTTTACATTCTGAGGTTTCAATTACCTGTGGGTTTAAAAAAATTAAATGGAAAATTTCAGTAATGAGCAATTCATAAGTTTTAAATTGTGTGCCATTCTGAGTAGCGTGATGTCTACTCTTTCCCACCCCAGTTGTGAGTCATCTTTGTCCAGCATCTCCGTACTGTATATACTACCTGCCCATTATTTACTTAGTAACAATATTAGTTATCAGATCAACTATCATGGTACCAGCGAGTTTGTATTCAAAGAATTATTATTTTACTTATTAATGGCCCCAAAATACAAGAGTAGTAATGCTGGCAATTCATATAGGCCAAAGAGAAGCCATAAAGTGCTTCCTGTAAGTGAAAAGGTGAAAGGTCTAGGCTTAAGAAAAATCATATTCTGAGGTTGCTAAAATCTAAGGTAAGAATGGGTCCTGTATCTGTAAAATTGTGAGGAAGAAAAAAAAAGGTGCATCCTAGTTTTGCTGTCATACCTCAAACTGCCAAAGGTATGGCCACAGAGCATGCTACGTGCTTAGTTAAGAAGCATATATACTGTTCATGTCTCCCATCCACAAATGGTGTGTCACTCCTGGGGTCTCAGAAGGTTCCAAGGGTATAAAACAGTTTTATATCCTCTGTGGGCGATGGCAGGCTACTGTATTCCAGAGAACAGCCTGGCTCTGTGGAGTCACTGTGAGCAGATCTGTTAGAACATTTTGCTAAGTGAGGCGAAGGAGGACTTAGAAGTGAGAAACAGACTATTAAATCCACTGAGGTCAGAGGAGAAGGTGAGTTTGTGTGGGGCATGGTAGGGGCTTTGCAGGGGTCAGTGATGGGACAAATCTTCCACCCAGCATCTGAGGATCATACTGTAGTGAATGATGGGCATCTTTCTAAAATAGGGACATATAAAACCACTCTTCTAAAAGGATTAAATATCTTCATCTTCACTTTAGTTTTCTTAAAATTATAGTACTATGAATAAGATTTAGTGAATTCAGATATAGATTTATTTAACAAATCCCATACTGCCTCAGAAAATAATATCCAAAAACTAAAGATACCTGTTATTCAATATGGTGCAAATACCCTGTGTAAAATTCTGGATTTTCTATTTGCCTGGAAGAGCCATTATAGACACAGTGTTGGGGTGTAAATATTTGCAGAAATCCTGCTATTATTAAATTTCCATGCACTATTGTGAAGTTTTACTACTTTTGTATGTATTTAAAATGGTTTCGCTTCTGTTTTTTTTTTTTTTTTTTTTTTAATGGGAGAGCACTGCGATTAAAACAAGCTTAATTAAGAAACACCAAGTCCAAACAAGTTGTAATACTGTAACCATTTATATTGTCAGGACAAATATTGTAGCTGCCTTTCCTGCTTTCCTTTCCCATGAATTAAGCCTGATATGTCTGGCCAGGTTTTCTCCCAACAACAGAATCCCCTTGCTCTTGGGCCTTTTACATTTCTTAAATATACCATTTTGCTGCTCAATATGTTCCACATGTCCACATGAAATGGGGGAGCCATAGTAAATTCGACACTTCTATTAGGGCAAGTAAGAATACAGCATTTCATTGTTGTCTGGATAGCGCTTTCCATGTGAAATCCCCCGAGAGAATATTATATGGAATAGGATTTACATTCTTCCACCCTTTGTTATATACTTTTACATTTAGTAGCACTGTAAAACTGTATTCTCCATATTTGAGAATATTGTTGCAATGGTCTGTAAGAATGCACAGGTCTGTGTTACAAAACTGTTTTATACCCTTAAATTGTACCTACCTTGCTAAGTTATTACTCGTCATCGTCATTGTTTACATATTGACAGACAAAATAGTGCATATAAAGTATGGGGTCTGAACCCAGAATTTTGCTTGAAAGTGACTTTACTTTTTCTTAAACACTTACACAATATGTAAAATGAGAGTACTTAAAACTGCTTGAAATGCTTTACAAATACTAACTTATTTAATTCTATAGCAATACTGAGATATATGATTATTAGTCCATTTAATGGATGAAGAAATTGCATCACAAAGAGTTCAAAGCCACATGACTCCTAGTAGCAGGACGGGACCCCAAACCCAGGCAATATATTATTAAAGTCCATGTTCTTACCTTATTCTATTCTGCCTCTCCATTTACATAACCTTGGGCCATTCCATTAACCTTTCTCTGCCTTGCTTCATCTATAACATGGGACTACTAATTGTGCCTAGTTCAGAGACTTGTGAAACTTAGATGTGAAAATAACTGTAAAATGCTCAAAGCAGTACTTGGCATGTAGTGTTAACTATTTTTTTTTCTATCATTTTCCCTACTTGTCCTTTATTTCTTCCAAAACACTATGCCCTGCCCTAAGGAGAACTTTGCACGTGCAAGCTGGAGGTCTCTCCTCCCCAGCTCCAGCCCTCCGCACAGCCATCCCCAGTCTATCCCTGCACTGGTAATGTCAGTACTGTCCCTTTCTCAGCGAAGCCTGTCCTGACCCTTACCCTGGGTGGTTCCCAAGAAAATAAAGCCTGAAGAAAAGCATATGCTTTTTCTATTATGCTGGATATTTTCTTGGGAAGTGCAATGCCAGGGAAGTGGGAATGAGGAGAGTGAAAGCCAGGCATTAGAAGAGACAGATAGAAATGCAATAGAGCACAGTACTAAGCCGGCCCAGCTCTTGACAAGCTGGTTGTTCCTTCTCCCACTGTATCTTCCAAGATTTCTGATAAGCACCTGGAGGGTTATCCTCAGGGTTAGGAAAGGATGAGAATTTATTCTGCTGGTTCTTGTTTCCCATTAGTCAAAAGTGCTCCATGAGGCTCTAACTCCTTCACACCTCAGTGTGCATGCCTGGATGCCAAGCAGGCCCACTCTGGTGTTCGCTCTTTAAACAGCATCAGCTCCACAAGGTAAAAGATTAGAAGTATTTTGCAAAGCTTGAAGGTAAGACAAGGTCCATGCATAATTTACAGTCAAGCGAGGACTCAAACAGCCACCCCTGCAGGCTCCAGGGTGTATAATAGTGACTGTTGGAGGCAACAGTGGGAGCGATTTGGCCTCATGATTCCTGGAAGGTAGAGATAAAGTATCTCCTGTTATAAAGTCTGGTGCCCAAATTGATGAGAGGAGGTGTGAAATTCTGGCCAGTAATTCCTGTTGAACACATTTATAAATCTGTTTCTTTTCCTTTATGCTATTTGTTATAGTTTAAAATTGCATTTTTATTTTGGAAAACTACTTACGTGAACTCTTGTTTCCTTTACTAGACTGAAAAATTCCTTAAGGGTAAGGAGGGTACAATAGGTTCAGATCATCTGGATTTGAATGCTGATCCTGCTAATTACAAACTGCATGTGTCCTTGGGCAAGTTACTCAATACCTCACTTCTCAGTGCCCCATTTCTGCACTAGCACATTGGGATAAAGAGAGAACTGCTGTGAGTATTAAAGGAGAGGCACTCAATAAGTGTTAGCTGTTGTCACTGTCATTGCCATCATTACCATCATTGTACCTGAGGCAATCACAATCAGCACAGTGCCCGCAGAATAGCCTCTTTACTAAGAGAGTGTGAGAGCCACGAAGACTGAGGTTTTGGTATTCTCCATTGATTGCCATGCCTACAACTTGCAAGAATTAGAAACACAAGGTGTTCCAATAAGAATGGTTCCAATCAGAGTGGTTAGATGAGAGCATGAATGGCAATATGTCTGTTACATTTGTGTTCTTGAAAGTATATCTTATACTCACTTAGGAAACATTTTACAATAGTCAAAGCAGTTTTTCCAATAATGAGCTATTAATTTTTCATTGTACTTGTCAAGGTTGATCTCCAGGACATATCCTTAAGTTAAAAAACAGAACAAAACAAAACAAAGCACAATATTGATGGCATAGATTGACTCCTAAGTATATGAGACTATTTCTTGTACTATAAATGGTTGCTTTGGGGCATATAAAGTTTAATGTTACTGAGCCTCCTTCTTTGGATTAATGAGGCGAGACACTTTTGTTCTGTCTTGAATAGAGATGGATACAAATAGAAGTGTGTTTTTTCCAATATTAACATATGCCTTAATAGTGTAAATTACTGCTCTTTCCTCTTGTACTAAGACATGTAATAGGTTTTTGAGATTAACCACTGTGCCCTTTTTTGAATGACTTTTCTGCAAGCACATACATCTTGATCAGAAGTTTACATTTCACAAACAGATCCTGTTTTTTTGTGTCACACTGTGTAACTCATCACTGAATGATGGGGACTCACAAAGACCTCCTGCCTGAATCAAATGGAAACTTACATGCCATGAAAATAGTTGTTAGCAGCTCCATTTATTAGCTAAGCAATCTTAGCAAGTTCATTTTATTCTTTGAAACTCAGTTTACACTTCTGTAAATCGGGCCATCAATACTAATCTTATGGAGACAAAATATCATGAAAGAAAATATACTACTTATGTGATACCAGATCCAGCATACTGACCTCTGACTAATGTGGGAAGATTTATATACTTATTCTGATTTAAGAGTCAAGAGCTTTTCGTTTGCTTGTTTATGTAAAGCAGTGGTGAGAGGAGGAGAAAAGGGCATTTCAGGAAAAGTTGTGGCACAGGTTAGACCCAGCAAGTCCACGCCTGGTAGGTTTCGCCCACAATGACTTGTATTCGGCCTGTCAAAACAGGGACATGGAGAGAATGGATAGCAAAGATGTGGTGCACAACAGAGTGTTATTCAGCCATGAGAAAGGAGGGTGTCCTCCTATTTAAAACATGGATGGACCTTGAGCACATTATACTAAGCGAAATAAGTCACACAGAAAAACAAGTACTGTATGATATCATATATATGAAGAAATCTAAAAAAGTTAAACTTTAAGTAAAATAGAAGTTTCCAGGGGTTTGGGACAAGAGGATAGGAATCCTGGTCTTGAAGGGTACAAACTTGTAGTGAATAGCATATAAACCACAGGTACTAGTGGGCAGTCTAATAATACAGAAAATCATATTGCACTATAATTATGTGATGTGATAAGTATCACTCTATTGGCCATCTTGTTACGCTATATGAATAGATCAGAAACACACTGCACACCTTAAACTTACATAATGTTATATGTCAGATTTATTCAAGGAAAAAAACACAGGAAAGACTTTAAGCTTGTCTGGTGTTCTGTTACTGCTACAATAAATTTTACCAACAAAAAGCAGTATTTCCTGAGCTACTTTAATGATACAAAAGAAAAAAGATAGCAGTGTGGACTCAGGGACGTGTCCAGCAGTTGCTGACTTCTGGTCTGTGCTTGCGAACTGCGATAGGGCACTACTTCTTGACGAAGTTGCCTCATTTTATGTTATTAATTTGCAAATACTGAGTTGTTATTTTCTCTTCAAGAGTTATTGTCCCAGGGATCAATGAGTTCCATAATTGCTTTTGCTGTCTTTGCCCTTAGCAATTACTCTTTTGTAGTCGTACTCCTTGACTCCTTTGTAAGGAAAAAAAGCCTGTGCTCATTATCACAATACAATGCACAACACTTGTAACTGCTTGTCCACAGGCAATACCATCATCAAACACCCCGAAACAACAAACCTCAGCCTAGAGTTTTCTAGGACTGCTGCACTCAGTGTTTTTACATTAGAAGACATTCCTCTTAGATTAATCAATGAACTCTTTTTGAGAATTTATTGGCCAGTGTCTTTCATAGTCGTGGAGGAAGTGTAATAATAAAGAAACTACCAGAGGAATTAAGTAGTTCATGAACACTGGTATGACTTTCCTCTTTAAAAAAATTTTATGAGAAATTTTTTATTTCCAAATGTACCTTGTCACATCCAGCACGCTGGGGATTTATTTTGCTTAAAAGGATTAACTAAAGTCTAGATTTTTAAACAGGTGAATTATTTTAATATTTAAAAGACCATCAGCAGCCAAGTATAGTTATGGCAAGAGACCAAGTAGCTCAGGGTAAGGTTACAGGTTTTCATGGAAGGAGGAGCGAAAAGACTCTGGTAAACCCCTTCCCAGTTCTAGTCCTATTCTGCCAAAAGTGCACAGACAAGAACTCTAATGGGTGTACATTTATCTCTGTTTTGCTTGAAAAATTTATAAAGAAGACCACCTTTAAGTGATCAGGATTGCCTTTTACTTCTCCAAGCACGCAAACAGGAAGCAAAGGATTCTTCCAAGCAGGAAGGTGACGGAATCCTCTTGGCTATTATTGGAAGACATTATTAGAACACACTGGTCAATATGTTTCTCACGGCTCAGTTCTATACCAAATTCTCCTCTAAGCTTCAGCGAGCCCCGCTGTAATATTCTGAGGATGAATTTTCAATCTTAATTCAAAGAGCTTCATCCAGACCTAGAACCAAAAAATAGTCAAATGCAACTTGGAGGCTTTTTTTCCCCTGTTTTTACAGCCACAATTTTTTGAAATAGTCACAGTAGTCCTAGGATACTTGAACATTCAAGTGATAATTTTTTCATTACTTTAATATTTCTGTAGACTTCAGAGAAAAATAGTTATTTTTATTTTTTCTGAATATTTTCTTTGCTTTTTAACTGACCATTTTTTCCCCATCTGGCATGCTCTCCCTCCCTCTCCACCTGATAAAAAGGATCAACTCAAATTTTGCTACTGTTCTGGTTCACTCCAAAAGAGCATTGCCATTGCCCAGTCTCACATTTGCATGAGATTGGGCATTGCCTTTGGTAGAGGTATTGATTAAGCAGTCGATTGAAAATATGCCCTGATAAACTTGTTGAGGAAGAAAAGGGACCCTATCTATTTTTTTCCTTGGCTCTCCAGTGTTGAACCTATTATGTGTTCAGGAGATGCTTGCTAATTCTTCTCTTGAAAGTAAATAGAACTAAAGGAAAGTTAGAGAATCTTAAGGACAATCCAATTTATTATTGTTAGTGCACGCGTGTGTGTTACCAGTGGGAGTAGGGGTAGAAGGTAGGTGGTAGAGGAAACTTTGGTCTTTCACTTCAAGCAACTATAGTGAAGTGAATACAGTTCAGCTTACAGGATTACAGTGGGAAAAAGAGAGAAGGATCAAGTGCACTTATGTAACTTGTTAACAGTGGAAACAAATTCTAGTATGTTCTCACAGCTTCTATTATGCTTCCTTACTGAGGTCAATCCATGGCCTTTACTTAAAATATAGTCTTTTGTACTTAATGTTTTTGTATATTTAAAATACTGTGTACTGATAATCATTACACCCCTAGTAGGCACCCCAAAATTTTATCCGGTGATTCAGCAGTGAAGGAGAGTGGAATGTCCTTTATTTTTATAACTTATTCCAATTACCGAATTCATAGTACTCTTATACCCCAGATGTCCCTGTCCAGTTAACTTCATTCACATCCTACAGTAAAACTCTGGGAAAGGGACCTTCTCAGGAAATTAACCTGTCCTCTCACAGCTTATGCCTGCTGACTCCTCCCTCCCCATAGGAAAACTGACTCAGTGAGTTTCAGAAGGTGTCTTTAGAGGACACAGGGTTGACTACACTCGTAGTAACTTATTTTTACTCTTTGTCTCCCTATGTTACATGGAGTCATCTATAAATCATTATTACCCTATTAGATTAACAGAATATATAAATAGTTCCAATAAGACATTTTAGCTAATTACATGATAGATTAGCCAAGTTTCTCCTATGATAGAGTTCTATAAGAGAAATTTATAATGTCTGTAGTCCATACAGAAGTGTAGACAGATTTAGATAGAGGTGATGTAGACCTAGAATTCCTACATGTTTTGTAATTTGCCTGTCTCTGATTTAACTGTGCCTATTAACTTTTATTTTTAGTGTTCAGTAGTCAAGGCTTATTACTTTGCTATAGAAAATATGTTTTATTAAATTGTGACACTATTACCCATGTCACCTATTTCCCCTCTACCCCAGTATCCTCTTAGAGCCAGCTCTTTCACCTTCACTGGCCTGCACCACATTGTTGTCTGTGTCTATGGGCTGTGGATACATGCATATATGTTCTTTGGATAATCTGTTTCAGTCCCCTACTGCCTCCCCTCTGAGATCTATCAGTCTGTTCCATGTCTCCATGCCTCTGGTTCTATTTTGTTCATCAGTTTATTTCACTCATTAAACTCCACATATAAGTGAGATCATATGGTATTTGTCTTTGGCTGGCTGTCTTATTTTGCTTAGCATACTAATCTCCAGGTCCATACATGCTGTTGCAAAGGGTGAGAGTTACTTCTTTTTTATAGCCGTGTAGTATTCCATTGTGTAAATGCACCGCAGTTTTCTACCCACTCATCTACTGATGGGCACTTAGTTTGTTATTATTTTGTATATTGTAGCACTTAATTGGATATTTTAATTTATAGAATTTTCTCAATGTTTGTATACTATAGAAATAAGCTATCTATGACATTAGTAGAATTGATTTTCAGGCAGACTACTAAATAATCTCAATGGCTTATCTTTGATGGAATAATTACATAAAAACATTTGTTTGATTTTTACAGTCTTGAAACCCTTCATCTTTTTCAGAATGTGAAATTAGAATAGAATAATTCCACTTTCCCCAAATTTTGCAATACAATGTCAATTCATATTTATTGAACTTGCATGGTATGTTAGGCATAATTTAGGGTACTGGGGAATATGTACAATGAAATTAGATTTCTGATATTTTCTAAAACTTATTTTACGTAGAAATTTTAGGTTGATGTAAGCAATAAAATGGACCACAGAATTTATGTTAATGTACTTAGAAAATGTACATTGACACATGATAAAATGGACCTACACTTTCATACATATCTTGTATCTAGTTGTTATTTTAGAACATTTTTTTACTTTTTATAAGTAGGATCCTTCTGGTTCCAACATAATATCATTCAGCCTTAAGTCTGTGGACTTGTAGTTATTTGCAAAACTATTATGAATTATTTGAAATATTTGCGGTACATAAATAAGATAAATGCCTTATTTCATTTATTTCAATGTTTGTAATATTTGTCTATCATGACACTGAATCTCTAGTCCTTCTGCCAAATATAACCACAAAACAGTATTCTTATTTTCCTAGGAGTCCTGGGAATTTGTACCACACTTCTTCAAGTAAATACATGTGTAAATATGTGAGCTTCGCAGTCCCCTGAAGACTCTGGTTTTCCTTTCTTGGCAAGGGAAATGAATTCTAAAACCCTGAATCATTTACTGAGTATGCTTTCCTTCTGATCTCCCAGAGGGCTGGTCTACAAAGTGCCAAAAGACGTGCTCATTCTAGAGAGACCAGCAGCCCAGGTCTCTCTGCAGGGGGATTTGATAAATGTTAATGAAAACCCCTATGGCTCAGCTATAGACAAGTTAGTGCTCTGGTAAAACAGGTCCTTTGTGGTTCTCCTAATATATAAGTAGATCACCATGTCATATAGTTTTTCCTGAAGCTCCTTATGCTTGACCTTAAGTATAACCTATCACACTTATCATCATTTAGAGGTGGTGAAGATGAAGTTGTAAGACTGACAGGCAGTATGAATGAAGCTGCTTCTCTGTAGTCTTTATTTAAAATGTGTTTTTTAAAAATAGAAAGGGTGGGGTTCAAGGTTGGACAAGAAGAGTTAATAAAAATAAAAACAAAAGGTGTGAAATTAGATAGCCACTTTGAAATCTCATGTTTTCCTTCTGGTCAACGTTGTATCCACAGGGCTGCAAAGTATCTGAGTAAGCTTGCTATAACCACAGTTAGCATTTTATGAACATATAAAAATTTAATCATGAGTGAATGAAATAATCAATGAAAATGTTAATAATTATTAATCACTGTACAGCTTAAAATTCAGTGTTGACTCTGGCTAATAAAACATGCTATCCATTGATAGAATCCAGTATGATTAAGGAATCTACCTATATCTTGAATAATAATTATTACAGTTTTCCTTGTCAAATAGCTTGGCAGATAAGTATCTCTCTCTTCTTGTTCCTATTTTTCACTCTCAGTCAAAACTGAGTAAAATCTATGTATTTTTTAAAACATACTTTGCTAAGAACCATTGTAGAATCTATGAACACAGGTCATAAAATTCATGGTTTGGGCAATGTGATTTTTCTTCTTTAAATGACTGACAATTTTTTTTTTGGATTGTTTGTTTTAAGGAAAGATCAAACCTCAATTTTGCCCATCCTTAAAAGCTGAAAAAGAATTATTTTAAGATTCAGTAAAGTTCATTCCAGGACCTTTTATGATATCTATGCCTCCCTGGAGAGAGGGCAGGAAATGAGAGCATTCTGAACATGACCGCTCTCCCTCCCTCTCAGGATCCTGAGGCCTCGCAGAAGGGCCTCTGTCATCTGAGAACTCCCTTGAACCCCTGCCCACAGGCACCTTTTCTCATTGCCTCACTTACACCGCTTCTACACAAATGAACCCTTTTAAACCAACCTTATTGAGTTATTCATTACAAAACCAAAACAAACACACAGTTTTGTCAAAAACAACCCATCGGATGATTTTACTTGCATAGGCTTAACTAGCTCACTCAAATCGATGGAATCATTGTGTGTATACAGGCACAGCTTAAAGGACTAGAACTGATGGTTTAAAATATAAAGAAACATTACACTTTTTTATCATCTAGTTTTAAAACAGGACATGTAGGTATGAATAGTACTGCAAATTATCAAATATCTTTGCAATGGTGTCGCATGATTTGATATTGCTGATATTTAAACGCTTCTGACCTGAAAAAAAAAATGCCAATTTTGCGTGCTTCAATCTGACACACAATGGAAAATAACTCCCTAATGTAGGCTGACATTTGGTAAAATCTGGAGTTATGTTAAGCTAATTAAAAGAAGGAAGAACATGTCACAGGGGTGGTAGCAGAAGTGTCCTCTTTGGATTTGGAAGCGGAGGTTTAGGGTGCCACACACACTTCTGTCATTTAGTGGTTGTGTAAGTCTTAAGCAATTCATTAATCCCTTTTGATCGTCAGTTTTCTCTTAGATAAAACAGAAATAATAATAAAACCCTTGATAATTGTAAGAGAGGCAATGTATGTGAAAGTAATTTGCAAACCATAGAGAGTCATAAAATCCAAGATAATATGCAGACTTCTGTTTAATACTGTCTAGCAAAAATAAGATGAATAATGAGAATAGCAAGAAAACTTTTCTCTTGTATAGTAAGTGATTCCTATCATAAAATGAAAAAATGTAAAATATTATACTTGTTGCTTTATAAGACAGACATCCCATGTGCATTTTTAAGCCATGATATCTGCCAATAAAATTCCCAGGCTAGGCCATTCCTTTCCTATGAAGGCAAGTCACACCACTCCCAAACTTCGTGCAAACTGTCAGTACCATCTAAAAATACTCCTGCATATTGGAATTAATGCTTCCCACTTTGACATTACAATATCGTTTTTATATCTCAGTGCTTTCCTCTAAGAATGATTTTATTAATGCTCATTTTTGGTGCAAGACAAAAATCTTTGCAAATATTTGTTCTTGTTTTTCTTTGGAGCTATGAAAGGAGACTTCTGGCTGTTGAAGGAGGGACAGGATGTCTTTCTGGGGCTGTAGTTGTATTTGGCTTGATCCACTGAAGGAGAGACAGTGCTCTTAGGTGCCAATATTTGGTTAAGAGCTAAGAGCAGAAAAATAGCTACTTTGGTAATTCAAGTGACACTTTCTTGTAGGCAAGTGAGAGAATAACAGTCTTATGAGCTAAATAATATTTCTATTTTTACTTCCCAGCTCTGAATAGTCTTCATGTAAATTTACTCTAATTTACTTCACGATATATAATTGAAATAACAATGTTGAGCCTCTTGGGTGGGTTAGTTTTTCAATGTAAGTGTATCTGTACTGAAGAGTAAAATAGGACAAGGGTGTGACTTCTCATGAACTATGGACCTAGGTAAAGTGTACAGATAGCAGGAGTAATTTATTCTTCACTTTTGTGTTTTCTGCATAAAATATCATGATCATGCTTGATATTTGCAGTTCAAACAATAATGATACTACTATAGTTATATATCATATAGAAGACACTTATACTATAAAGAACTAATTGTATAGTCTTATCCTTAGCAAACTTATCAACCAAGTTTAAGTCCAGTAATATTATTATTATGGCAAGCTAATCCACTATAGCTCTCTTCCAAGACATTTAGAAGAATTGATAATAATTGCAATAAAATTGATTACACATTATGTCTGCAAACTATACCAGAGTAAACATTAAACCCACAGCAGAGTTTCATAGAATGTATTGTACAGAATAAATGTTCTACTGTGCAGTGATAGGAATTTTGCCAGGAAATGGTCACAATTTCAAATATTTAGAAAACCCAAATGTAAACAAAGTCAAATTTTCTTTATTCTGAACTTTTATCTTAATAAGTATCATGTATCTCTAAGGAGGAGATATACATTTATGAAAATTATTTGACTACTGGATAACTATTAGACTTTAGAAAACATTGATTTGGAAACATAATATGCAATAGAAATCAATACAAATCAATAGGGGTCAAAGTAAGTTTACAGTCGTAAGGACACAAAACAGAGTTTATTCTTTATTAATTATTTATTATTTTCCATTTGAAGAACTGTAAACCTACTTTACTACATCCTATATTTGAAATTATTTGAAAATTTGATAGTCTTGAAATTAAACTCCCCAAACTTCCCTGAAGTACTTTTTCAATATGACTGAATATTATGTTATATATTTAACATTATTAAATGATAGCTGCATAGGTTACTACATCAGTGCACTATACAAAAATGTGGATATTTGCCTCTTCTTAAAGCTGGCTGACTGATCTCTTGTATTCACCTCTACTCCTCTGAGAAAAGCTTCATGACAATTATAATACTGAGATTAACCTCATGAAAATTACAGTCAGAAGATGGACATAGAAAGCCATAAACACCAAAAATACTAAGTAATAAATGTAGAGTACTTCAACAGACTTGAAAGCTAAAAGTTGATGGACATCAATTAAATTAAATAGCTGAATGAAGAAGGCTAAAACCCAAGCTTACAGAATTTGGTGCCAAAAACAAAGATAATCTGCACCAGAAAACCCATAAAAGCCTCAAGAACTGAGGCTAGTACAGGCATCTGAAAATGGTGCATAGTTGGAGTTGAAAACTAGATGATCAGTTGAATTCCTGTATATACATTAGTGCTCCCCAGATCCCCACAACAGCAGCACACATTTTATTTCCTAATTAAGAAAAGCTTATTTTCTGACCACAGTGAACTAGAAGGTCTTGAATTTAAGGATACCAAACAGAGCTGAGAACAAGATGGTGGAACTGAACACAGGAAAACTGAGGAAACCTTTTCCCATTGGATTCAAGAATCTCTGCAGAATTCTTATAACCGCCAGGCTAACCATGGGCAGATTTCTTCCTGACCTACAAATATTCAAAGCATCTGAGAAACATAGAAGTTAAAAAAAAAGCAACAAAAGAAACGTGGGGGAAACAAAGACAATCCAAAAGGCAGAAAAAATAGTTTTTAAATCCTACTATGAAATGTCTTTCAGGAAGGAAGTAAAGGTACTATATTTATGAAACAAGAACACAGTGCTATATAAAAGAAATGTGCAAGAACAAAAATGATATCTTACAAATTAAATACATGAGAACTTAAGTACTCAAAACCAGGATTGGAAGATAAAGTTGAGAAAATCTTCTAAAGAATAAAATAAAATAACAAAAGAGAAAACACTGGATGTGAGTAAAAAAATTCTTTTGTTAAATTGAAAACTTTATTTTTATAGAGCAGCCTTCGGTTGGCAGAAACAGTTAAGGGGAAGGTACGTACAGAGATTTCTGACATACCCTTGCTGCCACATATGCCTAGCCTTACCCATTATCAATATTCTCCACTAGAATGGTACATTACTTACAAATGATGAACCTATATTGAAATAGCATAATTGCCCAAAGTCCATAATTTACATTATAATTTACTCTTGGTGTTGTATATGCTGTGGGTTTATACAAGTTTGTGACATGTATCCATCACTCTGTATCATGCAGAGTATATTCATGGCCCTAAAATTCCTCTGTGCTCCACCCATTCATCCCTGCCCCTGCTCCAACCCCTGGCAACCACTGATCTTTTTACTCCCTCCAGAGTTTTGCCGTTTCCAGAAAGTCATATAGTTGGAATTATACATTATGTAGCCTTTTTAGATTGACTCCTTTCACCTATTAATATGCACTTAAGGTTCCTCCTATCTTTTCACAACCCAATAGCTCATTTCTTTTCAGTGCTGAGTAATATTCCATTGTCTGGATATAACAGTTTATCCACTCACCATTATCTATTTTGTGATATCACAAAATGTTACTGAAGGACACTTTGGTTGCTTTCAAATGTTAGCAGTTATGACTAAGGCTTCTGTAAATAGCCATGTGCAGGATTTTGTGTGGATATATTTTCAACTTCTTTGGATAAATGCTCAAAGACTAGAGATGCTGGGTCATGTGGTATGTGAATGTTTAGTTTTATAAGAAGTCACCAAACTATCTTCAAACTATAATCCCAAATTTCATTTCTGTTTTTCCCATATGCCACATTAATTTGTTAATTTGTTGAGACTGTGACTGTAATGCATAAAGTATAGTAAAGCATATGGCCCACTGTGAATTGTTACACATATGTAAGAGGTGATTATTTGTGGTATTAGTCCAGTTTTGTCACCAAATTACTTTGTGCCCTTGGGCAAAATACTCACTTTCTCTGACTCTCACTTTCCTTCTCTATGTGAAAACTTGTTAATGTCCAGGGATTGGATATACTGTAGTGAAAGAGTGAAGAAATATGTGCAGAGCCTATGTGACAAGGACATGTGTCATACTCATATTCCAAGGAAAAAAACAAGAAGGTACACCAAGAAACAAGAGTACCCTAGAACTGCCATTCAGGTGACATAAGATGATGAAGGACCAGAATGTTTAATAACTGGGGAAGAGAAGGTGAATTCAACACCAGAATTAACCCAAAATGGATAAAAGACTTTCATGTAAGTCATGATACCATAAAAGTCCTAGCAGAAAACATAGGCGGTAAAATTTCGGATATCCCACATAGCAATAATTTTGCTGATTTATCATCTAGGGCAAGGGAAATAAAAGAAAAAAAAAACAAATAGGACTCTTTCAAGTTAAAAAGCTTTCATATGGCTAAGGAAACCATCATCAAAATGAAAACGAAACTATATGGGAGAACATATTTGCCAATGATACATAGAACAAAGATGAACTCTCAAAAATACACGAATATCTTATGTGAGTTAACACCAGGAAGATGAACAATGCAATTTAAAATGGACAAAGGGGGTTTGCAGGCAAGTTGAAGCATAGGTAGATATACTTTGCTTCCTTGCAAAACCAAAAGGAACAACTAATTTAAAAAGAAAAAATAACCAGAACTGCCAGAAAATTGAACTTTATGGAAGTCCAACAACCAAGAAGTTAAAGAAAAAATATTCATCTAGACTGGCAGGGGAGGTGCAGATGCACAGCAAGGTGGCATATGCCACAGGCAAGGCAGTGGCTGGCAGATGGGGAGGTCCCAGGTTTGCATGCGTATGAACAAAGAGGAACAACTGGGGAGCGAGACAGACTATGCAACCCTGGGTTCTGGGAAAATAAAGCCTCAAAACCTCTGGCTGTAAAATCCTGTGGGTGTTGTGGTAGCAGGAGAAACTGCTAGTCTCACAGAAGAGTCTGTTGGAGGAGCCCATTAGGTCCTAGAACATACACAGGCCTACCCACCTGGGAATCAGCACCTGGAAGGGTGCAATTCATTTGTGGGAAGCAGAAGTGACTGAAAGTGGGTGAGAGCTGAACAAGTGGCATTGTTCTCTCTCTGACCCCTCCCACACATACAGCATCAGAATGTAATGAAGTGGAGTGCTCTGCCCTGGCGAATACCTAAGGCGCCACCCCTTACTACATAACAGGTATGCCAAGTCAAAGAAATATGGCCTATGTGAAAGAGAGATCAAAACTCCAGAAAAAGAACTAATTGGACAAGGATATAGCCAACCTATCAGAAGCACAATTCAAAACACTGGTAATTAGGATGTGCACAGAAATGATTGAGTACCATAAGAAATAAAGGAAGAAGTGAATGCTATGCAAAGTGAAATAAAGGAAAATATACAGGGAATCAATAGTGAAGGGAAGGAAACTGGGACTCAAATCAACAATTTGGAACAAAAGGAAGAAATAAACAGTCAACTGGAAGAGAATAAAGACCCAAGAATTCAAAAAATGAGAAGCGTTGGAATGTCTGGAACAATTTTAAATGTTCCAACATCTGAATCATAGGGGTGCCAGAAGGAGGAGAGGAAGAGCAAGTAATTGAAAACTTATTTGAAAACATAATGAAAGAAAAATTATCCAAACTGGCAAAGGAGATAGACATACAAGTCCAGGAAGCTCAAAGAATCCCAAACAGGTAGGACCCAAAGAGGAACACACCAAGACACAGCATAAATTGCCAAAGATTAAAGATAAGGAGAGAATCTTAAAAGCAGCAAAAGAAAAGGAGACCATTACCTACAAAGGAGTTCCCATAAGACTATCAACTGATTGCTTAAAAGAAACCTTGCAGGCAAGAAGAGGCTGGAAAAAAGTATTCAAAGTCATTAATAGCCAGGACCTACATCCAAGATATATAGCTTTACTCTATGCAGTAAAGCTATCATTTAGAATGGAAGGGTAGATAAAGTGCTTTCCCGATAAGGTAAAGCTAAAGGAGTTCATCACCACCAAGCCCTTATTATATGAAGTGTTAAAGAAACTTATCTAAGAAAAAGAAGATCAAAGCTAAGAAAAAGATCACACTAAAATGAAAACAAACTCACAGCTATCAATAACTGAACCTAAAAAAGCAAAAACAAAACAAAACAAGCAAAAAACTAGAACAGAAATAGAAATCATGTGAAGGGTTATCAGTGGGGAGGGGGAGGGAGGAGAATGGGGGAAAAGATACAGGGCATGAGAAGCAAAATTGACATGTGCAAAATAGACAGGAGTAGGTTAAGAATAGTATAGGAAATGGAGAAGCCGAAGAACTTACATGTATGACCCATGGACATGAACTAAGGTGGGGGAATGATGGTGGGGGGTGGGGTACAGGGTGGAGGGGGCTAAAGGGGAGAAAAAAATGGGATAACTGTAATAGCATAATCAATAAAATATACTTAAAATAAAAATTAAACTTAAAAAAATTAAAAATGGGAAAAGAACCTGAATAGGTATTTCTCCAAGAAGGATACTTCTCCAAGAGGGCCCATAGACATATGAAAAAATGCTCAACATCACTAGCTATCAGAGAGATACAAATTCAAACCACAATGAGATATTACCTCCCGCTTGCCAGAATTGCCATCATTAATAAACCAATAAAGAGAAAGTGCTGGTAAGAATGTAGAGAAAAGGGAACCTCAGTTCATTGTTGGTGGGAATGCAGACTGGTGCAGCCACTGTGGAAGAGAGTATGGAGTTTCCTCAAAAAATTAAAAAAGGAACTGCCTTTTGACCCAGAAATTCCATTTCTGGGGATATACCCTAAAAATTCCAAACACCAGTTCAAAACAATTTATGCACCCCTATGTTCTTAGCAGTACTATTTACATAGCCAAGATTTGGAAACAGCCTAAGTGCCCATCAAGAGATGAATGGATTAAAAAACTGGGGTACATATATTCAATGGAATACTATGCAGCAGGAAGAAAAAAGGAACTCCTACCTTTTGGGACAACATGGTTGGAACTGGAGACTATTATGCTAAGTAAAATAAGCCAGTCGGTGATAGACAAATACTATTTGATGCTCCTTATAAAAGAAGTCTAATGAAGAAAATAAACTAATGAGCAAAACAGAACCAGAGACATTGAACTGTTGAACAGACTAACAGAGCCAGGGGTGGGAGGAATAGTGGAAAGAAAGGGAAGGGGTTAGGCAAAGAACATGTACGAACAACCCTGGGCACAGACAACAGTAAGAGGATTGACTGGGAGCAGTAGTAGTGCTGGGAGGAAGAGCACAAAGGGTGAAAAACCGGGACAACTCTAATAGAATGAATAATAATAATAATAATAATAATAATAATATATAACAAATTTTATATAGTTTGTACTATACACATAAAGTGCAAAGGGACATAATTTTTGTATTAGATATAGAAAAAATAGCTATGAAATCCACATACAAAATTAAGCAGGATATTAATCCTTAACTGATAGTGAAAATTAGGAGTCAAGATACTAACTTTTAGATAATAACATTGTAATAACTCTGTAATATACAATACTTGGTTACTATCGTTATAATTTTTTTCTCTCCTTCACCTCTGCCTTCCTTCCTTCCTCCCTCTTTCTCTTCACTTTTCTCTTCCTTCCTTCCTTCCTTCCTTCCTTCCTTTTCTCTTTTGCCTTTGTTCAAATTTTCAATTTATTGAAGAAATCTCTATTTTACTGGCTAATGCTATTGGTAGTCATTGTTTGTTTGTTCCATACCAGATAAGATCCACCTCATTGAAAGTGTTTGTGCAAATGAATGTGAAGTTCTATTGATACAATATTTTTAAACAAATGTTTGCAGAAATGTCATTGTCCTAATGAAGAAGCTGAAGCTGAAAGAGACTAAGGAATATGTATAAATATTAATATAGAATATTCCTTATATATTATTGATATGGATCTATTTCATATATATTATGTATATATTTATATATTATTAATACAATGAGTTGGGTTAATTTATACTAGAATTTGAGGCATTTAAAAGTTTGCACATTTTACATTACTAGAAAAATACTCATTCTAGATGAGAGTATAACTGTATTCATGTACTCTTTTTGAAAGTAAAAATAGTCCTTTTTAATCAGTTCTAAGAGTGTAGCACCAACAGGGCAGAGGTTATGCAGGAGAAGATTTCCCCAGGAGGTCCTTGTGGAAGAAAGAGAAGGAGAGGGGGGAAGAGAGAGAGAGAGAGAGAGAAGAGGAAGGAAGGAAGGAAGGAATGACGGAAGAAAGGGAGGAAGGAAGGAAGGAAGGAAGGGAGAGAGAAAAGGGGAGGGGAGGGGAGAGAGGGAGGAAAAGACATGCTAATGTCTTTACACTATTTTGAAGTATTTAACAATATTTTGTTTTGAAGCAGCTCTGAATCTATAGCACAGTGTCAGTGTTCTGTTTCATTCAGTGGTGAACAATAATCCCCAAAGCCAAGCAACAGATAAATGTCATTATGTTAAAGGCAATGTCTGAGGCTCCCTGAAACCAAGAGCTTCTCACAAAACACATTGTATGCACATGTGTCATACAACACGGCTCGGGGTATGAAATGGTCCCAGGGAAATGCAATATTACATACTTTTTGAAACAACAGAGAAAGATTTAAATATCTCAGTGTAGATTATTTTAACCTACTTTATGTTAGCCTAATTATTTGAAAATTGATCATTCATATGAGTTGTATTTCTCTATTAATCAAAATATATAATCATCTAGATATCCTCATCATCCATTTTAGAAAGATTATTTGAATTATTTTTACCTTTAAAATGAACAACAACCACCAAAATATTTTTTAGAAAGCTTACTAGAGAAACCACTCATGGCTGCTAATCAGTTTGAGTATTTCTGCTTAATGGTTTCACTTGCAAACTATTGAATGTCTATTTCCTTGGATGATTCAAAGATGTAAGTCATTTGCTTAAAGCATGGAGATAAAAAGGCCAAGGTGGTAGATCAGATCACCATGTAGTTAGTTGTTTTCACTGGATTTGGTGGCTTTGACTGCATTTGCAACTTGAGGCAATCAAATGAGTAACTTATTTATAAGAGAGTAAAATCCACAATCTATTCCCATTTGACTTTGTGATTATAGCACATTGTTCTCAGTAATACCTTAACTTACTCATAGAGATGAGAATATTGTGAACTTTAAGTGACTTTACCATAATCACACAGCTTCTGAACATCTTGCTTCCACAATAGCACCTTTTTTTCCCCACTAAGGAGTGCAATGCTTCTTAAACACCTGTTTCATGTCATCTTATATACATTCCTTTCATTTTACTTACATTGAAAGGGGTTCCCTCCCATTGCTCTACTCTCCGTAGGGGTGGAGGAATATAGCTGGAACCTGTTATACTGTGGAAATTACTTCTAAAAAGCACACTGACAATTGCTATTATTAACACAATTGATCACTAAGATCTTATGTCTGGAAAAAAAGGGTCAAGGCAGTGTTAAACAGATCCAGATTCTCCCAGGCTATCATAAGGATGGTATTTTGGTGAAAAGTTTAATGAGAGAGGAAATTTTGAATGTCTTTTAGCCTTGGTTAGATAAATAGCTAACATACTCATTTATTCCCTTTAGTAATGCCATTTGGTGCCTTAGCCTCCAACCACTGTTTTGAGCATTGTGGGAAATACTTCATTGGCATCACTTATTGCCATTAAAACACTTCCCATCTGAATGCTGGCTGCCAAAATATGTGGTATCCTGTGGAGCAAGAGGATGAGGACAGAGATTGCAGTGAGGCTGAACAGTTTGCACTTCCTAGCAGTGACACTAAACATCAATCTTTCCTAAAGACAGCCGGGAACACAAGAACATAAGAACAAACGAAGCATTATCCAACACCCGTCCCTTAAGAAATGCAACTAAAGCATTTTCCTAGTAAGTTTCAAAGTATGAAAATGAACCAGAATTACTGAGGTTGTCATGTTGGTTGTTTAAGGAAACAAATAAAAAGCAATTTCTAATTTATAAGACAGATATTTATGAGGTTGAAATAAATAATTTACACCACGGTGTTTGAGAATCATTTAGTTGCATCTTGAAGTACGTGTGTGTTTCACGTTTTAAATGTGCATATTAGCTGGTCTTACAAAAGAATGCTAATTTGGTCACAGTTAATCTGTTTCACATGGACTTCAGCATCAAACGTGACATCATTATAGGAAATCATGTTATGCAACTCTGCAAGACCAGAAGAATTAGTTTTGTGGTATTTGTTTGTTTCTTTGTTTGTTATTTGCCAGGGTTTCAGATAAGTGCACCACAAGAAAAGACAGAATGACTTGGAGAAATGTGTTAACATAATTGTTTTGACTTATATTAATTTTTTGTGTTATCTACTAATAAATTTGTGGCTGTGCAAATTCACATTGCACTGTAAAACTCAGAGATTAAAGTGAGTTATTGTGAACTCAGGTTGGGTTTGCTGGGGAGTGTTCAGTGTGAGCCTTAGATTTTGATTACTCTGCTTCATGATCTTTGCCTTAACATTGCACACACAATAACCGTAAAAATAACAGTTCCTGATAATAATACGTTGTAATATGTTTGCAACAACTTATTTTAGAAGTTAGAGCAAGTAAAAGACACTCTTAGGAAGAGTATTCTTTGATGAAATACATAGTTCTTTGTATTTGATGGACTCAGTCCAGTTCAAAGCATAACCACTCCTTCTTGGAATGGCAGATAGGAGGGGCAGGGGAACAGGGAAGCCTTGATTGACTTCTTGTGGATTTTGCAAGCAAATGGGGGTTACACTGCAAAAAAACTTCATGGATAGTTCTATGCATTTTGACCATTTTTTTTAATTGGGGGATTTAAAAATGTTTAAGAAGTTATTGGAGTAAACATTTAAGTTTGGTACAGCATATTAGAAAACAGTATCACAGGCTAATGTGAAGTCATTTAAAAATTTCATTCATTCAGAAATAATGGATTTGTCTTGATTATGTGTTAAGTACTTCATAAATATCTGCTGAGAAGCAGAAGGATGCAGAAAAGCATTGATACTGAGTCACTTTCAGTTCGGTCCTGACAGTTATTGCCCTTGCCTGGGGGGCCCAGATGATGCTGTTGTCATCAGGAAAGAAAGGACAACACGGGCAGCACAACACTGAGATAGATTCAGGGCAAACTAAGTATAGAGTCCTCACAAGGCTTTCAGACCCAGAAGTAGACAGAGACCTGAGGGCTACAGTATGTGGGGGTCATCCACTTTTGGATAATTGATTATTGAAGTCATTTCAGTTGATGGCACACCCTGAAAAGCAATGGGAATGGGGAACAAAGAAAACAAAAGTTGTTTTTTTTTTCAGGTGGGTGAAAACGAGGAAAGAAGTCAGGGGCGTGCCCTTGGCCTGAGTCAAAAAGAGAACAGGGAGCAAAGGACGTTAGTGAAGCCAAAAAAAAGTTTCCAGACAGAAGTAGTGGTTAAATGATTCAGAAAGTTCAAATAGGATAGTAAGCAAAACGAGGGCTTGAGTTTTGGCAAATAAAAAAGAAAGAAAAGAAAAGAAGCCAAGAATTTTGGAAAGAATTAAGAGATATTAACAATGAATTTAAGAATGAATGGGATGTAAGGAAGTAAGTCATCTGCTCTTTGAAGATATTTGAGATAAAAACAAATTAGGGAAAGGGGAGGTCTAAGGGTCATGTTTTGCAGAGTGAAATGTTTGGATATGACTGAAACTAGAACGAAGGATTCTGTCAGGGTAAATAAAAGACATTTTTTTAAAAAGCATTGATTTTACTAGTTAAAATACATGTATTTAGCAAATAAAGGAGGGTTACCTGGTTATTAATTATTCAAATGAACCAGTTTTATTTGATAAATGTTAGTTTAATCAAGAAAAACTGTATTAGTGTCTATTATGCAAAGATACAGTGGTAGGTGCTACAGGAAACACAAAGATAGAAAAATTAATCTCTCTCATTACAAAATGGGGGAGGATGCAGAGTAGCAGAGAGCTTGTGATGTTAAAGGCCTAGGAGTAATGTGCATTGCATAATAATTGTGGCTGGGGAGGGCCAAATGTGATTTCCTGAAGAAAACCACATAGGCAGTGAGCCTCGGTAAATGAAGAGCATTTTGACAGGTTACACAAAGACAGGGCAGCATGAAAGGGTTGAGGGTGTTCGCAAAGCCCAGGAAGTATAGAGTACATGAGGGAGAGAAAGAGAAAGACACATTTTTTCGTTTCATGAAGCATTCTTGTGTCATATACTGTTACTCTTCTGATTTTACTTCAATCATTTAAAAATATGAAAACCATTCTTAGCTTACTGGCTGTATAAAACAAGTTATGGGCTGGATTTGGCCCATGACAGGCATTTGCTGACCCATGCACTAGATTGTGAGCAATGCAGGGCAGCTCACCTGACACAGACACCATGCCATGAATATTTGCTGATTCTACTGAAGCAATGAGGCCTCAATCTAGGAAAGTGTGTGTGGGACAGGAAGGGGAGGAAGTGGGTGATACGAGTGATGAAAGCCCATACTGGCATCGTATGTATGTATGTATGTATGTATGTATGTATCTATCTATCTATCTATCTATCTATCTATCTATCTATCTATCTATTATCCTCACTCAAGGGCATTTTTTTCAGTGTTTGAGAGAGAGAGAGAGAAACATTATGTGAGAAAGAACCATGAATTGATTCCCTTCCATGTGTGCCCCATCTGGGGATTGAACCCCACAACCTAGATATGTGCCCTGACCAGGAACTGAACCCACAAACTTTCAGTGTATGGGATGATGTTCCAACCAACTGAGCCACACCAGCCAGGACTATACTGACATCTTGATGCAGGTTAAAGAGAGGATAAAGGGAGTGATGGAAGGTACGAAAGTCATATTACAAGATCAGGGGGGAAAAACAAGAAGCATAGGCTGAAATAAATAGCATTTGGGTTTGAAGGTCATGTAGCAATGGGGTCATGGTTGGGTATCTAGGGAGCAGAATATGAACGTATCCCTATTAGAATAATAGAGGATATGTTCCTGCATAACCACTTCCAGCTCCCAATGCCCAAAGGTCAAAGAATATTACATGAGAATTATTTCTCCAGTAGTACTAAGACTCGATAGTCATTGTTTTTTTCTCTTTCATTCATTCAGATTTAAGGAGTACTTGAAGGGGACAGGGGAAAAGGAAAAGTAACTCATTACAGTAACAAATGACATTCAGTTATAAGATGTGTCAACAAGTGGTAATAACAGAATGTGGAACAGTAGTCCCCAAATGTACAAAAGGAAATCTATCAAGAACAGATTGCTTCCTCAAAGACCAGTGACAATACTAATCTATATCAAAATGACACCATTCACAAAGGATGGACTGACTTATTCCTATTGGGACATTCAGTAATATTGAATGCTTCTAACTTGAAAACCAGACTCATTTGCCATGAAGTGGTAAAAATTAGTTTCAAAACACAAAGGAAAATGTTAAGAACAATAAAAAGCTCTTATTATTGGCAAAGAGATCCTGGTAGGTGTTTATTGTTGTTGACAGGGGTAATCTACATCCATGAGGTTACTTAGGGAGAGAATGAAAACAGATTGTGGCCACTTTCTAACTAATGGCTTTAGTGCAATTTTTTCCTGTTTTTCTTTTTTTCCGGACAATCCCTGGTTGTTTTGTTTCCCTGTTAATTTCCTTACGTTGCTCTCCTTTCAAACATCGGAGGTTATTTATTCTTGGATTCTGAGACTTGTGGAGACAAATTATATAACTCATTGTTCCAAACATAATACAGCAGAAGTTCATCGTGCTCCACCACAGGCGAGCATACTGCACAGGAGTGCGTGGGAGTGCTTGCCAATCCTAGCTGCCTCTATTGACATAAAGACAGTTCTTCTCCCAGGATTTCTGCCCTCTGATCGTGCTGGTGAATTTGTCATTCATGGTGAATGCCAAATATATGTCATTAAATACTCTGGAAGATTTCTTGCTTTTAGTCTATGTAAAGCATGTACATTCCTTAGAGTCTGAATGTACTATAAGGTAAAAATCACTAACTGCACCAAAACCTAAGTCTTGGTGTTAATGTTGCTGCTGACAACCAAGATCCAAGTGCACTGGGATTTGGTTTTATTAAATGGATATTTGATCTTCATGAAATATCCAAATTGTCAAATTGGTAATTAGTTTTAAATGTAATTCTGATAACATATTTCCAAGGCTTTTTATTTAATTCTGCTAATTTTTCAGAGAAGGGTTAGTTTTCCTAAAGATGAGCTATTTCTACATGGTTGAGAAGTGTGGGAACTTCCCCTAAACAAAAATATCTCATCATTGATCTATTATATTTTGGAAATTTCAGTATGTAAACCATTTAAGAATACTTTAGTTAAATAATATGCTTTCTTCTGTTGAGTGAAGAAGAGCTCTTTGCATCCATTATCAGTGATATAAATCAGGATTCTCTAGCAAGATTACCTGGCTCATGGTCTAGGGCCAAGGAAGTGTAATTTTGAACTAAAAGAGAAATCTAGGGGATTATCTGGTGTTGGCCAATATCAACATACAAAATGAGTAAGGAGTAGAGGGATATAAATAGAGAATAATGGAGTTTAGAGAAGGCAGAGTATATAGTGAAATCAAACTGTCTGATTCATAACATTACTTTCAGGCAACCTTGTGTATAACCTTGCAATATACAGTGGGCAGTAAAGCCAAAAATTATAATTTTATTCTTAAGCCAGTAGGTGGCCAGTTTATCTCATTGGTTGGAAGTGTTACAGAGAATATATGGATTGGCAACTTGCAATAAAGCTCAGTCTGCTTCGAATAGCTGCAAAGTGTATCTCTCTCTGCTTTCATATACAAACATACTATTCATTACTATTCTGTCTATAGCAGAAGCCATTAGCACCATACTATATATCTGCATACCTCAATGTGGAATGTAATTTGAAAGTATATATTTTCATATTGGCCTACCTTAAATATACACAAACACATATATGCACAGGTGTACAATACATGTATGTGAATATATATGTAAGTTATATTGGAAATGTATCACATTTTCTTTTTATTTTCATAGATTCACTTTTAATGACCAAATTTTACTTCCCCTTTTCATTATCAACACACACACACACACACACACACACACATATATGCAATTTCCTTATATGTTTGAGGAGTATTTAGAAATCTCTGTTGTAAACTGTTTCTTAGAAATCAGGTGCATCTTTTTCTCAATGAAATTCATCCTTGCCTGTATAAAGTCTGCCTGTATAAAGACATGTAGCTCATCATAAAGCTGAAATATTATTTTTAACATGCCCAATAATATTTCAGGAGGGAACTGCATTTAGTCTTTCAATTTGGGAAATTGAAAAGCATCTCTCTGTGCAGTGGGATGAGTAACACCTCTGTCTTTCTATTCCGCCTGCCTGATACAGGATGAGGGAAGTTCACATTTTATTTCAAGATATGATTGGTTGTGGTGTTTTGTGGATTTGGATAAGAGCTCTAACCTGGAAAGGGTTAAACAAAGAGCTTACAGTGTGGAGAGAGATTAGATTGTTGGGGGCTCACCCCAGTTCCAGCATAAGCTCCTGTCTTTTCTCTTTACAATTATCACTCCTGAAACCTGTCTGTCTGCTTCCCTTACTATTCCTAATACCTCTTGCTTGTCATAGGGACCTTTTACCTAACATTTGAATTTAACTACTTTTGTCACAGAACCGAACAGGTCCTCTGGCTTTTCGCCTTCTCTCTAAGAAAGCCCACAGTTCTGCTTAGGTCTTCTAAAGGCTCTTACTCCTTGATCTGGCAAGGCAACTGGGAAAGTTTCCTACTAAACCATCCTATTCTTTATATATTTAGATAGTAAAGGGAGCTATACGATCATGCATAACTAATAAAATGGCAGATCTTTAGTGAATAGAATTAAGATTCATCTGCATTTGGAGAAATGCGAATAGTTAGACATGGGCTTTCCGAAGCGGGGAGATGATGAAAGGACTTGGGTATAAAAGCAGGAATAGTGTTGAGAAGACAATGAGCACTCTTGGAAGAACATGGGAATTCAACCGGGATAACAAAATACAAGACTGTTTTCTTTCCTTGACATTCCCAGCCCTGTTACATACACCTGTCTGAAGGCAAGGGAAGCCTTTCATTAGAATGAAGTTAAGGATGATGCAAGGTAACAGAAGAAAGAGAGAAAGGATGCATCTACAGGCTGTGTTCTGGATTTTGTATAGCTACTTCTTTGAAGCAGTCATTTTGGCAGGTCTGTGAGAAGAAAATAACGAGACTTTTAGGTACTCTACTTGAAGGATGCTTTTTAAAACTTAGGTACCATTTTAGCTCAATATGTTGTGAAGTGCTTTCCCAATTGAAGCCCATCTGTAGGAAACATTGAGTGATGGAGAACATACAGGTCTGGCACAAATAATGCCCCCTTTTTATTACAAAATCTTTTATTACAAAATCTTTTATTACAAAATCATAAGGATATAATTCTATAGCATAACAGTATCACACTCAAGCATACCATATGATATTTTAGGTAAAATGTTCAAATTAAAACATGAATTATTACACCCATATTATTACCCTACCAACCACACTCAAGCAGGTGTTACTTCTGCCAGACCCAGTAGATTTGTAATAAGGTAGATTTAATATTGGTGGCTATTGCATCGCATGTATATGTATTAAGAGCAAAAATTACTACTGGGGATGTAGTAGAGTTAGTTCACTGAGCTATAAGAAATCCCAGTGACTTGACACAATAAAGATTTATTTTTTTCATTCAACCTGGTTAAAATGCACCAGTGGGAGCACTATCCTCCATGCTGTCATTTAGCTATCCAAGATCCTTGCATCTTTCCTTCTATCTTTGCATGCCCTGGGGCCTCAGCATCCTCCACTACATATTCTGTAGGTTGCTTACAATTTGAGGGGAACAGAAAGAGTCTGGAGGAGGCACACTAATTCCTTACCTCATCCTGAGATGACACACACTTCCTCATAAACACATTGAGAGGCAATAGGTCAAGCAAATATAGTTTGTGCAAGTAATCATAAAATATTAATATTAATAGGGCTAATAATCATTACTTACCTTTTCAAGTTATTACTAAATCTCATTGTATCTTCATTTCCTCAACTATAAAATAAAAATTGAACATCTAACTTCTAATATACTTATGTGTAATATATGAATTGACACATATAAAATGTTTAACATTTTTCCTAGTACATCCTAAGCATTTTCATGTTTATGATCATTGCTGTTATAATAATAATAATTATTATTAATCCATTTCATCTTGAGTAAAGATAGGGAGGAACTCATGGTAATTCTAACCACTAAGGCAAGCTTGCAATGACCTGCATTTGAATTGTATTCAGCTATGGTAAAATCTCATTTCTAGAACATTTTGAGAACAGACAATATACAGATAAGACAAGTAGGAAAGTGGGCGCATAAACTCTCAGGCAGAGTGAAGCTAATGTCTTCTTACTTTCTATGGAATCCCTGGTTAAAACAATCTTTAAAAACATTCTGTAAAACAATGGCTATGAAGTAATACAGGATATGTACAACCACATCCACATAGAATTCTTTTTATTTTAAGGCATGTAACACTTCCTTCAATCAAGAACTCTTTCTATATATTCCTTTTGCTTTTATTTGCTTGTACATTCTTTAAGAAATTTTTTTCTATTTTGTGCTTTTATCTATCAGAATGCCTACACTATAATTTGTATATAGCAGGGATTCAACAAATCAGTGCTAAATAAATATTTATTTTAAGAATATACAATTTGCCCTGGCTGGTGTAGCTCAGTGGATTGAGTGTGGGCCACGAACCAGGCATCACAGGTTCGATTCCCAGTCAGGGCACATGCCTAGGTTGCAGGCCATGTCTCCCAGCAACCGCACATTGATGTTTCTCTCTCTCTCTCTCTCTCCCCCCCTCTTCCCTCTCTAAAAATAAATAAATAAAAATCTAAAAAAAAAAGAATATACAATTTAAATGAAATCTTATTAAATATAATTTTAGTTCTTAGACTTTCCCAAATGGGATTTATAATAGAACAAAACTGACATAGATATAGATATATGTCAAAATTCTGAATTTTAAAATCATCTTTTTAATTTTTAATACAAGCAATTATGGTAGGTAATAATAGCATTCTTACAAATATAGTTTTAGGTTTTGTTCTGATAACTCAATGATAAGCATTACATTATTTCTTGCTTTTGCAATTGTACAGAACAAGGTGTTCTGATTGAAAAACATGATATAAATGGTAATAAAATTTTTGTTTCATACAAAAAATCTATATCTTCTTTTACTTTGTTTTTATTTATATTTTAAAGAATATAAACATATAAATGGAGAATCTTATTTTGTAATTCTGCAGGCTAGAATTTAAAAGCTTTCTTTTGAATGTGAATAAAGAAGAAATAAATGTATTGAAGTCATGATTACTAGAAAGATTAGAATGACAATTAAGTATTTGTGAAAATTTTAGAGCTATTATTTGTTACCTCACCAGACAAGTGATTTAATATTCACATGTGGCTGAACATCCAGATATGAAGTCAAAATTTGGGGGGAGGATGGTTGAGGGGGACTGGGTGAAAAAGTTAAAGGGATTGAGAAGTACAGATTGGGAGTTACAAAATAGTTATGGGGATGTAAAGTACAGCAAAGGAGATATACCCAATAATATTATAATAACTATGTATGGTGTCATGTGGATACTGGGAATATCAGGGGAACACTTTGTAATGTATATGACTGTCTAACCACTCTGCTGTACACCTGAAACTAACACAAAATATTATTGAAGGTAAACTGCAACTGAAAAAATATTTTTAATTAAAATTTTTATTTTAATGATAATTTTAGTTAAATCTTCAGATGGCTTGTTTCTATGATGCTGAACATGGGATATTTACAGAATGTGCTGAACAAAAATATAGAGATCCAGTCAGCTTATGAAGTTTATTCTCACCAATTTGACATTTTTAGATATATTTAGTAATTTGTGTTTTGGTATTAAGGGGGCAAAGAACAGATTTTTTTTTTAATTTTATTTATTTATTTTTAGAGAGGGAAGGGAGGGAGAAAGAGAGAGAGAGAGAAACATCAATGTGTGGTTTCTGGGGGCCATGGCCTGCAACCCAGGCATGTGCCCTGACTGGGAATTGAAACTGCGATGCTTTGATTCACAGCCCATGCTCAATCCACTGAGCTACGCCAGCCAGGGCACAAAGAACAGATTTAAAAAATACAACAAAAATTGTCAGTTTCTATTCATTACATGAATTAGCAGTGTCATCAATTTTATCATCACACTTATTTGCTGCTACAGGAAGTGAGTGAAGTTGTGATGACAAAATTGATGACATTACTAATTCATTCAAATAGTAGAGAATAGGAAAATAATTGAAGGAATATTCAATGGTATTCACACTTTCCAGTTAGTCTTTAGTTCAGTAGTTTGAGCATGTTACTAATTTTTGTTTGCTAAACTCAACTTCTTAAAATCGTTTATGAATCATACTTATCTGTTGGAAAAAGATGAAACATAATTTAAAGGATTCATATATTGACTCTTCAAATCCAAAGGGATAATTATTTTCAATCAAAAATTGAATAGTCTGGTGTTTTATAGTGTTAAATTTCTTATAAAAGGCAATAAGGTAGTTTTTCCAATTGAAGAGGTTTAGCACCATCATTTAATAGGGTGTGATGAGCTCCTTAATGTCTCTTACTTATTGGAAATTATGATGTATGTACCATCAGAGAATTGGACCCAGGCATCTCTATTTCTGAAGGAGAAAATGTCCAGTTATGAAATAAATAAGCCATACAGATATATTGTGAAGCACAGAGAATATAGTCAATAATACTGTAGTAACTTTGTATGGTGACAGATGATAACTAGACTTATCGTGAAGATCACTTTGCAAATATGGAATCACTACATACACATAAAATGATAGGATACTGTATTTCAATTACGTAGCCATTTTTTATGGCCATAAAAAATGTATATGACGTAAATAGCCATAAAAAATACCCAAGAGCGTGGTGAGAGAGGGAATTCAAAATCTTTCTCTCCTTTAATGAAACTCTTTTTCCTTTCCCCTTTTAACTTCATTTTTATTATTTATAAAATTAAAAATTTAAACTAAAAGACCCTGCAGTTTTCAAGTTCCACAGTCAGCACATGATACGCTAAATGTAGTACAAAATGTTTCTAACATGCCTTTTTTGGTGCCGAGCATCACTAACATGCAAATAAGCCTGTGCCATTTTTTCCTTTATAACTTGAGGATATTCCAGATCCTTAGTGGATATCATCACCCCGAAGAGGCCTCAAGACTTCCTGGTCTATCCACCACTGAAGATTAAATAGCTATCATACAGCCTAAAAAGCCCCTGTAGACTTCCGTTTATGTCTCAGATCAATCTAAAGAGTTATTTCTTTCAATTCGATGGCTGACAAGGTATGAAACAAGAGACTTATATAGATCTATTTTAGGTGTATAATACATATAGACTCTCTTAGCTCCTAGACACTTACAAACTTCTCATCATTCTGAAAAATTTCTCCCAAAGTGTCCCTGTTCTTTGTTATATACACTAAAAATATTTTTTCACAAAACTCTCAAGTATATAAATCAGACTATATCAGAATTAAAACTTTCATTCTTCCTAAGAAATAGTTAATGTATAAGAAGTCTCATAGAAGAAAATGTTTGCAAACCACACATCTAATAAAGGACTTGTATGCAGAATATATGAAGAACTCTCAAAACTCAACAATAAAAAACAACAATTAAAATGTGGGCGCAAATTTAGAATAAGCAGTTGAAAGAAGATTTACAGATGGCAAATAAGCACATGGGGAGACTGTTGTCATTATCCATTATGACAGTGGCAATGCAATTTAAATTTCAATGTGATACCATTACACACCTGTTAGAATCCTATTGAATACATACATATAAATAAAAATAATGTCAAATGCTGCTAGAGATGTGAGGCAAATTTATCTCTTATACATTGTTGATGATTATCCAAAATAGCATAGCCATTTTGAAAAACAGTTCTTAATTAGTTAAATATTAACATCCATACAGCTCAGTAATCTCACTTCTAGGTATTGTGCCCAAGTGAAATAAAAAAAAAAATTTTCACAGAAAAATTGTATTAGAACATTTATGGATGTTTCATTTGTAGTTGCTGAAAAGGAGAACAACTGAAATATTCTTCAACTGCTGAATGGATAAAAACAAACAAAGTGGAACTTTGGTACATGCATGCAAATCAAATACTACTCAGCTTAAAAAAAAAAGGGAAGAATCTATAATACATGATGCCAAGTGAAAGAAACCAGATACAAAAGGCTAAATATTGTATAATTCATTTATATAATAGTCTCAGAAAAGCAAAACTAAAAGAAAGAAACCAAAGCAGAGGACACTAGTGACTTGAGAATGAGGTTGAGGGGAACTGACCACTGTATTAATGATCTACTGTGTCATAACATACTAGTGGCTTCTCTCAGAGTTTCTGTGGGTCAGAAATCTTCATACAGTTTACATGAGTACATCTGGCTCAAGATCTTTCATGAGGCTGCAGTTAAGCTGTTAAGCAGTCTGCTGACTGCAGTGTTATCTGAAGGCTCAACTGTGTGGGGATCTGCTTCCAAATTCACTTATATAGTTGTTGGCAGGATTCAGTTCCTTGTGGAATTTGGAATTTAGTTTCTTGCTAACTGGTTAGTTTGTGACACTCCTAGTTCCCCACCATATGCATTTATCCAAAGGACAGCTCACAATAGGGCCACTGACTCCTCAGACAGAATTTGTGAAAGAATGAGAAAAAGCACCCAACACATAAGCCACTGTTTTTTTATAACCTAATCCCAAGAGTGTCATCCCATTGGTTTTGCCAAAATTATGTTCCCCAGATGGGAGTCATTAAATCCATCTCACACTCAAGGGGAAGGATTAAATAAGAGGATGAACACCAGTAGACAAGAATTATTGGGGGCCCAAATTGGAGGCTGTCTCTCATAGGCAGCCATCTGGATCCCTGTATATGTTTTCCCCCATTCAAAACATATCCACCTCTTCCAAGGTCCTAAGAGCTTCATCCCAGTACATTGCCAGTTCAAAGTCCAGAATCACATCATCTGAATCAGGGAGCCATTAGAGTCAGCCTGCCACCAATTCAAAGTGAATGGGCAACACTTGGGGGTAATCAAATCTGGTTTGTATCTTAATTGTGACAGTGATTACATAGCTATACTTGTTTGGTAAAAACTCATAGAACTGAATACTAAAAGGGATGGATTCCATCATATGTAACAACTTAATTTTTAAAAATAGAAAAAAGTTAAACTCAAAAATATAACATATACACAAACACACAAAAAACATTAAGTTTTAGCCAAATAAATTGAGTGACTGGGCAATGTATTAAAATATTTTTCTACAAATCTACATTTTGATGCAAGCAGCATATTTTTTTCTAATTGTATCATTGAAAGGTCATGATAATATACCATACACTTATATAATCAATAATTTGCTTATAGAAAAAGAGAATTGTTATTGACTGTAAATTATATTCTTTTATAGAAAGAACTTTATTGCAATAATACTATTTTTCACTTTAATATTTGTTTTTATTCCTTAGAACAGACAATTCATCAATTCAAGAATTAGGGAAGATGAACATATTTGCAAAAGCATTATTAACTTTTTCTCATTTTATTTACAAAAGAACTATTAGAATAATTTTCCATAAGTTATAGTTTATAATCACTTTACTTAAAGTAAGCTGAATATAGACAGTGAAAAAAAATCCATATTCTTATTTTCCCCAATTCTGCAAAGTGACAGAGGGAAGGCAGTCGGATCCAATTACTGTACCCTGTTTATACAGCTGCACTTCATTGAACGAAGGCTTGTGTTACACACAGTTTGTGATAGGAAGTAAATGCTTTTAAAACAACTAAAGAGACAGGTCTTTGACCTCCACCTTTGTGGATTCTTTGTTCCACCATAGAGCTTCTGTGGAGGTTATAAGGAAGTAGTTTCAATATATCTTATCACCCTCTGATTTAACCTCATCTGATTGTATTTTTCCCATGTGTGTTCATAACATGGATGCATTATGATAAATTTTTAAAACAAATCCTGAAGCAACCAACAAAATGGACAATAATTTTATTTGTAATGAAGTTTATAAGTCAAGGATTCTGAAATGTTCAACAATGGGTATGTTCTAGAGAGAAAATAGCATTTAGTTTGCTTCAGGTGCTCAGTCTGTAAGAACTTTTAAGAGACTTAGGAGATTCATCAAATTTATTACTTCTTAATGAACTTCCACATAACATCTGAAGTTATCAAACACCATGGAAATGTTGTATATCTCTTATTTGTAGTTGTATAAGCTAGCCAATAAACCAGAGATTTAAGTGCTAGGTTCTTTCAAGGATTAGGCCAGGAAAATTAGAGGTCATCATGGTGAAATAGTTCTTATTTGTGTAAGAGTTATCGTAATTACTTGGGTAAAAATACTATATATGGGTCATTATTATCTGTGATCAAAATGTTAACCAATTGGGATCTGAGTTACGTATAAACTGATGGTTTATAAACATGCTTGCAAGTACATGACTTCAATAAAAATGACTTTCAATAGGGCTATTATTTCATAATCCTGTTCATAATGTTCTCCTCACAGAAATTAGTCCTTCTTTTATCTCTGGGCCATCACTTGTTTACCAAAACCCTTTTGCAAATTTTGTGTGGTCACTCCCTACACAGATTGTCTGGAGAGGTTTCATCTCCTACAAGAATGGCCAAGAAGTCCACCCAGATCAAACATATATGTATATGTATTAAATTATTATACATATGCACATATATTAAATATATATATACATTATATACTATGTAATATATGTATACATGGCATATATGCACATGTATAATATATGCATATATATTATATATACCTATAATTTTTATTAAAACTTATAACAAATTGTTCTGCTATGTGCCATAAATTTTGACAGTCAGTATATGGCAACTTCAAATAAAAATAACCCCAAATTTTCACTCTTAGTTTCACTATTCAGTTCCCATGAATCCAAGCCTCAAAGATTTAATTTCTAATCTACACTGACACATACAATGACCATATCCCACAGTTCATTCTGTCTCCTGTATTTGTAGCAAAGAATGAAGTTAGTTTAGTGATGAATATAATTTTTGAAAACAGAATATAATACAATGAGGCATTTTGATCTGTAATTCTGGTAGGAAGTGGAAAACACTGGCAGAGTGAAAAATGTAGGCTCCTTCTCTTCTATGCCATCTACTGAAGGGTCATCGTTCCAGCAGCCTATTTGCTGTAGAAAACATAATCACCTGTCTCTGGGGGTAGATGTGAACTGTGGTACATTATGGGGGACCTTAAATCTGAGGAGCAACTATTGCTCTGCCTTGCCACTTATTTTAATAGATAGACTTTGAGATTTCTTAAAAATGTTGTCAGGAAAGAAAGTTATGTAATATCTTATTCCAAAATTTATGCAGCAATTTCTCACATCAGTGTATTCTTCTTTAATTAGAAATATGTTATCACATACTGAAAAATCATCACCATTCATTGACTGTATTGTTGCAACATTACCAGTGAGCTTTTATGATCTGTCATACTGTAATGTGTTAGCAAAATGTAAATTTTGGAAGTCATTTCAGTTTTCTGGAGGCATTTAATTATATCATATACACTATACATATTTATTGGCTATGCTTCAACTTTTTATTTGTTTATAATTTATACCCTCCTTGCTTCCAAAAGTGATCTAAGGCAGCTTATTTTAATTATAATTATATTGGCTAGCTTTTTTCAGAGATGTTCCAGATTTTCTTCCTCACTCAACAGAGCAGCATACATGACTGAAAATGGAAGTTGCTTTGTTCTCATTCTCATGGCTCATTTCAAATTATGTGTTTTGCAGAGGTTAATATTATGTGGGCTGGACACCAAACACACCACAGTTCAGAAGACTATAACTTATCCACTGCACTGAGACAATCTGTCCTCCAAATATATACTTCCTGGGTAAGTTGTATGAAATTGAATAAATATGATTATATAATTCATTTTTTAGAAGTCTCAGTTGTTTCTATTTCCTGTGAGTAAACTAATAAGGTATTTTTGCTAAAATCCTTCTTTCTCCTCTGTAAGGATAGATACTAAAATGAAGCAAGTTGTGCTTTCCAGTGATGGTCTTTCACCATTGAAGTGGCTGTCTATTTTTATTTACTGTCAACTAAGAGACGTGATGGTCAGGCGATGCATCTCAATTCAAATATATGCAAACCAAGACTTTATTAGACAGTTTTAAAAGCAGTTTAAAAAATAGTTCTTATTTCTGAATGCTGCCCCCCAATCTACTTAAACCCTTTGCTTTTTGTCTGCATATTAGAGCAATTAGTGCAATGCTCAACCAAAGTTTAGCTCTCCAATATTTTCACACAAGGAAATGACAAGACTAATGAATACCATGAAGAGTCACTAGTTCTAAGGTTCTTCTGATTCACTGGGCGAAGCTGACCCACTTGTTAACAGCCTTCATCTGATTGCTCTTCTTTAATTCTTTTTAACCATCCAAAATACTGTTGCTAAAATGCATGCTGAGCTAGAAAGTCCAAGCTATTGATGGGGAAGTGCATTTATCAGTGAGTTATTCCCTAACTATAAATTATAATGATCTAACATTTGTATGGCTCTTTCTAGTTTTCAAGGCACTTCTTTCAGATACCATTTATTGTGAACTTTCCATGTGCTGGACAATCTCCTGAGCCCTTTTTATGTATTAACTCATTTGATATTCATGGTTATTTTTGAGATACAGATACTACATAACTCTCATTTTTAACTAATGGAACTGAGTCCATAGTTTAATCACAGAACTAGCAAAGGAAGCGATAGAACTTGAACACATTTAGCCTGGCTGCAGGTTCCCAGACCTTCACCTGGATGCTACATCTCCTTCTGTTGCCTCTACATTGTTTTTCACTAATGTTACCTCATTCGACTTGCACAAAGGGGGCCATCTCATGCTTGATCTAGTGGCACTAATATCAGGGAACTGAAGATAAGTGAGGTAAATTCTGCAGCTAGTAAGTGATTGAGTCCCATATGTGACACTAGATACCCCATAACTGACATAAGTATACTTACTGGCATATGTTCAAACTAAAACAGAATAGGCAAAACAAATCTTTAAGGTGTGATGGTACTAATACATTTGCTGAAAGGAGTATTAAAAGAAATCCACCCTTGCTCCTAATTCATGCACCTGTGTTATAGCTTGTATTAATTTCTTAGGGCAGCTGCAACAAAGTACCACTGACTGGGCTGCTTACAAGAGAAATGTATTGTCTCACATTTCTGAAGTCCAGGAGTCTAAAATCAAGGTATTGGCAGGGCCATGGTCCCTCTGCAGTTTCTAGGGAAAGAGCTGTTCTAGTCCTCTCTCCTAGGTTCTGATAGTTTCTTGGCTTTGGGGAGCAAAACTCCAATCTTCACATCATTGTCTCCCTGTGTCTGTGTCCAGATCTGTCCTGTTTTTATATGGACAGCAGTCATACTGGATTAGGAGCCCACCTGCCTGCATTAAGACCTTGTTATAACTAATTCAATACACAATGATCCTATTTCCAAATAAGGCCACATTATGAAGAATTAGTGGATAAGATTTTGGGCTCTGAAGGGCTATGATTTCAACACATGAATTTTGGAGGCACACAATTTAATCCACAACACAGCTCTAAGCAATATGGATGAAAAAAAAGGGTTATATACATATTTTTCCATCTCCGATAGCTTGTGCTGAAAACTCTAGATAATTAAAAGCGGAAGAAAATTCTACCTATTTCATTGCTGCATAGCTCAAGGCTAGTCTAGAGTTCCAGTGAATGAAAGAAAGTACAGTCCCCTCATGGAAAAAGGGACACTTCTTTCTTAAGAAATAGTGGCATTAATACAAAATTGTATTATTCTCTGCAAAATAGGCTGGATATAATATTTATTCAAATATTAATCTCAAAAATCTTTATTTTTTCTTAATTTATACCTTTCATTTTGCATGGGGAAAACCCAAACCTCTGAGAGTTGTACTTTGGGGGAAAAAAATTTCCATGAAAGGAGGCAACTCTATTTCAAGTAGATCCAAGGAAATCAGTGCAGTTAGTGAATTAATCATCTGGGGAATTATCAGAGGAAAATTTTTATCAGAGCATTATAGATTTCAGAACTAAAGGAAATCTTGGAGAAAACATATTTAAACCATCCGTTTTAAAAGCTACAAAAGCATCTCAGAATAGCCCACTACATCCCACAGTACTGAGCCTTGCTGGGCGGGGACGAGTTTGACATCTTCCTCCCAGTTTGTTTTTACCCTGGTTTCACTTGTGTCTCCCCTCTGTTAAGTCAAGACATCCAAAGTTACAGGGGAAATCTAAGTGAAATTCAGGCTCACACGTGTACAGTGCAGGCATAACTATCCTTTGCAACCTCATATCGCGTCACCAAAGACAGAGAAAATACGCTGGTTAAGGAAATGAACTTTGGGAATGCATCACAAGCTACTAAGTTTTTGCAGGGATGGGGGTGGGGGTGCAGGTGGGATGGATTCAGAGAACTTGCCATGTGAGAAATGAATTCGGGTTTTTAAACCTGCCTGGATTAGTTTCTAGCATGTTTCCATCTATGTGAAGACAGCGTAGATGGGTTAAAGGTCTGTGGTGGTTAGCAGCCTGTGATAGGTCTTTCTAGAGATTCAAGTCACGGGGCAGTCATCGGTCCTCTTTATTTTCTTTGACTCTTTTGTAAGGTTCTTTTCATCCACAGTGCTACATAAGGCCTACAATTTGGTGGTTACTAAGGTAACAATGTATTTTAGAAGAAATAAAAAATGGGTCATGTCAGCAAAGGCAAAATTGATTTGAGAAATGAAAAGCAAAATTAAGCTCAGCAGCCTTTTCTTTGATAGCACAGTGAGAAGCAGGGTGGCACCCTGTTGTTTACCGTAGTGAAAGGTAAGAATTCAAATTTCAAGAACTTCTAGCCATACTTTTTGCATTTTTAAGCCAGTTTTGGGCTTCAATTTAACATTATTCATCCAAGAAAAGTTGCAATTTTAAGTGAGTACCATTTTAAGTGAGACATTTATTGGTTTTGCATGGTCTTTCAATCTTTTATTACACATCTTAATTAATATAATGCCTTAAACATGATAGTATCTCTACTTTGCAAATAATAAAATATGTCTAGACCCATGGATATTATGTAATACATAACAGTGTTGGGATTAACATTTTGTTTTCTGCCAACTTTATAATGAAATACCTCAATGCTGCAATTGTATATTGAAAACACAGCTACAGAAGTGCTTGAAAAATAAAAGAATGGGATGTGTCAAAGGAATACAGGAGCCAACTTGAAAGAGCTCCCAGTGGCCAAAATCTGGAACAATTTGAACAACGAAATATATAACATACGGTGGCATTTTAAAACAAAGCATAAAAAAAATATCTTCTAAAATGGTCCATACTGATATAGATAAATGATTGGAAAAAAATAAATAAATGGGATACAAATTTCCTTAAAGAATTAAAAATAATATACATACACACTGCCCTCCTTTGGGAATGGAGCTTAATGCCTCCCTACCCCTGGCTTTTGAGTGTGGGCTGTGCTTAGTAAGCCCTTTATTAAGAAAGAGTATGGAAAAGGGACAGAGGGTGGATGGGGTGGGGTGGGGTAGGGTGGGAGGGTAACTTTAGAGTGGAGAAACTTGGCAAACAATCTCAGATCGAAGTTAATATCCTCAGAAATGTTGTGTCAGTAGCATTTAACCTTTGATAAAATGTGTTAAGAATATCCCCTCGATAGCCTACCACATGCACCATTTGATGACACATAAGGAGAAAGGCCTTTCACTTCTGTGGCCTTTGTCACCAACATCCTAACCCCAATCTAACCAAAGAAAAGACAACTGTCAAACCCAAACTGAGGGACATTCTACAAAATGCCTAACCGGTGGTCCTGGGAAGTATAAAGGTCAGAAAACACAAGGGCTCATCTGGGAAAGTGTCCAGGTCGGAGGGAGCCCTGAGATACAAAGACTGACTGGAATGTGGTGCCCTGGACCAAGGCTGGAACAGAAAAAGGACATTAAGAAGAAAGAAGCCAACTAGGGAAATCTAAATAAGGCGTGGAGTTCGGTGGCGTTTAGTTAATAGTAATGTACCTATGTCGGCTTCTTAGTGCCGACATCACAGTACCTTGAGACTTCACTGTGGTTGCTGTTATCGCTGCCTGGAACAGTACTTCCTCTTCCCTCTGATTGTTATATGCTTCCGAATTCAAATCATTCCTATTTTCTCCAGATGCCTTTTTCACTTTGTCCAGGTTGCTTTTGTTTGTTTGTTTTGTTCCATAAAATACTTGTGTGTCCCAATTATAGTACATATTACTTTGTACGATGCCTTTTTATACCAGCCTGTAAACTTGAAAATAAGTCCATTTTTCACTGCTATATGTTTTGCTATATATAAAGTACCTGATACAGTCAGTGTTTTATAAATATGCATTATGCAAATACATGAAATAAAAGATTTATAATTGTCAAAAATCAATTTGTTAAAGGAAATTTTTTTTAGTTATCCAGATAAGGCCAATATGAGACTGATAATGGCACAATATATAAAATAATTTAAATCTGTCATTCAATTAAATATTTTTATTTAATAGATCCTCCAAAATTAGAGCATAGATGAGTTATTTTCCTGTGAGAATAAATATATTTTAACATATTCATCATGTATGAAGCTATTGAATGTGAAATAGTAAGTTATCTACATTCAATGAGATGAATATTTCTCTTGAAAGCACAGGGAATTAATGATAAATGCATTAATTGTGGTACATTTACACAATGGAATACTGCACAGCAGAAAGAAAAAGGAACTCCTACCATTTGCAACAGCATGGATGGAACTGGAGAGCATTATGCTAAGTGAAATAAAACAGGCAGAGAAAGACACATTTTATATAATCTCACCTATAAGTGGAACCTAATCAACAAAACAAAGAAATGAGCAAAATAGAACAGAGACTCGGAAATAAAGAACAAATGGATAGTGACCTGAGGGGAGGGTGGAGGGGGATAACGGGGTAAAAAGGGGAAGGAGCAAGCAAAGGGACACTAATAGAGGACTCATGGGCGTGGGCATGGACAATGGGGTGGAATTGACTGTGGGAGTGGGGGGTTGAGGGAGGAGAGCAAAGTGGAAAGAGACAGGACAACTGTAACTCAACAACAATAAAAAAAGAAAGAATTATAAATGCATTAATTTAAATAAATAATTTTTAAATGAGTAATTTTTTTAGGTTTGTAGTATCTCTCAATCATTAAAATAGTTTTGTGTCCTAGGTTGGGATTATAATAAACATAGTAAATTATGTTTATAGTATCTTAATAATCTAAAAATAGGTAAATTTTAACCACCATGAGAAGAAAGAAATATAGTTATGACATCAATTATGAAAACATTTATTAAAACCTTTAATACCATAAATTAGAGAATATGTAAACACATAGTGGTTTTTAGCATAATTTAAAAATACATTAATTACATTTAGAAACAGTGGATAGCAATTCATTAAGAACAAAGAAGTGTGGATCACAGCTGTAACCTAGTTTTTAACTAGCTTTGTCACTCTAAATCGATAGTTAATGTTTCGATCCCGGTGATTTTGTACATGAAGTGGGGCAATTAATATTTGTTCTGCCTTGTCATATTGTTATTTTGAAGATCACCTTAAATAATGAGTGTGGAAATTCTTTGAACCATACCAAGTATGATTCACATGTATGATATTGTTTTTATATTACATGTAAAACCACAGAGGAATGCTTAGTGAAATCCCAGATCTTTTTATTACATCATACTCCCTGCCAAACTACATAAGCAAAGACTATTTTTCAATATGCGGGAGTTGGAGTTATATAAAGACAAATGTGAACAAATAAAGACACAAGAAACTAACAACTTTGATGTAATGCAGTCAAATGCACTGGGGATAAAAGTCTCATAACTCTAATGTCGCAGAAGAAGAACATGCCTTGAGCCCCCATGAAGTAAAGAAACAAAGCTTCACAGAACTCCCAGGCATGCCTATGCCTCACTCAACCACCATGCAAAGACGGCTGGTAAAGTGAACCTGATGTCCACATAGTAAATGAATGAAGCCCTCTGCCTGTTTGTATCTTGACCAGTTGCAAAGTCCTGATTCTAGCATGAATCAGAATGATGAAATTACTCTGTGGTTGAGCAAAAAAATTAGAAATTTGGTATAAATTAAGTTATTCTCTGATTTTTTATTTTTTTTTCAGAAATCCAATAGCCATTTGTAGTTCTTATTATGGAAGATAAATAAGGGAAGTCATAGTGAAGAGCTCTACACAAAAGAACAACATCTTATTGTCACTTTTAAACAATGTACACCTAGCAAACATATTCAACTTCTTTTACATGTTTTTGTTCTTATTTTGAGAAGAACACTCAGTCATTTCTTTCCCAGAGACATCTTGACAGGTAGAGCCAGTTATAGTGACAGAGGTTGGGGATATAATGAGAAGACATGAGCTTCTGTTCTTAAGGTGACTTCTTTCCTTGGAGGGATTTGAGCAAGTCAGCATCCTTCTAATACAAACTATTAAGGTTTTAGAGAGAAGTGTCTGCTCTGATTCCCAAGGGAAGCCTCACAGAAGAAATGATGCTTGACCCCAGTTTGTAAGAAGAGTAACATTTTGTGATGGATGAGGTTGTAGATGAAGCATTATGTAGAAGGAGAATGTCTGTGAAAACACAAAAGAGTGAAAAAATGATAGATTTAGATAATGACAAATAAAGTGTGTGGTATGTGTAATAGTTTTCTGGGGCTGCCAGGACTAAGTGCCAAAAACTGGGTGACAAGAGAAATTGATCGTCGCACAGTCTGGCAGCTGGAAATCTGAGATTAAGGTGCCCACAGGGTTGGCTCCTTCTGGGGGCTGTTAGGAAGGATTAGATCCATGCCTCTCTTGTAGCTTTTGTTGGTTTGCTGGCAGTTTTTGGTGTTCCTTGGCTTGTAGATTCATCACCCCGAACTCTGCCTTCATTGTCACATAACTTTCTTGTGTGCATGTCTGTCTTTGTGTGATTTCCCATTTTTATAAAGACATCAGTCATTGGATTAAAGCCCATCCTAATTACCTCATTTTAACTTGATTACCTCCATAATGCTATTTCCAAATAAGGTCACATTGTGAGGTAGTGGGGGTCTAGGGCCCCATATGTCTTTTGGAGAGACACAATTCAATGTATAACACTATGCATATGGCTAGCATATAGGATGTATGAAAAGGTGGGACAGGGAACAGAGGAAATAGAAACACTCATAGAAATGGGAACAGAAAGATGGACCTAGATACTTAGAGATAAGTCTTTTCTAAGTGGAAACAAAAGCTCGTATTCCACACATGCAATTTAAGATGAGTTTTACGGCTAGAGATCAGTATTCTCTGGCTGCAACCAGAGGATTGGGTTCTGTGCCATGAGTAAACATAGACTTATAGACTGTGGGGCAGTGAACTGGATTATTCAATCTTTAGTCTCTCGGTTCTGAAAAAGAAATTTCCCAAAAGTAACATTTTTAACAAATTAGAATCATGGAAGTGCAGATACTAGTAAAGTTAAACTACTGCATTAAAATAAAAAAGACATGAATCCTGGAACTCAGATTTTTTTTTCATTTCTTTTAAAGTACTGTATTTTGCTATGTATAATGGGTATGCATGTTTTGTGTGCATTATGTATATGGGCTTATTTTACCCATTGTTATACCCATGGTATATAATCATACCCATGTATAATGTGCATCCTTATTTTTCCCTCAAAAACTTGGGCAAAAAAGTGTGCATTATACATGGCAAAATACATAATTATTCACTTAACTTCAACCATTTTGCTTAGCATCTTGCTCATGGACAGCTCCCCTTCCTCAATCCCTGCTTTTTTTCCCAGTTTTTCATGCTTCCTGGTTTTATTTTCTTGTTCTTCTACCCTAAGGAGCTTCATTTCCATGACTGTGGAAAGCACAGCCCCTGGCCTTCTGTTACATCTGCTTTGAACTCCCCAAGCCCTGCTTGAATCTGGTCACCACCTACTTCCCTCCCACACCCTGACTACTGAGCGCCATGGGTGTCCTCCAGGCCCAGCTGGGCAGCATAGTGCCCCCTAGTGTATGGCTTTCCAGACACAGCTGAGCTGTCTGTGCTGCTCACCAAACTGGAAATGGGAGCCTTCTCCCCACCTGGGAGAAGCCTTTCCAGAATTCCAGTCTTTTCAAGCTCTCCTTTCCACTGCTGCCCTTTTCTGTCAGCCAATGGCACATTTTAAACTTCACAGAGAAACACATCTCTCTAATTTCTGTTTGAATATCTTCATTAAGATTTGTGAATGCTTTTACAGAAAATGTTCACATCTCTGCAGCAGGTCTAATCCTTAGGTTGGGGACATTGCTTGTATCTTAGTTCTTTTCTTGGACTTTGTCTGATCAGCTACTTTTGACATCTGTCCCTCTTTCTCTCAATGTCTCCTTCTAAATATATCATAAACAAATTCATATCTCTCATGTTAGTATGTATTTTAAGGAATACTTCCAGCTCTCTCCTTCATTGTTCTCAGGGAGAGAAAGAAGTAAGTAATCTCTACCTCTATCCCATCATTTTCTTTGAGTGATTCGTAAACTTACGTAGGTGTGGCTACCAGACCGACTGCCCCACAGATCCATACCTGCAAATCCAGTGTCATTATTAGTCTGGTTGGTATTTGCACAATATGTTGGATTACTCAACAGCTTCCTTGGGATATTCCTCAAGTACTTCCAAAAAACATCTTCTAAGTGGAACTTTACAACCTGTTCTTCCTCCTGTTCAGTGTCTTGGTGAACATCACCCAACAAGCCAAAAATGTGGGTATCTTCTGATATGCTTTTGTCCCTCTACTCTTCTACATTTAAATAGTTACCAAATCCTTAGCTCTCTTGTGTGCATTCTGCCTCAATCCCTGCGGCAAGTGCTGTGGTTAAATGTGCATGATCTTTCACTGGGCTATTAAAATAAATTTCAAACTCATTTTTATGTTTCTTACAAGCTTAAAAACAACATTAACTGCTCCCTCATGGCCTAGGATAAATCCAATCTCCTAAGAATGGCATTAAAAGGCTTTTCTCCCTGGTTTGACTGATGTCTAAATTATCTCACCACAGGCTCTCTGACCAAAGCGACAGACTGTTTCTTCAGAAAATTGCATAGTCCCTCATGCACACAAGCTCACACTTTCTTGTGGTGATACCAAGGGTGTGCACAGACTCCCTGAGATCTATGTATGAATGTCATGGTCCAAAACAGTCTCTTGCCACATTCTCCAACACCCTCAGCAATGCTGAAATACTTAAGTCATTCCCCTCTAAGTGCCACGTTGTTCCTTGCTTCATGATGCCCCTTCACATACCTCTGGCTGCCTCTTTCACTTGAGGAACAGAAAACTCACTCATCTTTCCTCTGCTTTAACCTGAGGTCTCCCCTAGGTTTATTCTCATTTCCTCCTCACACACAGGCTGGGGTTAAAACTCTCCTTTATGACCTTGTTATATATGACTTCTATCAAAAAGTAAAATAAAATAAACCTACAGCTGACAGTGTAATTTAAGGCCATAAAGCCTTGAAGTGAGAATGACATGGGTTTGGATGCAAGGCAGAAATGGATATATTTGGTAAATAGAATAAATATCCCTTGGCCCAGGTACTGAGACTTTCAGGTTGAGGAAGGAGAAATTTCTTCTGTCAGATTAGTACCATTTGAGATTTTCTGATGGAAAGGGCATTTAAATTGGTTTTAAAAATTATAGAGGATTTGGAAATGCAAAGATTGAATGTAAAGAAGACGATTGCTAATTCTCAGAATTGGAGGACATTTACTAAGCTGCTTTGAACTTTAGAAATTAGAACCTTGATCATATCAAGAAATTGCTCTTACAGTACTATGTTAATAACAAGAAATTAAATGTTATATGATTCATGAGACTTACCCCGACCCATTTCTTTATTTTCTTATTAGAAATGTGATTTTCTGGAATTCATGCTGAGTTCATTTTTCTAATTGTCAGATCATTATGTTAATGAGTGGTAATATTTGAGACAGTTTTTTATTCAATTTTTTTCAAAGTCTGACCTATAGGAAACTCATTAACAGAATGTTCTATGGGTTAATAGGCTTGTGGTTCACAATAGGATGATAAGGACTCTAAGAGGTTCTGCAATAAAGAAACTTCTCTTGTTTAACTCACTACTTCACAACTTATTTGACCATAGGACCCACTTTCCATAGTTATTACTATGTCAAAGGACTATTTCTCTACACTTTGGGGAATTATAATGAACTATGAATATTCATCTGCTATGAACTCTCCAAATAAAACTATTTACTAAGCATCCAAATTAAGTCATTTTACATTGGTATTCATATCTCAAAGATTCCAAAACGCTCCTTAACTCAAAGTACTTATATCATAGGTCATATATGTGTGTTTAAAATATCTTTATTAACCTTTTATAAGGGAACTATTTTAATATATTGCAAAAATTATACTACAGTATCACAGATCTTTTGGAACCAAAAGATGGCTAGATTTCAAATGGTTTTCCCTTTCACAATTTATTTGAGGAAACTGAAGGTTAAGAACTTTATAAATATCATGGAGAGATTCTATAGTGGAACCAAGGCTTAACCGTGGATATCTTGAACAAGAGCCCAATATACTTTTGTAGCTCACTAATCTAATTCATTGCTTAATAATATAGTTATAAATAATGAAACTGATACTGTTTGTGGTTACACTTGAGCTTTGATAACTTAAGGTTAGGAACAAAACCTAGAAGTTTATGTAAATATCCAATTTCTAATGTGTAATCATTACTAAATTTTGTTGAAATAGTATTTGACCTAGTTGAGAACAAAAACTTTAAAATAATATAGAGATAAAATTGTAATATTCAGAACAAATATTATTTAAATATCTAGAATTTTGGAAACATTAACTCTACAAAACACAAAATATAAAGTGGAAGTCAGATTTTTTTTAAATTTCTGTTTGGTTGCTTAGTTTTTCACTTAATATGATTTTTTTTTAAAACATGAAACTCTTGGGGATCAAAGTCATTAGGAGAACACAGCAGATTTTGCTTATTAGTTGATTCTGACCAGTTCTGTGGTTTAAGCATAAGTTGTTTTTTTTTTAAGTCAGAGGCATTTCCATCTGTTAGGAAATATTAAACTTTAAAATTTGTTTTGACTATGGCACTATATCATAGCCCCTTCCTTGCTAACTTTGAAAAAATTAGGAGATATTGTACCCTCAATCAACCACATAAAAACAAATTTGAAAGAGGAAATTTATTTTATCCTTTCCTTATATGAAATCACTCTCTTTTATTATAATTTCATTTTATTCCTGAGAATGCCAGTTTACAATACAGAGTTTGAAAGCTGTCAAGGTATAAAGACACATGATCCTATACTTCTTTTACTTAAAGGAAGTGAGTATGTGTGCGTACATAGAAAACCTCTCTAAGTTCGGGAAACACATCCAGCCTTTTCAAGATTAAGGAAATAGCACACCACCGGTGCTATTTTAACTAGACAGCATTAGGTGCAAAATGGAAGTCCAGTGAACTTGGCTCCCATGTCTGCAGCTTTATCACCAAGTGCAGAGTTAATGTTGCAAAGTCAAATATGACTATAAAATATAAGAAATGGGCACATTTGCAAAAGACTGAGATATATTTGCTTAGGTGTATGCTCAGATGTTGAATCATTAGTTAATGGTATGTGTTATGTGGAGAAATCCTGTGTGCACATTTCAAAATCTGTTGTCTTTCAGGTCTTCTACCTCCCCCTGGCACTCTTCGTACCGCCTTCAGTGTTCGCCGTCCATCTTCAGTTCAACCTCCTCTACCAGTTTTGGATCCACACCGAGGTAAATCCTTTTGGGTTTTTGTTTTGTTTTGTTTTGTTTTATATCTAAATAGCCTGAAGCAATGTCCTGGAAATCCACTAGCAGCTGATTTATTGTGTAAGAAAATCTTTGTCTGCATTCTTTAAGGAGAAACATCTGTTCATTTTTATTCCTTTTTACTGAATATATATTGCAGAGTTTATAAGAAGCAATGAGGCCAGTTGGTCCCAATTAAATAAAACCATTTTTTGAACTATTAAGTACCAAAACTTTTTAATACTTTATTCAATGCAATATCTTCCTGTATTACAGTTTATTAAACATTGCTTGCCAAAAGATGTTGAAATTTATTTTAACATAAAGACATAAATTTATATACATAATTTATGTATGTTTATAAGTACATATTTACATATAAATGTTTATAGTGAAATTTATTTTTATAATATAATTTTAATGTAATTTATTCTTATATATTAATAAATATGTTCTTACACATAGAAATAGATATAATATTTACAGAATATATGAGTGAGAAGCCCTTAAAAATTTCTTGACAAAATTTGAATGCCTAAAAAATTATAAAAATATTTTTATTAGAAATCTTGCTTTAATTTTAGAGTTTGAATTTTATTTAAAAAGTGTTCAATATGTTGTTGGGATTTTTCCCCACAAAAGCAAACAAATATAATTTCTTGGGTCTTCTGTGGTATCTCAAATTGTCAGACTTGAATGTCTGCAGAAAGACCATTAAGCAACTGATTGGTTTATGAACTATTGTACTGATCTGGTTGTTAGGCAGCAAAAAATCGCAGACCCCCAAAAACCCTTCCTTCCACACATGAGAACCCTTCCAAGCATGTGGTATTTATCGGAAGGCCTTTGAAGTCCTGTAGGAAGCACGTTGACAAGTGTTGCAACTGGTTGGACAATACCGCAAATCACAGCTGCCTTAGATGCCAAAGCTTGGTGCAACAAAGAGCATTATTCCATTAATCTGCAGTGTTTTATGCTACTGACTTACTTGGACTAAAGAGACTGCCACCATGACTTGGGCATACGTGGTACTATTTGAAGATCTGTTGTGAAATAAAGTTGAATTTTATGCTAGTTGACAGACATCGAACAGTCAATACTACAGCTGTCTGAAAGAGTTGTTGAGACCAGTTCTAACTCTAGGGGTCAAAGACCAAATTTGCTTAAATCAGTGGAGGGAAGATTTCTGATTATTTAGATGGAGGGGTTAAAAGAGAATTACATTTTTATAGCAGCTCTGCTCCAGGTCATGTCGTGTGTCAGGTCAGGTATTAATTTGGATACAAAACAATGGTTCCCAAGTAACATCTGTCTTTTCCTGCGTACCTCCAAGAGGATCGCTAGCCAGGGTTTGAGTTCCATCTCAGGAAGAAAGGGAGAATGGAGGAAAGTCAGCAGTGAGGCATTTCTTTTAAGCTCAAAACCTCCAGGAGGCTTTACTTCCAACTCAAAAGCAACACATTAGAACCTCTCACTTGTGTTGTACAGGATACTTTTGAGTGTACTCTCCAATGCACCCTTACTACAGATGAGCTGCACAGGAAGCAAAAAAAATTTTTTGAAATTAAGGTTTTGATCTTTAAATTACATTATTGGGTGTGAATGTATTTCTAAGATTTTTTTGTTCCTGTGTATTTAATTACATTTATTGTCATGGACAGCATGCTACCATTTGTTTACAAATAGTAGAATCATTTAGGAAGTAAAACCAAGAGATTTGTAACAGTGGCTGCTTCTAAGGGGCAAGTGAAATAGAGAACTGGATCAGGGAGAACATAACCTTTATTTAAAAAATATCCTTATGTGTTTGAGAATCTTTTCAAGGGTTAATACACATTAGATTTAAAAATAAGAAAAAATGGAAAACAATGAACTTCAGTTTAAAACATACCCACTTTACGACTCTCTAGGCCACTTGAGCACTGCTTAATTTCAGGCATCGTACTTGGGGATTCATTCACAGGAACAACATACAAACCATAGACTTGACAGTGCTGGCCAAAGGGCTCTGCGCATTCCTGGATGGAGATTTGATTCATACAGCTGCTTCACTTCTGCTGACCTCCATAAAATCAATTTTCGCTCTGAAGGGAAATTGGCCTTCATGAGGTACTGATGTGCTCAAAGTGAAGAAAAGTTCACTCCCTTCAATCAACCAGGTTAAGATAATGGGTGGGGGGACCTAACAACATGGTTTTGAAAGATTGTATATAAAAGAAAAAAATAAGTCATAAAACAAAGTAAATGTTTTATAATGAAATTTTTATTAGTTTTGAGTTACTTTGATGAAGAAACAACAGCATCTCTTCCCTCCCTCTCCTTTGAAAGTTATAAAAGATTCTGCTTGGAACTATGTTCTGTTGCTTAATTTTTATGAGTATATTTTTTATTGTTTTTTTATTCATTTGAAATATCTGTAGCACATAGTCATACTTTTTCCCTGTGATTACACTAAAGGCATTTAGGAAATCTTTTTACTGAATATATGTTTTCAATTTAATAAGTGTGGAATGTTACTATTTTTTAGATAGCGTATGATATTTGGGTATGAGCTGATTTATGCAATACAGAAGTAACAGTAACATTACCTTTCATTTTTCTCAAATTAACCATCATGTTGTTCATGTGCATACCAGATGATCTGGGCAGAGACATACAACAGAGAAATAATTCTTTGGTATTGAAGATTTGAACCATATAATTAAATGATTTTAATAGTGCTAAACTGAAGCCCCTAACTGGAACATTATGAAGTTACAAACAAAATGAGAAATCTCTTTACTAATAAAGGTAGATCTCCCAATAAGTAAAGGTACATGACAGCATATGATATAAGCCACTATTTATGTTAAAAAGGAAAATGGACTAAATATTTATATATTATAAAATGTCTCTAGAAGTACACATGGGTACCCAGCTAATTTTTTCTCTTGGGAAGGATATTGGGGGTGGCTGAGAGTATTAGAATGAGATATTAATATCATTTTACTCATTCTAATAGGTGAAGGGCTAGCTTGTGATAATATTTTGCTAATAACTAATGTTGTTTAGCAGCATTCTATGAATTTATTGGGATGCTTATATATTTGCTTTAGCAAACTGTCCAAGATCTTATCTATTTTTATTGGGTTATTTGCCTAATTTATTTGTTGGAATTCTTTATATATTCTAGATATAAGTCATTTATCAGATATATTCACTTTTAAATATATTCTCCCATTTTGTAACATGCCTTTTTATTTTGTTTCTGATAACTTTTGATGAAAAGAAATTTTGAAGTTAAATGTATCATATTTTTCTTTAGGAAGAGTGTGTGTGTGTGTGTGTGTGTGTGTGTGTGTGTATTTTCTCTAAGAAATCTTTGACTACCACAAAGTCTCAAAGAAATTATCCAAGGATTTATTTTGGAAACTTTGAGTTTTAATTTTATGTAGAGTTTATGATATACTTGAATAAATTTTGTATATGGTGTTTGGCGGGGCTCAAGATTCATCATTTCTATGCAAAAACCCACTTATTCTTGCACCATTTACAGTGCAGACTTTCTTTTATCTATTCGATTCCCTTGGTGATTTTGTAGAAAACATAATCTAATTGTAAACTTCTATTCTCTTCTACTGAGTCATTTGTCTCCACTTATATGAATCCCTCACTTTAATAATCAATAAAGTTTTGTGGGAAGATTGGTTTGTACAATTTGTAATTTGTTTTAAACTTTACTAAAGCTTTTCTTGTGCAAAATTTTGGAGCCTTTGAACAAATAAAGTTCTATTTCTTTCTTTCCTGTATTTATATCATTTATTTCTTTTTTCTTGCCTTATTGGATAGAGTTCACAGATAATTTATTTTAATTTAAATTTGGAAAAATATCTGTCCATTATTTCCTTAAACATTACTTCTATATTTTTTTCTCTCCCTGCTTTGGAGCTGCAAATACATGTTTATTAGACTACTTGATATTCCCTCACAGATCAGTAATGCTCTGTAATTTTTTAAAATTTAATTTTATCATTTATTTACTTTTAGATTTGGTAGTATCTATTAATTTGTCTTCAAGTTTACCTACCCTTTCACAAACTTTTCCCAAGCTGCTATTAAGCTCACTTAGATTTCTTGCATCAGATATTATCCTTTAAGTTCTGGAATTTTTGTTTATTTATAGTTTTCATTCATCTGCTGATATTATCCATTTGTCACTTATTATTACTATATTCCTCTTTAACTCTTAATAATAATTAATTTAAAATTCTTGTCTTCTAAATCTAGCATCTGAGTCATATGCAGGTCTATTTCAATTGACTGTTTTTATTTTTTGATTGATTTGAATCTCATTTTTCTGCTTTATACATCCAGTAACATTATTATTATTAGCCACTATTTATAGCAAATTTATTGTAGACTCTAGATTATGTTAAATTCTGCTCACCATTTTATTGTGAGAAGCAGTTAAATAATTAGCTAACCATTCTGAGTTTTAGAGGCTTTGATTTACCCTTTGTTAGGGAATGTAGATCCTTTATTACTGTCTTTAGTCTTGGGGAATATTCTTTATCTTTTGCAGTCTTTTAAGATAAGGCTTACTACAAAGCCAATTTTACTTGGTAGAATTTGAACTCTACCTCCTGTCTTGCCAACAATGAGCAGCAGTTGAAAATCTCTAGTCAGCAATTTTCTAGCTATTTACCTTCCTACTTTTCACCAGGTTCCCTAGTGCCTTGTTCTATTCATGGGTTATTTAAGAGTCAGCCAAGACTCCTAATTCATGAGTCAGGTTTGGGGGAGATTTGTGTGCTGATATCGAGGCTACTCCTTCTGTGGTTGGGGGGTGGGAGGGGTAGATTTTTCCATTTCAATTACTAGACCTTAGATCTAAGTTCAATCTCTGACTCCTAAGCTAATAAGACTAGAATTTGCCCACTGTTTTCCTTGCATTAGGACATGTATTAGGACAGCCATTCTATTAGAATGCTACTTTGCCAACTATATCCACCAAATATAAACATTGTCATCAGTGACCTAATTGACAAGCTATGAAGAAAACAAGTTCTTCTCAATAGCCACACTGTGTATGCTATCAACTGTCTCAATTATATATTTTTGTATTACATAAGGGTCAATAGAAATTAGCATCTAGAACTGCAGCAATGTAGTGGACAAAATTAGAAAGCAAAAGAAATATTCAGTAGAACTATGGAGCAATATAACTTCAGTGAAAATAGAAGCTAAAATTTTTGGAAGCTAGGTGATTTAGAGAGGAATAGAAAAATGCAGCTCTAGAACAGTAAAAACAACAGCAGAATGAGCAGAGATGTCAGAGATTTGACTCTTTCAGGGACGTGACTAACTAGTGTTTCGCTTACCACCCGTTTGTATCTGACACTCTGGCTCTCATGGCTGTCTGGCGGTTGTTATTTTGTCTTCAAAATTTTGTGGAGTCTGCTTGGGACCCATTCCTGGGAAAAAACTTATTTTTATTTCAAGTAGATATATCTATTTTATTCTATCGTTTTAATAAACCATTGATAGATAATAAAATGCATAGTATTTTAATGGTCATGGAGAAACATGTTTAGTTCTTTTCCAGTTTCTACAGTTGTTATTTTGTTCTCTGTATAGGTGGGAACTGTACCAATATTATTAAGCTAGCCATGAAATCTCCTTTATTATCAAATTATTATATATTTTTCGTAAAGATGACACCTGAAATTATCTTCTTAAATATCTTAGATACTATAATTATTAAAACTTATGTATGGATGTTGTGAATGCAATTGTCCATTCCAAGTGCTTTTTTTGAAAATAAAATGATAAGAGTAAGTGATACCATTCTCATAATATAAATTGTGTTTTCCTTTTGTGGCACAGGGCATTAAATTGCCTGAATTCAAACCCTGACTTCATTTATAACTATCACTATGACCTCAGACATTGTACTGCCCTGTGCCTCTGTTCCTCACATGTAAAATAAGGATAACGAAAAGACATAGCATTGTTTCATTTTCAGTACTATTATTGTCATTATTATCTATTTCCACAGTCTATATAACTTCTTATTTTGTGTCCCATACTGATCATTTCCAGCTATCAGCTATGATTATTCATGTATATTTTATAACATAATTTAATGTAATCCATATTTTTAGGATAAATTATTAATATCAATAAATACAGTTGAATTTCAGATTTAAATAATTAATTAATGCACAAATTTACTTTAGAAAAAATGCATCCAGATTCATGGGATTCCAATCATGAAGTGCATTGTTTGGGTTTTTGTTATAATCTTTCTTTTTGAAATTCAAAAACTAATCAATACCCCAAAGTGTGAAATTTGCCAAATTCAATACATCTTTTTAAACATTGAAATTATTATATACACAGGCATTCACTGAGTGCCTATTGCATTCCTAGTATTGCAAATGATAAGTAACAGGTACAGAAAAGGAGTAAAGGAGTAAAGACTGGAACATTTTGGATGAAGGTAGAGTAGCTTAGCTTGAAATATATACATATAAAATACAAATAAACATAAACAATATAAATATAAATAATATAACCATAACTATAACTATAACTATATATATAGAAATATAAATTTTTTAAAGACAAGTTTAGGAGCATAAACAGTTACAGTTATCCCAGGCCAGAAATTCTTAGTTACTGACAGTTATCATTGGTTTGACGTGCCCCAATGAAAATTTGATGGTATGACATTTCTGTTTGTCTATTTATTTATTTCCTTTTGTATATTATATACTTCTTCAAAACTTACTATTTTTCTGGAAGCATTTTAAGCTTTAATAAATACTATCTCATTAAATCTTAACAACAAATCTATGGAATTGGTATTACTATTTCCCCCAATTAAATATACCAAGTAATTTGCCCTGGGTCACATCATTTGTAAATGTCAAAGCAGGACTTTGTAACTAGTAGTCAGGCTCCATATTCCTTGCTCTTATCCATGACATTATAAAGCTTCATGTAGATGGGTCGTTTCTGATCTTAATGTTATAATAGCCACTATGTGTTAAGCATCCAGTGTATGCCAAGCAAAAATTCTTTATATAACTTCCATAAAACAATTTGAATCACTAAAGGCCAATTAAACTTTTACAGGTTGTAAGGAATGAATGTAAATTCAAGTAACTTCAGTTAATGGGGCTTTATTTTAAGGGTACAAGTAGAAGTACATGCAGCAGGAAACTATTCTAGAAATTTAATAGACAATTTTAGAAAACTGGAATTTTTATATTCACCAACTCTGTGACAAACACCATCCCTTTTAAAGTGAAGAATATTGAGATTCTACAGTTTATATAAAATAACACAGCTGGCTCCAGAGCTTGTGTTTTGGCCAAGACCAGCTCCCTCATCTCACTTCCTCTTCAAACTGTGTTTATTCAGTTATGCCTCAGTATACTGAGGCAGATGGCAACAGGCTTTCTACGAACCTCTCTGGCACAGTGTAAAGATCAAGGCTGTGGGTCAGTTCACACAGAACTTAGTCGTCATCTTGCCTGTACCAAATTACTGTGTGACCTTTGCAAACATCTACTTGTTCCTGTTAAAATTTAATGTATTCTCAGAGGCTAGTCCTCCTGAAAAGTCTTTGGTGATATTCCATTGCTCACTGGGTACAAGTCTAAATTTTGCACTTTGTATTCTTTGTGCACTGTGTTCCAAACTGATCTTCTGATACACATAACTTCACTGTCCTGTGCAACTCAGTCAAGCTGAACTATTTCCCATTCCCAAATATACCTGATGGGTAATCATAGTTTCTCTCCTTTTCATATTTTCTACATGTTGCTATTCTATATGTTTTCCAAGGTCCAACTCAAATTCCCTCTTCTTCATAAAGTATTTACTCTTTTAACAGCAAGTACCTATATAGCTCAGATCACGTGTCAGTCACTACATTATGATTTAATAAGACATATTTACTTGACCAATCATACAACCCTATGGTCTCCATTCAAAGCAAGGAAATTGAACCTGTGAAGAGATTAAAAAACGTGTCTAATATTGTGGCAGCTAGATTGTAGTAGACCCATGATTCAAAGACTGGTAAGTGATTCTCTCTCCTTTTCTCATCCGAAATGTGGTATCATTGATGTTACATCTCTTAGAGATGTATTAGTTTGCCCAGAACTGCCCCAATGTATGCCTGTCTTTTTCTGGCATAATTCTTAATAGCACATGTTTCCACTCTCTTAAATTATACACTTGAGTTTTCATTTTACACTTGAGTTTCTTCCTAAACTGTCTTTGACCTCTCTTCCACTTCCTATTTCTATTGCCTTACCTTAATTTATAGTCCTATCATTGACTACATAGATTGTTACAATAGAATTCTGTTCTTTTCTATTCCTACAAACCCTTTCTTCTCCCATATATTTACATACAACAACTGTGATGATCATTTTAGAATCAAAATATCAGAACACTCCCAACATAAGAACAGACTTCAATAACAGGAATTTTAAATGGCTCTATCCCCTACAAGATAAAATCAAACACCTGAAATCCATGAATGGATTGGATTTCAGGGCTCATAGAATATAAGCTTTGCCTATCCTTCCACTCTCATCCCACTAGCTGGTCCAGTTCAACCACACTGCTTTTGGCTCCCTAAACACAGCTTACACTTACTTATTCTCAGTATTTACACATACCCTCTGTGAAGCTCTTTTTCCAAACATTCTTCATCAGACAACTCAGTTACCACTTTCTCTGGAATGTCTTTCTTACCTCCTAGTTAGAGTTAAGTGCACTTTTCTTTACACTACTCCTATGTTTACTTCTATATCCGTATTGGCAGCTAATGATTAAGAATATGAACTGTTTTGAGGGATTTAATAGAAATAATGCATTAGTTCCTGTATATGGGGAGAATCCAGTTAATAGTGATTAAGTTTAATTCTTAAATTACTATATTGTAGTTTTTGCTTAACTCTGCCTCTCCCATTATTCTCAGTTCTTTCATAGCAAAAGTTGTACCTCATCTATTATATGAATATATACTTGTGTGTATATGTGCACATATTATGTATAAATGTAAATAAGTGTACATTACCATGTTTAATTAATTATTATGATCTATTCTTGATAATTGTTAGTGTTCTATATTAATATGTCATATGTATATATATTTGTATATCAATAAGTGTGTTATATGTATATATATTTAAATTTATACATGAAATATATATACTGATAGAAAGTATGTATTTTGGATAGTTTTGAATATGTATCTTTTAGAATTATAAAATAATTGAGGAAGAAGTAAGTTATATTTCAAAATATATACTTTTTAAAAAGACTTATTTTAACCGAAACAAAATTTCATGTGTCTTTTCTACCAAGTTCTTATATAGAAAGTATAAGAACTCTAATACACCTTTTGTCTTTAAAATAAATTGGGACATTTCTTAGGACTTTTGCTCTCCTTGCTCCCTTGCATCTTTTTACTCCTCTTTGAATTTCTTGTTCCATTTTCCTCTTCTCTCAATATTCTTCTTTAAAATTTAATTTATCTGGGGGAAGTGGTGGGGGGTGAATTCAGACAACTGCAATCAAACAACAATAAAATAATTTTAAAAATTTAATTTACTTCACCATTTTCATACTGCCTCTAATTATATATTTAGTTTATAGCTCTAATGCAAATTCTCTTAAGGATTTATGATCCATGTTTCCAGTGTCTCACTTGACACATTCACAGGAATATTTGACATCACCCCGAGTCAACATGTCTAAAACATACTTCATTGTGACTCACATCGGCTGTTCTTCTTTGCTTCCACTGCTCCTTAAAGTCAACATCAAGATCAAATCTTAATGTCACCCTGCTTCTTTGATCTCTTTGTAGCCAGTCTTTAACCCAAATCCTACACATGTTCTCTCTAGAAATGATATTTTACTCTATTCTACAATTACCTTTTTAAATAATTTGCCCACTGTGCTTATTCATCTATGAAATTGTAGTGTTTTCCCACACATATTACATATATAAATGTCTTTAAGGTTCACAATTTCAAAAAATATTTCAAGAGCCCCTACTCTCTGCTAGGTAAAGAGGCCATACCAGTCCTTGGATCTGAATTAGCACCCCTTGTTAATAGCATTTTGAGGATCACAGCCTTCTTCCAAAATCTGTTGGATTCTAGTGACTCTTTTCCAAAGCGGTGGGGGAGACTTCAGGAAAGAATTTTATCAGGATTCCTGAAGCTCATCAATATATTGTCTAAAAATTCATAGTTCATCATTTACAAGGCCTGTTGTGAAAGGGCTGGAATTTGAGGCTTTCAGGCACAAGGACTTACATAAGGATCTGTGTATCAGATTTAGAGAGGAGGACATCTCAGGAACAAGAAAGTACTAAGACAGAATGGCTAAGAGTACATGCTTTGTAATCAAAAGTGAATTTATACTCTATTAGACATTTGTACACTAGTGTGTTCTCTGAACCTAAATGGGTACCTACAAATGGAAGCTCAAGAAACATCTGTTGAGTGAATATTTACTAGAGTTATTTAAACTCCTGTACCTTGCTTTCTAATCCGTTATGTGAAGGTCATCATACTTTCTCTGTAGGTGTGTTTGAGGATTAATGAAATAATGTATATTAAGTGTATAGACCTGAAAATAATATGCTTTCAAAAAATGACAGTTATTGTAGAAAAGCCCAAGGACTACAAATTAAAATTAGCAGATAAAGTCAGAGCTGGAATAGAAGCAAGTATAATTTTTGTGAGTCACTACACATATCAGAATTATCTGGGTACTTACTCAAAATGTAGGATAGTCCCCTTCTAAGAACCACAGAATCTAAATTTCTGGTAAGTGAGGGTAGGAATCTCCATTTGAACAAACTCCCCTAAGGGATTAGACTTAACACTGATGCATTGTAGTTTGAGCACCATGAGTAGAGATTTCAGTAAACTTCTTGAAGTCAAAGGTAATATTTTATTCATCTTTTTTCCCATTGTCTAAAACTTGAATGACCATCAACAAATACATTTTAATTAATAAATTAATCAATTGTGTTGACTATATTCTCTGTAATATATATGGTTATTGGGGAAAAAAACAGGAGGACGAGACGAAAGTACTCACAGCAAAGGCTTGGATTAGAGAGGACTAAATTATGTTCCTACAACATTCATTTTTAAGCCTTCATCCCCCATGTAATGATATTTGGAGATGGGGCCTGTGGGAGGTGCTCAGGTTATGAGAGTGGAGCCCCCATGATGGAATTTGTGCCCATGTAAAAAGGGACATGAGAGAGAAGATGCAGCAAGAGGGAAGTTCTCACTGAATCTGCTGGCACCTTGATCTTGGACTTCCTAGCCTCCATTTTTGTTGTTTAAGCCATCCAGCTTGTTGTATTTAGTTATAACATCCCGAAGTGACTAAAATAGAATGTAATGATTTAAAAAATTCCTGAGGGGACAAGAGACAGATATACTTTAGCTGGTCCTTAGAAGGAAAATATGCAAATGACACAGGGCAAATGAACTTAAGAAAAACAGATACTTGTAGCTTCTTCTCATCTACTGATTGAGAATTCATTCCGTAATATTTGACCTTGAAAGATTAGTATACAAATATTTTTTAACAGACCAAACTTTATGATAGGTGACAATCAGATCTGACTTAATGGGACTGTAAGATTTAATATGCAGATTTATACATTTTACTCATGAAAGTATCCAATGCTGAACAATGCTGAACAATGCCAAGCACATGACTGGTAATCCATTAACATTTGTTGATCACTGAATGTAGAAGCAACACCTGAAACTGGGAATTTGATCATAACAGCAACCACAATGTACTAAGTTTTAGAATGAGTTGAATGTTTGAAGCATAAATTATATGACCACTGGATTGGATTTTTGAACAAGAACTGCTTAACCTCTCAAACTATCAGTTACCTTCTTTTAATAAAATGTTACTACCACTAATGATAATGTAGTCCATTTTCTTACTGAGTGCCCAAACTGTTAAATATAAAATGGTGTCACACAAGAATGAAGTTTTATATGATTATGCTTGTGAATATTTCCCATTTTCCTTCTGTCAATTTAATAGGTGTTTTTAAAAAAACAGTCACTTGGAATCCACCTCCCTTTGAAGAAACACACTCAGCAGCTATGTGCATTCATTTTTCCAAGGAAAAGCCCAGAGTGTTATCCAAAATGTAAGCTGAGACAAATTTTTTTAAAATGCTAACTTGTCCAGCTCTTGTCCTCTTATTTGAGAAATAATACAATCTTAAGTGACAAGAATCAGTCTTCAAGATAATTTATTATAAACAATCATTTAAAACTGTTGTTTATTGTATAAACATAGCCTAGTCTCATTCTTCTTAAAACTCAGCCTTTAACTTTTTAACCCTGTGGTATGGATTCATCAGAAATATACTCCCTATGAAGCTCTTTATGATCTCAACAGTTCTGATTCTTCCAGATTGTTTTATTTCCAAACTAAAAATATTTTTTTTTCACTTCTTAGTGTGGAAATTTAGCTACTTCCATATTACGTGCTTACTGAAGTAGAAAACTGCTTAATCAGATAGGAAAACATTTGGCTGTGAAAAAATCAGCATTTATTGAGGATTTCAAAGTGTGAAAGTATGCAGACGAGCACATCTCCTAAGAACTCTGCTTTGTCTTGCTTCCCTGTAGAGAAATCTTGGGCAAATATGGCTGCCACTGCCATCTGTCTAAATATTCGAGTGTGTTTTCTTGAATTAACACAGCAGAAGTAGTGGGGGATGTAATTAAGATTTTATTTTTCCATTTTATTACCAGATTCTCTACAATATAAATCATCCATAAATGTTCACATTGATTAAGATTTTAACAAGGAAAATAATGAATGCTTAGAGATCAACTAACTCAGAACAAGAAGTAATTTTAATGTTAACTTATAGTGTTCATGGATTTTATCCTTTTTCTAAAAGTTTAAATGAATTGCTATAGATTTTCTTGAGAGAGAAAAGTGTATTTGTATGTATATTCAAATAATAAAATCTGATATTGTTACTCATTCTATCTTGAAGTTAAGAAATAGTTATCTGTTACTAAATTATCATTTCCATTGTTCCACCCTGTGATCTTTCAAAAGATCTTAACATGGGCACTCAAGAAATGCCTATTGAATAAATTAAATCCACATAAATTATTTTGATTTCCATATATTCAGTTGAAGACATTTCTATATGCAAATGGGACTAACATGCTAGAATATATTATTACAAGATCAAAGAAATATTTATAACCCATTGAAATTCCAAAATGATATGCATGAACCTATAGTTAATTATAAAGATATTTCCAAGTAAAATAATTTTCAATGTTTTTTTACATATAAATACACATACACACATACTTAGATAGAGGAATGGAAAAGAAAGAGGGGGAAGAAGGAAGGAAGGAAGGAAGGAAGGAAGGAAGGAAGGAAGGAAGGGAGAGAGGAAGGAAAGAAAAAAAAGAATAAATGTTGACCAGGAAAAAACCCAGCTAATCATGGTATAACTATTAGTCCATTTAATTTTAGTTTGGGTTATCATTGAATTTTGCCACTAATTTACTTGAAAAGTTTTGCCATTTTCAGACTGCACTTCAAGCATAGATTTCTCAGTTAAATATGACATAAAAATGATTTTTATATCAGATGATAAATGTATTAGGAGCTGGTTTAGTATTTTTCTCAAACACTGACTGCAGTGAAACATGGAGGCCCACAGTGGTATGGGCCACTCTGAAATGTCAATCATGCATGGCACTGTAAAGAAAAGTCTTTACTAGTTACAGTCAATGTTATTACTCTAAGCTATGCTCATCTGAATGAAGACATTTTCCTACTATGGAGATTTCACTTCACTTCACCCCCAATTCAGTCACTCCTCAGCATTTGTCATATTGTTAGCACATTCATGTTTATAATAAGGATTCTGCAAAGCACATGGTTCCAAGGACACATTTTCCCTATTATGATTTTTCCCTCTCAGACAGGAAACATGAATATTTGTAATCATCTCTTATTTGGAAGGAACAATGTAATTACGTTTAGGAACCAGGCTCCTTTCTGAAAAGTAAGTGGTTATAAATATTCTTATTACTTTCAATAATATATTCCAATATTTTTAGTACTCATTTGCAGATAGTGTGACATTCCCAATACTACTCTAAAATTAAACAATAGAATTAAGAGATTTTAAAAATTATATTTAGAATGTCTTTTCTCCAACCTCAATGGTCATAGTGAGATGAGAGGAGGCAATTTCCCAAGCAACTCAGGAAAAACAATTTTGTCTTGAATTAACTAAACATTTTTGTTAAAAGTAAGTCTTGTTTTTCAACTTGACCCTTGGTTAATTGTTTCTGTACTCTCAACTGAGCTATAAAAATCTAATCAGTCAATGTTTTCCAATCAGAAAAATCAGAAAAATAACTAAGAAATATGTAGAATGAAGTAAGTTAATTTTATAAGAAATAATTTTACATGATATTAATTTAGAATATTTATTTTGATGCTACATAGAGTTCAACTCTAAGTGATTTTTTAATTTCAATTTGGAAAGACCTATAAAGATACATGTTTCAGGTAACACAAGGCAATCAGAAAACTCAAGAGAATTGTGTCATGGAAAGAGTTCATTGCAATCAGTTCACAGTAAGCATTTAATTATTTGATTTACCACGTGTACGTAGTTTATCAATTTCCCGAGCAAAATTATTACAGGCTGATAACCTGGATACAATGGAATCTTCATTAATCTTTTAAATTTCTGAGTCATTCAACTCACTCAGTTGAACTACAAGGCAAGGGGGAGAGGGTCAAAAGAACTTTCAGAAGAAATTTCAAAATCACTTGGTAATGTGGAAACTATCTTTTTCATCTCTGGCTCCTGTCATTGAAACAGGAGCCCACATAAACCTGTACTGAAAGAATATAAAAAGAATTCAAGAAATTCACCTGCCAATGATTAACAGAATTCAATTGTCCCATCATCCAGTCTCTGTGATTTTTATGTTCAGTTTTTGGTATTTTAGCTATTTATCTTATTTTTTAATTCACTAGCTCACAGTTCATGCTCGGACTTGCTTTCTTGGCTTTAAACTCTAAGGGCACTCCAAACTCATGATTGCCTTTAGCCTTGTGAGTGACAACCAAGCTTATTTCCTAATATACCCCTTCATCCTATTTCCAAATTAGAAGGCAGAAATTATACAATCCTTTTCTCCCGAACTGCAAAGACTGAAGCACAGTGAGACATACCCATGAAACAGTCTCTCAGCCACAACACTATTGACATTTTGGACCGGATAGTTTCTATTTGGGAGCAGGGGAGGCTGTCCTGTGTATTGTAAGATATTTAGCACTACTGAAACACACCCTTCTTTAGTTTCCAGGAGAACTTCCTCCAGCAGGGAAAAACAAAAATACCTCCAGACATTGCCCAGTGTCCCCCTGGGAACACAGCCACCTCTGTTTCAGAGGCACTACTATAAAGGCATAAGGGTAGAGGGCAGTGAAGTGCATTTATCTACTCAATATAGTCTTGTTAAATAATTACTATATGCAAGTCAGTGCTGTGTGTGCTGTGGGAAACCTAAGGGAGGGTGAAACACCACCTCTGCCTCATGGAACTTGCAATGTTTTGTATTTCGTCATGTATAATGCACATTTTTTTGCCCACATTTTTGAGGAAAAATAGGGGTGTGCATTACACATGAGTAGTACTAATTCCATATCTATATGTTTTTAATTTTTTAATTTATGCTTATGCACTAAAAGTATAACTCTAGAAAGCAATACTGATAGCTGTATGCAAAACAATAGCCTGGAATACAATAATCAGTTTTGTTTCTAAATATAAATAAATACAAAATTGAGCCAAAAAATTAAACTGAAAGATTTTTTTCCTGAAAGTTTGGGCCAAAAACGTGGGTGCTTGTTATACATGGCAAATACTGTAGTACTGGAAATGCACACAAATAACTAGAACACAGAACAATTTGTCAATGATATAAAATGAATTATGTGTCAATGTGTAGCCAAAGAAAGGGGAGCAAAATTCTCATTGGAAAAATCAAGAAGAGTATTTTAAAAATTTAGGGAGGTCTTGAAGGAAGAGCAGGATTCCAACAGGACAGGTGGGAAGGTTAAGTTATTAGAAGTAGAAGAAAAAGAACATTGGAAATCAACTTTAGTTCATTATGAGGAGACTTTTGTTTGAGTTGTTTTATTTTTGATGTAGGAAAATGACTCGATGAGAAGATGGCACAGTCTCATAGCCCCTGTTCTCTTGCTTTTAAATTTAGCTCTTCTTCCCACCCCCATCATAAATTGTGGAGGGAGAAATGAGGTGTTTGACACCAGTCAGCAAATGATTCAGAGATTTCCTGCTGGATACAATTTGATCAATAAAATGCATGGAGCTTATTATTATAAAATTATTTTTATTTTTTATCTATAATTATTATACAAGTAAATATAGACTAAGATAATCTTTTAGAAAACAATGATCTTTTAAAAAATAAGCAGAAAAATTGTTACTGGGCTTTGAAATCTGAGTGAGAAACTAGCACTTAAGTTTTATTAATATGGAAATTAGAAATATAAGAAGAGCAAATAAAATAATCTAAAATTCTCTGTTCTTAACCTTTGGGGCTTTATGTATCCCTTAGACTAGTACATGATGACAAGGGTAATATATCTCCCAGAAAAAAGCAAAAACTCATAGATACATATTCATAAAATTTGGCGTGACCCTTCAGAGTGTTCTTGACCATCCATGGCCCATCCATGACCATTCTTAGGCATCCATGGTCCTGAGGTCATACAACTGTAGACAAAACTACTGAATACATTGCTTTGAAGACCTAGGAGGTGCCAAAAGCACCTAAAATCCCATGAGGGGCAGCATAGAAGTTGAAATCCCTGCACTCTATAAATCCCTGGACTGATTTTAATGGAAATGTAGTCAAAAACACTTAGTTTTCATTTCCATTAAAGTTTTAAGAGATTAAATTACTTGTATTTGATAGAAAAATTGCTATATCTCTTAAAAACAAGAAGATAGAAAAATAGATCCCTGAGCTAAAATTGAAAAGACTCTAGGGATTCCTCCCGAGCTGTTTGAACTCACACTGGTCGGAATTAGCATCTGAGCTTCATTTTAATTTTTTTGAAATAGTAGAATATTAGACTATATCATTTTAAGTCCTCTGTATGTTCTAAAATTTTATAATTTAAATTAATTCATTTAAATCTAAAAAAAACAAAACTAATAACTTCTAAAAATGAAATGGTTGCAATTATTTCCACAGTATTTTCCTGAAGTGACTCAAAGCTAGCTATGGTTGAATTGCTAAAGGACTGAATTTGCAAAAGTGGGCAATAATTGAGTTGTTATGCCCACCCTTATTAATTATTAATAACTTCTCTTTGATTTTGAATCGGAAGGGTTTTCCACAAAAGAACTTCTGACTGGGCTGACTGAATGATGACTCATCCCCCACACCGAGGTGGTCTTTCCCAGCCCCAAGGTACTCAGAGGCACTACCAGGACATACAACTGTGGTTGCCTGTGTTGTACTTGGCTTTTAACTTTTTTTTAAAAAAAGGAACTTTCAATATTGATATCACCATGCTTTAACTTGCAGGAGCAAAAGATTTTCTTTGAGGAAAAGAGCTTGACATTAAAAAAAATAATAATGTACTCTGCCAAGGTCCCAATCATCTGAATGCACTCACCATTGTTATGGCTTTAAATCTGGCTGCCCACACAGACCAGGACCAAAGTTCAGAAATGCATCTGCGTCGCAGAAGCTGGCCATGGTGTCTCCTCCATCCCCTATTGTTGTCTGTTTTTCCAACACATGTTAGGCACCAAACAGACAAACAAGAATAAAATGGTTTTCTTCTTTCCCGTCTAATTCTCTGCCAGAGACCAAGCCCAGCCAAAGCATCAGATTCCAATGTTCTGACTGCTGAGAAACCCCACTTGCTTGTGCTCAATCCATTACCACTCTTCCTCTCAACCAATATTTTTCTAGCCAAGTACAAAGCAATGTAGTCCAACACAATACAGGGTAATTTTCCCTACTCCCCTTCCAATTCCTGCTCATTAATACTGTATTCATGGCATAATACCTTATTTCATAGAAATGCCATCTGTTTAAGGACTATCTAATTATGGTATTTTGAACTCCTGAAATTAAAAAATATAGACAGTCCTTGGTCTATGAGTTCTGTTCAATGAATTAATCAAAAAGTCTATTGCTTACCTCTCATAATGTATTTCTCATAGGAATAACTTTAAAAAGTGGTGCTAGAACTTCATCTGAGAAGAAAGCGAGGCCTAAATAAACATACAGCACATACTCTTACACATCGTTTGCACAACCGTTTCCATCTGTTCCATAATGGGAACCGAGAATCCCGTAGGTGGGTTAACCGAGAGTCTAAGGAGAGGCGGGCACTCGCCCCATGGACGGATGTGGCACTGTCCTGTGGCCACCGGCCATGGCTTCTCCTTCAGAAGATACGGGCCCCATGAGCTGAGGGTGGTGCGCCTGCTGCGGCTCTTCATATTTTCCAAGCACTTGTAAACTGCGTGTTTTGATGTCAGAGACTGTCAGACAATGATTAAACTATGCTACGTAAAGACTTGTAATCTAGAAGTATGTTTGGGACTTTAGGGATTTATTAATATTTTGAACTGAGCACTTACATTATTTTTATATTACTAGAGTAACAATATCTTTCACTTTTGATTGTATCCTAAAAATCTTCAAATTATGCAGAAAAGTAGAATTCATAATGGAATGAACTTATGTATCTCCATCACTTCCATTAAAAATCATTCTGGTCTTGATTAATTTGCATCAGCTATTCTTTTTTTTAATTTTATTTATTTTTTTGCCAAATGTTTTGAGGCAAAACCTAAATCTCATGTCATCTATACTTCAGTTATACAACTCTATAAAACAGTTACATTTTTTACACAATGACCGTGCCTTATATCTCCCAATAAAACAGTACTTTTACCATGTAATATTCTGTTTATAATCAACCTTCCACATTGCCTATAAAATGTCTCTTATGTTTAGTTTGTTCAAATCAGTATTCAGAGAAGATTCCCACACAACATTGGTTGTTATGTATCTGAAATACCTCTCCATCTGACTTTTCCCCCATGTCGCTGACTTGCCACTAAATTCATGTCAATGTCATGATTGTCAATAGCCAGGTTTATTCCTTTAGGGATCATTTAAATTACCCCTTTATTACTCATATGTCCTCTAAATGAAATTAACACTGGAGGGGAGTAATTTCTTACTTTTTAAATTATTGTTCAAGTATAATTGTCTCCATTTTCCCGCCATCACTTTCCTGCCCCTCCCACCCTCAATCCTTCCCTGCTTTGGCTTTGCCCATGAGTCCTTTATATCTGTTCCTTGATGACCCTTCCCTTTATTTCTCCCCTTGAAATATAATAACAATATATTAATTTGTCATTGGTAGGCTCTACTAAATCCATTTTGGTAGTTATTAAAGAAAAGTAAAATATTCTGTTACCTGTTACGGTCGATGGAAGAAAGAACAATGCAATTGAGATTAAAAGTGTTCCCACACTGCCAGATATTAATTACATAACAAACCAGGTTTCTTACACATATCCTGCTATTCTTGTTTATGGCACCTACCTGGTTCCTCTACTACTCAGAATTTGCAGACTCTGGAACAGAGGGTTCGTACTGAAGAAATGTTGCAAGAGAACGTTATAGTGTTATATACCAGATTTTAAAGAGTATTTGCTTGTAAAAAAAGGGGGGCCCTTTTGACTTTGACATGTGCCTCTAGGATACACTGGTAGGTGGTGTATCTATAGGTAAGAGACCGGTTAGGATTTTATATGAATTAACAGGATGACCCTAATGCAACAGATGATATTAAGTATTGCTATGACTGACTAGTGGGTGAAACCAAACCCAGAAAATGAATATAATTTTCTCTTCCCTATTCATGCTCTGCTAACAGAAATCATCAAAGACATAGTTGAAAGGTGAAAAATAAAATGAGAGAAGTATGCCTTGGCAATAGTACCATTTTAAATTATTGGAGCATTATTATGTAGATACTGCTGTTACTTCCATTTTAAAGGTGACAAAATGGAGTTATAAAAAGTTTGTTATTTTTTAAAGATAAGGATAATAAATGAAGGATTCAGGACCCAAACTGAGGCATTCCAGTTCTTAACTTCACAGTAGATTCTCAGAGTAGAGTTATGAGCTTATTTTTGTCTTTCTATAACAGGTGATAGGAATTTTTTTTAATCTGATGCCAACCCTGAAACTTGCAATATGTCTTAACCTATGTGGCATTTTAATGTGATACTTAAATATGACACATACATTTAATAATAACTGTGCGGATAAATAAATATTCCTTTTCTTTCTAACAGGTCATTGATAATCTTGGTCCTTTGGAACTTATTCTTAATACTCCTAGCCATCATAGGGTTCATCATGGTAAGGGCATTTGATCTTCTTTCTTTCCTTTTTTATTTATTTAGAAGTTGAATTTATTTGTTTTGCATCATGTCACCAAAATTACCCAACAGAGTCAGCGTGCACTGTGCAAATAGGAATCACTTCTTCCTTTGAATCTGGACTGGCCTCCTCTCTAAAGCAAGGGCTGGAAACAAACAAACAAAAAAAAACCCCACCACCAACAACTGTTTCATATCTGGCTTTTGGATTTTTCTTTTGGCCTAAATCTCCTCAGTTGTAGTGAAAAAAAATGAGTTAAAGAGCTGAGTGGATATTCACTTTATGTCTTGAAGGCCTCTCCTTGACCTGAGGCTGAGGTCATTCCTGTTTTGAGCCAGAGAATGCCTGGTCTTGAAAACTGTGGGGATTTGAGGAAAGCCTAAAAAACAACACTTTACTTCCTTGCTTAAAGTTTGTGAACAAACTCTACATGCACTACATTTGCCTGACAAAGAGAAAATCCCAAGTGGCTAGTGCGTGAAGTTTAAAGATATTGGCTTAAGAAATAATAGAAATTTTCACATTTGTGCACCAAAAGAGCTTGACAAGAATGTGCATATCAGCATCACTTGTAATGTGGAAAAAATAGACCTAATTTACATGTTTATAAGCAGTAGAGTAGACACACTTTAGACTATTCATGTAATGGAGAGCTACATCCCAATGACAACACCTAAACTGTTAGGACATGCAATAGCATGAGCGAATCTCACAAACATACTGTTGGGAAAAGGAAGCTGGTAATAAAAGAATATTATTGTTCTGTTTTTATAAATTTCCAGAAATCAGACAGCACTGCAGGTCTTCCTCCCCTCGGGTGCAGGTCCCTTTCCCATGGCAGCGAGCAGAGCAGAGGCCCCCGCTCCCCCAGGGAAGAGGAGAGGACGGGGTCGGGCTGCACATGTTCAGTTTCCTCTTCCAAATTCAACAGTCATTCCCCTACCACGAGGGAGTCATTAGTGAGGGGGTGGAGAGGCCAAGGATGTTGTACTCTTGGGGTTCCCTCCACATAAAAGCAGAGAAGAGCAAGTCCACATTGAAGAAGGAATGTTGAGAGTTTCCTGTTTGACTCCAGAGCACCTTCCCACACCTATTGCTTTATATCAACCTTAGCACTATTAACATTTTAATGTTAATTTTAAAGATACCAGACAGTTCTTTGGGGACAAAGGACCAGCCCTGTGTATTATAGCATGTTGGACTCTATGTAGTAGATACCAGTATATCCCCTTGCAGTGTGCCTTCCAACAGTGTCTTCAGAGATCCCCACACACCCCCAGAGGGTCAAAGTGCTCCCCATCCAGCTGAGAGCCACTGTGTACACCGTGTAGGACCAGGGGTGTGCATCAGTGTAGCCAGCTCCACTCTGCTTTTGCACTGGGGGAGATTTTCCCTGGTATCTTCACTTTTAAATGTCCATCTCCACCTAGGGAAGGTGTGTAAATCAATGAGGAAGTACAAAGACAGTGAGTTTGTCGAAGTAGTGATTTGATATTCTTTATCCTTATTTATAATCATTTAATACATTTGGCTTTTATTATTATTTAAAAAAGTATGCCTGGCTATTTAAATTATAATTTGAATACTTTGTAACAGAAAAAGAATTGTATATGTTATGAGTAAATTAAAAAATGAGGTTAATTTGAATTTAATTTATGGATTTTATGATTTTAAAAGATAGTAATGTCTCACTATAAGTAGGAAATTTTCTTTCCAGAAAAGATGCAGGGACATAATGCACTTAAAATTTTAAAACAAACAAATAAACACAAATCACATATATTATCTATCTTATTTACTAGTGCCATTTTTTCTGAGCCATTTAATTTTTAACAATTATTTTTGATAGCCCTAAAATTAAAATTGAGAATTATCTAAGATTTTTAAAAACTGGAAAATTATTGGTTCATTTTTAAAATCTGGAATAATTCCTAATAGTTTTAAGGAAATCTTTGTTCTTTTTAGTAAAATTAATTGAAAAATAAAATAAAACTCCCTTTACTAGCAAACAGCAGCTAGTATTATCAGTGTAAAAACATTCCCATGAAAATCATTGTTACATAAGTCTTATTTTTCTTAATATATTCTAAAATACAAGGAGATAGAGCAAAAAGGAAAAAGGACTCATGGACATGGACAACAGTGTGGTGATTGCTGGAGGGAGGTATAAGGGAACTAAATGGGAGTGAAAAAACATATAATACAGATTAAATTTAAAAAATTAAATGATAGAATAAAATATAAGAAGAGTTGTTCCAAGAAATATAACTTTATTCTTTAAAACATTTCAAATCTTTTTCTCATAGGCAGAAACCGTTATTGCATAGACAAAAATTATGCCGGCACACTTATTCTATGGGATAGAATTTTTGGTAAGTAAAAATCACCCGAATTTTTTAAAAAATTAATTACCTCCCAATTCTGCAAAAATCAAAAGTTCATATTCTGAATGTTTGTCTTCCAGGAACATTCGAGGCAGAAAATAAAAAAGTTATATATGGTTTGACACATCCCATTAATACATTTGATGCATTCAAGGTGCAGGTAATGTACTTAGTTTGATTCTTTATGAATTGACCGTATTCTACCAAAAATTTAAACATTTCTTTTAAAATGTTTAAAAACATTTTTTCTTTTAAAAACATTTTAAAAGAAAAACAGTTTTAAAAGGTGGTAGTGAATGGCAATACCCTGCAAAATATTTTAACTGTAAAAGAATTTGAAAATAAATCTGGCACTTACACAAAGACTTGAATCAATTTAGGTAAAATACATTAGAAAACAATTCATTAAAATGTTTAAATATTTCTACAGTCTAGAATGAAAAAAAGGCTCTTTAGCAAACAACCTTTCTCGGCCTAGATTTGAAATGTATTCATGCATTCAGAAAGAGCAGCAGCAACATGTATAATTAAGGCTGATCCCACAGTAAGAAAAATATTTGCTTCATGTCTGCATGACTCTGGTTAGAAATTCAGCACGAGGCCTTTGCCCCACTCTACTTGGGCCTCTGTGTCAGGAGCGATTACGGGCTGGTTGGGTCTGCACACTGTTTCACCTGCGAAGGCTTGTTGCACTGGACCACTTTCCTGTTAGACATGTGGTATTGGTTGTCCACTGGTTTCCATGGTTGGCACTAAAGAAATTAGAAATGTCTGTGAAGCTCCGATCTGTCAGCGGCACCCTACCTCAAACACTCCTGGGGGTAGGGACTTGTGAATGAGAAAAAGATAAGATTGCTTGAAACAGTAAAGGGGCCGGTCAATGCCAGCTCTGTCCCGGGGACTGGGTTTACCACATTCGGGAAGGGAGAAAATTACAGGTTCCTGTTGGGTTTGCTTTCAAACCTATGTCTTCAAATTTTTAAGAAACTTAAAATAAAATAAATTGATATTTATTTTACTCTGTGTAGGGCATTGCTAACACCTCAGCACAAATATTTGACAGAACCATTACTAAAACCTTTAGAGGTAGTGGTTCTTTTTATTTTTCAGTGGATGAAACTGAGGTTCCCAGGATTTAAATAATTCACCCAATGACACACAGCTTGTCAAGAGCAAACTCAGCCAAGATGTGTTCCAGGAGAAGCCCAAAACATACATTTTCCTTCCTCTTTACAGAGAAGACCATGGTCAATTGTCTTCCTTTTTCAAGTGAAGGGAATTTTTAACTCACACTTCAAAAGAAAAATTTGATGATTTCTCTCTTTTTCTCAACCACAGAGCAATTTACTCTCTGTCTCTTGGTCTGTCTCTCCCTGCCCTCCCCCTGCCCCCTCCACTCTCCCTTTCTCTCAAGGATTATGAAGAACATATCTCTCAGGAGAATAGTAAAGAAATACTTCAGAGTTCTTTCTTAATAATAAACTTTACAGAATTGAAACCAATTTAGAAATAATACATTGAGAGTATTAAAATCAGCTCGTGTTGTGACAGAATGAGAAAATGACAAGTGTCCGTGAGCTGCAGAAATAGATGTGCAGGGTTTGGAGAGAGACGATACTCAGACAATCACAAGTATTTATGAGCTGCTTATGAATCTGAGTCAGGTTCAAATCTCCAGGCATCTACGCCTCGCATAATTTTTTTTTTTTTTGCTGTAGTGATTGTCACAACTGTGTCTAAGGTTTAGTCTTCTATTAATACATGCTCACTCACATCATCAGAAATGTCAAATTAGCAAGTTGTGATAACTGAGTTCCAGAACCTACAAAAGCATATGTTTACTTTCACTTTTAGTCCTGTATATTCAGCTAAATCTCTTACCTTCTCTCAAAAACATAAAAGAGCAACTTAGGAAATTTTTTCCTTTAGTATTTGGCATAAACAATTCACTTTGCTCTCCTTTGAGCTCCAAGAATTTCAGAGCATTGGATAGCAAACAAGTGAGAAAGTACTCCTGATTTTAAAATGTCACCATATATTTCTCATGGATTGTATCTAGTATGATACCAATAAAATGGCAGTCAGTTTTCAAAATAACACTACAGATAGGTGTATTAATGTGTTATAAGTTCCAAACACCTCAACTTGCTGTATTCTTCTTCTTATTGTTAATGTTGTTGCAAAACTTCAGGGTTAAGTTCCCATCTGACACTTCCTTTTTCAGCAAATTTGGTTCACTAAGTCCCAAATTGTTCCTTAATTGCTTAAGATTCCTTACTGTAATATTTTAAACATTTTAGAAAGTCATGTTTTTAATTTTAGCAGTTTGAATTCTTTGAGAGAAAGTTAAAATGCCAGCAAGTCTACAAATTCTGATCGAGCCAAAACTTCTTTCCACATCAGCGAATTACTACCCTTATAATAGAACTCATCTCTAGATTCTACAGCTCATGTTCAAACCCTAGGATTATTTTTAATCCTGTGATGCATTATGATGACAAGTGTGGCATTTATAGCTAATTATCTTAGTAGCTATATTTGTTGGGTACTTATCATGTATGGCTATTGGGTATTCATCAGGTATGGATGTACTTTTAACTTCAGTACCTGTCAAATGAGTGTTATTTAAAGATTGTGAACTCCTGTTATAAGCCTCATAGCAAATTTTTGACTCAGCAAACTTTTATATTTTCTTATGCAGAATATAGTCTATTTAATACTCAGAAGTCTATTATCAGAAATAGCTTTCAGTATGTTTCCTTAACATGATGTGTTTACCTATAACTCAATATAGTAAAGGATTATTTTTCAAATATGTGACATATATGCAATATTTGTATGTTTCCATGATCAACCTAATATCCATTTAGCAAGACTTTAGAAAAGATGACATTAGCTGCCTGGTAAAGTGGTTCGGTTGGTTAGGGTGCTATCACATACAACAAAAGGTTGCAGGTTCAATTCCCGTTCGGGGCACATACCTGAATTATGGGTTCATTCCCCAACTGGGGCACATACAGGAGGCAACCAATTGATGTTTCTCTTATATCAATGTTTCTCTCCCTCTCCCTCCCTCCTTTCCTCCATCATTCCCTCCCTCCTTTTCTCTTCCATCTAAAATCCAAAAACATATCCTCAAGTGAGGATTAAAAATAAATAAGAAGGGCCCTGGCTGGCATAGCTCAGTGGATTGAGCGCAGGCTGCGAACCAAAGCATCGCAGGTTTGATTCCCAGTCAGGGCACATGCCTGGGTTGCAGGCCATGGCCCCCAGCAACCACACATTGATGTTTCTCTCTCTCTCTTTCTCCCTCCCTTCCCTCTCTAAAAATAAATAAATAAATCTTTTAAAAAATAAATAAATAAATAAATAAGAAAACATAAAAAAGATGTCATTAGACATGGATATTAAGTATACAGTCTCCTAGTTAATTCCATTGGAAGTAAAGCCTTTTAATTCACTTTTCTACTTTGCTGGGCTTCTAAACAAATTACCTGTTTTTTAATTTTTAAATTATAGTTTTGTGGAGCTCCAGAAATATTGACAAGAATACATTTAAATTTAAAGGTATATAAATTCATAGAATGAATTATAATTTGTAATGTAGTTTCATATCAATTAACATTAATCAATTTATACATGACCTATATATTGTAAAAATATGTAAATTGCATTAAACAGTAAAATGAAATACATGACTTATTGTACTTAATTTTCTGTTAAGAGGTTTTTATTTTAAACTATATTTTTATTCTTCTAGTTCCACCATCTATTTTACATATGGACTACATTCTGGGCCACACCTGGGTTCTTCAATAAGTTTTCTGTCATATTTAAAGGACCAGGATGGGGTCCTGGTAAACCACGACTTGGACTGAGTGAAGAAATCCCAGAGGTAAGCAGAGTTCATGGGTTTGATAATGGTGAAGATACAGTCTCATATTTTCAGGTCTAGAGCCAGCCTGTTTATAGCGCTGACTTAATACAAATCTGAAAAAAGATGTTCCCTTAGGCAGACATAGCCTTGTGGGACATAACTTAATGAGTGGACACCACCTAGGGGCCAGTCAGAGGGGTGCCATGATCCACTTCTCACCAGGGATCATAGTTTAGGGGACAGAGCTGTAGAGGCTGGGTTTGGGATCCACCCAAACCCACAGCCGGGGGAATTTATGCAGTGCAGAAACTCATGTGGCTCAGTCACAGCACCCTAAAACACTAGAGATGGAGGGAGCCTTACAGGTGATTCTACTGTTGATTTTAAAGATAACTATGAACATAAAATTTAGCCAATATTTCAATAAAATAAAATAATATGTTTTATGTGGGTTTATTTTTATTTTCCTAAACATCCTGACCTAATAAGGATGTTCTCTCATTCAGTTATGATAGCTTCTATGTTTAACTCTCCTAGATACTTTCAGTATGTTCAAAGTCAGTTACGTAACAAGAGCACACTTGATATAGATGAAAATATTTTGCTTATTTCCATTCCAAAATTTTAGTTAACTATGGTCTTTCTTATTATTTTTTTCAACTAATAACCTAAAGTGAATATTTTAAAGTTATACTGTTGCTTACATCTGCATTAAAAATAGAACTGTAGTGTGTCTGGGAAAATCTGTAGTTGGAGAAAGTTGTTTCTAATACAGCAATATTTCCCTAAGGGGCATACGAATCTCCACTGCCCAAAGTCACCTTCCATTTCCTCTGTCGCTATCCTTTTGTGGACAGGGTGGGGCAGACGTACCTTTAGAGTTGGGAGTATGTGAAACATGGAGTCCACTCTTATATGTTTATTTATTAATTATTGTATTGTCTTCCATACAAACAACTGTAAACATACTTTTGTCCCACCCTGTATAATCATGGACATAATTTTCTACTTATATTTTCATATTGTGTATTTTATGTCCATTTTGGTTATGTTATCATCAGTATATATCACTGAATCAATTCACCCAATCAGAATCATAATGCTTTTGAAATGAAAAACAAGACTGATAGCTTTTACATTTTTTTTTGTCCAAATAATGAATGTTAGAATCATTTTGGAAAAAAATAGCAAAACTTTTCATTCTGTCTATTTTCTTTTTAGTTAGTTTGAATTTTGGTGAGAAGAATAAGCCAAGGAGTGATATAAACAAAAGGCTTCTTTCTTGTCTTCCTAGGTTACAGGGAAAGAAATTCCCTACTCTTCATCAGCGTCTCATTTACTAAGGATATATGCAGTTCTACAGTTTGCTCTGATGCTAGCATTTTACGAAGACACCTTTGCAGATAAAGCTGTAAGTGCTGCCCAGTTTAAATAGTGTGAAAACTTTTAATTTTGCTTGATAAAATATCTCACATTAAAACAGATATATGAGCCCTGACTGGTGTGGCTCAGGGGATTGACTGCCAGCCTGAAAACCAAAGGGGTGGCCAGTTCTATCCCCAGTCTAGGACACGTGCCTGGGTTGCAGGCCAGGTGTCCAGTAGGGGGCGCGAGAGACAACTGCATATTGATATTTCTCTCCCTCCCTTCCCCTCTCTAAAAATAAATAAAGGAAATATTTTAAAAAAGAGAAATGAATTCTAGATTATTGAGTGTAAATTAATTATATCCAAAGTGTTTCATTATAGAATGCCAAGTAATATACTATTGATCTAAATGATAAATAACAAATAATTTGCTGGAAATAAATTTCCTAACAAATACAAAAAAAGTACTTTATAATTAAATGTTTGGGAAAAATACTTTATATTAATTTCAGCATACCTTCAATTAGAAAATATCCTGATAACTTTGACTTTAGAAAGTTCCAACATAGGGTAGACTTCATTTGTTTTGTTTAAACAGGCAGAATATTCAGAATAGCTAGAGCTATGGTTCAGGGTTTAGAGTTGGGGTTGCAATTCAGGTATCACCACCTGGGAGGTATTTATTTACTTGTTTAGCCACATAAAAGTACTGCCTACATTTTTGAGAAAATAAAAATAACACAATGCATGTAAAAATGCATAGTATATTGTAAAATGATAAAAATATATTTTAAATGCATGTTTTGTTTTCTAGATTTGTATTATTTTCTTCCAAAAAGGATTTATAATAGTTCAAAGAGGTACATAAATTATAATGAGGTAACTAGTTTGAAAGTAGGTGAAATTGAATGGAGGATCACACAAGAATAAAAAAATCAGTGTTTTTAATTTTGTTACTTAGAAAACAAGTACCTCATAAAGTAATCTCACTAAATCAGGAATTTTGACAGCTCACTTAGTAGCTCTCTTTGAATAAATTAGTTATACTTTAAAGAAATGGAGGGGGTTCTCTTTAATGGGTGGCCAAAAGTTTGTATGTTTTTTTCCATAAAATAAAAGACACATTTTTCATTTTCACCAATAACTATTGATTTGCATATTTTGAGTATGTCGGCTATCTCCTGTGTGGTATAACGTTGATTGATTATTCTCAATCAATGTCTTTATTTAGTCACCATCAACTTCAACTGGTCTATCCAACTGTGGAGTATTGTCCAGGGAAAAATCTCCAGCACAAAACTTCCCAAACCAATTTTGATATGTTTGAGCATTCACAGCACCTTCTCTATACATTGCACAGATCTTTTTTTTTTTTGCATTTCAGTTGCATTCTTACCTTTTTGAAATAATAAAGTATAATATGCTGGAAATGTTGCATATTTTCTTCCATTTTCTATATTAAAATGGCTACACAAAAATTCACCAATTTTAATAAGTTTTTTAAAAAGTGCACACTGATATGACAGCTGTCACAATGCAATCTAACTACATAATTTTGAATCAAGTTAAAGATAACTAAATGTTAATAGAGTTAACATCTGAAAAATTTTTTTTGGCCAACCCAAAACTATAAGATGGTGGTTTAGAAATGTGTATTTCTTTTTAAGGTGTACAGAGCAACTGTCATTGTGGATAAAATATACTTTACAAAGCCTGTTTAGATGCATCGCATAGATGAGCTGGCAAAAAATTGAGGTACTTCTTAGAAACTAAAAATGCTGAGGATGTATAATCCAATGGGGAAACAGGGCTAACCCTGACAGCTGTCCCAGAGCATTCGGCAGTATCTGCGGGTTGAGACCTTAAGGGACCAGACAAAGCCAAGAACCTATTTGGTGAGAATTCAGATAAAGAACTTCAAGTAAAACAATTGAAATGAAAAAGAAATTCCTCATTGATGGGATGGGTAAGGAAGAAAAACAATAATGGAAATGAAACTTGCTTATAGTTGACTTGGCTTTGAGAAAGTAGAATTTTTTAGAAAGTCTTTCCTCAGAATTTTTAACTACAAACAAGCTCTCATTCAGATATGAGTCAAGGATTTACTTAACCATTGATTTATAAGCCTAATACTAACAACATAGTTTAAAGGGATCTCAGAGAAGGTCTCATGTGTTCAGAAGACCCATGTTCAACTCACGCTTAGAGCCATCCATTACACCCAGGTCTAACCATCTTCCCACAGATGGTCTTAGTGATTGTGAGCTCAGATACAAAGCACAGAATCACACTACAAAAACAACATGACAATGCATTTCTAGAAACAAAAGCACAGCATAATTAAACCTTAACATACAACAGTTCTTGGAAATGAAACCAATTGGAACATAAATTAAGTAAATTAAGTATTCTGAAGAAGTTGAAGAAATTAAAAATCAAGAGACAAGAGACAATAAAAAATGATGAGGCACTTTTAGAAATAATCAAATTAAGGTTCTAGGACACAAAAGTACAACAGACAGGAGGAAGTCAACAACTTAAATAGCAGTTTAGAGACAAATGGAGAGAGAATTAGTGCATTAAAAGACAGAGGCAAATAGTGTTCCCATTATTCAGTGCTAAAAGACAATGAGATAAAAATATATGACATAAATAGTGCTATGAGAAACCCTAAAAAAAGATAGAAGAATCTAGAAAAATATAAATGAATATAAATGTGATTAATGGGCAGTGAATCCAGGCAAGATAAATTTTCTTTTTTAAAGAATAAGTCTGTCCATGAAAACTCCATATGTAATAGAAATTTATAAATAAAATGTACAGAAAAATAGCTCTATATTTTTTTTTATTTTTAATATTTTAAGATATCAACCCTGTGAAATTATCTAAGAAATAAGTTTCCTTAAGTAGGATACTGCGTGCGTTAGGCAGGACTTTTTGGTTACTGTGACAGAAATCCATCCCAGAGTGAATTTATTAACTCACAGAGCTGAAGAGTCTGGCATTTCTCTTCTTCAGGCAGCACTGCCTCCAGTGAGTGAAACAATGCCGCCAGGAATCTTCTCTTTGTTCCTTACAGCTATGCTCTTCTCAAAATGCAGATTTTCCTATCGACTTGCAGCCTTTGTGGTAGCAGGGTTGCTATCAGGAGCTGTAGTTTTAAGTACTGCCTCACACAGAACTCCAGAAATGGAAGTTTCCAACTGGAGTCTGATGTTAATACTTGGTTTACCTGGATGTCGCTGAACCAAGCAACGTGGTGAAGCCTGGGTCCAAGACCATTCAGTCTGGGAATGGGAGGACTGGGCCAGCTCCGCATGATCCTCATTGTTTGAGAGGTGAGATAGGATGGTTTGGGAGAAAAAATGACACGACAATAAATAGAAAATAGATTTGAGTAGGCAAAAATAAACGTTAGATCTACAGAAATCATTCTCATTCATAAATATGTGATTTGAACTTGTCTTCAAAAAATACTCTTTAAACACTTATAAAATACTGACGTATAAACCGTCGTGCAGGATACCAGAAGGTCTTGAGACTATAATGGTAGGAAATATACCGACTTACTGTTGGCTCTTTCATATGTTTGCTACAACGAATAAAAGCAATTCCACAATGTAGCCTGTTCCTTTGCCTTGAGCTTCAGAAGAGACGAAATTTGAACCCAAGAATTTATTTCAGGAACAAAGCTTTCTTAAAAGCAGCATGAACTACATTACTCTTCATAGTGCACAGGTAGCTATCAAACTACCCTAATGTTTAGAATTATCCATTGCTTAACTTAAAGCCTCATAATCATCTCTAAGTATTGCATAGTCAACCCATCACTGATCACTTTGTTATCTTAATTTGTTCACCTAAATTATGATGAAAATGCTTATGCATTAGAGTTTAGATAGTTGAATGAAACCAGAAGAAAAGCAGGATCATCTGCTTCCAAATACAGAGGTAGCTGAGAGTACATTAAACCCAGTTTATTCTTGTATTATTATTTATCATTTTAATTATTGTATTAATTATTATTAAGCTACTTTTACCCACCCCTATATCTAGTGCTCGAGATACCGACCAATGTCGAGTACAATTTGATTTATTGATTTATTTTAGTTGTACTAAATAAAATCCCAAAATAAATTATATTAATTTGTAGAAACAAAAATAGAAATTTACCCATTTTGATTTTGAAATAAAGACCCTTAGTGTTAAGTTCACCAAGAGATTTGAATGTCTGGGCCAGTGTCAGTGCTTCCTGGATAAAAATGTAGCCAGACACTATGTATATTAAAACATGTAACCTATAGCATGGTTTTCACAGGATTTTTTCATCTGTAGTCAAAACCATATGAGAAACTCCTGTCAATATATTGACAAAGAGAAATACCAACTGTTGAAATCCTTTCCAAACTGAAGTTAGAGTTGGAGACAGCTTCATTCCTGACACAAATACGTTTTGAAAAGGTGCATTTGCTTGTTTCCCACACGTGTTTTTCTTTGCTGAAAACATGCTGTGCAACTAGGAAAAAAGATTGCTCATTTGCACAATTCTATAGTGCCTTTCTAGTCTCCAGGATGTATCAAGGCATATGGAGACATTAAAATCCAACAGCAATATTTTTTTTCCATATTTGCTGTGGCCAATAATCACATAGAAAAGTTGTGGCTGACTTGTAATTGGGTACATGCTGTGGTCCCACAGCCCTTTCTGTTTATGCATATACCAGGGTAGATGAATACTTACTTGTTTTATGTGTTCGAGTTTTGTATAAATAACTTTGGGAGTCAAAAAAGCAATTTGATGGCCACCACAAAGGTGTAAAAGGCACATTCCTTTCTTTCTGAAACATGCAATGAATACATTTAAATATATAATGTTTGGTTTAGTGATATGAACCACAGACTTTTATGTTGATCTTGGTTTAGTAATGCTTGGGAAATCAATTTCTTAGCTGCCAGGGTCCACTTCATGGGGTGATATCATGAATACACATTTGAAATGAAAATAGGTTTCCAAAGTGAAATAGTAAAGGCAATGCTGTCCTTTAAAATAACAGACACACTCAAAGCAGCTTGAATATTTAACAGTCTTATAATAGAATGTGTAACAAAGTTACTGCAGGTATGCTTTAACCAGATTATTTGATGGTATATTTCAAGTTAATGAGGCATCTGAGAATATACAATATAAATTTGGAAGCAGAGTTTTATAGTTTTAAGTTCCCCTGGATGTTGTACTCTGTAAAACATTATGGGTGCTGAAATTTTATAACTAATGTTCATGTTGACTTATTTTAACAGACCTTTGGAAAAAAATCAATGTATTTAGTTGTACTCTCATAACAGGAAGTGTCACTTGAACAAATTTGATCTAGTATAGGTCCTATGTGAAATGTCTCAAGTCAATATCCTCTGTATACTGTTTTCTTCCAGTGTAGCCTATTGGGATTTAATTTAATTTCCTCGAGTTTTTAGGTGGTAACTGAAGTAATGTGAAAAAAATGAAATGTGAGCCAAAATGAGCATCAATTATAACTTAAAGCCACAAAATAAAAATAATAAATGTTAATAAAGAAAGAATATTAGCACAAGTTACCTTACTAATAAGCATAGACTGAAGGAATATAGAAAATTGATCATTGTGAGTTCCAATGAAAACTATAATTTTCCACTATATTGAAAGACATTAAAGTAGGAAAGTGAACATTAAAAATTCCATATACATCAAATAATGAAATATTAATTGTGTAATTAAATGTATCTCTAGTACTATTAGTACTATTTCCAAATATGGTCAGTATCATACATGCCCAATTGGTTAGAGTTCAGTTGCTTAGAGCACCATCCCAGTACACCAAGGTTGTGGTTCGATCCTGATCATGGTACGAACAAGAATCGATCAATGAATATGTAAGTAAGTGGAACAGCAAATCAATGTCTCTCTCTCCCTCACTTCTGCTCTCTCTCCAGAATTGATAAATAATAATTTATAAAAAATTATCTTAAAGCAAACATGATCAACCCTAAAATGCTTACAATTTAAATTACGATCTCATTTTGATTTCTCAAAAATATGTAAAAATTAGATATTTTATTTCAGCTTTGGAAATTCCAAATCTAAATGCAGAGTTCCTGGAAGTCATATTTCCTTATTAAAAGCAGTACTCATGGAAAGGAATTTTATCTATCTGATATTGTCTTTTAATGTCTCCTTTTTCTTTATTTTGGGAAAAAACCAGAAGGGTATATAGCTTATATTTCTACTGGTGCCCCCTGAGTTGCAGCCTAGAAACTCTCTCAGGGTATTAAGATGGAGCAACAGTAGGGGTCATGTCATTAATATCTCATTTTCTGGGAACAACTGACCTTTATTGCCTTGTGTCCAATGTCTTGAAAAAAATTGTTTCAGGTATATTATTGTGTTCTGTTTTTGTTTTTGTTTTCAAGTGGGAGTATAAATTGGCCCTTGCTTCTCTGTTGTGTTGGGTGCACATTCATCTTTTAATAGAGTGTAATCATAGCTTAAAATATCATTGAAACGTAAGTATTCTCTAAGTATTCAGTTAAAGGGTTTTTTTCACTTTTATTTCTTATAAAATTTTGTACAAATGCACAAATTCCATATCAATTCAATGCTTCTGAACTATATATTCATTATATATTTTAGCTGATATATTTTCACCTTTGAAATATTTATTGTGTTTCCTTCTTGTTTGAATTCTAAAAACTTAATTTAAATCATATTTCTTTTTTTAATGCTTCAATAATAACCACCTAGAGAGTTTTGAAAGTTTAGAAGAAGTTAGTGTAGTCAATACTGACAAAATTTTTAAAGAACAAGACCTTATTTCAAGATAGATTCTTAAGAGCCACATAGAATTACAAATTGCATTGTGATATCACCTAGGGTTCCATTCCTTTGTCTATGTGGTGATACTGGGAAGCATCTTCAAATATTTAGGTTTCAGCATCCCTGTCCTAGCAGCTCAAGACATCTGGAAGGCCACATTGCACCTCCAACCCCACCCCCTGCCCAGGTTTAGGGGTGACCAGGCTGCCCAGCAGGTGTCCCTGCAAACCCAACCTGTTCCCTTCTCAGATGTTGCAAAGGTTTAAGTGTTAGATCATTCTGACCTCATTTTAGGGATGTTTGGGAATCTGAGCATTTTGAATCCAAATAATGACTTTAGTACTCCTTCTCAGGCACCTTTTAGAGAAACTCTTAAAAATAAACCACCTTGTTATAATAGCAAAATCCATACCTTTTTTTTCTCCAGCCTTAGAATAAAATCATGGAAAATATTATCAAATCATCTTTGATAATACACGAAGTTTTATTAAAATAACATTCATATAGACACATGATTATTTTAGGCCATAGTATATGGGGCTGATAGTTCTGCTGTGAAATTTAGCAGGTAGGGAAATATGAAAAGTAGCCATGTTGACCACAAAAGTTTTTCCACAGAAAGGTAAGAGGGTCATATCCTCTTTCAAGAAGAAAAAGGCTTTCTGCTTCACATTTGTGAGCAAAGTTCATCTATTGTTTAAGCAGTACTATGTCAAACATGTAATTCTAGAGTTTCTATATGGTTAACATCACTTCCTGAGTGTTTTCCCCCTCATCTTCTTAAAGAAAAATGCACACAGGTCAAGTTCTCCAGGCATACATACCTGGATGGGGAATCCTACCCTGGGAAGCCTAAGGAAGTTAAGCTTCTCAGGGTACCCAACTCCTCAGAATTATAAAGATCACTTTAACGGAGGAAAAAGAATCCCTTGCTCAATAAAGTTTTTATGGTTATGGCCTTCATTTTTTTTTAATCATGAAGACATGTAATACATCCAAAGATTAAATTAAAGAAGAATTTCACTTTAGCACTTTAGATCAGCAATATTTTCCTGAAATACATACCAGCAGTGGATGGTATAACATGTAAATAAACCTACTGAAACACTGTTATTATTTTTGACATGTAAACAAGATGCACAATTAATTTTTTTTATAATTATGACAAAACTACTATTCCTATAATTCAAAAGATAATGCCTTTGACACTGCATATAAGCACAGATTTCATGGAATATGAGTGTGTGTGAAGCTCATTCATATATGTGTTTGCACTCATAAATACATTCTCCTTTAAATATTTTCTGTATTAAAGACAGCTTTGTGTTTGAAACCACAAAGCGTTGGTCATATTAAAAATAGCTAGTGGAATGTGGTATTTATTCACACAGATTTAAGTGATTTCTGGGGGCAGAAGGACTTCAAAGAATTGTAAAAGTCAAACTTACAAGGAGAATTTTAGAAAACAACAGTCAGTAAAATACCATTGTGAATTGTCTACTTCATTCTACAAGTGTCCAATAAGATTAAAAAAATGACATTAGGAAAATCAAAATGTCCTCTTTTTGAAAATGTCAGCCTCTTTGAAAAATGTCAGGGACAAAATCGTGTCATGTGAAATGTAATTCGGGCTGTTTTTCACGTCAGCTCTATTTCTAACACACCTTCGGACAACTTTCCTAAACCAGCTGTTGGTCTGTGCATCTGTCTGACAGGCGCTGTCACAGTTCACTCTCCTTCTGAGGGTTTGCTTCATTATCCTGACCTTGACCTCCATTGGATTTCTTCTCGATCAAAGGCAAGATGTGGAATTCTTTCACTTTCTATAATTTTATAATATAGTTTTTAAAATGTATGCAAAACTTTGTTATTCTCCCAATATTTGTTATTGAAAAAAAATAAATTTGAAACTATAACCTCACACTTTTATTTTAAATAAAACATAGTAGCAGTATATCTGATTTTATATCAAGGGTGCATGTTAAATCTAAATCTTTTAAATGAAAGTTAGGATTTTCAAGTTATTTTAAAAACCTATCAATATAATGATTAACTTGGCAAAACCTAGATCATAACTCTGAGTACTTAATAAAATATAAAACCTATTTTGAGTATTTTTCTTTGCCATTGCATAGTTAATAATATGTCTGAATGTGTGTATATTTAAAGTTTATGTCCCTCACATAGAATTTTATTTAAGGAATCCTGTTTTAAATACTAACCTGGCCAGAAAATACATTGAACAATTTTAAATTACTTTTTTTGGCATCAGGTATATATTTGAATATTATAGTTCAATACTTATCAATTATTAATACTAATACTAATACCACCATTTATATATTATTGTGTACCATGGAGTATTATTAATGCTTACAACAATTCTGAGATAACCTTAAAGCCCATTTACAGATTAAAACAGTCAGACAGATAGACAGTAAACGATAGAACAAACCCAAGCAATATGACCAAGAATTCACAAATTATAGAGTTTACATATATTGTAACTTTGTGAAAAACTGCAAAAAAGCTTAGTCATTCTTGAAATCTTATCTTTGTCGTAGTGTTATTGTTTTTCAAGTAGGTAACCAATAATCATTAGTTTTGGTAAATGTTAAATATAACAGTCCAGTAAACATACATTTAACTTATACTGAATGCATGCCACTTTCCCAAGGACAGCTTAATGGATGTTCTGGAACAGCAAAAGATTTTGGAGTTTCAGCAAGATCCAGGTCCATATGAATCTTTCTAGTTAATGAAACTGTTTATAATATGCATTCTCTATAAACATTTGGTAAAGAACGATGCAGCCGACACATTTCATGTAGTCATGTATAAACAATGTATAGAATTTTAAACCTGTTTCCTTCAATGCTTTAAAAATGGTGTTTATTTTATCATTCATTTTGTTTGGCTCTATATCCATACTTTTCTGCACTAGAAGTAAAGTACATAAATACTAAGCCTTAAAATGAGAAAATGGAAAAATGAGTCTCAAGTCAACCTGAAATAATTACTCACATCCGCTGAATCAGAATCACATATTAAAAATCACAATTCTATTTTGTGCATATGCTTGATAGAATTAGCAGTCGGTCAATAGCAATTATATAGTTTGCATTTTTTTCTTCAAGTTATAGGCTTTATTGAAAGAACTACATAAGCCCATTAATGATCTTTAATTTTTTTATTTTATTATTGCGGTGACATTGGTTAATAAGATCATCTAGATTTCAAGTGTGCATTTCTATGATACGTGATCTGTATATTGCGTTATCTGCCTACCATCCAAAGTCAAATCATCTTCAGTCCCCATATATTTGTCCACCTTTACTCTTTTACTATCCCCTTGATCCCCCTTCCCTCTGGTAACCACCATACTGTTGTCTGTGTCTATGAGTTTCAGTTTTATTCCTATATATTAGTGAAATAATATTGTTCTTAGCTCTTTCTGCCTGCCTCATTTCACTTAGCGAAATGTTCTCAGCATTCGTCTGTGTTGTCGCCAATGGCAGTATTTCATCTTTTCTTATGGCTGAGTAGTAGTCCATTGTATATATGTACCACATCTTCTTTGTCCATTCCTCCACCAAAGGGTACTTTGTTATTTCCATGTCTTAGCCATAGTAAATACTGTGGCAATAAACATAAGGATGCACATATTTTTTGAATAAATGTTTTTGAGGTTTTTGGGCAGATAACCCAATAAGAAGAAGGATTTCTGGTTTATATTGTAATGGAAACTCTATTCTTAATTTTATGAGGAACACCCCTACTGTTTTCTATAGTGGCTGTACCAGTCTACATTCCCACCAGCAGTGAATAAGGGTTCTTTTTTCTCCATAACCTCTCTACTATTTATCATTTATCTTGTTGTAATAGCCATTCTAACAGGCATGAGGTTGTAACCCATTGTAGTTTTAATTTGCATTTCTCAACTTTCATTTTTTATGACAATTTATTTTGTCTTTATAGATACAGATAAAAGACCAAATGAGAAAGCAATCAATTTTACCACAATTATGTCCAATTATTCTTATTGCATATAGTTTTTTAAAAGTCTGAACTGCCTTGGGCCTCATTCAGGAACTCATAGTGAGATACATTCTGAGAAAGGTGCCATTAGCGACTTTGTCTTTCTAGGAACATTCTGGAGTGTACTTACACAAACCTAGATGGTTTATTCTGCTACTGTAATTGTATGTCCTGTGGTTTTATAAGACTGGCAACATAGTAGGTTTGTTTACACCAGCTGACCACAAACATGTGACTAATTAAATGTAGTATAAGCCTTGATAGTTGATTTTTCTTTTTGTATGTAGAAAGTGCTCAAGTTCAGCTATTATTGTTGAGGCATTCACTTCATCTTGACTCCGATATCCTGTGAGATAAAGAGCCAGGGATCCACCCCTCACTGAGCCTCCTTTGTTTCAGAGATGCTGGTTGATTTGAATGACCATTTGGCTACTTGTTTTTTCTCTTGCCACACTTTAAATTCACCCAAAAGGAGTGAGCCCATGAAACCCTGGGAGCCTATCCTGGATCCCAATAAAAGTAGAAGAATCCTAGGCCCATGTCTGTCTGTCTCTCTCCCCACTTTTCCTCCCTCCCCCATCTCCCTACTCTCCCCCTCCCTCCCTTAGTGTCTCTGTGACTCTGCATCTACCCCTTCCTCTCTCTGCCCAAGCAAGACCTCCTCCTGTGCCTTGTACACTCCAGTACCTGTTTGCAAGTCAAAGGTTCCTAATGGTTATTGCTGAAGGGTGCTGGGCAAAGTAAGAATCACCAGGGTCCATTCAGATGCAACATTGATTTTGAAAAGGGAGATGTTTATCAGAAGCAGGCACCCTCAGGCATTTCTAGCCCACAGCTTTCTATTGACAGACTAATACCAGCACAGAACTGCACTGCACTGCACTACAGCCTTACAAGGGCTAGGGCTCACTAGGCATTAGATTTTCAGCTCCATTATAATTTTATGGAACCATCATCCTACACGTTGACTGAAATATCATCATGCGGCACATGACTGTATAAGAAATAGCATCAAATATATCAAATACCAAGAAAACACAATCCTGAAAAAATGAGTACAAAATCTCTTTTAAAACACCATAAAACTTTAGAAATATTGTGAAAAGTATGTAAAGAAGTAAATGGAGAGAAAACTATATCCATAAATTGGAATGCTCAATATTGTAAAGATTATAATACTTAGCAAATCGACTTACATGTTCAAGCAATCTGAATTAAAATTGTGAAAGTTTTCTCCCTAAAATATATGTAGATAGCCCCATAATAGCCAACACAATCTTTAAAAAATGGCAGCAGTTGCATATCTTGCTATCAAGATTTATTATAAAGCTACAGTAATTAGAAATGTTTTATCAGTACAAAAATTAGAAGAGAAAACCTAGAAAAAGATTTATGCTTATATTTCAACTTGATTTGTGACGAAAGCATCCCTGCAGAGCTATGGGAAAAGGCTGGCTTTTCAATAAATGGTCTTGAAAAATTTGGATTTCTATACAGGAGTAAGAAAAATAAACTTGACAAATGTTTCTCACCATAAAAATTGGTTCTGGGGTCAAGAGCTTATAGATTGAAAAGTGAGAGGAAAACTAGTAGGGGTTCCAGCAGATAGTCTAGTATTGCATCTCTATAACCTTGGAGTGTGTAAAAAATATGTTAATGGTATATAACAATTCCTAATTATAAAGATAAAATTGATGAATTAGACTATACTAATATTAACAAAGTCAGTTTTTCAAAAATTCACTCTCATTGAGACAGTAAAAAATAAAACCAAGTAAAGAGACACTGTTGGCAAATTTTAGAAGTAGCCAAGAACTTATATCCCAAAGACTAAAATTAAAAGAATTGACAATACCACCTGTTAGAATCCTCACACACTGAAGAAAAGTATTTATATTATGATAGTTAATTTCAAAAACTGATAATTTTTTAAACATATATTTAGCATATGTTAACCCAGTAACCCAGTATTTCCATCCTCACTACATACTAAACTACACTTAAAGGCACGTAAGGAAATGTGCAGACAACATTGTTTATAGCAAACAAATGTGGCCAACACTGAATGTTCTCCACGAGGTGAATGGATGGGATGCATGCGCACTGTGCATCCACACGGTGGAATACTACACTGGAGGGAAAGAATGAAGCCCTGCTATGTGTAGTGTCACAGATCCATCTCACCCACAACATTGAGTGACAGATGCTAGGTGCAAAACAGTGCATGCAGTATCATCCCCTTTATAAAAAAGTAAGAAAAAGATAAAACTACAGATCAATTTTTAGAAATTTATGCTAAAGTAGTTAAATTTTTTTTAGAAAAAGAACAAGACAGGGTATGATTACCATTAAGGTTGGGGAATTGATCTTTGCTGAGACAGTGGGGTGAGGGAGTGAGAATACGGAGGCGGTAAGAGGTATGTTTTGGGTGCTGATATTGGGAGGTAGTTACACGGTTGCTTATTTGTTGAAAACCACCAAGCTGCATAGTTTTGTTTTGTGTACCTATCCATATGTATGTTTCATTTCATAATATGAAAGTTTGAAAGGTAAAACATGTAAAAGAATTAAGAAAAACTCTGTGCTTTAAAATAGGAATCTTATTTTGTTTTTTTATTGAAAATTACCCGGATATAATTTTTAAAATAATTTATTATAATAAAATATAATATTATTTTACAAAAGGAAAGCTTTTTAAATTTTTTTCACAAAAATTAATCACATTACTTGAATGCAAACAAATTATAAACTATTATTCTGTTTCTATTGCATTTTAAAATGTGTACTTTTTTACTAAAATGTTATTATATTCAAGTTTACAGAAATAATGATTCATAATAAATAGTAGAAGAAAGTTTTACATTAAAAATATATTACTTTAAATTTTCTTCACTTTTTTCTGTATGTCTATCTTCTAAAATAAATCTACTTATAATGACATTAATTCAAGAATATTTTCATTATAAAATTCACTTGTGTTTTACAAAAAGATTTAATTTTCCAAGTGTTAGATGACTATCACATGAAGTTATTTTAAGCTGATGAAGTAGTTTTTTATTACTATCATTATAAGGCAATCAATAAATGCTTAACTGTGTGTGACATTCAACTCAGTTTCAAATATGTAAAGATATATTTCATATATTTTACAGGTTATATATAGAAAAATAATTAACAAAGGTCTGTACTTATGCTACCTATCCAATTAGACACAACCACACAGAGTTGGTATTCTCAGTGTTTCGGAAGTTGACTGCTCATGATTTTAGAGCACTGGACTATACCAGTCCTCCTAACAAGTCACTTTTTAAGTGAACCAAGTATAGAGAGAGATAAAGGTATTGAGTGAGGGAAGTGTCACTTACTTTAAACCCCTAAATTAGGTTGTCTATTATTTTATCTATTAGTTGAGAGTATGCTTCACCCACTTCATCATGCTCAAACTAAGCAATTCATTTATAAAGGACAGGTTTTCTTTAAAAGATGCATTTTATTTCTTCTGTTGTTTTTTTTGTTTGTTTTTTTATTTTTAGTCTGATGCCCATTTTCAGCTTCAGAAGCATATGTTCCTCAAATATATTAAAAACTATGTATTTCTTGAAAAATTAGAAGAAATGTGTGTTATTGTATTAATTATCACATGTAAACCCACCAAAAGCAGATGCAAAGCTAATGCCTGTTATTGACACTGATTTTAGACCTAAGGCAGCTGCTGTGGAAGCTTCCCGCTGCTTGGTGTTCCTGATGCTGTGTAGGTTTGGTCACCTGAAGCCTCTTATCCCTTCCCTGTCATTTGTTTTTGAGGTAAGACACTTGCTTTAGGTGCCTACAGCAGGATTATATATCTATTGCATGTTTAATTCATTCACTCAACAATGTTTTTGTCTATTTTGTGACTAGTCCTTGTGGGAAATTTTTACCTGTTCACCTATTTACCAAAACTTAATGTGTCACCTCAAGCTAGTTAATAGTGTGGAACCTCTTTTTCTGGTCTCTAAATTGGAATTAATACAGCTGACCTCATAAAGTTGTTGGACAAGTTACATTGCGTGGTGTTCATAAAGAAATCAAGTCTGTGGTTGGTTCTCAGCAAGTAGTAGACGTGATTTACAAAAAGTTATTGGAAGAGAGTTTGTCATTTGGGATTTTTCTTTTAAGGATTAAAGTGAAAATTGTAAGGTATTTTGTCAATTACCTATAATTCTACAGAATTATAATTTTATAAGTGGTAATTCTATAGAAATAAAATCATTAGTATCATTTGGACTTTTCTAAAGCTGAAAAATATGTTATAATTTGATCTTAGGTGATGATTATTATCTTTTAAGAACTACACTGAACATTTGGGTATATATTTATTGTTTCAGATCTTAAACATCTGTTAAAAAAAACCTTTAGTTTCATCACTAATGTTATATATACTTAAAGAAATTCAGAAATATGTATACATGACCCAAAAAACTATTCAAAATCAAAGAACAGCGTTTTCACACTCTAAAGGAGGGAAGCCATTCTGAATGTATCACAAAATAATTTCACTTAATGAATTTATTTTTGAGTTTATCGTGGGAGTTTACCTAAATGCTCTAAGAGCAAATGGAGAATGTGTTTCTTTAAGTTATTCTTAGTATAAAAATGTGGTAATGTGTGTTTACAGAAACATATGATATTTGGATTTTTCTGATCATGGCATAGTGCAAGGCAGTCTAGTGTGTCTGACTTTGGAATATGATAATATCTAGTGGGGGAAATGCTGTCCACTTACTTATAGTCAGTAAATTATATAGGGGAAAGTGAATGGGTAGAACTTGAGCCTTGAAACCATAATGCCTAAATTTGATTTCTGACTTAGGAACCTACTGTGTGTCCTGGGACAGTTCATTGATCCCTTAAATAGTCTTAGCTTTGCCTTCCTCATCTGTAAACAAATGAGATAATAATGGCTATCTAACAGATTTTTTAGGATTAAATGATAATAATCTGTTTAGAAGATTTAACATGGTGCTTATCACTGAGGACTCAATAACTGTTAACTTTTGTTATTATTACTTAAATATCCCTTGGACGAATTCTGTGGCTTGTTTAGGGGTCCTGAAGTCAAATATGGTGAGTGGGGGTGTGGAAGAGAAACAATGTTGAACTAAAAGTCAATATTATGAATTCTTCGTTTGACACTCACTCTATGACATGGGACTCTGTGCCTCTAGCTGTTTATTTGTAAAATAGGTTTAATGAGAGCTAATACACATTGAGCTTTTACTATGCTCTCAATGCCTTGCTTTTATTATTCCATTTAATCCTCATATCAGCGTAAGTCATGATGTGGTTACTATTACTATTATTTGTATAATGAGAAACTTGAGTTCCAGACAGGTTCAATAACTTGTTTGGATTAACATAGCTAATAAGTGAACGAGTCAGAATACAAACTCAGGCAGTCTGATGGCATCACTCTTAATCATCCAGCAACATTTCCTCTCATTCCATGAGGGAAACACTCCTCTACCTCAGGAGTTTCAGATGAAAAATACAAATACAACGCAGCAGAAGCATCTTAAAAATGTGAAGAGCTAAAATAAAAAGTCTTATCAACTTAATGGCAAAATATTCTTAAAAGTCTAATGGTTTGAATAGCTTATCTCTGAATTATCTTTGGTTTATGATTCAAGGAAGGGAAGACACCAGGGCAAAAATCTTTCAGGTTGCTCACCAACCCTTTCTGGAACATGCTACTGTTCATGTTCCAGCCCATGGCCAATCACTCAAGACTAGACATTGCCTATGATTAGCCACTATAACATTTCCTAAAAATGGTGTAAGAATAGTATCTACTTCACATGGTCTTTGAAAAAGTTTAAAACAGCACAAACAGTAGAACATAAGAAATACTTGATCCATTTTAATTTCTCTCATTGTTTATAGTATAGTTATTACTGCTATTAATACTATTAAAATTATTATTAACCATTGGATTTCCATGGTTACAAATGAACAAGTCTTCTCTGACCAGAAGTTAAAAACCCTGTGGTCAACAGTGGATGAGCAAGTATCAGCATTTTAACCTGTAAAGCTGCCTTTTCTTCCACTTCTTTTTAATGTTCAACATTTTTTAAGTTACAACCAGTTTTTAATTTTTATTTCTTAGTTGTGAACTTCAAATTTGTATTTCCTTCACATTTTGCCTTCACATTTTGTACTTCCTTCACACTTATTTCTTAGAGCTTTATGTAAATCTCCACCACTTATAATAATTTTCATAAAATTGTTCTTTGTCCTGCACAAGGAGTATAAGAGCTTAATCAATTACCTCGTTAACTCCATTCAATGTAAATTAGGGCTGACTGGAGTAATAATACTACAAGGACGCAATGTTCTCCTCATTTTTCTTTGGAGCTGTCATTAGCATCAATGTCACTGAAACCATTAGTCCCCTTTCTTTTATAAATCAATGTTGTATATAATGGCAGCGTCAACCCTGCGACTCTTTTCTGTCTGGAAGGTTGGCAGAGTTGTTCTATGGGTGAAACTTGGACAGGTGGAACAGACAGCAGAGAGCACTTTACAGAAGGGACAATACAGTGGAAAGTCCAGAAGCAGGGCCGACCACAGACTGGTTAAGTGATGAGATGAACTAGTAACAACAGCCCAAAGTGTGGGTCCTAAGATCAGATAAATAAGGACTCAATGAAGTTAGAACCAACTTGCCTTGATGTTTTTTTGGGGGGTGGGGGAGCACGAGTTTATTCAACACTTACTGAATGCCTGCTCCAGCAAAAACAGAGAAAGGTCAGGCACGTTTTTGGCTGATGCTCTGTTCAGTTCTCAGAAGGTTGCATTTAAGATATTGGCCAGATTACATTCTCATTTGGAGGCTCAACTCTGGAAAAAGCCACTTCCTAGCTCATTCAGGTTGTAGACAGAATTCACTTCCCTGCAGCTGTAAGACTTTGGGTCCCAGCTCGTTTTGGGACCTGGAGGTTGCCTGCAGGTCTCCACCCCACTTCCTCAACAGAGCTGTGTAGTTCATCAAGCCAGCAAGGAGAGCTTCGGGGAGGTCTCCGTCCCTTCTGTAGGGGCTTTTACCTGATTAAGCCAGGCTCATCAAGGATAATCTTGGTTCAGCACATGAAAGTCCACGGACCCCCATTACTGCTCTGAACACATTTTCTACTATCTTCCTCTTGCTTACTCAATTTCAGACATGCACTTCGCTAGAAACTTGTTTAATACACCTGCCTCAGTACCTTTGCACTTCATGTTGCCTTTGACTGCTTTTTCCCAATTATCCATGTGGTTTTTGCTCTCACATCAGGTCTTAACTGAAATGCCACCAGCCTTCCCTTGGTACTGTTTTCATTAATGTTATTGTTGTTTTCTAATTTTGCCTCCTTCACACTTAGGATATTTTTACCGTAGTACTTACTGTTATCAAATAAACATATACATGAATATAGATATGTATGTATATAAATATTCCACTGAATTATAGTCTGCTCCCTCCCTATCTGCGGCAGACAGAAAGTAGAGTGGCCTGTGATCCCTGCCCCTGCTGTTTATGACTATTGGCCTGGAAAATTCTCACCCCTAGAGTGTGGATGAGACCTGTGACTTGTTTCCAGCCAATAGAATATGGCACAAATTCTTCAACACTTTTTTCTTTGTTTAGTTACTATCAAAGGAGCACTGACAGCACCTGTTCCCCATACAAAGAATGTTGAATTAAATATTCATTAACTTTTAAATAACAAGGCATGCATATTCAGATGTCCCTTGTTATTTAAATAGTTGGTCAAAATACACATATCAGAAAGCCAAGGAAGGTTTAGTTGTTCTTTGTAGTTTCATGTTTTCATAAATTCTCCCTTCTTTCTTTTTTGGTAAAATTCAGCCTTCTTTGGGGATTAAGTTATCTATGTTTGTGTAACAAACCAACACAAAACTTAATGGCTTAAAACAATTGCTCATTATTTTCCACAATTCTGTGAGGATTTCACTGCTGCTCTCACCTGGGCTCACTCTCGGGCTCTATGCAGCTAAGGGATCAGCTGGGCTGCACAGGGAAACATCAAATCACCCAGGTGACTCAGCCCCACTACAACCCAGATTTGGTGCCCTGCAACTTCTGGCTTTTCCCAAAACTAAAATCACCTTTGAAAGGAAAGAGATTTCAGGCCTTTGATGAGATTCAGGAAAATATGACAGTGCAGCTGATGGTGATTGAGAGAACTGTGTGAGGTCCCAAGGTGCCTACTTTAAAGGGGACCAAGTTGTCATTGTCCTATGTACAATGCTAATTATATCATATCTTCTTTAATAAATGTCTCTATTTTTCATATCACATGGCTGAATACCTTCTAGACAGACCCAGTATATAATATGCAGTATAGATACATTTGTTTGAAGCCATCTTACATGAGTTGTTTAAACCAAGGGTGTCAAACTCATTTTCACTGGGGGCCACATCAACTTCGCAGTTGCCTTCAAAAGGCCAAATGTAATTTTAGGACTGTATACATGTAACTACTCCTTAACTGTTTGTGAGTTGGAATTACAGTCAGCCCTTTGAAGGCAACCACAAGGTTGATGTGGCCCTCAGTGAAATTGAGTTTGACACCCCTTGTTTAAACCATACTTCTGGCTACATAATTAATTAATGTAAGGAAGAAGGTGGAGCCAACTTCTTAAGGAAATATATGCCAATCTCCCATAAACATATTTATAGATTCAGGGGGAAAATAAAACAAACACATATATACTGACCTCTGAATATTTATAGTATACAGTAGTTTTGACTAATCTAGTTCAATATTATTCACACTTCAAATATATTTATCAATTGCACAATGTTTGTTTATGAGTAGTAGTTATATTAGTTTTAAGTAATGCTTTTCCTCTTATCAACTTATAATTAATTATATTTCATTATGTAGTATTTGTATAAGCAACTATATAAAAATTTTTAAAAGATAATGCGATGAAAACCACCATATTAAAAGTATAATATTATGCCCTGGTGGATGTGGCTGAATGGATTGAGTTCTGGCTTGCAAACCGAATGGTCGCTGGTTCAATTCCCAGTCTAGGGCGCATGCCTGAGTTGCAGGCCAGGTTTCCAGTAGGGGGTGTGTGAGAGGCAACCACACATGAATGTTTCTGTCCCTCTTCCTCCCTTCCCCTCTCTAAAAATAAATAAATAAAATATTTTTAAAAATACTATAATATTATAATGCCAGTGAATTATTATTTGCACTGTGTGATCTGCTTGCTACCTGTGTGATTATCATCTCTTTCATACTTCTGTAGATAGAACCATTCTTTTGTACTTTGTGCTTATCATATCCATGCTTTTTTCTAAGCAAAGTCAAGTTTTTTCATATATACATACATTTTTCACTAAGCAATGTTGGATTTATTTTTTAAGAATTTTAGTACAAGAATTTTTAAGAATTTTAGTACAATTTAGTACAAGTAACAAAGCAATAGTTTCCTGCAACTTCCTTTAACGTATTGAATGTTTTGTTTCTAAATGTATCCTTTTTTGAATGTAATTATAGTCTATTCATTTTCCTTACAGTAAAATATTTCATTGTATGACTATATCAAAATATCCAACATTTAGTGTTTGTTTCCAGCTTTTACTTTCACAATGTTGCAATGAAAATCCATGCACAAATCTTCTAGTGCATATGGCCTACATGGAGTATCCCTAGGTCATGCCACTCAGTGCGGAATTGCTGGGCTGTAGGAAATGTTGACATCCTTAGAAGAATACTAGGTTGTTACACAAGTTATAAAACCTACTATCAGAGTATAAATTTCCTCACCGAAGTCAGAGCTGTCAGGTTTCTTAACTTTTGTTTGTCTGGGAGTAAATTAATTTTTCATTCATTTCTAATGACCATTTTCCTGTTTACTACTAAAGTGGGCCATCATTTTTTGTCTCATTTACCCATTTTTCTATTTGGTCATTTTCTTCTGCTGCGTTTTAGAAATTCTATACATGATGATATCAATGTTTTGTTACTTATACTTTTTTAGCGATGTTTATAGACAATTTGAATTTTAAATACATAGATCAGTTTCCCCTATCCTTTAGTAGTGGGGGTACTCAAGTGTAATATTAGTTCAGAATCTACCCTATAGAATATCAAAACTGTTAAAATGTATTGAAATTTTTCTATACCCATGATGCTATATTCCTGAGTACATATGAATCTTCTATTGGACAATTCAAATAGTAGCCATTTATCTGTGCATTAGCCATGTATCAGATGGATGAATATAAGTCACTCCACCCACCAGATCATAGTCCCAGACTATAAACCCTCTTGTATGCTATAAATTAAGACATTTGAAAGTAACCCACATGTGGCCTGTAAAAGAATGTTTATAGGGCAGATGAGATTTTTATTTTCAGCAAAAAATGAAAAATGATTGCAATAGCATAACATACACAAAGTTGAAGTTTTTAGCAAATTCCCTTTGAGAATTTTTATGTGTTCATATAATATAGCTTTGTGACACTTCTTCCTTTACCTCTCACTCAAGTTCAGTATCACTGAAAATTTCCTTTAAAACATCTTTATTCTTTCACCCTCTCTTACCATCCTTGCATTTTTAGAATCTAAAGGCATAATTTTTTCAAGGTTTATCATCACATATAATTAATAAATGTTCACTCTGTTCCGAGTCCTGTGCACAGACCTCCTATGTGTAATTAAGTAGATTAAGTAGGGTGTGAAAAAAGCTACTTGGGGTGATTTACATGAGGCCCCCTTTTTAAGAAATGCTGCCCATTTCCTGTGATTCTTCTAAAAGTAATTACTTTACAGAAGCAACAAAATACTTAGTAAACAAAGTAAAGCTATATTAAAATATATAACTGCTTTTTTACTCTCATTTTTGGAAAGATGAAAGACACTAGTTTTTACGCAGTAGATTGTAAGTTATCACATTAAATTTTCTGCAACTCAGAAAATTGGCCTTTGTGTGGGATTTTTCTAGTATGAATCTGCATACTAGAAAATCTTCATTCTTGATAGTTCTCTATATGTCATGCTTTTGTAGTAAGATGCTTTAAAATGAAGAGATACAAACATATCTTATATTCTTGCCTATCCATCCCTTCTCCCTTAGGCTCTTATTTGAAAAGTCCTTACACAGACATCCACCAAATCCACTTACTTTGCAAAATACTTTAGGTTCAAAGAGTTATCCACCATCAAGTGCTTTTCCCCCATTTTAATATTATGTGTATTGTGAGGAACATGCATTTTATATGTTCCTGATTACTTACACTGAAATCATCAAAGCATAGGTGTCTTAAGGAGAATTTTACATTAAAAAATTGAGTTTTTCCCAAAAATGGTATTTTCAATACATTTCTTTCAGTTTAGTTTTTGTTTCGTTTACTCTGTCTGGCCTTTTTGCTGGTTTGACTTTTCTTGTTGGAAAACAGGAAGTGAATCCTTGCCAAGAGCAGATTAACCAAAAGAGCAAACATGTTGAATTTAGTTCACCAGTGCAAACTTTGGAATTTTGAGTGTGTTTGAAAATAGATACAATCTCTATTAATTATATTGTTTGGGTAAAAATAGAAACTCAGGAATGTTAAAAGTCTAGTTTCCTTCATGGCCCATTTCTGAGCATCAACCCAGTTTCCGTCCTGTGGACTCACATCCCTCCACATTTTTCTCGGCTGTCGTTTCACCTGATTTATTCGTGGATACAGTCGACCAGTGGCAGCCTGGTGGTGAATTACCAGCAGTAGCTTAAGCTAAACATAGTTTACTCAAAAGACATTGTTTCCACATCACCTAGGTTTTCTGCTTGGCATGAAAAAAAAGAGAGAGACCCTACCCCTTTTTGTAATCACCTGCCCCACATGTGAAATAACAAAGAGCCTCTCCTCCAGCCTGAGTGTGCCACGCGCTGTGCTGTGATTTATGACCTGCGCATCGGACACTCTACATGCACTAACAAGATGGCCCGCTGCGTTTGAAATATATCCCCCGAAGGAAAGCAAACACAGCTTTGTGATATAAAGCCTTGTCAGCACGCAAGGAATTAAACACATGCAAGTTCTAATTTTTCATTTTTCTTTTTGCTTTGCCTTTAAGAATCACTAAAATAGGTTAAGATCTGTGGGTGGACAGGATTTCATAGATTAGGCGAAGGCTCTAAGGGGAATCCTGACCCTGAGAAAAAGGTGCAGGGATATTTGGCAAAACGTCAACGTGGTTTCCACTAGTACATGACAGAGACTCATTATGGGCTTGGTGTCGCCTGTAAGCTGGTTTCACTGCCATCAACTGCAAGGCCAGAATGCCTGGTTCCAGATGCTCTCACCAATTGACCGTAAAATTGCTATGCATTTCTGGCCAAGCCCGAGATTTTAAAAGCCCCCTCCCCCTTTCCTCAACACCCTAACCCTCAATTCCCTCTAAAAAGCTGCTCATTATTCTTCCTTTGCCCCCTGATCTCAGCAAAAGAAATACTTCTGGAATCAATTAGAAATGTCTGCCCTTGATGAGGTTTGCACGTGAGTTTGGAGTTGTGAGGCTTTGATAGCGGCAGCCAACAGCTGCAGTTTCAGGTGGTAAAATCTATGAAGGAATTTTCCAGGGTTTATTTACCATCGTAAAAATTTTAAAAATAGGCAAGACAACTCGGGAGAGTATCTTATATGCCTTTGAAAGTGAGGTTAAATTTGGATAATGTATTTATTTTATTCACAAAGGGCAAATTAGAGATCTCTTGTTTGCAGGTATCTTTCCATTGCTTTAATAGATTGTGTCAAATGGTTATAAATACTTGAAATAGAGGGTCCCCTTTCCGAAGGTTAATGGTAAAAGAGCATCTGTTATTTCTTCTGTCATATTAATTGCTTGACAAGTAAAGATAGCCAAGGTTAATGGAAATCAGTACCCGTCTTCTGAAAATAATGTGAATACTATGCAATATATTGGCCTAGTCTCTAGCTATATGTATATATGTTAAATAAAAATTTACAATATTTTTCTTTTAAATATAGCTATTTGGTAACCTTTTATTAATGCTTATTTAATGCGAGACTGTAAATTTTTTATGTTTATGTGTTCAATTAAAATACATTAGCTATGGCAGCATGAAAATGGCCTGATTTTCCTAAAGCCAAATTGAAATGCATAGTAACAACCCAGGTATCCAAATGATCACTTAGCACTTTCAAGCACATGGTGTTTCCTTTCCTTGAATATGAGATGCTTCTTGGAAGTCGGCTTCCATTTCTCCTGCTGGCTAAAATTCAGAGACAGCTTCAGTCATATATTTTTATCACTAAAATTTTCGCTGATGCCTTCGAGAAATGCTACCAAACAATTTTCCCCAGAGAATCACTATTATAGAATTTTAGTTTTCAGAACTACCTCTTACTTCTATAAGCAAGTAAATTTTTGAGCACTTATTGTTTCCCCTTAAAGTATTATCATTTTTACTTTTATAATGGTAGAGAGGTAATTTGTATTTAGTAGTATCTCCATATTTAAAGGTGACAAAGATAAGTTTAAATTTGAATTTTTTATGAGCATTCTTTGTACATGTGCAGACATTTGCCCACTAAACAGTCTTTTTTTTCTAGAGTAAAGTTTACTAGGGAATAAACTACATGAGTAAATAACTGTATTTACCTAAACTATAGTACAAATTTATTATATTCATGGAATAACTTTAAGTAGGCTAAAAAAGTCAGTGCTTTAGAATACTTAATGTTCTCATGCATGTCACAATATGATAAAGATTAAAAAGACATATTTTACCTAATAATTTCCTGGGTGAAGTTGCACACTACCAACCACAAGAGTGAAAAGTAACTAGGCTGAACAACTTTTTTAATTATCATCTTTCAAGAACCAAGCCTCATTTTTCCTTCTCAATATCCTCCATATGCTCTGCGCGTCACTAGTGAACTAAGCTTCCTTTTACTGAGTCAAACAAAAAACAAGCTACAGGCCGCCTTGAACAACACTCTGGAAATCACTTCCCTGTGATCGAATTGTTATAGCAAGGAAAAGCTGGCTAATTTGTTCATTCCTTTTCTCTGAGATGAAACATCCTGCGTGACAGCTTTTCCTAAGCAAATGTTCAGATGGAAAGGCAAAATTAGTTGTTTAGTATTACACTGATTGACAGTTGAAACATTCTCTCCAGGGCAGAAGTGGAGATCTACCCTCTGACTCTCAAATATTAGGTGTTCTCTTAGGTCTCAGGTGAGACTGCAAGCTCACTAATAACCATTTGGTCCTGTAATGTCAGAAAAAACATCTAGCTGGTGGAAAACCACTGTCTGACACCCTCACTTGCCGCTCCTGGATTTGCTGTTTAAGTGGCCTCATCTTCTCTGCATGCTCACATAAAAGATCCAGGGGAACTGACTGATACAGATTAAAGCCTAATAGGAGTTTCCACACAGTTTGTGCTGTCATTTACATTATTTCTATCAAAATTCAGTTATTTCCATGGGTTTCGATCTAGTGTATAGCACACAAAGGTATTACCTCTCTTAAATTTGTTTGTTTATTGCAGTGTCAGACACTGGCTGGGCCTAGCTTTATACGAGTTTTTAAATTACTTGTGATGAGATGGAGGAAAAATTGGACTCATATTCCAGACATATGCTGTTCTGAATTAACAATGTGAGGAAAGTCACTTAGTTCTCAGTTTCACCATCTGTAAAGTCAAGGGAATGAAGTGGATTTCTAAAGTTACTTCATTGTTTAAGATTTCATACTGGCTGTGTGATTTTAAGAAAAAAACAGATTAAATAATTGCTACTGGCTTATGTTCATATAATTAATTTGCTAAGAAGAATGAGATTCTGAGGAATCTCTGAGTACTGAAGAGTCAAATCTGTGAGATTTTTTAGTACATGGTACATGAGAATATAAAAGACAGGACTAGGATGATTATGATACTGATTGTGCTTTGGGAAAATTTGACTGGCTTTCCATATAATCACTACCCTGGTCTTTTCAAACTGCAAGTCACTCCAAACGAATGAATCATTGAAGTAGATTTAAAAAAAAAACAAAACAGTTTGCTTGCTATAAATCCATCTTCCAGACAAGTTTTCTTACTGGTAAGGATAGAGCTTAGAGGAACTCCAGACCAGTGGAAATGGAGTCAGGTCATTGGAGCGGAGCCTGGAAGAAATTTGCGATTGGAAGAGTATCGGATATTAGAACCCTAAAGCCAGTATCTTTGATGTAAGTGACAGCAAGTCCTTAAGAAGGCTGTCCGAGAATCCATGTGCCAAAAACTGATAATAGCTCTCTGCACAGAGAATGTTATCAACATTCAGCAAGATTAAATTATTGTCAATGTGTCTAGTATAAAGGCAGCCAGAGGTCTATATTTCTTCCACTTCATTCTCCTAAAGTGTTAATTTTAAGTCACTGGGTTATCACTTACAAAAAGAAGTCTCAATATGAGACATAGTAGATGCTTCCAATAAACATATGGAAGTGTTTAATCAAAATGCATTAAGCAGTTAATTTAAAGAAACTTTAAGGCTTGATCTTCCATTTTTGTTAATGATGATGTGTGGGAATCACAAAAACTATTTTTCTCAGTTTGCTAACACTCTTCAGGAGATTGCTAAAGGCTGTGGATAATTTTATGTAAGATTTCCACTTACTTTAAATCCATCCCTAACAGAAGTAAAATGGTGGACTTATTTCAACTTGCAGTGAGACTTTTCACTCGGGCTTATTCCATTATTTCAGAGGAAAAACTTCAAGTAAAAGGGAGGGAAATATTTCACTCAAATTTCACTTCAGAAAATATGGCCCTAAAAAAAGTAGGTTCTCTGGCTCTAGAAATACACTAGTGTTGTAAAGAAGCAATGAGAAAGGAATTTAACCAAAGCTGTACTAGAATAACACATATTAGAAAATACTTGTTAAAAAATATAGTATGTCTCAAGACATATAATTTTACTTAAAAATTTAAAATTCATGTTGTTCTGTTCATTCAGCCTTCTGTCAGCCCATCCTCAATTGTTTTATTTTGACAATGGTAATTTCATTCACAATTCAGTGTGCTTTCACTTATTTCTGGCCAGCATCATTCTAAGGATGTACTTGACATTAGCAGTGTATAGATGTGTTGGTGGGAGATTCTCTGAGAGAGAGGATGTAGATGAATGAGTTCAGGTATCCATCCTATTCAGGTTGGAGTTGGATCATTGGAATGTGGGCCTTTGGAGAAAAATTAGACTTTGAAATGCAAAACTGTTCTCCTTGGTTTACATACAAATCACAAGGGATTTTACAAGGTGAGGCAAAAAGAGGTTTACAGTTGTGAGTATGTAAAGCACAGAGTTTATTCTTGTATTATTACTTATTGATTATTGTATTATTTTCTATATGAACCATGTAAACCTATTTTCACCCCACTCTGTATTTACTCTCACTTCTGCAAAAATACATTTATAAAACATTATTATATATATTATTATATAATAGAATATACACTATAATCACAATAATTATAAAATATTATTATAAAAGCATTATTTTGAATGTCAAAGATATTCTGGACCAAAAATGTCACAAAGAGTAAAAGTTAACTCCAGGAAAATATCTTTCAGAGTGAGAACGGTGAGTGAAATTTATTTTGTAAGAGTGAATGCAAAAGAGGTTATAGGGGTTACTTTTGGACATAAGAATAGGTCTAATATCCCAATAATAGTCTCCCTGTTGTATTCAGGTGGGGGGATTACAGACTTTGTTCTACTTAGGTGCCCGCCAGTGAGCAGGGTCCGACAAAACCCAGGGTTCGTAAGCTAAATCCAACCTTTGGTCTTACTTGGTTTGACCTGCACCGAACTATTTGTTTTTCATTTAAAATGTGATAAGTTACACACATTTTTAAATGAGGAGACTTGAAGAACCTGGATGTATGGTTTTCCTTGACAAATTAAAAAATGTGGCCACCTTGAACCTGCATTCCCTCAAGACATCCATGAGTTGGAGCCAAGGAGCAGTTTGAGTCCATGAACGGTCCTCTGGGCAGGGTTTGATTTTCTCAGGCCATGGGCATCAAGCAGGAGAGGCAAATAGATAGCTTGCATGTGAGTCCCTGTGACTTTGTGTCATGGAATAAAATACTAGCCCTGGTGGGTGTGGCTCAGTGAGTTGAGTACTACTTTTGAACAGAAGGGCCACTGGTTTGGTTCCCAGTCAGGGCACAGACCTGGGTTGAGGGCCAGGTCCCTGGTGGGGAATGTGCAAGAGGCAACCAATGATGTTTCTGTCACATGTCAATGTTTCTCTCCCTCTTTCTGCCTCCCTCCCACTATCTCTAGAAATCAATAAATAAAAGCTTTAAAAGATATTTTAAAATAGAACAAAATACTAGATTTCCTATTACAGGTTAAAGAAAGATGTTTAAACTTTGAGAGGCAAATAAATAGAAGGGTAAACTGCCACTCTCAGCTTTCTTCATTTGAGCTACTTTAGAAATTGGGAGGAACCTAATCATCCTTCTTGGCACTTTATGGATGTGTCCTACATCTAAGAGATTAAGTGACTTGTCCAGAGTTCCATGGTTAGTGAGGACCAGGACATGCATCTAGGCCTTTCAGTACTAGTATACATGTGTGGTTGTGTGCACATAAAAGTTTTCAGGAAGTACACACACAAAGACACACACATAGGAACAGTGGAGTCCTCTGGGAAGAAGAATTACATGGCAGGAGGGCAAACGAGGAAGGGGACTTTTCACAGAATCCTCTCAAGGTTGATCCATGTGAATGTCCTACTCTACTACCTATTTTTAAAAAGAACCCGTATTGGTACTTCAAAGAATAATTTTTTTCCATGAATGTAAAAGAAATACATATAACACATAAAACATGTCAATTTAGATACAGAAAATAGTTACTTGAAAATGCACCTTGAACTTAAACAAGTGTGTCTAATTTTTTAAAAAAATAATAAGGTACAGTTTAGTTCAGACAACTTTGTTTTTTGCTTATAGTCCACACTAAAATAATTATTTTTCTAAAGCTGTATGTTGCACACGGTCAACTCATTTTTCAGATTTTAACTCTTAAATAAGTTAAAAATTAGCAACTTGTCTAATATCTAATTGTTGGATGTTTTTCAAGTATAACTTTTTAAGGGTCTTCTGTTTTTAAATAAGTGGGGAGGCTTGAAATAAAAGGAAGGGTTACAATGCAATATTCCTCTTATTTAGGAGTTATGCAAGAAAGAGTACTTAAAGTAAATTATCCCCATAACTGTCAAATAAAAACTGCCTGATGAAGGAAGATTAACAAATGTCATGTTTTACCATTGAATCCTAAGCCCAGAACCCTTGAAACACTTTGTAATGTTTAAATGTTGGAAATAGGTGTTATGAAGAAATGAATATACAAAGCCCAAGTTATTTACTAACTAAAGTCCAGAAATCTAGACCAAATAATGCCGTTACCTCTTTCCCAATGGAATTTGAGTGATTACATCTGTCTTGGCAAAAGTGGTTTGGTTTATCTTAATGTAGAGTCCATGTAATGCTTATATTACATTGTTTACATTGCTGATTGAAAGCTAATATATAGAATATGCAGTTTGAGATGCCTGTTTCTAGTTTGAAATATATAGTTTTTATATGACAAAGAATTCTATCAATGGGTTTTGAAATTCACCTGAATTTAACACACTTTTTTTTAACTACATCTGCTGAGATTCAATATTTTTCTTTTTATTAAAATAAGATATATTTAAATGACCATTTCTTTGGTTTGTAAAAAAATGTTCAACTTTATCGAACAATAATTATACTAGCACTTTTAACAAGAATTAAGATTTATTACTAGAACATTGATGTTTTATTCACCTTACTTGGACTTAATGGGTCCATCAATCACTTCCATACTCAACAAATATTTAAGAGTACCAACTTTGTCATGGCATCGTTAATAGTGAGTAGGAACAAGGACTCTGGACTGGTACACATTTCCAGTTGGATCCTGACTTTGGTATTTACCACCAGCTCTGTGAATATTGGCAAGTGTGTAAGCTTTCTGGGGATAATAATATAATTGTTGCAAGAATGAAATGAAATATTGTATGTAAAGTGCCTAGGGTAATTTTTGCTACACCATGACTATTTAACAATTGCTAGTGTCTAGATGCTGAAAATAACAGTACTGGGAGGAAATGGCAAATGAGATACTATCCCGGTCTTTAAGACCTGGGGGCGGATGAGCAAACGAACTCATAATTCCGGTGGAGTTTGGTAAATGCTGTGTTAAAGTTAAGCACGCTCTGAGAGAAAACAGAAGAAAAACATAAATAATTTAGCTGTGGTGAGTGATAAGACTTCCCAAGGTGGTGATGTGTGTCTTAAGCATGAATGGAAGTTTACCATCTGTAGGACTGTGAGAAAGTCCATTTCAAGTAGACCAAATATCTTGGGCCAACGCCAGTAGGTGAGAAAATTCCTGCCATGTTGAGAAACTGGCAGTAGTTCTTTATGGCTGTAGGGTTAAATGAGAGTTCAAGAACACAAGGTATGATATTAGACAAATGAACAGGAGCAAGAGCAAAAAAAGATATATCCAGAGTACACATAAGAAGTTTGCGACTTGTCCTCAGGGTATTACCGATGGTGGTACCATTGAAGAGGTTGTAAGCATAGGAGTCATTTGATTAGATTCTCAGTTTAGTAAAATCACTGAAATGGTTTTGTAAGGAAAAAATCAGTGGGGAACATATGAAAGACAAAACACATTAGGGATTTATTTTAGTAATCCTGGTAAGATGTGACAGTATCTTGAAGGAAGATAATTGCTCTAAGAATAGAAGCATAGAATCAGAAGACTCAGAGATTTAGGATAGCTTATCTCTTTCTTCACATCTCAAGAGAATGACAATCTTACCAGAGAGATGAACTAATAGATATAAATGAGTAGTATTTTTTTTTAATTCAGGTAAAATTCTGAGAGATGCTTTAAGTTTAGAGATTTATTTAACCAAAGAAAACTCATCATACCACTCAGGGAGCCCTGCTGTATTGCTAATGCCAAAATCTTTTCTCAAATCAAGGAAAGTAGGACTTCATATTCCCAATGTCAAGTTAAGGTATTTTTACTGAACACGTTAATTCTAGATCTGAGACCATTATACCCATTACAAAATTAACTATGCTCATAACTTTGCTACTAAATGTCTCTTTAACTTTGTGGAGAAAAGTCCAAATTCTTTAAGGAAAATAGGGCATCAGTAATTGTAATTGTGTGTGTATACACACACACACATACACACACACACATACATATAATTACTATATATTTATTAATTTATTTTATAAATATTGAGTTTCTACTATGTGTCATGTACTGTTATAGGTGCTTTAGATATCAGTGAACAACAATATGTATTATTTTCTAAATCTTGATTAATTCCTAAGCTTGGAATTGTATCTTTTTTTGTACCACCCAAGTTAACTGGCAAGTTGCTTCTTTTTGTAAACTCCTAAGTCTGTAAGAAGATACACATAGCCAATATCTTCCAGTGAATTTTATGGGTAGTTAAAGGAAAAATTATTATTTTCTAAATCTTGTTTCTATGTGTACATGAGTGAGTACAAATGTCAACTTTTAAACTGTATTTAAGGCAGGGTACCTGAAGGATAAATTCTGTTCACTCTTCTAGTACTAAGTAATAAATAAACCTCTGTCCTCCCCTTTTATGATTCAGAATCATTTTTGAAAGGCATGCACTAACATCGGATACAAATTTTGCAAAGATTTAGTGAATAATATTACAGCAAAGTGAAAGTGGAAACTATGAAGCTCATGTCATTTTCAACTGTATACAGATAAAAAACAGCAGTGCAGTGAAGTGAGGAGGTTGGTAGGAACTGTGCAATGACTCAGAACTCTTTGTGCTCCTTTTGTGCTCCTTTGGTCTTTCAAATTACATATTTTCCTGGATGGTAATATATCCTGAAAGACTAAGTTATCATAAATGCCAAAAAGTGAACCTGGACCTACTAGAGATTCTTTTCCTGGCCTCTTTCATTCAAAAATTCTAAAACAAAGATGTGGGGCTATCTGCTTTCCATTTCATAAAATTTAAAGGGATGCTGGTATTAGGATAATAAATGAGTTAAATATTTGACACAATATAGTGCATAGTTACAATAATGTGGTATTTAAACCTCAATTTAAGATGAAATAAGAATGAATGAACAGGTAGGGGGTTCAAGCTCTCATTGACAGAAAGGCAATTTTCTATTGAATGTATTATGAGAAAAAGACATTGTTGTATTCTATAATAAAAAGTATATCCATTTCAAGGGTGTTCTTAGACTGCAACCCATTTTCATTTACTCCTCACAGCACCTTTTATTATATATTATTATCTGTACTTTTCAGATGATGAAATTGAGGTCCAGAGAGGTAATTAACTTTTCCAGGGTCATACGGATTGTGGGTTATAAGGGTAGATATCAAACTTCCTTTCTGTTTGTACTTTTGCTCCTGTACTATACTCTCACACAAAGAATAAAAACAATGACTTATTCAGAATATTAATACACATGACTTCTTTCTAAATACATAACTGAATGAAATAAGCTATTTTTAAAAAGTCTGATCAGGACAGCAAGCCCAGTTCTCATGAACTCCTCAAAACATTTCCATTTTGAGCAATTTACTGGTGAAACTGCTTAAAGCCTTGGAGAAAATGATATGAGGGTGACTTAAGGCTGCTGTGTGATTAACAGCAGGGGTAGGGGATGATGGGGGGTTGGGGGTGTTTACCAACGAGGTCATTAACACTAGATGTTAAAGATGGGTTAGCTTTCCTTAGGTAGAAAAGGATTTAGAAGACATTTATGAATTATCCTCAGTTTAATTTCAGAGTGACAGCCTTGACCTTTGCCTCCTTCATTGTTCCTTCTCATTTCCACAGCAATGCACTTATTCATTTTATTCCTTCCTTACTAGCTACTTCTTTTCAGCTGCTGGAACCAACTTTCCTTCTAGAACCTCAGTTCTCATAGGGCCTGGACAAAGTTCAGTCATCTTACTTCCACTCTGTGTTATCTACCCTCAACAGGAGGCGACTGACTCAGCCTCATGGGTATAAATGCCTTCGATATGCTATTGACATAAAACTTTGTGTGCTTTTCCTGGCTTCTCCACCGAGCTTCCCACTTATATCTCTAATTGCCTATCTCTATCTATAAGTGGAAATGTAACTGTGGGAATAACATGAGCTGTCTAAGTTGGGAATATAAATTTGGGAGACATCCATTTAAAGATCCTTGGGAATTGATGAGTTTGGACAGATAGGATAGGTTTCTTTTCTTAGTCTAACTATAAAAATGCAAACATAAAACAAATTCAGCACTCATATTCTTTATTTGAATTGATTTAAATCTAATTAAGGATTATTTGTTTAATGATATAATGATTATTTCTAATTAAAACCATTTCTGTTTGAGAGCTACCAAGTAGCATTACTTTTCAAAAACCGCACTCTAACCAATTTATACATGAGACATGACATTAGATAACTTGGTACTGTTGCCCTTCTTTGATCCTTTAGCCTCTATCAAACAGCTAGAATTCGACCTCCTATTCCAAACACTGGTCTGCATGAAAGTAACGATCTAACAGATATGAACACTTCAGGGCAGTGTGACCAGCTAGAGGTGATTCATTCTGCACGCTGCATTTTAAATGGAAGTCAGTGTAGGTGCCCGTGACATCTGCTCTGTTTTTGAAATAAACTTCCTTTCATCCCTTTATTTGTCCCTTCATTACACACTCAATGATAAATTTATTTGGAAGTTGGTTTGATTTTTAGGATGCACAGAGTGCAGTCTTGAAATCTGGTTCTTGAGAGGGACTGCAGCGGGGGACGAGGAGGCCTGTGGGCGTGCACATGTGGGAGAGTTTGGAAAGAACATCTCCATCGGATGCTGACCTTCAAATTAGACAATGTGGGAAGGTCAGAGCTTCACAGCTACCAAATCCAAAAACAGATACAGTGGCAAGGTATTTTGTGCAACATAATTTAAGTGATTAAAATAAAATTATATCAATTTTATCTACAGTTAAAAATAAATTTGTATAACTTTTAAATATTTGCCTATCATAAGATTAGGTGAAAATTCACCTTTTCTCTTTTGGAGTGATAATTACAGTGTACAGTAATCACAAAACTGTCCACTTTAAAATAATGAATTTCTTGTTATGTGAATTTCACCACAATAAAAAAAATGAAAAATAGTTCTATGTAGAGAAAAGAGATTAAATCAACATATTAAAATGTCTACAGATTGTTTAAAAAATAAAACTTTATTCATTCACATACATTAAAGTATTTCTAAAGTACTAAGCAACCACTCCTCTCCACCAGAGATATAATTTTTATGACATATTCCCTCCAGCCAGCCCAAGGCACTGCTTAATTACAACCCCAGATCCTCTATTGTGTCTGCCTTGGAGCCTTTCATCATTTTCTTCAGTTAATTGCTGGAGCTAAGAATCCACTGGAGAGTAGCTTCCTCTTGCTATTGAAAGTTGGGAAGGTGGAGCCCAGGTGCTTTAATTTATCTGTCCACGGTCAAAAGGGCTAGCAATCTGGTAAATGTAAGAAACAGCTGGCAGGACTCAGCCAGTCGCGGCACTCAGAGACAGGTGGACAAAGGCTGCTAAAGAGATTTGTCCCTGAGTACCCGCCGCTGCTGCATTCTGTGTACCGTCCTGCTAGAAAGTTTTAAGATTGTGCAGGGCAAGCAGGTGGGTTGTGACTGACCCTCCCATTTCCCCTGGCAGAATTATAAAGAGCTCTTCCCTGGGGACATGCTGGCATATCTTGAAGGTAAGGGTGGATTTAATCCACCTTCCCACATGCCCCATTCTCCAAAATCCTTTGTTGAGTTTGGAAGATCTCTGACAAGGCAGAGATGAGCAGCCAGGCAAATGTGGTCAAACGTCCCCTTCAGCGATGCTAATCCACAGGGCACACCCTTATTTCATGGCAGTCACTCCTGTCACTGCTTCTCTCCCCTTATTTTGTCTTTTTTTTTCCCTCTGCAATGATTGATAATATAGATTATGTAATTACAAAAGGTGCTCTGTAATTGAAATGTGATTTTTGGCCTAAGGACTTTCCTCCTGTGTACTTCTAGCATTGTTATTTAGTACTATGTATGGGCTTTGAATGAAAAGAAATTTGAAAAGAGTGAGTATGCTGGACTCAAACTTCAGAAAGCACAAGGTTGCAAAGGCTTCCTCATCAAAGCTCTTGCTCCTTATCTCACAGATTCAGAGATGCAACATCTTGCTGCCCTGATAAAATGACCCAGTTACTTTCTTTCAAGGAAACTTGATGTCATGTGACTTTGTGACATACAAGGTTGCATCTGTTAGGGTGCCCCAGGGAAGGCGCTGGAATGTTTGACAGCTCTGCACATGTTTTTAGATGTCGAAGTTCATGAACTTCAAAGGACCAGGTGTCAAAATGCTTTTGTTTATGTGGTTTGGGGAAATTATAGTCTCAATGTAAATAATACCTTGGTCATCTTGCTTTGCTGAAATATGTGTAGGGCCTGATAAGAAATTAGTTAATAAACACCTTTCTAATCATGTAAAGGCGCCACAGCTACAACTTATTAGATACGACTGAATTGGAAATTACATGTAGTTCGGATTCTCTTTGACTTTCTCGGTGCATATCAAAACACACAAGTAGTCAAATTAGAAATTCTTGAATATAACAGCCCAGACCCTAGAATCTGAAGAATGTGATTAATATATTCAATGGCACACATTAAAATGAAAATTAAATTTCCCCATCATTAACTTAGAACACATAACTCCACAAAATATTTTTTATTCAACAGCAATCCTTAAACATGAATCAGTAAGATTAATTTTGGGATTCAAGATGAAGAATAACAAGTGGGTATGCTGAAAGTTAATGGTGGATATTTTTTTCCGTATTGAGTCAACCAATTTTATAGGAAAGAGCAGTGTCCGCCAAATTTAAAGAAAACAAATAAACCTTAAAATAGTATGGTTGCTTTGATTCAGTTGGCACTGAGATTTTCTAAATAAAGGAAAGAACTGGGTGGACATATATTTGTGGTGAGAGCATGGTTTCCACCCCCCCCCCTTGGTGGATGAGATGGATTTCTTTCACTGTCATAATTGCAAATTGAATGTGGTGGAAGCGATGACCCACAGAAGTTTTTGATGTGTATGTGTGTTTGTGTGCATGGAGGTTACTTTTCACATGAATGCAAGGATTTCAATAACAGAGTACAAGAGTGGTTGATTTAGCCTGGCTTAGCGTTTAGCTTTAAGACTATTGTATATTTTTACAGGGCCCCAGTTCTCTTCTATATTATGGACTAGACCTTCTGTTTACTATCGTGTATTTTCTCATAACTGGATATATTTAAAAGCTAAACTAATTTCTCTATGAATTAGTTATAAATTTATATATGTTCATGTCTAATTTCTACATTGGGTTTAATGTGACTATTTAAAATAGCAAAGGCTACTGTTAGATGTTGGTGAGAAATCTGAATGTTATGAATGGCTACTGAAACTATAACTGAAGACAGGTAATACATAGAATGTAGCTTGCTACTGTATTATCTAAGTTATGGATATGAAAGCTTAAATATATTTATCTACACATGCTGCAATAAATCTTAACAGTAACTGGTATGCAGAGAACATTTGAAAGGTAGTGCTGGCCAGACACAAGTCATTTGGCAATGGCCTTGCCTAGTATATATTTTCAGGGCCTGTCTGCACAAAGATGCTGGCACGTTAACCATGATTTCTATTCCAGGTGATGGATTTCTATCCAAGTCAGCGAGTGACTAAATATTTTCCGGTGGAATCTAGGCACCATAAAAATCACTGAAGCCGAATAAAAAAGTTGTCGACCTTTTAAAAAAAGTAATTATGATAGCTTTGCGTACCACTATGACAGAAGAATTATTTCCACTTAGATCACCAAATAATAGAATAGGTAGACCCTAATTAGAAAAAAAAATGTAGCATGAGCATACTGCTAATATTTCTTTTTATCAGCACTAATGTATGTCCTATTGAAGTTTCGTGAATTTCCAAAACACTTCCCGATCATTAACATTAACTGAATGTGGGGATTCTATATCCAACTCTATCAAAGAAAAGAAATCCAGTCTGAACCCCTTGAAAACCCAGGCCATCATCACTTCATCTGATTTATTCTACACAAAACCAGTTAGGAAACTGAACACTTTACATTGGTTTATTTGTGTTACCCTAAGCAATTAGAGATGAATATGCCTTCCCAAGCGGTACAAATGTGAGTCTCCCTTTGTGGCAGGTTGTTTAAATTTATAACATAAAGCTAGCATTTCCATCTCCAATAAAACCCAAACAGACATTTAATTTTGGTGCATGACATTTCTGACTAAAATGGAGCCAGAAAAGACTCTCGGACAGCTCTTATTGTTCCTGAATTCGAACAAATTGGGGATCTGTGAATTTATAGCCAGGTTTCGCTCTACTATTGTTTAAAATAGCACACATGGAAAACACGCCGTGGGTGTGTTGTAATTCAGCTTTAATGATGTAACACTTGGTTTCAGTCAATTGTTGGAGAGCTGTAAGTGACATTGGTTTTGTGCTTCAGACATTGCATGTAACTTAGCAATTATAGTAAGCCTTTCAATAATGGCTGTTGGCGGGATATCCGCAAGTGAAGTCATAGCAATTTTGAAAGAGAAAGCTAATAAAAATACACCTGCTTGTAGTGGAAAGTGAGCCTTTAATATCTCTGCTTTGAAGTTGGGTGAAGCCTTTGGTATTAACTAACAGATATTATGATGTAGGAATAATCCACTGCCCCAGGGGAGAGGAAGGTTGAAGTTACAGCAGATTGTTATTTTCTAATCACCTACTTTTCAGTCACTCTGATATCACAAAAGGAGAATGGAATGAGGTGACACTTTTTTTTTCCTAAAATGCCTTGAAGATATTACTCTTGGAAAACAAATCATTGCAATTGTAAATATACAAGCTAGCACATACATGTTCCTTAAATTAATCACAAGAACATAAATAACACTTTTTGAGAAGTGGGGGTTTTTTGGTCAGAAACTTCAGAATGATTTGAAATTTTACATTCCCATATATCATTTCAAGATGACATTTACAGTTTCAAATTTGCTTTGTGACTCTTTCTTCCCTTTTGCCTCTTTTCCTTGGCCCCTTTTTAAGTCATTTATTAATAGTCCTATACATGTGAAAAATGAGAAATGAAGGTGCTTGCGAAACTTCCCTTTGCTTCATTCGGAGGATTACTGCCTCAGGGGTCCTCTTTGTTCTCAGTGAAGTGAATTCATACCCTCGATGCCTGGCTCCCCATATACTTACCTGGGCTTACTTGTAGTCGGTAGCAACTTTTATGGGACATTTATCATCCTGAGTTTATAGTAAATATTGATATAGTGAGAGCACTGGAGAAAGATCCTTTAGAAATAAATACTGTTTATTTGGAAATTCTGCTACTAAAAATGAGTATTAACTACCAAACTGTAATTATTTTAACCACACGTTCCCAGCTATTTATTACAATTATCTTTTTAACTATTAATTGTGTTGTCTAGATTAGTGTGAAATCATTTGCATCATCAGTATTTTCCAAGCACTTTCAATATTGATGGTTTTCTGAAGTTGTATTTTTTACAAATGAATGTTTGAACCCATGGAATTAACTATTATTTTTCTTCCTTTTTTTTTCTTTTTAATTCAGTAGTGCATCTCTATAGAGAGTATCAAATAACCTAAAGGGTATATACATTAGCACTTGTCCGGGCCACATTTAACATCAACATGCTAGGCACACTGAAACTCACTACCAAGTTCAAAGGAAATATATGGACTTTAAATTCCTTGTTAATGTGGTAAAGAATCAGCATTAAGGTGTTGGTTTTGTTGAAAGGAAGTCACATTTTATTTCTCATTTATGAAATGGACTTTGATGTTTCTTTAAGCCAGAAGGGATTTTTTTTCTCCCAGATTCATTTACTGTACCAGTTAAGTGCAATTTCATTTAGAAAATATTGTACAAGAAGTCTTGGTGGGAGGGAGGGTGGGAAGGAGTTGAGTTGTTTACTCTATAGAATTTCAGTGTGTAATTTGCATTTAACTTTGAAAGTGGATTGTTGTTGAGTCTTGACACCTGCTGGGGTAAGTATCCATTTCGGGCTACAAAGTGGTGCTCTGAAATAAATATCAGCAAGCTTGTTAAATTTTGTCAGGTGTATCATCACATTGGGAGAAAATATTATGGTAAAATAGAGTTGAGTTTAATTTTCTAGTTATATGTTTGGGCTATAAGCTTTTCCTTCTAGGGTTCATGAAGAATTTCTACACCAGAGATATTTCAAAGTTTAAAAAAAAAAGAAAAGAAGGGGGACTGATCTATTTAACTTTCATATGCCCAGAATGCATTATATAATTCAAGCCATAATTTTAGATATTGATTTTTACTTGGTAATATCTGCCAGAGAATCAGGATATAAAAATATAGAGTTTTAAATATCATTAGGTATTCCAAAACAGTGAAATGTATTTTTACTCTGCTAATAAATATAAGCCATTTCAGTAAATAATTTTTATTTTGCATAATAGTAGCTAAGTTTTGAGCCCCTACTAAGTACCAGGTACTCTCATGGGTTCCTGGATTTGTTTATCTCATTTCATATTGATTATTGGACAAAAATCAGAACAGCAGGATGGGCCAGACCAGAAGCTGTAGCCAAGCTGGTTAAGTGAAAAGAGAAAATAAGGTAAAATATAAGAAAGAAGATATAATGAGGGAATGTATTAGAATATAGGAAACTGTATGTGAATCCCATTGAATCCAAAGCCTGAAGATGTGATCTCTTTAATTTTGATTCATTGAAAGTTTCTGATGAGACAGATCTTAGTCTCAGTGGGACTTTTAACAGTTGAGATCAATTCAATTCCTTATGTATTGTTAGGTCCCTACACTGTACCAGAATCAGACAGAGTAGCCTGCCAATAAGTAAGAGGGGGTCCTGATAGGAAGGAAGAAACCAGTGTCCAGTCAAGGTTTATGTTAATTAACATCACACTACCTACTGCAATGGATAAACTCTAAAGTACCAGTCAGTGGCTTATGAGAAAGTTTTTTGCTCACAAAAAGACCAATGTTAGTGTTCTTGTTTGGTGTATAGCCCCTTATACATTGTTTTAGGAACAGGGGTTCCTTCCATCTTACGACTTCACCCTTCTCTGCATTTGGAAGGATGAGTAGAGGGAGAAGACGAGATGGTCCATTGAAGGTCTTGGGGCTGCAGTGGAGGCAGTGCATATAATCTTGTCTCTCATTTCATGGGCAGGGTTAGCCCCATGTCATTCTTAACTAAAATGAGGCTGGGTAATGAACTCTAGCCCAGCAGAAGCGGTAACTTGCTTCAGTGAACACTTAGTCTTGCGTACAAGTTGCAGAAAGCCCATTGGCAGCACAGCTTGTCCTGACATAGGGCTTTCTACTCTTTTCATTGGGTTCAAACACCTTGACCCCTGGCCACCCACATGCAAACACCACACTACTTAAGTAGCACCTACCACCCTATTTTTAAGTACATACTGTGCACTACTTACCATATTAACCTCTTTAGATACATTTCCTCATTTTACCCCCAAAACATTTTAATCAGATGTGTTACTCCTGTCGTAATTATTATGGCTGCATAACAAATTATCCTAAGCATTAGTGGCTTAAACAATAACAATCAGGAATTCAAGAAGGGCTTAGCTGGGCAGTTCTGACTTGGTGTCTCCCTCACAACTGCACTCATAAGTCAGCAGCAGTTGAAGCCATTGAAAGGCTTCACTGGAATTGCAGGACCCACTTCCAAGCCTCTCAACATGGTACTGCCGACTGACGTGGTGGACTCAGTTCCTCCTCATATAGACCTCTCCACTTGCTTGCTTAAGGGTCTTTAAAACAGGGCTCTGGTTTTCCCAGATGGGCAATGTAGGTGCCTAAGGGAAAACTCTAATGCCTTTTACAAGCTAAATTTACAAGTCCCTCACTGTCACTTCTCTATATTCTATAGAGCAGACAGAGCCACTCCTGATCCATTGTGAGAGGATCTTATAGAACAGTGTGTTTGTCAGAAGATATAGATCACTGGGACCAGTTTGCAAGCTGATCACTACACCTCCATTTGGCAGGAAGCTTAGAGGAAGGTTAAGTATATTGTCCGAAGTCACTTAACTTGCAAGCTCAGACCTGCACACAAGAATATTTTACTTTAAAATCTACACTATTAACAATGAAAACACATTGTCTCTACAAGATGATAAAGTATGTAGGCATGCATTTCTCCCAGAAAATGTGGAGCACAAACAGAAGTAAATACTACTATAGAATTCAAAGAGTTCAAACACCAAAATTTGAACTAAAGGGAATGTTTAGTATCAGAAAAAGTCAAACTTCTTATTTACTCAGATCCAGAAATTGTAACATAAATGAGTGTCAAAACTATGTTTTGGACCTACAGGTTGCATTACTGTCATCAGTTTTTTTTAGATACTGAAATTAGCACAGAGGGAGGTGCTAGGTGAGACCTGCCATTAGGGTTCAAGTTCCCTATATTCTAAAACATCCTTTCTGAAACATTTGCCCCCCAAACTAAAGTTAATTTTTACCAGTGTTTAAGTGAGGTACAATTAAACTCTAGGTCTAGGATTCTATTATTTAGTACTAGTAGTAGATTGGCAGATGGATATATTAGTTTGATAATACATTGAAATAATCCAGATGTTATTGGTAACTACAGTAGATAATGGTGTTTAGAAAACTGTAGCCTCAAAAATATTTAGGAAATCATTCTATAACATTTTATACTTAAATGAAACTAAAAAAAATAAATGATGCCCTAGAGTTTTATAAATTAGTCACATTTTCTCCATCATCCATAAGCTTCTTAAGGGCAACATAGGTCTTGTTTTGTTTTTAGTCCTCTGACCTAAAGCACGATGTGGGCACTCCATGCATGGTGGTGAGCAGCTCTCCCAAACCCAACAAGGAAAAGGTGTTTATGAGATATGGACCTTCCTTATGCCCCTCCAGTGAATAGCTTCTATACCATGGAGGTGGGTTTCGGTCCAAAGCCATTACTTCCTATCTTATGATCACTCTGCTTCCTTCTCTTTTAAAAGAAGAAACAGGAGTAATCTCACTTATTTGAGAGGATTAAATATGATAATGAGTAGAACATATAAATAAAATAGAGAAATCAATAGGTAGCAAAATATAGTATCAATGAATATTAATTATATAAAAATGACACCTGTGAGTTGCTAGGCCATTCCTCCCTGAAAATACAGAAATATTTCCACTGTTTTCTTGTCATTGTCATTTTGAAACAAATACTTTCCCATAAACTAGCATTAATTATTTCCCTGGCCCGAGGCTGCATGGGAATAGACAATGTTTTGTCATGCCTTTTGTGAGCTCCTGATTTAATCGTGGAGGTTTTTTCCCTCTGCACTTTTAAGTGTGAATTAGAGGTCCTTATAATGTCTCTTCTTAGATTTATGAAAATTTTAATACAGTATTTTCTCCAGTAATGATTTAATTCATTGAAAAAAATACTTAATTGGCATAGGTAGGAGCCAGAAATTGTCTTAGATTTTAAAGATCTAAGACCAGTGCAAACAGAAATCAGTGCAAGACCAAAACCAGTGCAAACAGAAATCAAAGCCCTCAGGGAGCTTATAGTCCAGTCCAGTAGAGAAAGGTAGACTATAAAAAATAAGTTGATAAAAAACATCTGTACGTTCATGGTGGTAAGTTGGATATGAGGATCAGCAAAGCAAGGCAAGGGAGGTGGAGGAGGAGTTGGGGGTGGGGGAGGAAGGGTGGCAATGGATGCCCACAGTGCTTCCTGTGAACTCCCAGCAAACACCTGGGGAGGTCATGTGAGAAGACAAGTGTGATTTTAGGGAACAAGAATCCAAGTACAGGGGAAGGATGGTTCCAAGACCCACTACGGGAGTGCAACTGATGTGATATAGGAACAGTTAGAAGATCATCGATGGGAAGGACTGATGGAAGGAGAGGGGAGGAGGAGATGCATCAAAAAACAGAATCTATAAAAACTTGCTGGCAAGTATTAAAAAAATTCATGAGAAACTACTGGAAATTTTTGAGCAGAGGAGTAATGTGATTTGACTTAACCTTTAAAAGATGCATGTGAAATTTACTTTTCAAAGGAATATTGGTAGACTATTTTGAAATAAAAATATAATGAGTTTCCTTCAGCTGCCTAAAACCCTCCATGACTGCTCTGGGCATCAGGTATGCTATAATAAGATCCTTTGTGATTAGCTTCTCCTGCACCAGACTGTTGTTTCAATCCTGCTGATACTTTCCTATCTGAAGAAGTGAGTTCCTCGTAGTGTATTCCAGCCTGGGCCTGTGGGAAGAATCTCCGTTCCTTGCTCTTCAGTCACAATTGTCCTTCATTTGCCTCAATTGGTAATGGCTTAAGAAATCAGCATATCATTTTCTCGTGGCCACCTTTCCTCTCTCCCTTTGACTTCCAAAACACATGTACCACAAAGGCAGATAACTTGCCAATATTCTCCCGTTGTAATTTATACTTCCTTTATCACTGTGCTGTAGTTGTCTGTTTATTGGGTTTTTTTCCCTCATTAAACTCCTGAGCTTTTTTCCTAGCTTGCATTCCTTGGTATTCAGCCCTCCCTGGCCCAATGGCTGATAGACTGCAGTTGCCGAACGAATGACCTTCATATGGGAGCTAGTATGCGAAGTGCCAGGAAGATGCCTCAGGCTCAGAATGGTCATTCCCACACTTGCTTTTTTTCCTTCTGGTATCCAGGTCCATATCCTCTGTCTGGTAGCTGGTGTATTTTCCCTACTAATTGCAAATATAAAATGGAAAATAGCAAAATTGGGATTTAAAAAAAATATTGTCAAAGAAGTGAAAAAAAAACACATTTGTTTCATAAATAAATAGAGTGTTGAGAACAAAACTGAGTTACCACCCAGCCTGTAGGCATTTAACTAGACTAGTTCTTAAACCAAGAGGCTCATGCAGGGACGGCAGCTGCATGACAGACCACAAGACTCCAGTCTTTGCCTTAGCAAAGTTTCAAATACTCTACATTGTGAACTTCTATAATTTATGAAAATGATTTACATTAACACTATAAATACCAAAATTATGTTCTCTGGAGAGTCGTAAACTTTGCTGCCATTCACAAAGTCTTTCCTTTCTTGGTCCTCAGACTGTGGTTTTCTAAGATGATACCTGGCAATCTGACCAGTTTAATTATTGAAGACAGGATGTACCAAAAGTCTGATTTTAGTTCTTGCCATGCCTTTTGCACATATAAACCTTTCCTCCATCACTGCCCTACTTCCCAGAGGCCTAAAGATATAACCCACAACAAATTGATGGTATCCGTTTGTCTCATATATATTTGAAGTTGATATCCAAGGGCTTTGTTAAATGAAATTATTGTAACCACATGTAAGATGTATATCAGTTCTGTCCAGAAGCTATCCAGCCATGTACTATGTAAAATAGAGACATTTATGAAAGATTTTATAAAATATAAGAAACACTATACGTAGGACAATGACAGCTCAGTCCCTTTCAAAGTAGGCACCTTGGGACCTCACACAGTCCTCCCAGTCTTCATCAGCTGCCCTGTTGTATTTTCCTAAATCTCATAGATGATCTGAAATCTCTTCCTTTTCAAAAGTAATTTTAGTTTTGGGAAAAGCTAAATGTCACAGTACACCAAATCTGGGCTATAGAGGGGCTGAGTCACCTGGTTGATTTGATGTTTCACCAAAAAATTCTACACAAGATATGATGCATGAGCAGGCACATTGTTGTGGTGAAGCTGCCAGTTACCAGTTGCCCAAGTTGTGGCTTTGTGAATCATCAGAATAGTTTCCATGGAAGAATGTTCAAGCTTAACACAAAACTTGATGCAGATTTGTTGCTCTACTTGCTCAGTCATTTTGAATATGATGGCCACACAGTGCACATGCTCAGTTAACGATGTCTACAGTCCCCACTGACTAGTACAGTGAAGTCGTCATTGTTCACACATGAGCATTCTAGTCCAGGTTACATCAATGTCATGCAAACTGTTCTTGTTATATTAACAGTGGCTTGGCTTTTTCCAGACAGGCTTCATAGATGATTAAAAAAACAAAAATAAATGTTTCATATGATAAGTAGATTCAGAAAAAAATTTAAAAAATGAAGCTAGAGTAATCTTAAGAACATTACTGATAATTTTGGAGAGGTCATTACAGAATAGAATTTGAGAGGCAGGCACAAAATTGAAGAGGTCTGCGTTTCATGTGGTGGAGACTGTATTCAGGAAGGAGGACCCTAAAGGAGAGAATAATGTCTACTTTCAATGAATTTACACCTGCCAAGATACTATAATCTAGAAAAACACCTATCCCCACCCACACCCTCTTCAGGTCAGACATCTCATTTGTCAGTTTTAAGTAATCAAATATAATTGTTAACATAGTGAGGATTTTGCCATATAGATGCCTGAGCTCCATCTAGTGGCACAAGGTAACTTCAGGTTTTTATCACTTTCCCTACCTTTTTTTCCCTCCTAATGTATTTGTTTGTGTTTGCATCTTGAGAACATCATAAATTAAGTTCCATATTCTTCCTAAGAAACAATGATATACAAGGTTTAAAAATGCGTCCAACATTTTAGTTTGCGTTACTCCTAGTGAGAATATTTTATTTCCCTTGCTTTATAAAATTTGACTTATATAATTATTGCAGTGAATTTATGTTTTTATTCTTCAATTTGTCATTCAAGAAGACAGACATAAATTGTAGATTGACCAAGCTAAGATGTCATAGATAGTCTTATAATCCAAATGTTTTCTAATACAATAATAAAACCTCTGAACAAAAATTATAATAATAATTCAGGGAAACAAAGCTAGGATATAAGAAAGTTGAAATTAGATTTAAAAAGCTGATGTGGCTAGTTAAAAATAAGACATGAGGTGGTAAATTACAATACATATTTTTAATTTAAGCATTTTACTTTTTACATGGTATTTCTTTTAATGTTTTTGATTGTTATTTTTTCTACTTTGACAGTTATTTTTAAATGCATGTTTGAAAGGCCTGATGTGTTATTAAAATATTATGTGACTGTGTGTGCATGCATGTAAATCTGTTAATCTTCATTAAATCAGTTTGTATGTGAATTTTTTTGACGTAAGTTACTTTTTAAAACATTTATATGCTTTTTACAGTAATTTTAATCTGAAATGCCATTAGATTCTTATTCATTAAACTATTATAAGTAAAATTACTTACTAAATTACTTACAAAATTACTAAATATATGTTTTATATTTAACCATATACACATGTAAAATATATATTAGATATAATGAATGTGATTTACTCATTTCTAATACCTTTCCAATAAAAGTAGCACTGAAATTTCAAATGCATTTTAGTTTGGATATAACATTTCAACATCATTGCATAAGACCAACTATATGTATACCCACTATATATGTCTTAAGAAGTAATTTTTTTAATTAAAGACTTTAGCTTTTAAAAGAAGTTTTACATTCACAGCAAAATTGGAAAGAACAGAGTCGCATGCTCACCTTCCTTCATGCATGTGCAGGCTCCCCCTTTATCAACATTCCACACTGGAGACATCCATCTGTTACAGTCGGTGAGCCCACATTGGCATGTTAAAATCATTCCAAGTTCATAGTTTACATTAGAGTTCACTCCTGATGTTGTGCATTCTGTGGGTTTGAACAAGTGTGTAAAGATACATATCCATCATTATAGTATTAAAGAGAGCGTTTTCGCTGACCTAGAAATCCTGCATGCCCCACTGATTCATCCCTTTCCCCAGCCCCTGGCACTCACTGATCTTCTTACTGTCTCCATAACTTTTTCTTCTCTGGATATGTGTTTCACAAGTCTTTTCTCCCAGTCTGCAGCTTATCTTCTCATTCTCTTGACATGGGCACTCACAATGGTAGTGGTGAGTAACTGCTGAGGGGTGTTAAGCCCAACTATTTAAAAGAAATGTCAAAAGCAAAATTCGGCCAAGAAAATGTGAGTAACTAATTGGCTTAATGGAAGGACTCATGAATCAGCATCATCCCATCAAGCAACTAGAAAGGCGCTTCAGGGATTGAACAAAATGGAAGGTTCTTACAGGACAAGCAGGCTGTTAAGAAAAAAACAGATTATTTTTGGACCAGGAAACTTATTTTCGGGGAAGGGAGTATCCAGGGTATTCATTCTGCAGATTGTCTCTTCTTTCTGTGGGAGATGGAAAGGGACCTAGTGACAGATTCCCTCACTGGTGTTGACCAGAAAATTCCAGACTGGCTGGTTAAGATTATGTTTTGGGAGATGTTGCAACAGCAGTTAGGTCAGGTTTAAATCTAGGTTTGGTATCCTGAGCTTTATCACAAGACAAAGTATTGTCTTATTTTACATTAATATTATAATCCATTGTCTTAGCAATATATAGTAATACATACAGTAATTATGTATATACATATTTTAACACAAAAATATTTCATGAAAACAACACTTTGAAAAATATTGCTAATGATAGCTGCGGCAACCTTGAATTTTACAGTTGCCTTAGTCTGAGGTAGGAACAAGAAATATTCACTTTCTGGCATTTGTGTGCAGTCAAATGAACCTAACACAAAAAAAAAGCACATATTTGGCAACATATCATGACTATTTTTATAATATCTGTACTTTAAAATAAGCACAGAATCATAGCAGCATCTAGTTCAGTTTCGTAGAGCTATTTCCTTATGGCCCACGGCAAAGCCGCTCTAAAGCCCAGGGCCTGGAGGCAGCCTTTCTACCATACAACCATTCGCTCTGGCAAAAACCTCCAAGCTCAAAAGAGAGCCCTGAGTGATCTCTGAATCTCTAAATTATTTTATATCCAAATATTATTTAAAAACATGGAGAACGTTTTAATATCCTGCCTGGATATTTCAGGAATTTTCTGTAGCACTCAATCAGAGATGCATGATTATTTACTGAAACAAACCATAAGGAACAACAAATAAATGCTATAAAGCTCCAAAGATGAGTATGACATTGACATCTGTCCTACTGCCTCCATATTAAATATCTATATTGTACATACTGTATTTCCCTTCTCGGAATAAGGGCTTTTCTCATCCTCCTGGAGAGGAAGGTAATGGGATTAGTGCCCTGCTGCTTCTGTTTCCTGTCTCCCTTCCTCTAATTCATTCATATCAAAGAATTAAAAATACAACAAAACAATACATGTAAACAAACAAACACTTCAACAGTCAGAATTAACTTTTCTTTGTAGCGAAACTTTTCTGGAGTGTATTGCTTATACCTGCTTGCAGAGATTATTCAATAAATAAATTAATCTTTTATGAATAGCACAATCATTCTGTACTTACACATTTGCTTGTTTTTCCTTTTTAATTGAAATTGAGAAGAATTATATTCCAAAGACTGTACTATATTCTAAATACATTTTTTAAACATTAGATGTGCCTGATTTCTGTTATTTGATCTTTATTCATACAAGATAATCTTCACAGTTATGTATACATGACCTATGCCCCTTTATATATTTATATAATATAAAGTTCTGACTTAAATATATATATTATATATATATTATATATATTTATATATATATAAAACAATCTTGCTAATTTGTGCTTTTATTTTCATCACCCCTTATTGATCCATTCTCTACCCAATTGGTTTGACATAAAACTGCCAATTTTTCATCCAGGTCCATGAGGTGTATTTGATTTTTCAAGTGATGTCTGATCATGCTGTGTAATTTGGTATCTCATTTTTCTTACTAGTTATATAGTTCTATTTCACAAGGAAGTAGTTTCCTTTAGTAATTTGAATCTTTGTTAAAATGTCTAACCTATTTTGCTAAGTTTATTCCCATTTTTAATGAATTTTTAATTCTAGAAAAAAAACTAGCAGGGAATTAAATATTTAATAAATCCCTAATTTTCCACTGTCAGAGCCCAAAATCTTGGGCTCTGAGAAGTGGGTCTGGTATACAGGTTAGAGGAAAATAGCCAGTTTAGTAGCCTATGGAGAATAATAACCCATTTACCCATATTTCTGAAATTTCCTTGAGTTCAAGTTACAGAAAAAAGAACTATTGAAACTAAATCTGAGGACACATTTTTCTTTCTTTTTCCTATTAAAATTTTAAAGTTGGTTTTTATTGGGTAGATGTTGTCTTCTAAATGTAACAGTATGAATGTCTTTTCAAAATGCATACATCTTGCACTGTTAAATGCAAAACTTTAAGCAAATTGTCTTATCCACACATGTAAACTGTGGAGATAAGAAGTTTTGTTGTATTTTCCCCTTGCCTTCTGAACCCCACCCCTCAAAAACACCCTCAAGAGCTGCAATTTTATAATTTGTTAACTCTAGAGAGATCTGTCTTTATGTGCAGGTGATGATATATTTATAAACGCTTGCCCCTAATAGGTCCTCATTATTGCTTAGTACAAAAATGTGTCCCACTCAGAAAGCTTTAGTGCCAGGTGTGTTTAGAATTCGGTACATTTTAGAATTTGAGAAAGATGCATGTACCACATAGGGGTTTCATGTATTATGAAACACCCCTGCAGTGTTAGTGGCAGTACCCTTATTCCAACAATAAATATTTTTTGTAGCAACTTTGCTAGCAAAAAAAAAAAATTGTAGCAATTGTCCCTAAATTGTCTAAATGAAGAATAGAAATAGCTTCCTTACAATCCCAGTTAGGTTCTATGGTCAAATGAAATAAGAAAAAAGTTGGTTTTGAAAGTTTTTGAATTTCAGAAAATTGTAAAATTGTACCAAAGAATTCTGTCAGAGTTACCTTCATCCCTCTCTCCCTCTCTCTCTTTTCCTAGGACAGGGGCTTGTATTAAATTAAACGGGCGAGTGGATTTAGAGTGAGGGTTTCCTAGACAGCTATTTCAGACAATTTGCCACATTTAACTTCACATTTAAAAATACAAGTCACACAACATTTAAATTTTAATTGTTTGTGAAGAGTAAAAAACCTAGCTATGTAACCAAAATGTAACATGCATGTGACAATTGTGTTTAACACAGTAGTTTCCTTAACATGATTTCCATGATCAGAAAGGGAAAGTTTTTAATTTTGTCCTTGTTTTTCTAATGTGGAGGCTGCTTTTTCAAGCTCATTTATATCCGTGCATTTAACAGGACATATATGACTCTGTGACATCTATCATCTCACTTAATAGTGGCTGTCAGTTCATTTCTGTAAAGACAGGGGAAACAAGAACGCCAAGTACTTTGAAAATTTAACCGTTTAGGAAATAAATTTTCTCTAAGTTTATATTAATGCTCATTTTTATTATTTTCTAATTATGACAATGCAATGTGAACTTCCTAATGAAAAATGGAGAGTTGAGAGATTTAAAGTTTTTTGTTGCTTTTCATAAACTTAACCATAATTCATTTGTAATATTTATAAGTAAAATCTCTATTATGGAACTAGTGTGAGAAGCCATAGGAAAGAATCAAGACAGGAGAATTTTCATGTAGAGAGGTGACTATGTTTTGGCTTCTCTGTGGCTACTTTGATAACGTCATGTTGGGTTTTCTGCATTTTCACTAGGATATGTCTGGTTTTATATTTCTTTTTATTTATCTTGTTTAGGATCTTTGAGTTTCTTTAAATCATGACTTGGTGTATTTCATCAATCTGGAATTTTTTTTTTTACCATTAAACCCCATCAAATACTGCTTCTGCATCTTCTAATTCTGAAACTCTAATTAAACACATTCAAACATTTATTGTCATATCCTTTCACACTCCCTTCTGTTTCTTCCTCCCACCTCCATTTCAGTCCCCCACCACCTGGGCTTCTTTCTGGATCGGTCTGTTTTGTTTTCAGGTCTGTATTCTCCTTCACTTGATTTTGCTTCCTATATATCTAATTTGTTCCCAAGCAAGCTGCTGAGTTTTTAATTTTAGTTCATGTGCTTTTTAGTTCTATGGTATCTAGGTAATGCTTTTCCAAATCTTTTATGTAACTTTACATTTTTTGGCCCCCAAATTAAAGCTTGGCATATATCTCCTTAAAAATCACAAAAATATACATTTAAATCTATGTCAAATCATCTCAAATCATTCCAATATCTTTGAGTGCTTATTAGTCTATTTCGTTGTCTATCATTTCTGTTTCTTCTCACTCATAGAGTCTTCTCATGTTTTTGGTGATCTGTGTGTGATGGATATTAAATTTAAACTTTAATTTGTAGAAATTATTTGAGTCCTAGGAAAATGTCACTTTATACCTAAGAAGATTTTAATTACCATTGCCACAGGCCCCAACAATCCAGATAACCTTAGTTCAGCCTTGAGACATGAGATTTTTCTACACATATGACTGAAAACCAAGCTTCAGGTCATACAAACCATGGTTACCTTGCTTTACACACTCAGTTCTGTTATGCCTTTCACTGTTGTCCCAGTTCAAATTCAGTGTTGATTCCCTGGGGTCACTCTTTTAGAAGACCCCAGACTTCAATTGTCTTCTCCTAGCCTCTTCCTGTTGGTGGATTCTGTTAGAACAAAGGAGCCCTCAGCGCTGGACTCAGTTCTCGGGATTTCCTCTTCTCCCATTTCTTGCTTTGGTAATTCTACACCAACATTCAAGGATTCCCCTAAAAAAATTTCTAGATTCTTTTGTCTCCCTTTTTATAGATCAATTTCACTAGCGGGTAGGGAATTGGTTACGGAGATGGCCATTCCTCAAAGAAGAAATCCCATGGTGAGACATCAGCAATCAATTTTGTGAAGAAGAGAAACAAGTAGGAGGAAGTTGGAGCAGGGCAGAGCCAGCAGAGGAGAAGGGTGAAGGAAAAGACCCGCTGAATGATTTGATAATAATCCATACTACAAGTAGGAAGAAAGTTGGGTGCCAGCCTTCTTCTCAAAGGGGGAGAGAGTTTCAAGAAGAGATCATGATTAACGCTATAATGATCACTACATAGGATGAGTACTGAGAAAATGCTCATCAAATCTGGTGATTTGGAAGACATTACTGACTTTAATGCAGACAGCTTCACGAAGTCTGATTTTAAAGATTCCACAGCACTAGTTAGGTGAAAAGCATATTTGTCAAATTTTTTAAGAAGTTCAGTAAAGGCAAGAAAATAAAAAGTGTTTTGAGACAAAATAGAATGTAATTCTAGTCCACATATTTACAAATATTTTAATTATACCATGGTTAAATTATAATTAAATTTCTTCATGAACATACCCCAGAGATGCTTGCCAGAACAATGCTAAAAATTAATCTAGCAAGATGTGTATGAGAGAAATATATTTTCAAGTTGAAAGAATGATAGATTAGATATATATTTTTCTTAATCTCATAATATTTAATTTCTGTGAACTCAAAGATCATCTTTTGATACTGGCTCGTGAACTCAGCTGACACAATCATATCAGACAGCCTGAACATGTAGAGTAGGATTTCAAGCAAAGGATATTTTTATCTTTAAACTGATACATTTTCAAATAACACCTTTTTGAGAGACAATATAGCCAAGGCTCTATCTTTTATCAGCAGAAACCTGGACTTAATTACCATGTGTTAGAATAAATTTCACTTGAGATAAAATTCTAAGACTTTATAATCTTTTATATTTATGTATAGTAAAGAATAAAACCCTTTCTGAGTCCCTTCTAGTGGAAATTATTCGATGGCTCTGCCCATTAAATGCTACCTTGGTCTTACTGGGTGGCAAATTCACTTTTACTGCTTCCCTTTTACCAGATACTTGTATCAATTCACTTCTAACTTTGTGTTTGAAATTAATGAATGAATGAAAGTCTTCTGGGGTATTTTATTTTACTGTTACCAGCTTTAATAATAATGTGTTCATGTTCACGCCAATCAAGTTTATAAGAGGCTTTAACAGGTGTTTAAAATGGTAAGAAATTTCAGACTGACCAATGATTTAGCAAAGTTCTCTTATTACAAGATGATATTGTACCCAATAATTTGAGTAGAATTTGAACCTCTTTACCTATCCCCACTCCTGATTGAATAGAGAAAGCTGGATTACTCTATTATGATTTATTCCTGTCTGCATTTATTTTTATGTTCCAACACTAAATATAAGCATCTGGTTTCATCTAGACATCTGTCAATGGTCAGGTTACAGTTGGTTAAATAAGTTTTTATAGTGTCTTGGGATTATGGAATTGACTTCTTTTCAGGATCATAAATTCATACCTTATATATGTTAGATACAGTGCATATCAACTGTTTCTATTAAAAAGTCTTAATATAAAGGACAAAGATTCAAATTAATATTGATCACCAATGTATTGGACTATTTGTCTGATTTGTGTTAAACAATAACAGAGAATTTACTAAAATGAAAGTCAAATTATTATTTTTTTAAAAAGATTTTATTTATTTTTAGAGAGAGGGCAAGGGAGGTAGAAAGAGAGGGAGAGAACCATTAATGTGTGGTTGCCTCTCACATGCCCCCTGCTGGGGGCCTGGCCTGTAACCCAAGCATGTGCCCTGACTGGGAATCCAACCAGCAAACCGTTGGTTCACAGGCTGGCACCCAATCCACTGAGCCACACCAACCAGGGCTCAAATTACTATTTAGAGAGTCCAACCAACAAGAAAGATTCACTTGAGTAGTGGAGGAAAACAGAATTATAAACTGGAAGTCTTTTTAGAAGTACTTACAGTTTAATAACAATGCCACATGTGGATGTGCTTGATGCATTTCATTTTTCCTATGTCCATCTGCCAGTCATAAAGAGCAAAAACTAAAAGTTGTCTTTATATGAAGATAGTTTGGTTTTACCCCCAGGAATTGGAGTACCATTGGCATACAGTGAATTATGCTATCTACATACTACCTTAAATAATAAAATAATTTAAGTGTCATATAATCAATAAACCTGTAAAGTGGGATGATTTATTCAGTTATACAGAAATCTACTTTGAAATTGTTTTTCCTTGGATTTTTTGGCTAAAAATTATATTGATAACAAAAAATGTCTCCTTTGTTTAGATCCTCTTTGTCTAATTATCCCACTAATGAAATTTTTTTAAATCATATTTGTTGGGAAAGCCTGCAGTTTCACCCCCAGATTTGATATCTCTGTTATGCCACGTAAAAGTGGATCTTGGGCCTGGAACACTACCAAGAGATAAAGAGCCCTGTAGCCTCTGCAGGGCTTATCACCTTGAGTGGGAATATCTTCTGTTTCAGACTCTGAATACTCCTCTGTTCTGCTTACACCTGTGTGTCAATGTCCTTCAGGCACACCCTCAGCTTTCAATAACTCAGAATCAGGGAAGAGGAGGGGTCCTTCTCCTCTAGCATGTGAACCATGTGCTAAGCCATTTGCCCTGCTGCTGAGGTCAAGAGCTCTGATCCACTAGCCATGGGGGAACTGATGGGCACTATTGGAGATGAACTTGTTCTGTCTCTTCTCTCTGTGAGTGAAAGCATTGTTTCATTCAGTGTTTGTGTTGTGTTTTCCCGGAGGTTCCTATATGGAGATGCAGTGGCCAGAGTGTCTGGATCTCTACTCCACCCACTAAGAATATGATGATCTTTGCTCTCCTCGGTGGAGTCAGGGTCCTCCCCGACACTAGTATTCTACTCGGCAATCTCACTTCTAATAATCTCTCTCCAAATTAATGCTTCTGGGACATCATTTCAAAATTATTTTTCTAGATAATCAAAGTATTAGATATTAGCAAGGTCCTGTGCTTTTGACATTTACTAAACTGCTTAGGTATTGTGAAGTTGACCTACAAATAAGAAATTTATGAAGACTGGTATGATGATGTTTTTTCCTCTATTTACTCTGTGGATGTGGCTCTCTTTATGAAGGAGACCTTTTTCTGATCTCAGTCACAGGTATAGTTATGCAACTTGATGGACTTATTTATATCTCTCTTATGTATGTTGATGCCTGTTAATTTTGTGACTAGATCTTATTTTTCTATTTGTGTCGGTTGCTAAATAGCTCAGACTCAAATATACTGTGGATATCCACATTTTGCTTCTCTCTGCATTTTTACTTCAACTGTATTTTAAAAGACTCGCTGCATGTATTAGTTTTCTGTTGTTGCCATAACAATTACCACAAATTTAGTGGCTTAAAGTAATGCAGATTTATTATTTCACAGCTCTTTATGTCAAAAGTCTGGGTTGTCTCAGCTGGTTTCTCTGCTCCAAGTTTCACATGGGCAAAATCAAGGCAGGCTGCTGGGTTCTTTTCATGAGGCTCGAGGAAAAGTTTACTCCAAGCTCCATCACACTGTTGAGGAAATCCAGAGCCTTGTTGTTGTAGGACTGTTCTTCCTATTTCCTATCTGGCTGTCAGGGAAGGGCTGCTGTTACTGCCAAGAGGCCTCCGTCCAATCCCTGCCTTGAGACTCCTGCAGGTCAAAGCAAGCAATGACATATCAAATCCTCACGCTTAAATCTCTTTGTGACTTCCTGGTTCTGCCATGTCACCTCCTTTTTTTTTTTAAGTTCTTCTGCCTCTACCTAGAGAAATTTCACTTCTTTTAAAGGCTATCGTGATTAGATTGTGTCCACCACAGTGACTCAGGATGATCTTCGTGTCTGTTTGCAAGGTCCCTTATGCCGGTAAGATAATACACTCGCAGACTGCAGGGTTAGGGCATGGACACTGTAGGAGGTCATTACTCAGCCTCCCACACCACACTTTATATGTTTTTGGCTGCTTTTGATATATCATAAATACAATTTTATGAATAAACCTAGAAACATGAATTAGATGATGTACCCATAAACAAAAAAAAAATAAAAAAACAACTCTGGTTAATCTAGATAATTTTGTTAATTTTTTTTAAGGATCAAATATGATCTTAAGCACAATGTAGTTGTTTTCATTATTTAATTTTACTGTTAGGTATATCATATCAGCATTTGCAAGCTTTAAGGATACATATTTACCAGTTGTTTTTACCTATTTTTATAAGTTATTTGAGAAAATAAATGTCTGATTGTGAATTGTATCATTATGCTACCACAATAGTATCCAGTTTTCCTTTTCTCTTGTCTTTTTTTTTTTTTGAGTTCATGAAGCAGTTGCTTTATTGCCTCAACTTTTGTGTTTACCAGACCCCTAAATATTTTCACTCTCCAAGATATAGGCACATTTGCCAGTAAAAATCACCCAGTCTACCAGATGATATGTGGGGTTTTTGAGATATTTTTCTGACAAACTAAGATAAATCTGGTTCCAAATGCTTACTAGTTTTAGGCTATTTGAATACTATGTAAATGTATTTTCCTGTTTCTTCATTTCTAAATAAGTTTAATATTAGTTACCTCACAGGCTCTGGGTAGTAACTAAATTGTTTAGCAATATGTATGGAATATAGTTAATAGAACATCAAGGAGGGAGCATTTATTTTTAATAAGGTCATTATTATAGAGGATAAGTGACAAACATTTATTTATTTCTGTGAAAGAAGGCAACTCATGAAAGGTTTTCTCTGTCCACCTCGAACTTGTTACTTGTTGCCCCGGAAGACACTGGTCAGAGTTGTTTTACACAGTACCGAATGTTTGTAGGGATATTTCCACATAGTTTCATCTCCTCTGTGTTATTTCGGTATCCCTGACCTTCTCTCCCAGATCACTCTTCTTCTGACGACATCCCTTCTGTAGAATTTCCTTCCGAGAGTGTTGGCTGACAGTGTACTCTTTGGAAGGAAACTTGCCTTTCTTCTCTCCCTGCTGTGCAACTTGAAACATTTTCTTTTTGTTTAATGTTTTGTCGTTTTAATGTGAAATATCTAGGCTTGGCTTTCTTTTTATTTACTGTGCTTGGGATTCACCTGGCTTCTTGCGGCTGTGAAATGGTGTTTTGTATCAATATTGGAAAATCCTCAGCTGTTCACTTTTCAAAGATGGCCTCTACCCAATTTTTGCTCTTTAATCTTGAAATTCGGATTTAATGTTTGTTAAACCTTCTCACTCTGTCTTCCCTTCACTTAGGATCTCTCTCTCTTGTTAAAAATTTTTATCTACTTTTTTTTCTCTCAGAGCTTCATTTGGATAAAGTTTCCTTAACAGCTCATAAATTCTTTCTTCATGTGTCTAATCTGATGGTAAACCCATCCATTTAGTTTACAAGTTTTGTTTATTATGTTTTTACTATCAGAAGCTCTGTTTTCTTAAAATCTATTCCTTTATTGTTTCTTATTTCCAACAAATATTTTCAAATTTATTTTTATTTCTTTAAATATGTCTAAAGGAACTATTTTAGAATTTATATAAGATCATTTTAACAGATCTGTTTCAGCTTTCTACTATTTCTGTTTTTTTCTCACTCGAGAAGCTCTATTTTCTTGTGAACTTGGTTACTTTTATTATATGTTGGTCCCTGCCTTGAAAAAATTATACATAGTCATTCGTTGAGGTCTCAGATAAAGTTGACTTCCTCCAATGAGAATGTGTGTTTGCTTTGGCCAGGCAGCTGGAGGTTCTACCAGACCAGTGACTGGCCCACCTCACTGATGCAAACTCCGCTGCAACCTTGAGCAAGTGTTGGCTTGTGATTTTATCTTCTTGGTGACATTTATTCCCCAGATCAGCTCAGGGCCTAAGCAACTTTCTCTCTAGCAGTCTGGCATTAAGATGATAGGTAGGATCATTCAGGCTTCCAGATTAGTACAGGGAGGGGTTTCTGCTAGATTCTCCACCTTGCATAACTCCTAAATTTTCATTTATATAACCCTCCACTCACAGTGAGGATGTCAGAACTTAAGTCACATTTGATAGGGCACAAATGTCCTCAGCCCCAAACTAGTTCTTATACTTTCTGAGTTCCCATTTCTTCTTGGCTTTTTGACTCTGTAATTCTCTTGTTAGTTCCTTAGTACTTTTAAATAAGTGTTATATATATTTATAATTTTTAAAAAAATTAGACTTTTTTTTTTGGCCCTGGCTGTGTAACTCAGTTGGTTGAAGTATTGTCCCACACACTAAAAGGGTGAGGGTTCAGTTTCTGGTCAGGGTACTTAACTTACATTGAGGGTTCGATCCCCGGTTGGGGCAGGTACTGGAGGCAACTGATCAATGTTTCTCTCTCACATCTATGTCTCTCTCTCTTTCTCTCTGTCTCTCTGGTGAGGATTAAAAAACAAATAACATTTTTTGTTTCTATTTTTAGTAGCAGGATAGCTTAACTCTTTGTGGTAAGCAGAATTATGACCACCTAAATATATCCATGTTCAAATTTCCAAAAACTGTGACTATGTTATACTACATGGCAAAGAGAAATTAGCATTGCATTTGGAATTAACATTGCTAATCATCTGATGGGACATTATCCTGAATTTTCTGGGTGGGCCCTGAGTAATCTCAAGGGTTTTAATAAGTGAAAAATGGAAAGAGGAGAGTCAGAGTGAGGTGATGTGGGAAGTACTCAACTGGTTATTACTGGCTTTGAAGATGGAAGAGGGCCTTGAGCCAAGGAATGCAGGCAGTCTCTAGAAGCTGGAAAAAGCAAGAAAATGGATTCTCCCTCAGAGCCTCCAGAAAAGAAGGCAGCTCTGCCAGCAGGCCTCATTTTAGAACAGTTAAGACCCATTTCAGACCTCTGACCTCTAAAACAGTAAAATAATTAATTTGTGTTAATGTTAATTATTGGATGTGTGGTACTTAATAACGGCGACAGTAGGAAAAATAAAAAAAAAAATAAAACACTCCATCTTATGAAAAGGAGGAGCTCCCCATCATTTTATAAAGTGAGGTTAAATATTAAAAATATAAAATAGTTCTATCCCCATATTTCTGGTTAATTTATACATTCAGTATTATTTAGAACATCAAAAAAGTGAAATAGCACAATAGTAAAGAAAGCAAGGGCATTTTTTGGCTGATTCAGTTTGTTTTTATATTAATGATTGATGCTCCCTACCTTAAATCTTGATTGATTTGAAGCTAAAATACAAAAATATTCTAAATGGTTACCAAATATGCTTATTTCTGGCAAAGTGATAGAAACTGAAATTTTAACTGACTCCCTTCCTCCAAAGTTGTTATAGCTAAGAATGGAATGGAAATTTTTGCTAAAAATATTATCTTGACATTTTTAGCAAATAAAAACCTAAATAACCACAGCTTTGATCATTTACTACATGTGAGTTTTTGTGAGAGGTTTTGCCTTTGTTTAAATAACATTACTGAATCAAATTATTCTTTAAATTAAAACCAAACTTGATCTATTTAAAGTGTGCCAAGTTACTCAGTCTTACTGCTCTGTATTTGCTCATAGCAGCTGCTAATCCTGAAAGGACTGGCAAGAGCCACGTGAGGAGCTTGGGGACAGGATCCTATGACAAACCGTGATGAGCAAAGATTTCCTTCCAGACAGCGTATTATATATCTTTTCATCACAAAATTTATATGAAGCTTGAGGTATATAGATGTAGGTTGTTTTAATTTGGAAACCTGCAGAGATGGAATTGGGAGGATTAGACCTTCCTTCAGCTGATCGTGGAACTGGGATAATGTTTATTAAATACAGAGAACGGCGTTTATTAAATAGAATGATGATCACTGATTGAGGGACCTTAGTCAAGTCGATTAGTCCTTTTGTGTTATTCATATTTTTCTAAAATGATAAGGAATAAATATAATAATTAATATTCTCTCTCTAACACTCTATTTTAGAGAGGATATATACATGAACACGGCACATTGTATGCATAGTTTTATATATAATATAGTAACAAATAAGGGCACTCCTATAACATTCCGAATATGTCTTTTAAAATAAAATTCAATGAAAACAACACCTAAGTCACAATGGCTAGATGAGCCCTTAGGTTGAGGGAAAGAAATGGGAAAAGGTACATCTCATTGCGGCTAGGGCAATGAACTTCAGAGTTGCCGTAGTTTCCTCTGATCCGTAAAGTTTGCTTTATAATTCTTTTGGCACCGTTGAAGGCCATCATTATTGCAAAATGATGTTTAGAAAGTATAAAGCATTTCCCCTCTGCTGATCATCCTTTACTGGTACCTACTCAAAAATTTGGAGATGTCCTCCTATGGAAAAAATGTTGGCTCCACTCATCTGGCCCGTCTGTGAAAGAGCTCAAGTGAGGATAATGATGATTCTTCATTATGTTTGCCTGTGGTTGCAATTAATGTGTTCCCCCAAAGGATTTTTAGCAGGTCTTGTCTTTCAGGACCAGACCATGTCTCTTTTTTTACTGAGCTTTTGGTAAATAACTGCTTGAAGGGATGAACTGTTGCTGCTGGACTATTGCTTGATGTGGCCGTTTCGACCAGTGATTTCAGCCTAATACCTGGGATAAGGGAATGTGTGGTAAAGCTGCTTAATGTTAAGACATAGTAAGCTTGGTGAAGCAGAATAAAAAGTACAGATTTCCAGTTATAAAATCAATTAGTTATGGGGATGTAGTGTGCAGCCCAGGGAATACATTCAATAGCACAGTAAACTTGTATGATGTTGGATGGCTACTAGTATTGTGGTGGTCATTCATTAGGCAGATAAATGTTAAATAACTATGTTGTACATCTGAAATTAATATAATATTGTATAATAACTATATTTTAATAAAAAAGAACTAGTAAGCTTTTAAGTTGTGAATTTAAGCCAAATCACTCATTTGACCAAACACAAGCCAATGATAGTGAAATCAAACTTAGTTGAATTGAATATCATTTTTACCACATGCTAACTGAAAGGCTTTGGATAAATTACTTCAATATTGTGAAACTTTATTTTTATTCACAAAATGTACAAACATAGCCCGCTTCCAACAATGTCCTGAAATCTTTTGTAAACTACAAAACATATCATAATAGTTGTTATATTCTAATTTTATGTGATATAATAATATGATTATGAACAGATACAGGAGTATCAGAGGGCTTTGCTTAACAGAGAAGCACTGAAGGAATTTTACTTGTTGAACATGTTGACCTATAGTTTAGAAAGCCCTGATACAAAAGAATTTACAGGCATAAACTTTGTCCTTAAGAAGCTTACAAGAAATTGATACATGCAAGTGGGAAACCATTACTGTGCAGAGTGACCAACTCTGTGACATGAGGAGATGTGAGGTGGGTGCTGTAGGAACGTGGGAGAAGTAACAGTCCATTCTGAAGGGGCTTTCAGAAGGGGCTTTTCACAAAGGTATGCCTGATCAAAGGCTTAAAGAAGACTGAGTTAGGCAGAAGAGGAGGAGAAGGCTGTATTTTTAAATAGGAAAAAAAAGCACGCAAAATTACATCAAGTTCTCTAAATTCAGAGACTAAGAAATGGCTTGAAGTGGCAGAAGTATGTGGGTGAAGTGAAAGGGATAGGACCAATAAGGGACATATATACAGGGCAAGCAGAGTTTACCCCACTTTGTAGCCATGAGAGGAACTAAAATTCCGTAAGTAGAGAAGTGACATGAGCAGATTCACTCTTTTGGAAGATTTTTCTGGCAGTGAGAAAAGCAGGAGTTGAGGTAGAGGGTCTTCTGGAGACATTCTAGGTCTTTAGAAAGTAGGGATAGATTTAAGTTGGGAACAAATGGGACTGCATAAAGAGGAATTTAAGAGAGAAACTCTATCAGACTTGTTTACTGATTGGTCAGAGGTTGCAGATGAATGAAGGGAGAGACTTATATAAACTACATTTCTAGATTGGTGGGCTCATACCCTCATTGAGATCCAGACCTGGGAAAATGCAAGGATTTGAAGGGAGTTGTACTGGTGTTATTTGTCAATATCTTTATACTGAGGTACCTATGAAATACCAGAATCTCAGTGAGTGAAATTCAAGAAAATAGATCAGGCCTGGGTTTGGGCGTCAGTTTGAAGAAGTAATTGCAACCATCTGCATAAAAGCAATCAACTTGCAAAAAGTGTTTTATTGTTCCTCACTTTGATGCAATTATCTGATTAGGCAATTATTATGTCTCCTTCCCACAGGTTTCATAAGAAAAAAAAAGTCTAGTATATGTTAGTGATTTGTTTTGAAACATCCACATTAGCTTTAAAACAGGCAAATTAAGAGTCATATTGCTAGATTTTAAATTGATGTGTCCATCTAAGAAAACAAGTTCTATGTCAGCCACTGCCACTATCACTTTTAAATTAAATATTTTGAATTATAGGCAAAGGTATTTGTCTGTTTTAACTTTTTATCATGTGATAAAATTGTTGATTCAAATTTTCTTCCTCAATAAGTGGGTTTGGTATAAAGACAAGTCACGTCAAATAAGAATTCCTACATGGTAGGGTCCCAGACTGATCTGTCATGATGGAATAGAAATTAAGTGTTTATCTCTCACAGAACAATGTTAGGTGAGGAGGCTAGACATTCAGATAGTGCAGTATCTGAATCACATCACCCTTATTGGTAGATTTGTCTTATTAGAGATGGGAGAATTGTATGATTATAAATTGCATATTCTTATATATTTCCATTTAGAGTACCTTTGTCATTGATTCATGGTTGAATAACTTTAAATGCAGCTTTTAATATTGAAATTCTCCCAAATTTGATGTTTTATGACTTTTATTTCCCATGATTTTAACTTATGTATTTAGAAATGGTGAAATATTTTATATACTTTATCTTTGTTGTGATGATTATAACTTATTTTAATGATATTTTATGCATCTGATATGTAAATTATGTCTCTCCACTAGTCCTTTCCAATGTGGCATGCTCAGCATGATAATCTTAGTTTCAGGACATACTGGTCAGCCCACAAGGATTTATACAATCTAAAATAGTAGGTGAAAATTCAAATTGTGCTAATTCTAAATGTTACAAGTTAAAATCTAATCATTTGCAGCATTAACAATTCTTAATAGTGTCATAAATCATTTTAACTTTTTAGAAAAGTGACAAAATTGCTATATCTTGTAATGCTATTTTTGCCGTCATATTCTGTTATAAATAAATTTGGGCTCCAGGCCAAGGAGAACTTTGGAGAACTTTTAAGTTTGAGAGACTGTCTCACAGCTGGAAAGCACCCCAATGTGGACTGATCACAGAAAAATATGTTTTTCATTATCCAGCTCTCTACCAAACTATTTCTTGTAGTTTGAAAATAATAAAGACTTTGTAAGCCTCAAGAGGTCTTTTTTGATCCATGAATGAAGTTACCCTGGATTCATATAACTAAAATCTGACTTCCTTTTAGCCATTGAAATTCAAAACCCTTCCATTTATTAGTGTGGAATAAGAAAATTCTTCCAAAAATGTCAAAATCTTTGTATTTTAATGAAGTCAATGTCGGCGTATAGCAAAAGTTTTAATGTGAGTACAATACAATGAGAAAGGAAATGTGGCATAATGGAAGTGGGTTAATAAAGACAGAACATTAGAGGATGTATTTAGGTAGCCTTCAAATAATTTTCCACTTTCTTTAATTAAAAATTATGTGTTTTTCCTTTTATTTATCACCAAAACCTTTTTACACATATTTCAACATTATTTTATAAGTTTTCATTAAAATAGTGTCCTTGATTTGTTTATTGCTTTAAAATTTATTAACCCAGAGTATTAAGGTAAAAACAATGTTTAAAAACTAATGTATTCTATTCCATTTATGAATCCATAATGTCATTTTACCTATGATAAATTGTACATTCTCAATACCTTTTTGTAGAGGAAACCAAGCATAATTTATAGAATGTTCTCTATAACTTCTCTAGAACTATTATAGTCTATATTTTCAATAAGATGGTGGAAAAACCAAGTTGTTGTGTATAAGTGTAGCACCCTAATAAATTAGTAGCATATCTAAAGTAAAATCCAAATCATGACTCCAAATTCTAGATCACATACATACCCAGAACATAAATTATATACATACATTTGTAATTGTGAAGTGATTACATATATATATATGTAATTTAAAAGTGAATTTCCTCATAGTAAAAGTAGAAATTATTATTAAGAATCACTTGCTATAGCCATCTGAGTCCAAAGGAAATACTATAGAATCACAAGTTTTAAAAAGTGGCACAATCACCAATATTGCCAGCGAAAAGAAATTGATGCAACATGTTGAACTTTGATCATTCATGCTTCACCAATGAACCCAAACACACAAGAAATATTTAACTCAAATTGCTTACAATAAGTGCCAATCCTCGTTGCTTCATATCAAGAAGAGATGGGGATTTGGAAGAATATTAAAAATCTGCAGATAATCTTCAAATCTCTTTGTAGATACTATTCTTTACTTCCTGTCCTATTAAATGTTTTTTACCAGATTTTTTAACAGAATTGCCTTCTCCTTGCCCCTGCCTGCCCTCTTGTGGAAGCTGCAGGAGGATAAAAGGAAAGGGAAATGGCACAGGGCAGAAAGTCCAGGGTGAGGTTGAATAAGTTCTGAAGATAGGTGCGAGCACATGTCATTAGACAAGGTCGTCTAGTGAGAATTTGTATATTTTAAAATAATGCCCTATTTTTAACATTAAATTTATTTTTAACTACTGGATGTCGGCTGGCTCACTCTGCTTTAAGATTGCAGGAGGGAATCCCAGAGGAAAGGATAAGCAACAGGAAATTGTTATCCAATGTGCTTTCCAGGGTTTAACTAAATCATTGGCCAGAGTTGACTTTCTTATTAAATCTCGGTGCTTTGTGTAAGTAAAAGAGTAGCAGTGCCTCATATTTTCATGAGTATTTTTTTTTGTGGGGATGGAAGAAGATGTATCACTTCCCAGTTCTGTTTGAATTACTTGATTAAGGGTTTCATCTTAGTTCATGCAGGCGGCATGTGAGAAAATAAAAGTTTCTGTTTCTTTGGGTCCATCGGACTAGTAAAAAAATCATGGCCCAGTAAAAATTTATGCAGGGACTTTTGAAACAGATAAACAGAACCCTTGACTCATAACTAATAACAGAATAAATACATTTTTTATTATAAAAGAGCCAGGAAAAACTCATATCCTTCCATTGTAAAATCTCCCTTATCTTTCCATAGTAAAACTGATGTGGTAAACACTAAGTCATCCCTATTTAGTGATAACATAATTGAGAACTCGAAATTATTCAGTTTTCCTTATACCAATAGGTATGAGATTATACCCCCAATTTCTGTCCTTGTTTGGCTTGGTGCCTCATCCAGTTCTTCCACAGCTGGTCACTGGGTGTGTCTACTTCAATAAGGTGGCTCTGTGGAGAAGACCTCAAGGAGATTGAGAGAATAGAAAGTGCTGGAAGGAGAAAGGGATGAAAGAGACTTTAAAAGATGATACAAATGTTAGGAGCTTATGTCAGCCAAGACATTTCAGCTTTTCTAAAATATTAATATTGTAATGTGGGGATGTTTCAGCTGCTTTGATCAGAAAGCCCACTTAATAGAATTTTTAAAATTCTAAGGATACTGTCAAGCATTGGATGAGAGCATTGACTTGGTTTTATTTTCTGTAAAAGGATTAGAGGTCGAACTCGCATAAATTGATGTTTTGGACTTGGGACTCCAAGGGTCGTAGAAAATAATGCTAGCTATTTTGAGCAATGAGAGACATTTTCACCAGCTTGTTCTCTTCCAGGTAAATGTTATTTTAACAATAAATGGAAGAGACTACCTGAAAAGATTTGCTCCCCACAATTAAACAATTAAAAAGCTGTGTGTGTGTACATGTGTATCTATTTGTCTATTCAGAAGTGTGTATGCGTACATACTTCTTTTTATCTTCCTTTTCCCCCTACCATGTTTTTAAAAGGCAGGGCCCACAACATGAGATTCCATTTCTCCCATTGCCTGCATCGAGTTCCTCAGACCCCACTCCTTTCTTCTGCTTTTCAGCACCTTCGTACCCTGCACATTCTTTCGTGGCAGAGCACAGCTCTCTCACTTCTCCTAACAAGAAACACACGTTGCAGTTGAACAGACGAGGTCATCCCCATCCTCACGTCACGGGTCAAGCAAGATCACTTACATTTTTTAGGGGGTCACTTCTGCTCACTGGGTGGGATGTGACCTTGTTCCTTTTCATAGAAAAGAAACCACCCCAGATGCTCACCACTCCTCTTTTTCCCCCATTCTTTTCCTCATTTGCTGCCAAACACACATACTTAAACATCATTCATCTTGCTAGCTATCTTCCACTAGGCTGACAAAAGATTGATCTTTATTTCTATCAAATGTATTTTAAATTAAAAAAAGAAGAACAAATAAAAACATCAACTGTGGTTTAGGCTACAGCTATTCATTTTTAAAATTTGAGTGTATAATTCTAAAAGCTCCTTGGCACTTTCAATACATTATGGAGTCAGTATTAAGATGTTCTCTCTGCGTGTCTAGGTTGCCTTCTCATTGTCACTGTGGGCGGCACTCTTCTCATCGCCCTCTGCACGTTGGGCTGACTTTTGGGGGTCAGTTCTAAGAACGTACTGTTTCTTCTGTTCTTCCGTGTGGATGTTTTTTCCTGCGTCTTCATTGATTGTCCCAGATAATTTGTTTCTTTTGAGTTCTCTCATATATTCTCATCTAACACAGCCAAGTGTGCAGGGGTTCTGTACTGATTGGAGGTGCACAGAAGATACTCCTACTTTTATCTCTCATCATAGTAGTGCTATCTGCAGAAGTGATTGTCACTGTCAATAACGATCTCATGGCCTGAACCCTGCCTCCTCTATGAAGCTCAACCCTAGTTGATTGCTCATTTGGTGTGTATTAATCGAAAACATACTACACGACAGTTACTTCTTCAGATGTTAAGAGGTACAGCAGTGAACAAAGCAAAACAAAACGGCTTCTCTTCATGCAGCTTGCAGTCTAGTGAAAATAGACCTACTTATTAAAAACAGCCAATACATTGGAAAATAAATGTCTTCTCTGGCAGCACTACCAAGCTGAGAGCCCCATGCCAGTCAGCTTGATTTATGTATTTTTTAACTCTCATTTCCACTGATTTTAATTTTTAAATACCTTTAAATTTTTCCATCTCTTTTACATCTCTAAGTTTGGTTTTATTAAGTTCTGGAGTTGGAACAAAATAATACATTTTAAAATAAAGAAATCTGGCAAAAATACCCCATACTTTTGTCACCATACAAATTTTATTAGGGAACATTAATACCCTATAAAATATCCATAACCAACATGATTTTTTTAAAAAAGTCCACTGTCTAGTATTTTGGTTAGAAGAACAATTCTGTAAATTAAAATCACATTTCTCTTGAGATGAAACATTTTCCCTAGGAAAGTTTGTTCCTTTCAGAGATAAAAATCTTTGTGAAGACCAAACAAACAGTTTATCTAAATTCTAAAGTTTTACTCTTTATGATAAGTGGCAATTTAATTCTTTCTATCAAAGGGTTCCATTATCAATATTTTCATTGTGAATTATAAAATAAATACAGCAAACATATGTACCCAAGGGAGTTTGATCAGATCTCATTGTGCCACATCCACTTAATATTTTTAAGTAAATGAAGGATTATAAAGTAACTTGACAAGCTCTCTGTATATATACTGTTCTCTGAACCCACTTTTCTCCTTCCAGCTCCAGAAATAACTTCTACTATGAATTCTGACTTTCATGTTCCTTGTTCACTTCTGCATTCTTGACCCCCTTTCTCTATAATAAAAATCTTAAAATTTAGATTTACAATGGTGTTGATACAAAAATGGATACAATTCAGAATGGATTCAATTTTATTTGTTAAATATTATTACATACAGTTATTTCTTCTGGGTTTAGAAAAAAATTAAAATATGTTCACAAACTTCTAAAATTATAGCAGGCCCTGGGCACTATGACTATTATGCTGAGTAGAGAAGTCAGTTATTAATTCAGGTTTTATCATTTCTATGCTTTTGCTTATATATGCATCTATAAAGATTAATTATTAAGTTGCCACTTGTCAAATTGCTTTTACATCATATTATAGAACTGATTAAATAGTTTTGGTTATCGTGCTCTGGCATTTTAAAAAACAGTATTTGCCTTTATTTTGTGCATTCATTCATATCTGCATTCAAATTACTATCAGTGACACTTTTAATTTCACCCATGAATACATACAATCACTGAAAACAACATAAACATAGGGAAGATTTCTTAAATGCATAGTTGTTACTTGGAACATAAGAAGTTCTTTTGCTGTGCTCTGCAGTGGAAATTTTCTGGGTCTGTCTGTGTGTGCGTATTTAACACAAAGGAGAGAGAGAGTGAGATTCAACCGACTCTTTAGTGTAACTTATAATATACTGCAAACTTACATTAAATGTTGGCATGTTTAGATATTAATCCCTGGAAAAATATGCATTTTGCCATGAGAAAGTGTCTGCTGTTGCTTGGCGTTAGAGTTCAGCGCCATAATTTGTGTCATTTTTTTTGGACAAGCAATACTACAGAATGTCATCCACACCTTTAAGATTTGCTAATTTCCTCCAGGAGTTTTGCTCTTTCTTATGCCAGTTTGTGGTAGAAAAATAGCTTCTTCCATTCATCAGATGAGGTAATGCTCTGTTCATATTCACATTTGAATGTACTTTGAGTTTTATATTTAAATGATATCAGCAACAAAAAATAGCTTCTTTCTTTTGATGATTAATATCTGTGCTTTCACTCTTTAAGGATTTCGAAATGGTTGTACCAAGCTACTTTCTTGAAGAATGTTAAATTTTCTTCACCTTAATTAATTAATGAAAAGTGGCTGTATCAGCTATCATTTTAAGTCATTAACAATGCCAATACCACTATAATAAATTGACCCTGTCACGTAGCTGCTATGCCTGAGAATATGCTCAACTGTATTCAACATATCCAAATCTGCTTAAGCTGTGGAAACACCAATCTAGGCTCCCTGCTTCCTGGGAGAAGACACTCGGCACTTTTGCCATTATGAGCTCTAATCCAGTGAACCTGAATACTAGCACCTAAACATGCCCAGCATCCTCTCAGTGTGCTTTCACTTTTCTCTCTGTCCCTGGGATTTCTGCCTGTACCTCTCAGATCTCTCTGTGCTCAAATTCTAATGTCCTTTCCACATGTCAACTCAAATGGTATAAATGCCTCAAAATATTCCTCATTCCCTACTTTGTTGCCGTGGCCTCTACTTTCCCCATTTCTCTCTATCAAGAGGAAGGTGTCTTTCGTCTTCTGAATTCCTGTGCCTTTGTCAGTGTAATTTAATGGTATCCATACCTTTCTTCATTTAGGTTTGCCCTTTCTTCCTTGCATTCTTATCTGCTAAGTCAGGGTAAAGGGTATGTTGCATATGTACTTCTAATTCATAAAACTCCGAGCACACCATTAGCCCTTAGCAAATGCTTCCAAGAGAAATAGGTATTAGCCCTTACTAGTCCAAATTATGTGCTGAAATACAGAGTTGAGTTGCACACTATTTCTTCTCTCAAGAAGTTCACAGTCTACTTGAAGACAACAAGCAAAAAATAAATTATGGCAAAACATTCTTATTAATATTATAGGACAGGGAACGCAGAGCAGAGAGAAAACAATGAAGTGATATACTCTGCACAGTGTAGTTTATTTTCATTGAAACACTACTGTATAATTATATAGTTATGTATTTATATATTTACATATACTATATATTTATAACACATAAAATATATAATACATAAAATGTGTTTATAACACATAAAATATGTTTTATGTGTTTAAATATATAAATGCAAATATGATAACTGAAGCTCAGTGAAGTTAACTTCCTCAATGTAGTAACTTGTAAGTAACAAGGACAGGCTTTGATTTTCAGATTAACAACCATAAATTAAAAGAAACGTAAGAAGAACCTCACAGTTTGGAGTGATGATGAGAAAGTCACCAGAAATCGTTTCCAAGAAGAGGTTACAGTCAAAGCTTGAAGGATGCGTAGGAACAGCAAAGCAGGAAGACCTGAAGAACAATGACAAGAGCAGACACGAGGTGTGAAATATCATGGGGAATTAGGGGAAATGAAAATAGTTCAGTGCGAGTGAGGCAAGAGTGATGAAGAAGTGGACAAGAATCAAATTGTAGAGAACATTTAGTACTAAGACAGTTGAATTTCAACCCAATAAAGATGAAGTGTTTTAAGCAGAAGAATAAAATTGTTAATGTTGCTCTAGTACATTGGAGGAAAGTATTACAATTAAGAGGCTATAGCTTTAACACCATTTATTTTTTTAAGGTTTTTTTTTTGTTTATTTATTTTTAGAGAGGGAAGGGAGGGAGAAAGAGAGAGAGACAGAAACATCAATGTGCGGTTGCTGGGGGCAATGGCCTGCAAACCAGGCATGTGCCCTGACTGGGAATCGAACCTGCGATGCTTTGGTTCGCAGCCCTCACTCAATCCACTGAGCTACACCAGCCAGGGCTTAACACCATTTATTGAATAAACTATTTTTAGCCCAATGTATGTTCTTGCCTCCTATGTCAAATATTGGCTGTAAAGGTGTGGGGTTTATTTCTGAGCTCTCTATACTGTTCTATTGATCTATGTGTCTATTTTTATGTCAGTTCCATGCTGTTTTGATTACTATGGCCTTATAGTAAAGTTTGATATTAGGTAGTGTGATTCCTCCAACTTTGTTCTTTCTCAAGATCACTGTTGCTACTCAGGGCAATTTGTGCTTCCATATAAATTTTTGAAATAGTTGTTCTAGTTCTGTGAATATGCCATTGGTATCCTGATAAGAATTGTGTTGAATCTATAGGTTTCTTTGTGTAGTCTAGACACTTTAATGATGTTAATTCTTCCTATCCAAGAACATGGTGTATGCTTCTACTTATTTGTATCTTCTTCAGTTTCTTCAGTGTCTTATAATTTTCCAAGTACAGGTCTTTTATATCCTTGGTTAAATTTATTCCTATGTATTTTATTCTTTTTTAAGCAATTGTGAATGGGATTGTTTTCTTAATTACCTTTTTCTGATAGTTGATTGTTAACATATAAAATGCAAATTGGACAGATATGTGCAGAAAGATTAACGTAGACCACCTTCTTACACCACATACAAAAATAAATTCAACATGGATTAAAGACTTTAATGTTAGACTCAAAACCATAAAAATCCTAGAAGAGAAAACATAGGCAATAAAATCTCGGACATTGCACATAGCAATGTATTTTCTGATGTATCTCCTCAGGCAAGGAAAATAAAAGGAAGAAATAAACAAATGGAATGACAGCAAATTAAAAAGCTTTTACACAGCAAAGGAAAACATCAACAAAATAAAAAGGCAACCCACAGAATGGAAGAACATATCCACTCCTATATTGGCTGCCTTCACCAATACATCTCATAAAGTGTTAATATCCAAAATTTATAAAGAACTTATAAAAGCTCAACACCATAACAAACAAACAAACAATCCAATTAAAACTGGTCAAAAACCCTGAATAGACACTTCTCCTAAGAGGATGTACACATGGCCAATAGACATATGAAATGCTCAACATCTCTAATCACCAGAGAAATACATATCAAAACCACAATGAGGTAAGACCTCATGCCTGTCAGAATAGCTATCATCAACAAGTCAACAAATAACAAGTGCTAGCAAGGATATGGAGAAAAGGGAACACTTTTACATTGTTGGTGGGAATGCAGATTTGTGCAATCACTGTGGAAAATGTATAAGCAAACTCAAAAAATGAAAAGTGGAACTACCTTATGACCCAGCAATTCCACTTCTGGGAGTACATCCAAAGAAGCCTGAAACACTACCTTGAAAGGACATAAGCACCCCTGTGTTCATTGCAGCATTATTTACAATTGCCAGGGTCTGGAAGCAGCCCAAGTGTCTGTCCGTAGATAAGTGAATAAAACAACTGTGGGACATTTACCCAAAGGAATACTACTCAGCCATTAAAAATAAGAAAATTTTACTCTTTGCAACAGCATGGATGGACCGGGAGACCATTATGCTAAGTGAAATAAGCCAGCCAGAGAAAGACAAATACCTTATGATCTCACTCATGTATGGAATCCAATGAACAAAATGAACTAACAAGACTCAGATAGAGGGCAGGCTGACAATTCTCAGGGTTGGGGAGGGTGGGAATGCAGGGACTGAGCAAAAAAGCAAAAGGACTCATGGACATGGACAACAGTGTGGTGGTTGTGGGGGGATTGGAGTATAAGGGGATAAATTATCATGGAAAAATACAATAAGAAATAAACAAAAAATAAATGTTGAGAGAAAAAAGAAACTGTAGCTTTACAGGACTGAGTAGCAATGATTACAAAGACATGGATGAAATATAAGATAAGTAGAAGATAGAAATGACCAGAGTTGAAGGATTGGAGGAGTATGAAGGCAAATCATTAAGAAGGAGAGGAATCAGATTTAGTGGGCTAGATGGTAAAATAAAAATGTGTGCAGTAACTAATATAATATACATTCCACATTTTATATTGTATTAATAAAATGATAAAGAAAAAAGATTTGTTTATTGTCTGCCAGTATAAGGCTTATCATTCATAGCTAGTCTATGTGCTTCTTAGCTTTAAATAGATGTTCTTCAAACATCCATAGGATATGAATCTTGGTGGATCCCTTTAGGATTTACTCAAATAGTCCGTAACAAATCTGCTTGGGTATTTATTGACTTATCTTGAGCTAAGGCATTGTGTTTAGAAGGAGATCATGTCAAAAAATGAACTAAAATGTTTCCTTTCAACATTAAATTTTTAATCCCCATAAGAATAGACATTTGAACAGTTAGAAGATGCTTCCTGACTATTGGAATTTCATGTTAATTCAATATCTATCATTTATTCTTTATGAAAAGCTCATTCACTCTTGTTTACCTATTTTTCTGTCACCTCTTTAATTGCATGTAATTCTCTATTCCTATGTGGCAATGGATTAATAAAATATTCATGGAGTAAATATTTTTTATAATTATTTGAAAATCTCACATTCTCATAAAATAGTGATCAATGTTGCCCAATGTTGGAGGGGAATATATTAGTTAGATATTTTTCTTTTCCTCATTTTGTATGTCTTAATCTCAACCTCTGGGCCAAATGCAACACTAACTTGTCTGTAATGTACTCTGTAGTAAATCAAGAATGAGGTGAACCTTTTCCTTCAAAACCTGCATGTTTTGGCAAGCTTTCATGAATCATTAGATGCTGAAAATTTACCACACTGTATAATTATAGCTCCATTTCTATTAAGATATTTGACTTGAAGAAAGTCCATTTAAAACCGTATTTCATAATGCCAATAACTACAATAGTAAAATGTAGCACCACCTAGGATTTATATACTCGCATCCTTTAGAAGTATTAAAAGTATTTTCCGTTTTCTTCACCACTCTACACTCTTCACAGCACTGTTTCAGTGCGGTTGGTCTCGGATGCTATATTCCAGGGATTCCGTGCCCATGTTATCTTTGACACTGGAATTAGGAATGTTAATAAGGACTCACTGGTGATAGGTTATACTGGGATTGTCTTTGTATCAGTCTAGTGCTCACTAGTATTTATTAAACAAGTACCCTCCTCTGTGGACTGATTGTGTGTGTGCACATGAGAGAGAGACAGAGACAGCGAGACATGGCTGGGAAATGTGAGGAAGAGAGGAGTAGATACTTATGATAGAAGGTAGTCTGTACATTCAGTCTGCACCCACGTCGAAAGCACAGCTGAGAAACAAGGAAGGGAAAGGTTTATTCCATTTGAGGGACCTTAGGAAGACTATGGTAATGTGGAAAGATGGAGGGGAAAACATAAACCACTAGTTTGGGGTTTTTTCAGACCCAAGGTCTAATTCATGCTCAGCTAATTTTGCAATTGTTTTGCTGTGGCAAGTTATTTAGTCTTCCTGAATTCCAATTTCCTAACTTGGAAAAGAGAACTAAAAATACCCACTCTGTGGCTTGGAGTGGAAGGGGGACTATTACAGAATTAATATTTGTAAAAATACCCACACTAGTATTCTCTCAATTATGTTCCTTTTATGATGTGTTTTTATTGCTGTTATTACTATGCTTAATATTACAACTGTTTATTATACTATTAAATAAGGTGTTCCCGGAAAGAGTTTTTAGGTACCAAAAAGTTTCTAGTTGGAAGACTGTTCTGTTTGACAGGATGAAGTAAGTCACCTTATCTGATCTGGAACCTTCAGTTTAGCCTGATCATCTCTGGGCCTTTTAGAGGATGAAGCTGTATAAAAGTGTATCTTTGGGGAGCAGTCCTCTGGCATTATCTGAATTATCTAGGCATAATGTAAAGTGGTTTCTCTATCAATTCGGAGGTTAAAGTTGGAAATTGTATGGCCTCAACACTATAAAATTTTATAATTCAGAATAAAAATACTATCATAATAATTCAGATTATTTCTATATTTTTAATTTCATGGGATCTTTTTTTATCCATCAATGTTTGTATATGTCAAGATAATTGAAAAAAATATATACAATATGATACTTTGATTTTTCTTCAATTAACATTGTATTATTTATATTATCCATCTATTTCTAGAACTTGACACTGGAATTTTTAAAGATTACAAAAATATGTACATAATGATATGTATATGCCCTATTCATAGACATTCACATTTCCAAAATCATTTCCAAATCTTGACTGTTATGCATTAAACTGTGTTGAGCATTGCAACTTTTAAGAGCTGTTTTGATATTCTTGACTATTTCCTCCAAATAACTTTCCAGAATTGAAATTCCTGAGTGAAATGTCATTAAACATTCTTAAAAATTCTGATAAATATGCTACTCTTATTTCTAAAAGCATTATAACTTTAAACACTTCCATGAATAACAGATATTCACTTTCTGTGTTTTCATGACATGCATATATTATTTTAATTCAAAATTACTATATTAAAAGTTCAGATTAAATTTTAGATCCCATTGTCATTCTCTACTTATTTGTTTTTTTCTACTCACTTATTTATGAGTCAGAAGCTATAAACTATAGTCTCTTCCCCAATCCCAAACTTCCTACTGTCCTTCCCTACATAATTCCCACCCCCAGCAACTACTGCCAACATAATACATCACACTTTTATTTCTTGTTTAATGTCCAACCCTCCTGCATAAGGGGAACACTTTTCCTATTTGGATGCTATTCTTTCTTTAGATTTAGAACACTGCTTACCATATAATATGTGCTTAGTAAATATTTGTCAAATTACTAAATGGACAAGTGTATTTATTTTGGTCATTTTTTACTCCATTTTTCTTTTAAGTGATATTTGTTTTCTTAACATAAATAGGGATTGTATGCAACATGGTTACAAATCCTTTATCTATGTTACACTCTGACAACATTTTTCTGGTTGTTTGACATATATAGTTAAAAAATATGTATAGTTAAGAAATAAATACATACGTGTATATGTATTTCAATATAGATGCTTTAGGAATCTAAAAGAAACAGGGGCTGAAAGGGTGGTTACCAGGGATAAGGGTGGGGAAAATGGAGAGGTGTTGATCAAAGAATACAGACCTCCAGTGTTAAAAGGAGTAGGTTCTAGGAATCTAATGTGCAGAATAGTGATTATAGTTAAGAATACTGCAGTATATACTTGAAAGTTGCAGAAAGAGTAATCTTAAATGCTCTCACTGCCCCCCCCCACTGAAAAGTTAGATATGTGGCATGATTGAGGTGTTAGCTAACCCTGCAGTGGTCACCATTTGGCAGTATATAAGTGTGTAAACTCAGAACATTGTATAACCTTAAACTGACACAATATTAGATATCAATTATATCTCAATAAATTTGGAAAAATACTTTTTAAAATTTTCAATACCTGTTCATGCTTTCTTTTGCAATTACTATTATGTCTGTAGTTTCAAGATCAGCAATTTCTTTTTTATTCCTGAGGTCTTTTAAAACAATTATTCAGTTCTATTAGATTTTAGCTTACAGTGGTTTCTTCCATTATTTACTGTTATTATTATTATATTTAATTATTACTTAGGTGTATGATGTGGAAGTTAAAATTCTGTTTTTACATTCATTGTCATTATACTAGTTTATGGAAAAAATTATGACTCTATTTTTACATGTTCTTTATCATGTATTGATTCATCATATGCAGCCTCTACCATTGCTTCTATTTGTCAGGTTGTTCTATTGGTTTGGATGAAACTTTATATACACTTAAGAATAACATAGCAAGGCTCTAACTTCCAGTGATGGGATGGTTTCCAGCCTCTGAATAAGTAAGAAAATACTTAATACATTTATAATAATCAGCCTTGCTCTGACTGGTGTGGCTCATTTGGTTGGGTGTCGTCCTGCAAGCAATGTGTAGCTGGTTTGATGCTGGGTCAGGGCACCTGCCTGTGTTGTAGGTTTGGTCCCCAGTCCAGGCACATACGAGAGGCAACCGATCCGTGTTTCTGCCTCACACTGATGTTCCTTTCCCACACTGATGTTTCTTTCCCTCTCTCCTTCCCTGCCCCTCTCTCTAAAGAAAAACAAGTATATTTAAAAATTTAAAATAAAATAATCAGCCATTCCATCCACAAAAATATATGTCCTAAATTATTCACATTTTAAAGGAACTATTTTTTAGTATCATTTTAAGATTATTCTATAGAGCATGCACATCTTTTTCATTAGGGTTATCCCCATGTAATTTATATTTCTGTTATAGAAAATGAGATTTTGTTATATTTTATAATTTGATAGTATTAATATCAGTCCAAACTTATATTCCTACTGGCAATTTATTAACCACCTCTATGATTTTTTTTTTTAGTTTACTACTTTTGGGTTATGTGAATTAAGTTAAGTCATTATCAAATGCCTTTCTTCTATCATCATGGAACTTGGGAAATATTGACACAAGTAAAATTGTATTGCTTGTTTTCTTTAAATGATCTGGTAAAAATGGAATATGGGTATATAAAATATACCTTGTCAACAGGGAATTCATCTTATCTACATGCAGAATCATAATTTGAACCAACTTCTTGGTGGCTTCCTTCCTCCATATTATCACACACAAACCCAGTCTCTTCCCCTGATAGTTAGGACAGACCTCACTCAGAAAAAAAGAAAGCACGAGAGAGGCTTTGCACTGAGTCTTGTCCGAAGAGAATAGCAAGTGCTTTTGATTATCCCCTCTTAGGTTTTAAGCAACCCTACAAAAAAACATTTCATGGATTTTATTTAACCCAACACTTTCCTAAATTAATACACTTCAGGAACTTTTTCTGTGCTACCTCACTCTCAACAATTATTAATATTCCACAGAAACAATGTTTTAAGAAACAACTTTGTAAAAATGCTGGAATAAATAATACTCTGGTGTATGATATCATAATAGCTATTTAATGTAGGTTATATAAATGTCTAACCAATATACTGTATACCTGAAACTACTATAATATTGAATGTCAACTATAATTGAAAAATAAAATAAAATAAATAACTTCCACTTAAAAGTGAAAAATTCAGGCAAAGAAAAGTAGTCTTGTATATTTTTAACAAAGTCATCCCCATTTACCTACTTTTTATTGTGGTAAGTTTTAGCATAGATAATTTTCTCTGTTTTAACTGATCATTAAATTGAGACAATAAAAGTCTTAGTTAAAAATATCAGGGTCCAGGACTTAAAACTTTTCTTTCTTTAAATTACTTCTTAGGCACAGTTTATTTCTCAAGGAGGTTCACAGAAGCTAGTAACAAATTTTCCATAGGTACACTCATGAAACAATATATATTCTTGAAGAAATATAATAGATTCAATGAAGTCTATATATCAAATGCTTTTGTAAATTTCTTTTTCAGAGATTACGTACTCTTTGTGAGCCACAAAGAATATATTACTGAAGTAATGACTAAACCAAAGTTATTGCAGTAAAACTGTGTACTTACTAGTAATATTTTAGACTTTTGTCTATAAATATATCTGATTAAATATTGTTCTTAAAAATGTTTCTACTATTATTAAAATATGAAACTCAGAATATGAACCATAGAAATAATTATGCATTTAAAATTTTGATAACAAATCCTATTTCATCACTTAGTTCTATAAGGGAATCAAATTAACATTCTTAACAATCTACTTTATGCAAGTGGTTGAAAGATGACAAAACTTTTTTGGTGTAATACAAAACAAAAAACCAGAAAGTTTTTAATGATTTAAAGTATGAATCCAAGTAAATTATTTAGTATATGAAGATAAAGTGTTAAAAAATAGTTGTTTCTAAATTAGAAGAAACAACTATTAAATTAGTAGCTCTTCCATTACTCTTAATACTTCAACAATAGAAAAAGAAAACATAAAGAGTGAATAAAAAAATGTTTCAAATTGAGCCAAAAGTGTCAGGTAATAGAGCAACAACACACTAAGCAGATCTCTGATTACCAGAGTTTTGGATCAAGTCCCAGCTTTAGAAGTTGGATAAAACTGGTGTGGTGTTTGCCAAAACTCATGGAGTCTCCAAAAATGTTTTTTAAAAAAGGTAAAAAAAATTATGTTTATAAAGATGGAAATGTTCTTTCTTCTCCATACATAGTGTTTCTTTCATTTCCAGCATGATTTAATCCCCCAAATCTATTACCATAGCACATTTAATAATTTATTTTAAGGCATGTCAATATGGAAATGAAATCAAATTTTAAAAATTGTGCATCATGATCTTTATGAAACATAAGAAAATTTGAGAAATATAGGATGAAAATAAGATTCCTGTTCCCTTTTTCATGTCTAAATTCTTTAGTAAGTCAATACTTATAGATATTTGGTTAAAAAGACTTCTGCCTTTATTAATTCATAGAACTGTTCATTCATCCATTCCTACTTAAGAGAAACAAAAAATAATATCATTTTCACACTAATTCATTATATTACAAGATAATATTGGCAAGAAATGCATCATGAAAAGAAATGAGCCCACAAGCACATTATTGGACCACTATGTAAACTCAACTTGATATTTGTATATTTTAAGGTTTTTAAATCAAGGAAACATAATTTAAACTTTAGAAAGGACTATTATTTAAAGACTGATACTATGTTTAAAGACATGCTTTCTATATATTGAAATAAGAATTTAAATAAAATCAATTATTTTTAAAATTCTTATCATTTTTTGGAAAGTGATAATAAGCCATCTAGTTGAACTGAGATTCAAGATTTCTGTTGCACCTAGAAAATATACATTATGGGTACCAATAGTTGATGGACTAAAAAAATGCCAATACTTAAAAAGACAAGAATTCTGGGAAAAGAACTTTTTTTATTGGTAACACATTTGGTAAAGAATTTCAAAAACTAGATTTAACAAACATTAAATTATTTTAATTGTGCTAAAAAGCACCTAAAATATGCACTGATGCCACTGTAGACATTTGATACACCAATGGAATATTTTGAAAAGTTTGCTGCCTACACATAAGTATTCTTAGATATGCGCATGTTGGTGCCAAGTACTCCTTGTATTTAGGATTAAATTGATGTAATTCACATTTAAAGTAGTATCTACTGAACAAACTCTCTTAAGCCCATTGTATGTGCTTGCATCCTCTATTGAATATTAATTGACTATAAAGGTGTGTTTTATTTCTGGACTCTCTGTTCTGTTCCACTGATCTATGTGTGTGTTTCAATGCCAGTACCATACTGCTTTTATTATTATGGCCTTGTATAGTATAGTATAGTATAGTATAGTATAGTATAGTATAGTATAGTATAGTATAGTATGGTATGGTATGGTATGGTATGGTATGGTATAGTTTGATATTAGGCAGTGTGATTCCTCCCACTTTGTTCTTCTTTCACAGGATCATTGTTGCTATGAAGGACCATTTGTGGTTTCATAAAGATGTTTGAAATATTTGCTTTAGTTCTGTGAAATATGTCATTGTAATCTTGATAGGAATTGCATTGAATCTATAGACTTCTTTGGGTAGTATGGACATTTTAATGATGTTAATTACTCTGATCCATGAAAATAGTATGTGCTTCCACCTATTTGTATCTTCTTCAATTTCTTTCTTCAGTGTCTTAAAATTTTCAAAGAACAAGTCTTTTACATCCTTGGTTAAATTTACTCCTGGGTATTTTATTCTTGTTTAAGCAATGGTGAATGGTATTCTTTTCTTAATTTCCCTTTATTGACATAGGAGGTCTGTCCAGAAGGTGTCCACCCATGTAATATGAAAAATAGAGACATTTATTGAAGAAGATACAAGAAACATTATACATAGGACAATAACACCTTGGTCCCCTTCAAAGTAGGCACCTTGGGACTTCACACAGTTTTCATAATCACCATCAGCTTTCCCATCATATGTTCCTGAATCTCATCGGCAGCCTTAAATCTCTTCCCTTTCAAAGGAGACTTTAGTTTCAGAAAAAGCCAAAAGTCACAGGGCACCAAATCTGGGCTGTGTGGGGCTAAGTCACCTCAATGACTTAATGTTTCACCAAAAACTCTGCACGAGACATGATGCATGAGCAGGCACATTGTTGTGATGAAGCTGCCAATCACCAGTTGTCTATAGCTGCAGCCTTCTGAATCATCCAAAGAGTTTCTGTGGGAAAATGCGTAAGCATAACATAAAATGTGATACAGATTCATTGCTCTACTTGCACAGTCATTTTTAATGCTCTGATAACACAGTACACATGCTGATTCAACAGCATCTACCCCCCCCCCCCACACTGACTAGTACAGTGAAGTCATCATTGTTCACACATGTACATTCCAGTCTACTCCTTGGCTGCCAGGTTAAATCACACCAGTAGTTTTCATTATAGTAACAATAGCTGACTTTTTTGGGGCAGACCTCATATAAATAAAAATGCAGTTTGGACAGACACATGCAGAAAAATTAAACTAGACCACCTTCTTACACCACACACAATAATAAATTCAAAGTGGACCAGAGACTTAAATGTTAGACTCAAAATCATAAAAACCCCAGAAGAAAATATAGGCAGCAAAACCTAGGATATTGCTCATAAGAATATTTTATCAGATATACCTCCTCAGGCAAGAGAAGCAAAAGAAAAAATAAACAAATGGGACTACATCAAGCTACAAAGTTTTTGCACAACAAAGGAACACATCAACATATGAAAGCAACCCACAGAATGGGAGAACATATTTGCCAATGATACATCTGATAAGTGGTTAATACCCCAAATTTATAAAGAACTTATACAAGTCAACACCAAAAAAACACAAAAATCCAATTTTAAAAATGGGAAAAGGACCTGAATAGACAGTTCTCCAAAGAGGACATACAGATAGCCAACAGACATATGAAAAGATGCTCAATATCAGAGAAATGCAAATTAAAGCCACAATGAGGTATCATCTCAAGCCTATCAGAATTGCTTTCATCAATAAAATCAACAAAGAAGTGCAGGTGAGGATGTGGAGAAAAAGGAACTCTTTTGCAGTGTTTGTGGGAATGCAGATTGGTGCAGCCACTGTGGAAAGTAGTATGGTATTAACTCAAAAAATGAAAAATGAAACTGCTTTGTGACCCAGCAATTCCACTTCTGGTCACATAGCCAAAGAAACCCAAAACACTAATTCAAAAAATATATGCACCCCTCTGTTTTTTTGCAGTGTTATTTATAATAGCCAAGATTTGGAAGCACCCCAAGTGCCCATCAGTTGATGAGTGGATAAAAAAGCTCTGGTACATTTACACAAGGGAACACTACTCAGCCACAAAAAAAGAAACCTTACCTTCTGCGAAAGCACGGATGACCTGGGGAGTGTTAGGCTAAGTGAAATAAGCCAGTCAGAGAAAGACAAATACCATATGATTTCACTTATATGTGAAATCTAAGGAACAAAATAAATTCAAAAACAAAATAGAAGCAGGTTCATAGGTACATAAAACAGAGAGACAGCTGTCAGAAGGGAGGGTGTTGAGGGGCTGGGTGAAAAAGGTAAAGGGCTTAAGAAAAACCCTCATAGACAGACAACAATAAGGTGATTACCAGAGGGAAAGGAGTGGGGAGGGAGGTAGAGGAGGGTAAAGGGTGATAAATGGTGCTGAAAGGAGACTTGACTTTGGGTGGTGAACATACAATATAATAAATATGATGTATTACAAGATTGTGCACTTGGAAACCTATATAATTTTATGAACCAATATCACCCTAATAAATTCAATATTTTTTTTAAAAGCATGATTAAAAAATTAAAAGACAATCTGGATGCAAATGCTAGCCATATGTATAAGGCAGCTGTCCCTTTATGAGGTAAGACTGATTTTGTTTTCTTATCTTTACACTAATCAAAATAGACAACGTAAAAAGAAAAAGAAAAACCTAATGGAGCTTCTGTTGTTAATCAGAGAGCCAAACAAAAATATTACTCTAGGTGTGATAATATCAATGTTTCTGCTAAGAAAAAAAATCCTTCATTGTCATGAAATCTATGTCTAACACCCATAATAACTGCAATAAATGTTTTGTTATGGTTTTGTGGTAGGTAATACAGAAATTTAATTTACAGTAATTTTTAACAAATTGATAATATATAGTATATAGCCTCTTGCATTATCTCAAAATTATTACAACATTTATTATATTTCTTAGGATTGGAAATATTTTTAATATTTTGGAATTACACTACATTTGCATTTTTTACCTCAGGCATGATGAAATTTTGACTTTACATTCTAAGTTTTGCCTTTAGTTTGTGTAAGCACTGCTTTCAAATGTGTTAATTTTCTGTTTCTGAACATGTAAACACCCACTTTTAGCTTCCAATTTCTAATACGGATTGAAATATGTAAACAAGATGCATTATGTCCTCCTTGTTAAGGATATATGCCAATATAAGCCACTGAAATTGTTGGGTGTAGGGGAAACAGTGGTGAACTGTGGTACAGACTATTTAATCCATTTTGTCCCTGGGTAACTATCCTGATCATTAGTAAAATATTTAATGAGAGCAAATATGGGTTGGTTTAGGTGGCATAGTTGTTGGAACATCCCAGTGTAATAATCCTGATGTCTTTTTGCCTTTAAAGATTCTTAGGACTTAAGAAGAAATTCACTTTTTTAATAATATGTTTGAAAATATTTTGAGTTTATTTTCTAAGGTTTTTTAACCTAATTAATCCAACTATCTTTAGGTTAACATACAGAAAACCTTTTGGTTAACTCAATGGATCTCACTATGATTTAGTAGAGTATAGTATACTAAATCTATGTATTTATACTAAATACACACTTAGTCATGCATAGTATATTTTTTCCAAGAAACAAATAAGAAATAAGTTTGGAAATAATAATTTTCACAAGTAAGAAAATAATGAGGATTAGCTACACATGAAACATTTGCCAACTTCCTGCATGTTTTTAAACAAATCTCAAGTGATCTTCTTTTGATGAGAAGCAACCTCCCACCTACTAAAATTCTCTGAAACTAAGTAAGTACCTTTCAATGAGATGGTTTGATCCAATAGGTCAAAGAAAGAAACTTTTCCATTTTCTCTAAGTTTTTTCTTCTATTAAGTGATAGTTTTAGCAAAAGTAAAAAAAAAGTTATGGTCATGTTATATCAATGTATTAGACATTAGATTGCATCTTTCTTGGAATTCTCAAAATTGGCAAGTCTAGTTTGAGACTGACTGTAGTAGACTTTGTTTCTCTAGACATTTTGATGCCATCTGTGTATGTATTGTTGCATTAGTCAGATACAAGGAATGTCCTGATTTTTTAGGACTGTTTATCATAAATATATATGAAAGGACATAGAAAATATTTCATATATTTATGTTAGTGAGGAAAATGAAAATATATATCATAACATAAATATATTTCATATATTTATGTTATGATATTTATGTTAGTGAGGAAAATGATTTCATAAAAAAACTAATGAAGGAAAGATCCCTATATTAGAAAAGTTTGAATCTCTCTCTTAGACTTCTCTAGAGTATTTTTATGAAATAAAATATAAAGCTTTGAGTACAGAGGAAAGAATATGAAAATAACAAACACTGAGCAGAGGACAAATAGAAATAGAAATAGCAATGAAGCATATGAGTAGAGAAATGAATCCCTGTTCAAAGGGAAAAGCCTTTATTTAGTAAAAATTTCATATGACAGAATCACAAGGAAGGAACCTTCCATAATAATTGACCCTTTGAAGTAATTTAAAATTACTTTTTAAATGGGGATTGAACTAGTTAATCATTGTTAAACTATTCAGTTGAAAGTCTTCCTTATTAAATGCAATACTAATTAATACCACAGAAAAGGCTTGATGATGAATTAAGCCAAGATGCATTTTTCTTTTCCAAAAGAAATTTAAAGTATTTTTTGGCCAGGTCTATCCATTTCTTTGGTTTTATTGCAGACAATTTAAGATAGAATGTAAGCCAATTATTTCACTAATAATAAATTCTTTTTATGACATTTTGACTAAGTTATGATGTGTGATTAAAGGAGTTAAATACAACTTTTGAACTTTCCTAAAATTACCATTTGAAAATGGATAATTATCAATCTTTTAAAAGGCTATTTTTAGTTGTTATTATGAATGCACACTCATAATAAATTAATAAAACCCTCAAATATTTTTAGCTTTCTTCTCTTTTCTGATATGTCAAACCTTCATCTTAATTTATTTTTTACCCTTTGATTTTCCATTTCATACCTCATTCTTTTCTGTGTAGAAGTGACCTGAATGGCAATGTGTCATTTCATTATTTCATTCACAGCCTCTGTGATTTCTTGATGTTATACTTATCACTGAAAAGTACAAAACTTTCAAAAAGTTTTCATCTTGTATTTGCTATGATCTCTTTCATGTTAAAAAAAATAAGTAAATGAAGATTATTGATGTACCACATGGACATAGAAATTTTTAATCAATACTTTTAAATTCAGATAATGAGTCAGCAGCTAGTGCCACACAAATAATTTGATCATCTAAAAAGTTAAAAGAGAAAAAAGAATAAGGAAATAAAAGAATAAAATAATAATATACAAAGACTGTAATAGGAAAATGATTTTTGGTCACACCACATACACCCACTTTAAAAATTCATTTCAGGTGGTGTGCTTCAAAATTAGATAAAGATAATATCTTACCTTTTGTTAAATTATAACCTAAAAACAGCACTTTTATACCAGGAATTTATGTGGATAGCATAAATCACATTGTTATGTCAATGTGGCCAAGAATATTAAAAATTTGATTTGGTTCCTGTTAAATGTGAGATCATATGGTATAAGTCTTTCAATGTCTGGCTTATTTCACTTAGCATAATGCTTTCCAGTCCCTAATCAGCAAAACAAACAAACAAGCAAAATATAACCTAAGACACTGAAAGAGAGAACAGGCTGACAGTGACCAGAGGGGTGAGGGGAGGGAATTTCAGGGGAAAAGAGGAAGGGTTTACAGGAACAAGTATAAAGGACACATGGACAAAAACTAGGTGGGGTGGAAATGGGAGGGAGGTGGGGAGGGATGAGTGGGTGGGGTGGGATGGGGGTAAAGGACTGAAAACTGTACTTGAACAATGATTAAAATAAAATAAAAAAGAATATTATAAATTTAATGAAATTGGAGAATCATGTGCTTTTAGTTTATTATTCTAAGTTTTCATATTATGCTAAACAGAACACTTAAAGTACAGTTTTGGTTAACTACAAAGAAAAACTCCATAAAATAAATCTGTCTGGGATATGGGGTTGGGTGTGGTGCTAAATGGCAGCTTCACTTCTTAGCATACATTGTTAAATGGGCGGTACCCTCCACCGCCCACACCAGTTGTCCCCGGCAGTTTTAAGAAGTGGGATGAAAGCATATGACTTCTCTTTAGATGGAGCAGCAGTCAAAACCTTTCTTTTATGACCTTCTCCACCTCCACCCACCTCCTTGCTGTCTTTTTGTTGCCTTTCATATTACTCTACTCTGAACAAATAGTATTTCAGGTAAATTGTGTTTATAAATAAAAGGTAATGTCCTTTGAATCACTGATTCTTGTTATATTGGATTCCCTTGAGAAGTTCTGTGCTATGAGAAATTGTATTTATAATTATTGCAAGGATTTTTTTTAAATGCTCTGTGACTTAAGTGGAAAGTGATATTTTTGTATTCTACAATCAAGAAAAATTGCTATTCATTCAGTAAAATTGATTTTTGTATGCTCCAAATGTCAGCATAATATCAATAATAAATCTTGCATAGTTATAAGAAGAGCATAAAGAAATTGATATCTCAATAAATTCATCCCAAATTTTATTTCATGGTAACAGCATTGAACAATTATATGCTCATTACAGTTGCCCATCTCATACCTTAATACTTGAATTACATAAAAGTCCTCCTGTGATAGAACTCCTGTGTTGTATATTACGACCCTCTTAACCATCCATCCCATTTCTGGTCCTTATGGTTCATGTAACTAATGTATTGGAAACATTCCTCACTTCTTTTGAGTTCATGGATTATCATTCGTGTTGTGGTTTGAAGAATTCCTTTAAAAGTAAAGTTTATAGTAAAACAAAACAAAACCAAAAACCTGTTACTTTTTATGATTTACTATTCTGATTTCCTACAGCTTATTCTGGACACAGCAGCCCGTACAAAGCCATTGAAATGTTAATTTATAGCATGCTACTTTCTTCAAACCCTCTAATTAATATTTCCATTTCACTCAAAATCTCAAAGCCCTTACTATAGCTTACAAAATTCCTACATACCATTTTCTTTCTTTTCCTCCTCTTATTCTCTCCCTTGTTCACTCAATTCCACCTGCACTGGCTCCTTGCTAGTCCTAAAACATTGCAACAGGATGTTATCACCCTCTGTTTTCTCTGCCTCAAATGCACTTTCTTCTGAGAACCGCATGACATTTAAGTACCTTGTTAACAGAAACTACTTTAATATATTATTTATCTATTACTGCATAAGAATATTAATACAACTTTAACAGCCTAGAATAGCACATTCATTTTCTCAGAGTTTGAGTTAAGAGTCTAGTCATGGCTGAGCTGCGTCCTCTGCGAAGCCGCAATCAAGCTCAGAGCTGGAAGTCACACCTGAAACTTGGTTGAGGAAGGATCTATATTCTTGCTCACGTGTTGTCGGCAACATTCAAATTTTCATGGGCTTTTGGAGAGAGAACCTTGGTTTCTTGGCTGGAGTCTGCCCTCAGCTTCTTTCCACATGGGCCTTTCTGAAATGGTCACTTTCTTCCTCAGTGATAGAAATGGAAAGGCATTACAACCATATGTTATGTGAGCACAGAAATGATGTCCTGCTACCTTTGGCGTATTCTGTTTGTTATATAACAAGGTCATAGGCTCCACCCACATTCAAAGAGAGGGACAATCTCAAGGGAAAGAGTGCCAGAAGGTCGAGATCATGGGGTCCGTCTTAGAGCACGTTTATCACACTTGACTGCCATGTTAACAATGTAGCCATCTTGCACTCTAACTCTCCTTTTTCTCTTCAAATTTCTTTTCTCCTGAATACTTACCAACTTCTAACATACTGTATAATTTTTAATTGCAATTATTTTGAGTGTCATAGTCAACAAAAATCTTTCCCCACTCCGTGGGTATCAGATTTTCAATTAAATTCCTGGCTCTGTTTCCCTGAAAAGAGCTAAAGATGGTATCAATTATGTTATTAAGCATTATTGTTGCTATAATAAGGCTTGACTGGTAAAATCCATTAGACTACAAGAAAATGTAAATGAACTATAAGCAACTGATGAGGACAAAATAGTTTGGCTTCTCTGCATATTTTGAGTCTTGTTTTAAGGCAGAACATCTCTGACCAGCAGTTCACGCACCCACCCCACAGGGACCCCATCTCTTTCTGCCTCAACTGTCTGCTGTGTGTTTGCTGCAAAGTTTCCCTGGGAGCATCCAGCTGCGATTTCTGTCTTACATCCTTCTGAGTAAACTGGCCAATCTATTGAGCCAGAATGTCTAGTAGAAACTACAAACATCCCCTCATAGGCTTTAAAATTGTTATCTATCTACCTTTCTGGAACCTTAACTCTACAAGAACAAGAAGTTTTGATTGTTTTGTTCCCCAGTAGCTCTGTTAATACCACTCTCTCCCCTGATTCTTCCCCTGTAGGGATGTAGTGGCTCCTTTTTTGTGTTCGTTCCCTCTCCTTTATTTGGGTTCAGAGCACTTTCATCACGGATATAACACGGATGCCCTGACTTAAATTCCCTTCACTTCCATTACCCAGGATATTTTTATTTTCCTGGTTAGGTCCTTATTGGTACAGCTCCCCCAACCCCAGTCTCTGACTGAGTTTAAAATTACAACTTCTTTTCATACAGGACCTAATTGTTTCATATTTGGTCAGGTGTCCACCACTGAGTTTGTCATCCATGAATAAAGAAACAGGGCCTTGTAGTGTGGAAATGGCTGATGAGAACAAGTAGGGGCTATTTCAAAAGAAGAGAGACAGGCATTATGAGCTGGGCTTGAGTATTTAATATTCTTATTGAGTTGTCAATTAATATTCCATTAATAGATTCAAGCAAAACAAGCCTGAATCAAAATCACGTAAATCTATGTATGAACAAACTTCATTGGTTCAGACACAATTTTTCTGGCTAAGAAATTCACACATAAATTCTCCTCATTTCCTCGTCTTAGCAGGGTTTGTCTGTTTTGACCCTACAGTAGAATTCAGAGGTGAAACCTTTGAAATGATTTCAAGTGGTCATCTCAGAAGTTCCTTCAACCTCAGATTTATATCTGCAAATCAATTCTGTGACGTAAACCTGTGTGTGCGTAATTCAATTTCCTTTTAAACTCATTTCCGTCTGAGCCTTCCACTTACTGGAATATATTATCAGAGCATCAGACAGTCTGAATAATGCTTGAATGCTACCAGACAGTGGTTCTACCTATTACAGAATAAACAGGTCATTAATTTTCCTATCTAGTGAATGTTTTACACATGCAGAATAAATTTTTGTTAATATTGTGTACCTTAATTTTTCCAGTATGAGTCTGATTCCTTAACAAGAAAACTTAGCCAACCCTTAAGTGTCTTAGGATTATTTTTATAGTACTGGAAATATTCCAACAAATACTTTTTGACAACCAACTGGATCATTGGAAAAAGGTAATAGATCGTGATGGTTTAAAATAGAACTTCACAGACATCATTCCCCAGAGATCATCTAAATGGGCCTAGGTCAGCCAAATAATGTAAATATTGGATTTTACTTAATAATCATTTCACAAATGTGGTGACTCAGCACAATTATATTCTGTTGATGAAGGCTTCAAGTGCAATTACTAAGTGATTGAGCACAAGTCCATGAGTGGAATACAGCCACTTGTCTCCTAGCCCGGAATAAATGCTGACAGATGCAAACTTGTGAAAAGGCTGCATATCACACGATACATCCTAAGTCAGAATTTAAAACCTTTCTTTGGATATTTTCCTAGGAGAAAATGTTACATAAGTCTGCAATTCTCAAGCTAAATTTTAGAAACCATTAAGCCTGTGATATTAGGTCAATCTTCTCTCCTAATTTAACATGTGAGGGGAGGTTTTGGGATAGTTTCCTGCCCCCTTCTCAGCCATGTGTGTGGCTCTAGGAAATTTTGCAAAGTAGATGTAACTTATCTCTTGCATCTCACCTTCTCCTTCCTATTCACCTCTTCACACCTTTGTAACTCTCTCTTCTGTATACCTACGGCCTTCATGCTAACCGAAGCCTTGCTCTAGCACAATGTCGGCTTTTTTCATGCCATGGCATGTATAAACTAACTCCTAAAATGATGCGGCACACTAAAACCTACTATATTTTTTGCTGACCTGACAAAAAAACAGGTACGATTTTGATTCATTCACACCAGATGGCTACTGTTGTGTTGGCTATTGCCATTTTTTTTATTTGAAAATCTAAGGGGAAAGATGTCAGTGCTCCTGATTAAATCATAAAGTATTTCAAGTTTTAGAAATTCTCGTGGCACACTGGTTGAAAATCGCTGTTCTAGCACATTCTACTCTGACATGCTTTCAGTTGAGGATGACATTCCATGGAAAAACGTGTCGTGTTTCAAAATTACTTTTTAAATGTACTTTTATCCTGGTCAAAAGTATCACTTTTTTAATACAACAGATGTAGGCTGGCAGGTAAATAGTGACAAAATTAGAATAGTATACATTCTAAAAAACTAAGTATTCTTTTGCATCTTTTTATAAATAGTTTAATCTTCTTTTTTTAAAGATTTTATTTATTTATTTTTAGAGAGAGGGGAAGAAGGGAGAAAGAGGGGGAGAGAAATGCCACCATGTGGCTGCCTCCCTTTTCCCCCCACTGGGGAACTGGCCTGCAACCCAGGCATATGTCCTGACTGGGAATCGAACCAGCAACCCTTTGGTTCATAGACCTGTGCTCAATCACCTGAGCCAAACCAGCCAGGGCTCAATGAGATTCTTATTAATTCTTATAACTTTACCTGGAAATTTATGCGTTGCCTCAGTTACTACTATTATTTGTGTAATACCTTCACATAAGAATAGGCTAAACTCTCACCTACTTATTATCTCCTAAACCCACAGCAGTTTGAATTCCACTCGTACATCCTTATTGATATTCTATCATTAGAGTCAGAAATAATTTTTCAGTTTCTGAATTCTGTGGTCATTATTCAGCTCTGCTCATGACCGTTCTGAAGTTTTTCACACAGTTAAATACTAACTCTTCCTTGAAAAAAGCCCCTTTTTCTTGGTTTCTGTAACACTTAAAACTCATCCTATTTCTCTGGACAATCCTTCAAAGTCTTGTAGTCTTGTAAGTTTTGTGGTGCCCTTAAATGATTTTTTCCTAAATGTTACAAAGAAAACTTATCAATATTCATTCACTAAATTGAGCTCTTCATAGGGGATACAGGAAGATGTATTTTCATGTTATCAAAGAGCTGAGAGTCCAGTAAGGAAACCAGGCAGTGAAACAAGACATTTTACTACAGTAAGGGTGGGCATTATTACAGAAACGGGATTATCATGCTGTCTTCTTAGTTAAAGTTCTTTAATGGCACTGTGCTATACTCAAGTCAAGACTCCTGAGGATAACTTACCCATTCAGTATCATTTATTGCCACTCCCCCAAAATTCACCTTATATTGGGGCCCAGAAGTAGCCACAAGATAATATGTGTATTGTGTGTCTTCAGTCTCAAATTCCGTGGTCATGATGAATGTCATTAATTGCTTGCAGCACTCATTCCTGTTGAATCAGTAGCAGCTACAAAATGCCTACAGTTAGAGGGTGGGGCTAAAGTCTTGCAGGCCACCTTTTGGTCTTACCAAGGGCCCAGATGGAAATGGACATTTTCCTCAGCACAGCTATTTCCAATTTGCAGAAGTTGACATTCATGTTGATTCCCAGTTGTCCCTGTTCTAGCTTACCTGCTCTAAAATACTAACTGTTGCTTTCCGCCTCTCCTCAGTACTCTCTACAATCCTCCCCTAACTGCCTCCTTTTGTCTTCTCTGTGGAGCTCATTTTATCCCAAATTTTGATGTCGAAAGATATTTTTAATATAATCCTCAGAGAGAAATGAATTGTTTCCTGACTAGCAACTGAACTGCAAAAGGGAAAGAGAAATGTGCAAAAACATGGACTTTGTGACACTTCTTTATGACACGGTTAAGCTCTTCTTTTGCCCACAGCAGCTGATGATTTTCCTGTCTACTCTTGTGAGGTCTACATTCATGCATATGACTTTTTCTGTTTGGAACATTCACTCACTTCTCTGTTTGGCTAATTTCCTCCTTCTTTTTAAGAGTGCAGCCCTCCAGTTTGTCTGCGATGCTTTCTTGGATCTCTGTTCTCCTCAATTCACTCTCTGCTAAGATAGACATTCATTTTGAGTCCAATAGGGGGCTCCTCTGTCAGAGCACCTTTTGAGTTGTCATTGATACCTATGCCTCTGACACTTATCTCTTTTGTACGATTTTGTATCTCTTATCACCAGTGTCTAGCATGGTTTGGCATATATGGGAATTTCTGTGAAACGAAATAGCAAGTAATTGAATCTTAACTGAGTGTATAAAGTGATGAATTGAACACGTCGTATTAGAAAAAATATTTTGTTAGTATGCTTTAGTATATAGTCCTGTGCTGCATGAAAAAGAACTACATAGATAACAGCGGTCCCATAAGATTATAATGGAGCTAAAAAGTCCCACCACCCAGTGAGTGATCGTCCTCATAAAGTCGTGGTGCAGTGCATTACTCTTTTGTGCAGGTCTCGGCCTGTGGGTTGTAACACTGTTGTCTAGAGATGTCCTGGGGCACTCACCTGGGCACTAGTGTGCTTCCCACAGATGCCTCCCCTTTCAACCCAATATTACAGCTGGACAAATCCTTGTGATTCTTATTACAATTGTGAGACACCCTTCAGCAATAACCATTAAGAAAAAAAAGAAAAATCAAGTTTATTACTTATAGGCCCTGGAGCTTGCAAGGCACACCGAGGGGCTCATAGCGAGATGGTGGGTAGGGGGAGGAAAGAAGGAGGGTGTGCAGGCCTGGGCTTCTGCTTTAATTGGGGTCCAGAGTGGGGGCCTACGCTTTGCAGATTCACTCTTTATAAGTGACTTTAAAACATAAGAGTGAGAATTTAAAGTGTGGGAAGAAAAATAAATAGGTGGTCAGTTATCCAAGTCAGCCAAGATCTCTGAAACAAAGGAGTCTCAGGGAGGGGTGGCCACCAGCCCTTTGTCCCATCCTGTGGTTGGCAGTGTGTTTACTCGAAATAGCCTGTCTTGCTTCTGCTGCCTCTATGAGAGGGAAGCCCTGGCAGTGAAAGCTGAAGTCAAACACTTGTGTTACAAAAAGAAAAGCCAATTGCCAGGGCTTACACTACAACTACTCACGTGTTTGTGGTGATGCTGGTATAAACACACCCGCTGTGCCACCAGTCTTATAAAAATATAACACACACAACTACAGCAGTAGGTTGTACCACCTAGTGTGTGTAAATTCACCCTGTGGTGTTCACACAAAAGTGATATCACCTGACCATGCATTTCTCAGAATGTATTAAGTGGTACATAACTGTACACTCATGTCTTTTATTGGGGTACACAGTATTTTCAACTGCAACAGAACTATGAATCTGTATGTTGGGGTACTTAGAATATATGACAGTGGCTATTTATGTGTGGAGGATACATATATATATATGTGTGGATATATATATATTTGTATCTATATATACATACACACATGCATAGAGAGAAGGGGGGCACTCCAAGTTGTGTATGTTAATAAAATATAACTATAATTGTAATTTGGGGACTATCATTTCATGGTATTTCATCACTTCAACATTTGAAATTTTAATAAATATAAAAGAAAAATATTTTCCATTTCAATAAAAGGACTTATAAAAGGATGGTATCCTATCTAATACTATACGTGCCACTTACACTTTTCTGTTTTCTAAAATTAGGACATATACAATAACCATGGTAATAGTAGTTTCTCTCTAGGTGTGATATTGATACCTCTGAGGACAGAACACAATTGTAATTAGGCACACAGCCTTTGGAGTCAGATTAGGTTCAAAATCCACTAACTTATCTGCATGACCTTGAATAAAGTCATTGATCTCTCTTTGGCTCCCTTTCATTATCTTGAAAACAGAAGTAATAATGGCATCTACCTTACAATTTTGTTGTAAGGAACAGATAGACAATTCATGTTAAGGCTTTAACACACTATTTGTACATATTGTTCAATAAATATTAGTGACTGGTTTTGGTAGAATAAAAATGTAATTCAGTCTATATAATGCTTTGTGTCTTCTCTGATAGCTCTGACAACCATGTTGAATTGCTTTCTTTCTCCAGCCATCTCTTAAAGATTACTGTCTTACATGTGAAATTTTCCAAGCCTTCATGCCAAACCTTTTATTTTCAATTCAATGTACAAAGGAAGAAGAGAACAGTATGAAACAACAGTCTTCATTTATTTTATTAACACCAGAATATCTGTCTGAAGAGAATCAATTAAAAATCATTCAAGTTAATAAGCTCAAAGCTCCAAATTAACATCACTACTGTGTTTATTCAAATACAAACACTTTTGGAAATATTTTCATTGTTATTCTCATCCAATAAATATAATACTTGCTTATTTTAGAATGTTTTTAATTGAAAAAAATTTAATTACATGTAGTTCCACCAATCAGATTAAACAGTAGTTAACATTTAGATCCATAATCCTTTAATATTTTTTAGGTTTGTACTTTCATGTTCATATTTACATAGATTTTACAAGCTTAGTTTTCAAGAATGCCAACTAGAGGGAGGACAAAAGGGGAAAGGGGACAAAAGGAGAAGTTTGGATCATCTTAAGCCTGTTTAAAGATGGTGTAGAGAGTGATGAGCTCAATAAGTTCAAAGAGAAAAATGAGGCATGCGGCAGGCAGAGAGGTATGTGATAAATATTTGGATACTGAGTTCAGACCCCAGTGGAGAGTCCATCCAGTGGGGATCCCTTTACCATGAAAACTAGAGACAAGACAGAAAACATATAAAGTATATGATATATAAAATCATATATTGGTGGAGGGGGGAGGCTATAAGAATTGAAGAAGTTGCCTGGGCTGTCGAGGTTCAGTGGATTGAGCACCGGACTGTGAACCAAAGGTTCACTGGTTCGATTCCCATCAGAGCACATGCCTGAGTTTCAGGCCAGGACATCAGGAGGGGGTGCATGAGTGTTGAGGTCCGCCCTGCCTGGTCTTAGGAATCTGCAACCACCTGTGACTATGGCTGAGTAAGAGACCTCTGAACCAGAAGACACTAAGGAGACAAAAACTTATTTCCCTGGCATGAACACTGCCTGTTCTAATGCCTGGCTCCCTCTGCATGATTGGCAGTCAATGACAGGTAACAATTCTCTAGGAAAGAGAATAAACCTAAGACAGATGTGATCACATGTGAATGCCCTAAGGGAAGAGACTCAGGGGGCTGTGGAAATGACAAGGTGATAGACATTGACCCCTGCTCCCTCGGCTTTGCCAAAGCCTAAGTCCTTGAGAAATCCAAGTCTCCCAGCTGCCTTTGTCTCCTCTGCCTGAATCAAGCCTGTGGAAATAACAGGGGCAGTGCAGTCCAGACCAGAGTCGGCGGCCCCCCAGGGTAATCAGGCCTGAGACTTAGAATATGCAAAATCCTGTAAGATCTGCTTGCTGGAGGATGCTCTTTAATTAGAATATGAAGGCACAGAGAGGAAACGAAACTAAGTTTTTAAGTCCTGTAGTATTTTTAAATGATAAAACCCCAAAATCTCTGGCTTAGGATCCCAGCAGGAGATCTGCCAGTGCCTTTCAAAGCTAACTACTTGTAATTTGCAAACTGTATTTGTATTCAAGAATAAAACCCTTCTTGGGCAGGGGGGCGGGGCATTCTCCTCTAGAGAGGGTGGCCATGACGCTCCCCAATAGAAAGAGTGGCCATTTCATTCCTATTTCCCCACAGGACTTGGTTGTCTCTGTGTATATTTTTCTCGTGTTTCAATGAGCATCTGCAGCAGGGATGGAGACTGCTGCCCGGTATCCACCACGTGTGAGGGGAAACCACACATTGATGTTTCTCCCCCTCTCTTTCTCCCTCCCTTTCCCTCTCTAAAAATAAATAAATAGATAAGATCTTTTCTAAAAATTGAGGAAGTTCTACTTCATAGATTCTGTTGGAAAAGAATACAATATAATTTGTGGACAGTGAATAAACTTCAAGTCATCATCTATTAACTGACAATTTTTAAAAATATACAAAAGAATATAAGGAACAAGGTCAATCCATACACAAAACAAATTTGTGGGAAGGGCCATTTTAATTAACATCCAGTAGCATTTACTACCACAGAAGCAAATTTATTCATTAGTTAAACAAATTTCTGCTGAGTACAAAATGCAGCATGTTCAATTTTGAAATGTTTATCTGTTTTAACCACTGGAATCTATTTTGTAAAACCAGCATCCTGAGAGAGCTATTGCTGGAGTATGTAATCATTTTGGCATAAAATTTAATGCCTAAAAATGCAGTTTGATTTATTGCATGATTTCTTTATCTTTAGAGAGTGAGGGTTTGTGATGAAACAGATGAGCCTTTTAATCAGCTTTTTAAAATGCTTGCAATGATGTATTCTAGGAAAATGCCTCTATTTTCAATCGTAAGACATCTCTTAATCATACTGGACAGTTTCATTGTATCTGCAATAAAGGAAATGAACAATGGAAACATTTATGTAGTGTCTGATTGTCTGGGGATGATGATCTGTGAGATGCAGACCTATTATTTAATGCTTTGGGGATTCCCTTCTCTTCCTCCATCATTCTTTTGAGCTCTGGTTTCTGTACTAATCATAGGGAGAAAACACAAGCATTTATGTTATTTCTGGATTGGAAAATTAGACTTGTACTTAACAGTTAAATAATATTCTTAATTAACTAAAAATAGAGTTGGTTAAATTGCCATGAGTAATCCCTGTGGCATTTTTCTCCTTTTTAGTGAAGAAAATGGTCCATAACTCTGAGCACTCAGGACAAATACATGAAACCCTTCCAATCTGTAGGTTTGGGATGCTGGGTTTTGAATATTTATGGTGCACTATACCTCTGTGATGGTGATTTATTTTTACTGAGTCTCATGGGTTGCAAATTGTCTTGCCAAGTTCAAGGGAGGATCAGAAGAGGAAAGGAAGGCTGAATGCTATTCTGTTCCCTGTTGAGCTAATTAGGAATCTAGGGCTTATTTAGAAGGCTGCAAATCTCAGATTCCCCCTTAGTCAATTAGTCTAGCCCAGGATCTAATTTAGACTATACTTAGTGTTTCCTCACGTAAAACAGGAGAGATATATTCTTAAGTCCCAGACATCAGAGGAGGAAAAAAAAAGACAGGTGAGGATGACTTTGGGATTCTGGTGGAGTGGGAGATTAGTTGGGAGGGAGCACATCTTCTACTGTAATAAAGTAAGAGGAAATGTAGGATTCATAATGGAAAGTGTCATCTCAGACACAGTAGCTTGATCTACAAGAGAGCTGGAACTTCTGTGTGATCCAGAATGTGCAGATCATCTGCTGTTGACATTGTTGTCCTTATAATTCACAGGCTATATTTAAAAAAAATATATAGACTCTAAGATACCTTTTTAATAGTCTAACAGTGGTCTACATTATTATTATTTTCAATATAGTAAATTAATTAAAATGAGTTATATTTTCATCTAAGAATCAGTGAATACTTCATTGTCTTTGATTAAGAGAGGAAAGAATCTTTGGTTTCATCATCAATGCATTAAGGCAAGAGTGTTAAACTCATTTTCACCAGGAGCCACATCAGCCTCGAAGTTGCCTTCAAAGGGCTGAATTTCAACTCTTTAACAGTTAAGGAATAGCTACACTTATACAGTCCTAAAATTATTTCAGCCCTTTGAAGGCAACTGCAAGGCTACTGTGACCCCCAGTGAAAATGAGTTTGACACCCCTGCATTAAGGTGTAAACAATTACATCTACATAACGGAAAGATTTGCTTTTTCTGTGTTGTTTTTTTAATCAGCTCTTGTTTCCAAGTATACCTGAATGGGGTGAACTGGGGGCAGGGGTTTATGCAGTATCTTTAATGTGTACCATAAACAAGACTAGATAAGGGGTTTTTAAGAGATGAACAATACATAGTCTCTGTTCTATGAGAAATTACCGCCCAAATAAGGCAGAGAATGTTCATAAACATACAATCCTGATGCAAATATTCTTTTTTTACATTTAAATATATATTTAAACAAGTAATCACCTGGTTTCAAATCTCAAGTTGCTAGATAAAAATACACATGAAAAATGTTAATTCCCTTACTTTTTATGCTTCTTATGTATCCTTTCCACTATTCCTTTTCAAACATAAATACGTATATTTGTTTCCTCCTTTTTTATGTACATAAATTATTATGTATATATCTTTTTGCTGCTTATACAAGACTTGCTATAAATTTTGAGCAAAATATTTAAGAAGAGACAAAGGAGGAAGATTACTTATAGTTAAGAAGAGTTGAGGGATGTTTCAAGGATGAGTTCGTGTTCGAGTAATAACCTAAAATATGGCAAGGCAGGGAAAGGCATCCTATACAGGAAGAATATCAAAAGGCTACAGGCAGGAAGCGGACAGTCAGGGAATGAATGATTAGAAAATACCAAGAGTTCACTGAACTATAAGTGGAGGGGGCAGTGGGAGACAAAACTGGATGAGTGCAGTAGAGGGAATTGTGGGTATTTTACCTGTTGGAACCTTCAAACTTCCATGCTTTGGAACAAATATACAGACTGCGCGTTACTGGAGTTGGTGGATCTCTGGATTTTGATGACTGCTAAACTCTCATTTGATTAAACAAGTCAATGATTTTTATACTAGTACTTAAAATATTTGAAATTCTGCTCTAAGCTCACTTGGCCTGTGTTTGGATCACAGCGTAGCTTCTCTCTTTGAGACTCTCCAGCCACGATCGCTGCGGACTCCTCTCAACTTTGTGTCAAATACCATTTGTACTCTCCATAGCTATGGGTCTTGGGCCAACACGAGAAAAACAGAGATTCTTCCAAGTCCCAAGCAGAGAATAAAACAGATGGGTCTGAATTGATTTAACTTTTTGCTCTACCTTTTGGGGGGAATCTAACTCATAGGATTTCTGTGTAACCACGGTCCATCAATTCTAACCAGATGCACTCTGGGTCTCCAGATGATATATAGTGAGAAGGTAGTAGAGAGAATAAGAATGCTGTAGCTGCTTAGGAGAACAAAGAAACATTCATAAATATTTACAGCTCAACTCTAAAAAGATGTGTTGCTTAAATTTAATTTGAAGATTACTTTCGTGATGATTTAGATCTAGTGAGTAGGCTTGTAAAAGCAATCCCTTGAGCTGTGACCATTCTTTGCATATTAAGACTAAAGAGATTTCTTTTACCTCTAACTCACTATTTTTGGATTGTATAAATTATAAATAACATATAATAGAGTGAACTTTAAAATAATATAAGAAATTTCTTTCAATTCTTCTCATACTCTCCCAAATTTCTATCCATCCAAACAACTATGCTTGTTTTATTACTTAATTTTTTTTCTCCCAGCTCAGATTAATGAATTTGGTAAAATGTACTAGCATCTATCATTATCTGCACCTATGTCATATACCTTATTTCTGTAATTCAAGAAATTAAATCATTTTATTTTTAAAATATAGCTAAGATAATACAATTGTCAGGCGATACAGTTTCTACTTATTATTGCACATATTTATTTTCTATTGTACATATTTGGCTTATCATGCATTTTTCCTTGAAGCTTGGTACCCTTCAATAGAGAAAGTTGTAATGACTCAAATATTTAGCTCCTTCTCTAATATAATCTGAGTTTTGTTGATTAATTATAGATACTCTTTGTCCTTTCATGTGATATTGTTTCTAACTAAGTTGTTCAGTGACCACTGTAACTTTCTGTCCTGGCCTCTGGGACTAGGAAATGTGCAAACTGGGGACTGGATCTTTATGGCCACCAGCTAGCAGCTCAGCATTTCCGGACTTTCATATTTTTACTCTAGCCTGTAGTCTTCCAACCTGTGATGTTACCAATTACAAAGTGATAATTTACCCCAAACACTGTGATTAAAAATATATATTAGTTCCAGTATTTGATTCAATCTCTAAAAGCTTATAATGTAAAATACTGGTCTGTAGGAAGAATTAGAATTTGAATCAAGTTTTCCCTATCTAAAAAAAAAAAATCCATGCAAAATCTTGTCTGGTGATGAGAGTGTAAACCACCTAAGGTAACTTTTTACCAAGACTAACCCTCTTTCATCATGTCTCACTTCCAATCCAAAGCTGTAAGCACCAATCCAAACATATTTCACGGGAACTTTTCTCAATTCCAGCTCAATTCCGAGTAGTTCTATGCCTTTACAGGCTTACTTTAAATCACCTAGCCCTAGCTGGTTGATTTTTTTTTGAATGGTATAACAAGAGACATTGTTCCGCTTTTGTTTTTAATAGTAAGGAGTTGGAAACAACTTAAATACCCAACAACAGGAAATTGGTTTTAAAAAAATTACAGAACCATAGTGTAAGTCACAAAAGAGCATTGTGAATAATCATTTAAATATTGTACAAGCATTTAATGACATGGAAAGTTATAATCGCAAATCCATCTTCTGTCTGTTATCCTATGACCGAAAACCCTCTAAATATCCTCTTCTGATTTCCTTCTTCTATGACCCTGTTAAGATCCTTAAGTTTCTCTTTGGTGGTGGTACTTCCTTCTGAGGTATGTCTAATAAACTTAGTTTTGTGGGATCAACAGGCTCTTCAGGTGATCTTTTTGAAAGGACTGATAGTCAATAGATGAGAAGACAATTCTCAGAGTCCAGTCAGTGCCTCCATCTTTGACCCATCGTATCAGTTACCTTCCCTTTCTTTTTGGGTGAGGCCACAACAAAGCCAACAGATGGCAGCCTCACTTTTCCCACGGGGATCAGCATTGCCTGAATACTGTCCACCATGTGACTTTCCTAACCTTAACTTGACTGCTGTATGCTCACCCATGAGTTAATGCCAAGACCTGTCCTACCAGAGCAAGGGCATTTTATCTCTGGGAACTTATCTTGCTTGATGGAAACTGGTTGACATTCCCTGGTATCATAACTTATTCCTTCCTTTGTCTCCTTTTATGGCAGTTGATTCAAACTGATTGGAACTAGATCCAGATGGTATGATGGACACAATGCCATTAATAAAGATACAGTTAGAATCCTTCTTTTACTGTTTACTAGACCCATAGCCTAAAATAATCAATGAACCCCGCTGAATTTGTTTTCTCATTTTGGAAAAGAATCACCTTAATATTGTGAGAATTAAATTATTTTCAAAACAGTTTTATAACTTCTAGCATTGATCTGAGCATGTTTCAAATGTTCAGGAATTATTGGGGTTCTTGGTTTAGTCTTTTCCTTTAAATGTCTTCGATCTCTGAAATTCCTCTATAGGACATGTTCTTACACGTCCTGGACAAACTGTAAGGTTTCTTTTTAAGCCTAAATACCAGTGAGGTCTATTAAACAGTTTTATTCACTTCAACAAGTTATTCATCTTGCGGAAACATCTACATAGAGTTAAATGATAGCAAGTTAAATTATTGAGGAAGCACCTTGATTAACTTACATATATTTCTAATTGGTTAAGTAACATAAATGTTGTTTTAAAAATTATACTAAAATATTAACCTAAAAATTTCAATTTATTCAAAAGGTATACTTCTTTTAAACAGAAAGACAAATTGCTGTAGTGTTCTTTTAGAAGATGTGGAGGACCCAAAATATATACACACACCCAGCTTGGAAACTAAGCCAAATTGCCAAAGGACCAAAGAGCACTCCACAGTTTGCTACACAAGGTAGATTCACATGGCTTTCCTAGTCCATGTCTTCTGTAGCACGACATTAGCCCAAGCAAATTGCTTGATATTTTATACAGGCCCAGTTGGATTCATCTACAACAGAAACCATCAACAGAGAGTCCATGCCATTAATTCGGAAAACCTTTTGCCTCAAATATCTTCAGCTTATGTTTCCACAACTCCTAGACTGTTGCACGTAGATCTTTACCCAGTCCTAATCAAGCCACCCCTTTGTAAGCCCTGCACTAAAACAAACTCTCATTTTCCAGTACACTCTGATCTTTTATTCCCTCCCCAGAGGCACTGCTGCAGCTCTGGCAGTGGCGCTCTTCCTCAGGGCAGTAGCTGCAGACTCAGCTTCGTCTCAGCAACAGCTCGTGCTGATGATATTTAGGGAGTCAGTGTTCAACAGTGTTAAAGGAATAGCTGTAGCCCAGGCTTCCTCAACTTAAACCTCAGATCGGCTACTTACTACCTGTGTGACCTTGGGCAAGTTATTTGACTTCTCTGTGCTTCAATTATCTTTATCAACAGAGGATAACTATACCTACTTTATAAAGTCACTGTGTGGATTAACACAGTTACATATGCAAACAATTTTAAACAGTACCCAGCATGTAGTAATAGGAGCATATATCATTAAATTATTTAAGTAGTATAATAATTATGAATATTATATTTTAAATGTCCTTATGCACTTAAAATATTTTATATTAAAAATAATTATTCTTATAACTTTTCCATGACTATAGTATTATGGAATATTGTATCATATATAGTAATATAATATAACATTTGACTATTTTTCTTCAACAAATTTTATCATTTCTCACATTCTCTGAAATGAAGATGTTTGACTTTTCCTTCATTTTTCCACAGATATAATCTTATTTGCCTTGTATCTTAAACAAATGTTTAACCCTTAGATTAATTTATTAATAAAATAAAACACTGTTGAGGGAATAATTTGGAGATATAATTTGCTTTGAAACATATATGTGTATGTGTGTGCCTGTGTGTGTGTTTATTGTAGAACAGAAACCACTCTAGATTCTTGTTAGAAAATGTTTAGGAACATTTCAATAGAGGTGAAGACTAGTGCAGTAAAAGAGAGAAGCTGAACCCAACCCCACTGGAAAAAAAAGATGGGAGGGCTTTTAAATGTGGGGGTGAGCTAAAGGGAAACTACCTGAGGACGTTGGTGGGGATTTGGTCAGTGTGGTTAGGCCATCTGTGTTTGATAATTTGCACTTATTGAAGTTAGGTTTCTCCCTTCCCACAGAGCCGGGAGATAGGGTTCTATCTGTCTTGATGGTTCCATTTCAAAGGGAGGGCTCCCAGTTCCCTGAGAAAGATATTTCCAGGCTGTAAAATTAATAAGAGACTAGGAGATTGACATTTCAAAGGGCAAAGAACAAATTGACAAATGCAAGTTTTCTAAAGTAACTGCTCTAAGAAGAGGGAGGTCAAAAGTATGTAGTAAGGATGAAATTTGTCTAAAGTTCAATGAAGCTGAGGGGCCCCCAAGGCTCTGGTGGTCATTATACAAGGTGGAGCAAAAGTAGGCTTACAGTTGTAAGTAGGCGAAAGAGTTTATTCTTATCTTGCATCATTATTTATTAATTACTGCATTATTTTCCATATGAATAACTTGGAAATCTACTTTTGCTTCACTGTGTATATGTATATAATTATTTTTTAAAGGAAAGCTGTGGTCTTTCACACTTACAAGAAAAATGTTCACTTTAATCTTTGTTCTAAGGAAGCATATCTTTTCATTTCCCTGCCTTCTTGTGTCCCACTTACTGAGACAGAATTTAAATTCTGTAGTTATATGTAGACAGATTTCAAATGTAGTTTGTTTTATATGCAAGGAAAAACATCTTTCTCTAGACCTAACCCAAATATGCCAAAGAGACATCGTCACAGAACTGTAGAGAAGATCTTAAATGTCAAGGACGCCTATTTCTTCTGCTCACAAACGAAGAGAACACAGGGGCAATGAAAGGAAAGGGAGTCTGTATGTGCTTCATGTCGATGTTTGTTTGGGAAATTGCGATGTAAGCCTGGCCCTCCAAGGAAGAAAGAGCGTACATTGCTCTTTTGGTAAACAGAGTCTCTCCTCCCACATATTCTGGATCTCAGCTGCTGCTTCTGGAAGCTGCTTCCCCTTGTTCTCTCTCCATCGTCTGGTATGAATATTTGCAAACACAAACCTAAGTAGCAAAATAATCTTTCAGGAAGTTCCAAGAGCTACAAGGCAAATTTGAGGATGATTACTAATGGTCATAAAACAAAGATCAAAGGCTCTTCCTTTACCTTAATTATAGAGATTTCTTCACTTTCTATGCTGGAGCTCAGATATTTTCTGTTTCTCAGATGGCTGTTTCTTAGTTGTTTAGGTCTGAGGCAATGGTTGCACTTGCTCTGTGCTTCAGTTTAGTTGTAACATAATCACAGTGTTTGGGAAATTTTTGAGAATTTTGATGATGGAGTAAGAATCTGGGTTATATGAAAAGCTCTAGTCCAAGTTTTTGCCACTAACTGGTACCTAGACTTCATTTTTTTTAAATTAAGACAAATTCTAGTAGATAACAAGAGGGCAGCAACCCCAAATCTCTTGGTATCTAAATTATGTATCCCAATTTACATCTGAATTGATGATCTTTCACTTCATTGCCCCTGCCAAAAGCTCTCAGCTTTCGAGTCACACACTCCAATCCAGGGACCAATCAAGTTGTTGCCTCTACATGTATCTCTTATGTTCAAGTCAAAAAAGGATTTTAGAAGAGCATTTTCACATCTAACATTTGATGTACATAATTCCAGATGGGATTTTTATCTTTTTTGTCATACTTACCTATAAGAAGCTCTTTCATTTGTTCATTGACTAATTTGTCGATATACATATGATCACTCTAAAATTATTAAAAATGATAACTTCTTATTTATAAATATCTGTGAATGTAGTTTTTAATAAGCTCTATGAAATCATATCTTAGTACATGAAATTTCCTTAATTATTTCTTGAGAAATACTTTCCCAACCCCATGCTATAGATTTTTCTTTAAAATCTTCAGAATAACTGTCTTCAATTAAGAAATCTCCCCAATCTTTTTAAACCATCACACACTGGTAATATTTTACAATGTGTAACTCAAATTCCTTATAATTACCTCTCTTACTCAGATCCTAGAGAACAGTACCTCATTTTCCTTTTAAAAACCGTTCTTTATAGTGCTTGAGGGCTGTTATAAAGTTGTCTTCAGGTTCCCCATTCACCAAGAACAGTGTTTGTAGGATTATTGAACACAGAACTTTCTCTCTGAAGGAACACCAAAGGCTAGCAAACTTTGATGTGGAATTTCTTTACTATCTCCAGTTTATCCTAAAGAAAGAACAATATGCAAATTTTGCAGTCTGAAACACAATATTGCTTATTTACCCCTTTGTTTTTAGAAAGTAATGTTTTAAATTACTTACCAAAGTGAATTATGTTGATCTTCTAACCAAAGAGTATAAATTTAAAACTGATATTAAATCACCAAATGGGGCTTCTGGGCATTTCATTGCCATGTCACCAACAGTCTATGGCTACCCGTGACCATAATGATCTCAATCTCTATTTTTCTTCCTTAGGATCTTTTTAAAACTATAGGAAAACAAAATAAAACCAAAATCAACAACTTATTTTTGCCCATAGCTATTTCTAACAGGAACCACTAGTCTCCAACCACAGCAGTGGTTGTCTGTGAACATAGTCAAGTCTGAGTGACCGTTCATCTTGGATACTCTGGACAGAACTTAATTACCAGTAGACAGATGAGGAAGCCTTGCTGAGCTCAACCTGTGTGGTGGTCACTTACGTGATGACTTAAATTTTATTTTAGTCAACTGTCTTTATGTATTTTCCCTCCTCCAGTCAAACTTTTGGGGATGAAAACAAATAAAGGAAGTTCTTATCTTCATGAGACAGAAGGTCAATGGAAAATAAACTGTACAGATAATTTCCATACACTGAGAACCATGTTTAGATACATTGTAGACAGAGAGAGGTTATAAGAGAAGTGTTGGCTAACACAGCTCAAGGATTCTGGCTGAGCCTCTCAGAGGAAGCTCTCTTTGAGCAGGGATTTGCAGAATTCATAGAAGAAAGAGGGTCATTCCAGAAAGAGAAAAATGGTAGCAAAGAGCATCATGTGCTCCAAGAATAGCAAGTAGCTCAGCATAACTAAAGGGTGGGGCTGAGTGGCAGATGTGAGGACATAAGACCAGAAGAGGAAGGCAAGAGCCAGATTTTAGTAAGTGTACATTGGAAACCTGGACTCTGCCACCCACCTTAAGTTTTGCACGGCTCAAAGCTAAACATAGTGTCTATATGTTTAAATAGTAGGATAAAAGCTGAATGGAGAACAATATTTTGTGACACATGAAATTATATGAAATTCAAATTTCAATGTACATAAATAAAGTTTTATTGGAACATGGCCACTCCCATTAGTTTACACATTGTCTGTGGCTGTTTTCACACTAGAAAGGCAGCGATGAGTGGATGTGACAGGGACCATATGGCCTGCAAAACTCAAAACATTTGCTATGTGTTCCCTTCCAGAAAAATTCTGCTGACCCTTGCTGTAGACCAAACACTTTAAGAATTTGTGCTGCAAGAGGAAAAGAAGCCATGATGAGTTTTAAAGAGAGTGCCTCACTGAGAGCTGTTGTGCAGGCTATTCACTTGGGTGGCATATTTTGAAAACAGTTTGCTTGCAGGCAACACCCATGTCCGGGCAAATTCAGGCACCAGCAGATAAACAAGTCAAGACCTTATTCATCTTTCACTGTGCTAGCAAGATGAAGAAGATATGACACACTAACCTTGGGAGATAGAGAGAGACATTCGGACAGAATAAAGTACTCAGAGATGGCAAGAAAACCATTATGCCCCTTTTAGACAGGAAATAATGAGTCTTGCATTGGAAGAGTTTAGTTGTAATTTATTTAGTAAACATAAACGGAAGGACTGCTGTTAATCCCTTTGCAAAGGTGATTGTTAGTGGTTGAGTTTCAGGTGAAGATTTTTTTTTTTTGATCTATCTTTTTCCAGTATGTTTTATAATTTGGTCAAATTACAAGATTTTATAATATCTGTTCATCAGATTCCTTTGAGACATGCCCAGCTACACCCTCAGCAATAAATGTTGTATGTGGGTGGCTTGCTGGTTTCTCCCAGTTCCATGTCCTGCCTGTTCCTTGATCCACTCTGGGTTTGTGGGGACCGGACGCTGCTAATTATGCTCCTGGGCTCTTCAACCTCTCTTGCACATGGTTCTGGCCAGTGCCGGGCAGCAGTGAGAAAGTGATAGGAGGAAGGTGGAAGCCAGAGATTTTCCCCTCTGACTACTTTCCCCTCTGGCAGTGCCTTCAGCAGCTCTTGCGACCACTTTGTGGTTCCCCCTCCCATTGGAAAGCTGCCACTGGACTTCCAGTCCTGCCAGGACCTTGGCTCCCAGAGTGTGGTAACCCTCTCCACCCTCCTTGACTCCCTCCAACCCTGGAGACAAAGGCTTCTAACTATGCTTAATGGATAGCTATAATAAACCTGTAAGTTGCTGCCCTGTCTCTTGTTAATATTTATGCTCCGCCATCACTTCTTTTTTTGTATTGGCTTCTGTTTTATATCTTTTATTTTCAATTGTGATAAAATGTTTACAACCTAAAGTTGATCATTTTGAGCATTTCAAGGGCACGATTCCATGGTATCGACTGCTCTCACAAAGTTAAGTAACCATCACCACGCTCTACTTCCAAAATTCTTCCGTCATGCAAAACGAAAACACTGTAACTATGAAGCCGTAACCCCCTAACCCCCCAACCCAGCCACTGGTAACCTCTGTTCTCTGTGGTCACTTCAGTAATGGGGTCTCCAGATTCAAATTTTCCTGGAGCTTCCTGGAGTGCCTGTGTTTTCTCACTTGATATCCTTGTGGGTTGACTCCGTGAGGGCGCTTCCTCACACCCAGTCGGGCCAGGGCGTACAATTCCAGAATTCTGGGCTGTGGCTGGCACTTTACATGGATTTTTCTTTACTCATACATTTTAAATATACTTTTCATAAAAATTTTTGTGGTTGTCTAAAACTTAAAAGTAACATGTTTATGTTCATGTGAAAATCTATAGGCTTGGAAGCTATTGATTTGCTTGATCTTTTTCCATTGTCTTCAATTTTTTCCCTTTGATTTCTTATTCCTTTTTTTTTTGAGAGTTTATATGAATCAAAAACAAGTGGCTACTTCTTCAGAACAAGGACTTTATGACAGGAATGGTGATATAAAATTATATCTATGCCAAAATTTGATATTCTATGGTCTCTATTTACTCTTTAAAATGCTTTGTTTAGTTTTCTCTTTGCACTTCTCTCCTCTTCTTTCTCTTCCTTTCTGCCTAGTCACTACTGCTACTACTATCTATTTATGTGCTAGGTTGAACCAGGTGGAATATTTTTGTGGTTTGCACATTTAAAGTTAAGCATTGGTGCAATTACTGTGTTTCAATAGAGTACTGAAGTGTTGGGTCATAAATGAGGTAATTTTGTTAGCTGAAACTTCCCTTGGTTCCGGTTCTCTCTGGCAGATGTTTTCTTCACTGCCATACAGCACACCCTCTTCAAATCACAGCACAGACATTCCAAGCTCCACAGGCAAAACTCATTTCTCCAAAAAGTCCTTTGACATTCATTAACCCATCATGCCCAGCTATTCCCCAATCCTCTTGTCCATCAAGTTTACAGTGGTGCAAAACTCAAATTTTTATGCCTCATATATTCTGGCATGTTGGTGTATAATTAAGGCAGATTGGTTTATGAAAAGAGACCACAGGGACAGGGACAGTGGGGAGATGGAGTAAAGGGAGGAAGAGAAAAGGGGAATGTTAAGTCTTTCACGTATGAAATCTGTGACCTTGTGCTAGTCACCTAGCTCTACAAACCCTAAATGCATGTAGATACTTAAGATCTCCATCCCCCATGCCTAGGAGGAAGGTCAGTATGACCAGCTGGATTCTTGGACTGTTGTTTAGAGTGGCAAATGAGTAATGGAGAGAGCTGAATGATTTTCATTGAAGAGGTTGGTTTACTATTTGAGGAAAAGAGAAAGAAACATTCATCAGGTGAGAGGATGAGACATTTTTAATAAATCATTTTGGGGATGTTTGTGAGAGCAATCGACAGCAGTTGCATGCACATGACAAACGTGACTTTTAGGGGAAAATATGGTGAAAAGGATTTTAAGAGCTTTTTCTTTTCTGTGCATAACCCCTCTTTGGCACTTTTTAAGAGTCTGCAATGAATATATAAATTACCTTTCCATTATTTTTGGTTGTTAGGTTGGTGTTACTTTTGCCATGACACCATGCTATTTCCGTGCTACAGAGTTAAGAAGCTTTTTTAAAGCAGTTACATATGAAAGGAGGTGTAGAAGAAAGGCAAGAAATAGGTGTTGAAGATCACATTATTTCATTTTACCCTCACAGAACCCTGCAAGACCAGTAATATTACCTTCACAGATAATGCAGTCCTGCCCAGAAAATCTAGGATTCTAACCCATGGCTGCCTAGTTTCTACCAGATTTTGCATTGCAAAGTACAATATGTGTATCAATTGATTAGGGTTGTTCATTATGCAAAGCTATTGGATAAATAGGGATATATACTTTCTTAAATGGTGTCACATTTCATACATTATTTTTATCTTAAACTGATTTCATATGGGCCTTCAAAGAACATTCTTGATGTGAGAAACGACAATTTGATCTATGCCTTCAGATAAGCTGGGGAATGTTGAGGACCGAGAGAGTACACTCTGGCTTACATCGCTGGGTAGTGAGAGAAACATAGAGGCAGCATCCATCAAGCTGTCATATTTATAGGTTTGCTTATAAAACAAAAAAGATAAAACAGTATTAGAAGTTGATAGAGCTTCCCGGTGACCATATTTTTTTCCTATGGGAATCTGTGTTTGCCCTACTGCAAACATCAAACTAATACATTAAGGAATTCATGTGATATTAAGAGGGAAACTCTTTATATTTCGTGATGTTCTTAAAAGCCTCTTCTGATGATACTTTAAATTGTAAGTGAGTTAATGTTGCTCACTATTACCGATTGGGGATCAGCTGAGCTGGGAAACAGAGGGCTAAACTGCCAGGGGTCAGAGTAGCTGATTAAAACGAAGAGCTAAAAAATGAAGGAGAACAGATTTTCATACTATGATGGTAGAGGCAGGAGCCCAAAACCAGAGAAAGCACCAATTCCCCCTGTTCCATTTTCCCCACACAGGTGGAGGGCTGGGTGAAACAGCACAGATGTAGGAGTTGCTTCTCTCTGCCAAATAAAATGCTCTGGCAGTTTTATGGACTCCGGGTTGGGGAGGCAGCAGAGGGAAAGAGCTGGGAGTGGAAATGTACTGAGTACTGAGTCAGAGAGGAGTGTTCAAAGTCTCCCTGCCTTACCCCCTTAAGGAGGTCTCGGCAGAGGCACCTAAAGACATCTGCCCAAGGCCTTGGGGAAGGAGACTGAGGAATGAAGTTGCCTGAGCCAAAGATGTCTGCATGTGAGAGAGCATTTCCCAGGGAGGTTGGGGTGAGAAGGGATGCTGAGTCCTAGACCGCAGCTCCCAACAGAGGTGGCAATGCACAGGCAACGCGCGGGCTGTGTGCCAAGACTGGGGTGGGGAGGGCAGCTTTCACCCATTGGGGAGTCAGGCAAAGCCTTTGTAATGGCTGGTGGTCAGGCGTGGAAAATTACACATCAGTGTTTAGGCAGGAGCGGCAGTCCCCAATTATCTTTACTGTGAACTTTTCTGACCTTCAGTTTTTCAGAGTACCAGTAAACATAACTGTAAGAGGGAAAAATGTAAGAATCTTTGCATTTCCTCGCAAGAAAAAGGATGGTGCTGCTTTGGCGACTAATGTTTTTCCTCATTTCCTGACACAGACTTCTCAGAGCTTCTGTGGGCAGCCACCAGGAAGCTGCTGGGGTTCCTGCTGCTTTTTCATCTCCTCTCCTCCTTCTCTTCCTCTTCTTCCTTCTCCTTCTCCACTTCCTCCTTCACCTACTCCTTCTTTTTGTCAATGTTCCATGAGGAAAGCAATCATTTTAGAAAACGTGGCTTCAAGTTTTTTGTGCCTGCCCCTGCTGAAAGGCTGCCCCAGGTTGATTCCCAGTCAGGGCACATGCCTGGGTTGCATGTTCAGTCTGCAGTCGGAAAGCATAGGGAAGAAACCAATTAACATTTGTCTCTCACACCGATGTCTCTCTCCCTCTCTTTCTCCCCCTTCCTTCTCTCTATAATTAAAAAACAATGTGTGTCCATGGGTAGACACTGTTTCAAAATGATAAATTAATGTAAACTATATAAGTTTTAGCATGAATTTGGGTTTCATGAATTCAAAATGGAAAATGCGGTTTGTATTTAACTATTGTTAGCAGTTAGTCGCAAATTGATCATTGGAGGGAGTCTTAAAGTATCAAGTATCAAGAAAATATTTCTAATTCCTTTTTCAGGATAGCATCTAACATATTTTGGATTCTACAGGAGTAGTGAATATCTTGTTAGAAGACGTGAGCAACAGTTTGGTTTGTAAGGCACACAAAATGGACCTGGTATGAATTATGATTATTTTTATATATTAAATTTTTTATTTTTCCATAAGCATTGTCCTTTCTGACATTTCAATTCTACAGTGGAATAAATTCTTTTCTATTTGACTTTGAAATGGGTAAAAGTTTTGTGAAATTGGCACAATTCTCATTTTTTTCCCTTCTGCACTGTACGGACTTTGCAGAGGACTGTTTGTCTTTTCTGCTTCCTTTTCCTTTGTTTTTTTGGAAGGATGGGGGAATGCGTAGATGAAGAGAAGTTTCTAGTACAAAGGAGTAAGGCAGTAGCAAGACAAAATCTCCACCCTGTTGGATAGCCTTTCATTTGTTTTTCTACTTCCAACCACTAAAATTCACCTTTGATTTTAACTCTAGTATCTATACTAGTATGAACACCGTGTGAAGGAACTTTGTGGATTCAATACGTGCCATGTTTGCATATAGTATCTCTGCTTGTAAACATGATAAAATTATCAATGAAACATCCTAATTTGATCCTGAAGTAAAGGGATGTTGTCCAATGAATCATTTGTGTTTGTAGGAGGCAACATTGTGGCTAATAGAGCAGGAATGGGACCCAGATGTTTTCTGAAAAGCAAACTGCACTGGAGGCAAGGAGCATTACCTAAAGTGTAGGCGGCCATATGGGAGTGAAGGTTGGAAACATCCCATTACAAGTCATATATCACTGAGCTGACAGCAAGGGTTTCAGCTTGTTTTTATTTAAATCATGAAAGCAGCTGCTCAGCTGTCTAGCTGTATTAAATTTAACCCCTTTTCCTGGCAATTGAATTCAGTAATTTATGCAATTTTGATTGGACCACTGCATAAATATCATTTGGAGAGCTTTCACTTATTCTTGTCCCTTAAATTCACATCCAGACCCATGATTGGCTAATTTTTCTCCTGAATGAGAATGCCTGCAGATAATGCACCTGGCTGAGTCTATTAAGGCGAATCACAGAGGAATTCTGTAATTTCAGCTTTGGCAGGTAATTGGTATGGCAAAACGTGAATGAATGCCAGATAGTTTTTTTTTTTCAATGATCTTTTTATCTCTAGGTATCTTTTCCTTATTTCCATTGTTATTCTTTTCCTTCCTCCTTTTCTCTTGTTGACTTGCTCTTTCACTCTTCTGTCCTATGTGCATTTCCAATATGTGATTCTGTGCAACTCTTCATGTTCAATATTTTATTTCCTAGTTGTGCCTCTTGGCTGTTGTGGCTGACCTTTCATGACGCTCCTCTAGTTCTTTTGCTTCTGTCTTTGTTTTTCCCTCCTTTTATGTGTCTCTCTTCTCATACTCAGACTACTTTTAAACACTTTTTTTTTTCATTTTTATAGCGTGCAGGGTTCATTTGAATTACTTTTCCTTGAGCTCTGTGGAACTTTTGGGATGTTCCAGGCCCTGCACGAAGCATGCTTTCTCATCAGTTGGGGAGCCTTCAACTCAGGTTTGGGCCACATGTGCCTCCAGCTACCTGTTACTTTAAGATCTATTTTATCACCTGCCCACCAAAGTAAAGACTCGTACTGCTGCCTGTTAGAAAACCATTGACTTTAATTTCCTGTGGAAAGGAATGCTACAGAAGAAATATAAGTTCTATCCAATACAATGGGTGAGGCTGGTAAAATAGGGGTAAGCTGGTTCTAGGGAAAAAAAGATTAAGGCAGCGTTTTTGCATTTGTTTGGGGTTTTTGGTTAATTTCTCAGGTAATAATTTAACGTTGTTCCCTAACTTTCATTAAGGGTCCTTGCCTCACCTCTGCTAGCTGATGCTTTGTTGCAGATACCCAGCCCAGGGATGTGTTTCTTCATTTTTCTTTTTATTGATTGTATAATGATATTTTCTGTTGAATTAGTTTTCATGGATATGAAACTCTTCAGAAAGTGACTTTAATAATGAATTATACCTGATGCAATCAGGATCCAATGTTTTCCCCCTAAAAATAGGTGACATTTGAGGTTTGAGAGTAATTTAGTGTGCTGTTAGGTGACAAAATGATTTGCTCTGGGTCACTGAGCAAGCTGACATTCTCCAGAGCTATTTTCTCCAGTGCTAATAATACAGTCAAGGTCCCATGCAGAGAAAATATTTTTTTTCTACAAGTCAACTCTGCACAGAAATTCTGATCCCTTATTTCCATTCTAAAACTATAGCATGGCTCAGTAAGCTAAGAATTGTATTGGAACATGAAGTATTCATTAATTTGTGGCCCACAGAAAGTTTTCTTATGATTAATTTTATACCTGTCATTTTCTATTAGAAACCAACTCTGAATATCCTTCTCAGAACTGATGTCAGAAAATAATTGCCATCTCACGGCTTACCTGACTGTTCCAAGGTGCTGTCCGACATGGCCAAACAACAGTGTCCCTGTAGTCAGAGAGCAAACTGGTTTCTTTCAGGGCAGGCCATCTCCTTGGTGTGTCAGTCCGAGTTTAACTATGGACCTAGTCCACTGATAGTTACAGCAAAGTGTGCATTATCAGATGTTACAAAGAAGTAACATGGACCTCAAAATTCTGCTTTTGGGATCTCTGCCAGACCCTGGTTTGATAAGATTTTAGCCAATAAAATCTGATGTGTGAAAGGCTGGTTTTTATTAGGGCAAAAGTTGAACAGGACTGGGGCAAATAAAACCAGGACAAATTTTGGCCACATTTACACATGTGAAATATTCTGTGAGAAACCACACATCACAATAGAGGCTGACTTGTCTCTTTCATTCAAGTAATAAATGTTTATTGAGAAACTGCTACGAGTCAAACAGTGGTCTTAGGACCTAAATGTCCAGGTAAGAGAAAAGCTATGGAAAAAACCTCAAGGAAAAGCAAAGCTTCACAGAATGAATACAAGAATTTGGGTTGATCCATTTAATCACTACCCAAGTAATTCATGTTACATTGAAATATTTACCATGTCTGTGCTTATCCTTCCTGATTATTTTATAAATATTTCTTTACTCACTAAAAAGAAATGACCTTAAGGATGAATCTATTTCTATTCAGAGCTAGTATGAGTAATAATTCTAATAGAAGCTGAACTACCTAACCAATTATCAAAAAAAAAGTCTCAACAAAAACCATCAGGGTCCTTTTATTCATGCCTCAGATTAACATATATTTTAAACACAGATAATACCAAGATTGATGTGAGTGTAATGAGATGTACCTTCTTTTATACTACTCACGGAATTGTAAATATTCACACAATGTTACAAGGAGTTTTGGCAATACATACTAAGAAATTTAAAATGTCTGTGGTCTTTGATACAGTAATTTCAGCCACAAACATGTGTCATAAGAAAGTACAAAATTTAACTGAAGGATTCTTGTACAGAGATTACTACAGCCTTGTTCTTTATAGCATCATCTTATTGGGAGAATATGGAATGCTCAGTTCCAGGGAAATGGATAAAAATTGAGCATGTGTGCAGTGAAACACTATATAACCCTTGAGAATCTTATTTTTAAGAATATGTAATTACGTAGAAGAATGTTCACATAATGGTAAATAAAAAATATATAAACAAAGTATTTAGAGTGATTTCCACATGTAGTGAATTAACAAAGAGAGAAACATAAAGAAAAAAATTGAAGGAATTATACCGAATGCTAATAGTGTCTCCCCAAACCTTGCCCCTGATCCCGAATTAGAATCTTCATTTTTTATTTTAAAAATATATCTACTACTTTCTAATATTTCCACACCTGATTTGTATATTTTTACTATGAGAAAGAAATTAAAAGTGTAAAAGCCTTACAATATTTCCAGATGTATAACATGAAACAAACAAACAAAAATTGTGGCTATAAGTGAGTACTGTTACTAATACTGACCAATTTACTAACTCCTTAGATTCTACTCATGGCCCAAACCATGACATTCTATTTCCTATTGACCATCCTCTCTAATACCCTAGGGTTAGGGTAAGAAAGTGCTGCTCCAACATAGTATAGAGGAGAATGCAGAGTTCCAGGGGGAGTGGTAATGAGTGAGAGATGTAAGATAGGGGTCAATGACTTGGCCACGCTATAAACAGTAGTTTCCCCCTTCTCTGCAGTTTTCCTTTCCATGGTTTCAGTTACCCAAAGTCAACCATGGTCCAAAAATATTAAATGGAAAATTCCCCAAACTAAACAAGTTACAAGTTTTAAATTGTGCACCTTTCTGAGTAGCTTGATGAAATCCTGGTCTATCCAATCTGATATGTAAATTGTATCTTTATCCTAGGTATCCATTACACACACACACACTCTCTCTCTATACATATATATGGCATATATATATGCTACCTGTACATTAGTCACTTAGCTGGTGCCTTGCTTATCAGATCAGCTGTTGTGGTAGCTCAGTGCTTGTGTTCAAGTCACCCTTATTCTACTGAATAGTGGCCCCAAAGCACAAGGGTAATGATGCTGGCAATTCTTGTTTGCCAAAGAGAAGTCATAAAGTGCTTCCTTTGAGTGAAAAGGGAAAAGCTCTCAACTTAATAAGGAAAGAAAATAAACTGTATACTGAAGTAACTAAGGTAAAGGATGAGAATGAGTCTTCAACCCATGAAATTGTAAAGAAACAAAAAGAAATGTGTGCTGGTTTTGCTATCACAACTCAAACAGCAAAAGTTATGACCAGTGTGTGGTGCACACGTAGTTAAGATGAAAAAGGCATGAAATTTGTGGGTAGAAGATATGAACAGAATGCACAGAGTGAGACAGGAGTGGGTTTATAGCTGTTCATATTAAAAAAATATAGTAATCAATAAATAAGAATACAGGAATAAACTCTGTTTTGCCTCCTCACGACTTTAACCTACTTTTGCCCCACCCTGTATATTTTGTTTGGTGCCATCTGTGATTTTAGGCATCCACTGGGGTTTTGGAATATATCTCCCGTGAAAAACTGGGGACTACTCTAGTTCCAAAGAATAGTGAGATTCTGTGAAGTCATGTTTTATTTTGCTCTTATTCTAGAAATCTTTGGATGCCTGTCAATAGGGAGGTGCTCCTCACCTCTTTAGAAAAAGTAGCTATCTACTTCCCCATTTAATCAGATCTCTACTCATTCTCATTCCCCATACATAAGAAGCTTGGCACAGGTCGATGTGAATAAATGCTGTATGTCAAAGACTCATCAAAATAATACTTCAAGTAATAGTTTTAGTTTTGCAACTTAATGGCATTTGTGTAGAGCACATGTTAGCATATTTGCCAATGAAGCTGCTGATGAGAACAGCTTACATATTTGCATATTCATACTATACTTTACCCTTTATCAGGCATCTATTAATTGTACAGATCTCAATAATTCAAATGCCATTCATGTGATGTTAAATGTAGTCATCATTACAGCTTAGAGGGTTCCGATGAAACCTTCTGTAAGCCAAAATGACTTAAAGGGAACAGTCCCCTATAGGCCATTTTGCTTTTACAAAAAACCTACATTAAGTTCCTATTTTCACTAACCAAATAGAAGAGTTTTGCTTTTTTGTTGGAAAAAAAATTATCATACTAATGCAAAGTCACATAAACTTGAACTTTTGGAAAATGGAAGATAACTGAATAATACATTATGATTGGTTGAGGGCAGGTATTAATCAAGGATATTAATCAAGGATATTTTTTAAAAGGTGTGCTTCAGTAAAAAACTACATATTGTATAGACTCTTAAGCAAAGACGTTTCCAGGTGTCAGATTCTTATTCTAGGGAAGCTACTTTACAACTTTATAAATTTTATATAACTGGTAGTAATGTAAAATAATTCTTATCTATAGATAAGATGTAAATTTGCTCCACCTAGCCTCCCTTGCCCACATGACAAAAATCAATTTTGCCTCCAATTGAACATTCATTTTAATATTTTGTAAATGTATATCTTCTTTACATTCTATTTTGAAACATAAAATCATCCTGGTTTCCTCATTGAATACAATCTTTAACAAATGTTCATTATTAACCTTTATGAGACTCACTTTTTAAAGAATCTTTTTGCAAGGATAAAGAAAGCAATTATTTTCTACTTGTAAGTATTTTAATATTACATAATAACATAATTGAAGCTATATTTTATTAAACACTTTATCTACTAATTGTATATTTGATATCAGGTAATAGAATTTCTGGTAGCCCTTAGCATTAATACTAAATTGAAGGAGAATATTGATTAAATTAGAGATATCAATTACTGTGACATTTTGAACTGACTCTACATCTTTTTGACAGAAACCGGATTTAAACATTTTCTTTAAATTGCCTTTTGAATATTCAGTTAAAATTTGAAAAGTTATTGGATTTTATTTATTATGCTGCATCTAAGCCCAAAGATTTCAAAGTGCTGTTTGTATTAAATATAAAATTTAACAAAATTCAATGCTTGATTCTTGAGTATATCCAGGTTACACCCATGCACACACATGTGTTTTAGAGACATTTGGGGAAATGTGAATGTGGACTATACACTATATAGTTATTTTATCAATGTTAAATTTTTTGCATCTGATGATATTTTTATAATTATGTAGGAGGAAAGTCCTTCTTAGGATATGCATACCAACGTATATAGGGACAAAGTTCTTGCTGTTTTCAATTTCAAATGTCCATTAACGTTTAGAGAGAGGAGGTTGGATGGGGGAAGCATATATGGCAGAGTGTATGTTAAAGCTGTAAAGACATACAGGAGTTTTACTACTTACTATTTTTTAGGTTTTTGTAGATTTGAAGATTTTCATAAGATTATGGGAAAAACATACAATTTAACAAACTAATAGGATAAGTAAGTCAACAGAAGTATTTCCTCTACATGAAGTATCCAGGCACGATTGCTAATAACTGCTGACCATTTCTAATCATTGGCCAAATAACAAGTTACAAAAGAGGGCTCATATAGAAAGGAATTTTTTATCACTAAATCTCAACTCTTCCTTTTTCTTTTCTCTCTCATTTTCTTCTTCTATTTTATTTTGAAAATATTTTGAGCCTTTTGTCTAAGTTGGCTGCTATTCAATCTGAGTCTTAGTTTATTCTGGTTTCCAGTACCAAAATTTGAGGCTACATTCAAATATTTCTAAACTAATTAAACTGATAACAAAATATTGCGTAATCTCAGGATTCTATTTATCTAGACCAAAAATTCTGTTGTTAGAAACCTTTCAAAATATATTGGTTTTACAGTACTAACACTCTTCTTTCAAAAAGAAGAGTGCTTTAATAGAGTGAATAAAAGTATTAAAATAAACCAATTTGAAGTTTACTTCTTGCCCTCTTCTCCAATAATAGTGTTTTGGAGCAAAAGATCTCAAAAGAAAACTGCAGAAAACATTAGAGGTTTTATTCTCCAAACTGAATAATGAGTTTATAAGATAACTATTTAAGATGTCTATATATTTCTTTTGTGTAAAGTTTGAGATAATTTGAAAGCAAAGAGAGTAATGCTACATAAATAGTAAGAATCTTTGACTTTTACATTGATGGAAATTGATGAAACTGCCTAACGTGTATCTAGTAATCACATGCTAATTCATAGGTACTACAACAGAAGTAAAACTGTGTTCCTTGTGCTGAATTTCTCTCCAGAGGCAGAGCAAGTTCCTTGAAGAAAGGACATGCTTAAATTTAATTTTATGGATGGCATATTTAACATTCAGTTGCATGATCATTTTTTATGAAAAAGAGCTCCCATATGTGCATTCTCTCTATAAAAGGGATTCCACAATTTGCTTTCAGTATGCCTGCAAAAAGGCAAGGTAGCATATCCATCTCATCAGCATGGAGCAAAAATATCAGAGCTGACTGCTATGAAATCAAGACTGTGTATTTGATTTTTTTGCGGGGGGAGGTGGCCACTATTGCCCTTTGTCTCAGCAAGGGAAATAAAGAATTCAAAGAGAAAAACAAAGAAGATTTTTAAAAACCATGTCACTTTTTTCCTCCCGGTGATTATGATGTAGGTAAAGTTGTTATTTCATGAAAGGCACCTCTGCAGCAGTCAGCGTGATCAGCCAAATTCCACAGTTTTGATAGATGACTTATGAGAGCGGAGCTCTGGCTCGAGGAACTGACAGATGGGTTTCACTTCCAAAAAGGTTGGAATAGATTCATGGAAATCACCCTGTAACTCTGATCCGACACACATGTCCTCAATATCCAGAAGCCAAATAGAGGCCAAATGACTCTTCTACATTTTCTATTGGCCCAGTACCAAGGAGGCACATTGATTCAGAAAAAATTCCAAAAAACAAGTTTATCCAATTTGCCTCTCTTGCTCTCTAAGCTTGGGGAAATGTAAAATGAAACCAACTTATTAAAAATTCTAATATCTAAATTTTACTCTTCCTATTCTCTGTGCTCTATTGAATGCTTATATAGCTTTCATTATTTTTTAAGATTTATGATCATCATCACAGAAAATAGCATCATTATAAACCTACATATCACTCTGGATACTTTGTTTAAAATCAGATTATTTTTATTTATTTAAGATATAGATATTAAAACCACATATGGTAATAATAAATTATTATTATATATTGACATCAATCAATGATAGACTTGTTCTTATAATCAGTTCTAAAATTTTAACAGTTTTAAAAGGAGGTTAATGTTTTTATTGAACATAAGTTGTAAACCCATAGTTAATGAAATTTTTTGAATTCATAGTGTGTTATCATTCCATGCACTGTAACATACTACATATAGACAGACTAACTTTGATATGCACAGACAGGCAGCATGTCAAGTACTTTACTTTAGTGGGAAACAGTGGAGCTGGTATTTCTCTAGGCCTGAAAGCACAGTTGGGTAGGAGCATAACATACACAATAGCCACCATAGCAGACAGTATGTAAAAATGCAGTAAAAGAAATAAGGGGGGAAAGCTGGAGCTTTTGAGGAAACAGAGATTCTGTATGTTGGAGAAGGACTGAGATCATGGAAGATTGCATGAACGTTGAGGCTCCCCTTGAGTGATGAGTGGGGTTTGAAGAAATGGGATTGGAGGAGAAGAAATGAGAGGATGTGAGCATGAAGAGATCTGCACAACAGGAAAGGCCCGGGACGTTTTCAGAAAAAAATGCAACAAGCCGTCTGGTTTGTCTGGAACTATGTTAGGGGATTATCAGGAGAGCCAAAAAATATTTTCTTATGTATACATCCCTTGGGGAACTCATTCACTCTCATGGTTTAATCCCATAAAATCCTTTAAATCCATGCTTTGCTCTCTTCCCCATGGTTATTACTACTCTAGTTTTGGCCACTGTCATCATCAGCTTACTGAGGCAGTGTCCTATCAGGTCTTCGCCAGTCTTTGTTCTCCCCGGCACAGCCAGGTGTGTAAGAACAAATCAAATTGTATCATCCCATGATGAAAACCCTTCATTCAGTTTCCTGCTCTGTATTTTGCAAGCCTCCTCTCTACTCTTTTCTAGTGCTATTTGGGTTAGAACTCTCTGAATGTTTCTTAATTCTTCCAGAGAGTAGTCTCACCCCCCAGCCCCTCTCCCCTGGATTATTGTATCTATTCCCAAAGTTTCTCCTTTTTTTGAACTAGCAAAACCCTTCTCTATCCCTAATTACTTAGGTGAAATATCAGTTCATTCAATCATGCAATCATTTATTTGTGAGTACTTTATTGAGGGAGTACTGCATTCAGGCACGTTTTTCTTCCTGGACACTTCAGGGGTCTCTCAGATCATACTGTGTGCCCTGCTACTCACAGCACCCAGTACTGTAACTCTCTGTGCAGTGATCTGCAGGATCTACACTAATTCAAATCCTGTGAAGTAGAGATGGCCCAAGAGTAGAGTTGATCATTGAAGTGTAATAAATATTTGCTAAATAAATGTTTCAGTTGTCACCGTTAGGTTGATCAATAATGAACAGATAGCTTACAAATGGAGGCAGTTAATACATATTTGATCAATAAATTAATAAATCTATATTATTCTTTCTTTTACAAAACATGATTCTGCCAGATTTTCCTGATTTAAATGATGTACTCCTCAATTTGTCCCACGCATTTTAAATCTTTGCAATAGTATTCTAGAAAATTATCAAATGAGATCTCCATTCTTTGTGTAGTTTTGAATAGCCTCACAGAGGGAATTCTTTTTCAATTTTCCTTTTACTGTCAAATGTGGACAGAGACAGGCAGGCCAACTCCCTCTCCGACAGGGCTGGCTTGGACTCCACACTTCAGTTGTGTTAGTTCTCTTTCTCTCCACCTCCGGTCGGATCTGGCGCTCGGGCCAGCGGAGTACCTCTTCTGTCCTGAAGCTCTGCTGAACTTTCACAGTTTTGTTGAGTCCTTGCCTTTTTTTAATTAGGAAAATACTTTGTATTATAAACCTTTTAAAAAATACAAAAAAATAAAGCAAAAAGAAATTAAAAATGCCCATAATTTAATACTAACCAAATCTCTTCAGACAATGGTTTTAAATTTATATTTTCAGCTCTATTGAAGTATAAATGACAAATTAAATTGTAAGATTTAATTTTTATTAATAATTACATTTCCATTGTATTTTTCCATTACCATTTGTCCCCCCATACCCTCTTCCACCTCCACTCCCTGGTGGAGACACTGTAGACTGTGTCCATGAGTTCTTTCTTTTTTTCTAAATTGATGTGAAATATCTGAATTATACAACATGATGATTGCACATACATATATGTTGTGAAAGGATTTCCCTCATTGAGTTACTTAGCACATCTGTCATCCTTCTTGTCTGTCTTTTTTGGTGTGTGAGAACAGTTAAGTTCTACCCTCAATAAATTTCAAATATATATTGCAATGTTATGAACTATATTTGAATTATACAATGAAGTGCTGAATAATTATATTACTATAGTTGTATACTTATCACCTACAGTCGCCATGTTTAGATTAGTTCCTCAGAACGTATTCATCTTGCAACTGAGAGTCTGTAAACTTTTACCATCCTCTCCCTAGTTCCCTGACTTCCCAGCCACTAACAACCACTTTCTCTACTCTCTCTTTCTATGAGTTTAACTCTTTTTTTTTTTTTTTTTTAGATTCCACACATAAGCGATACCATAGAGTATTTGTCTTTATCTGTCTGGCCTATTTTATTTAGCAGAATGCCCTCCAGGTTCATCCATGTTGTTTTAAATGACCAGACTTCTTTCCTCTCCCTTTTTAAGAATGAGTGACATTCCATTATCCATATCTATATCTATATCTATATCTATATCTATGTCATCTATATCTATACCTATATCATCATCTATATCTATGTCATCTATATCATCTATATCTATATCTATGTCATCATCTATATCTATCTATACACACAAATACATATATACACACACATACAGGGGTGGATAAAAGTAGGTTTACAGTTGTGAATATGCAAAACACAGAGCATATTCTTGTATTATTATTTATTCTCGTATTATATATTTCTCCATTGCAAACAACTTTAATTCTACCTTTGCCTACCTCATATATCTCATCCTCCTTATCCATTCCTCTGTCAGCAGACATTCAGGTTCTCTCCCCACCTGACACGCTATGGTGGGCCATGCTGCAATGAACATGCAAGGGCAGAGATACTGGTTTTACTTCCTTGGGTGTACATCTATGAGTGAAATTGCTGAATCAATGGTAGTTCTATTTTTAATTGAGAAATTTCTAATAAAGTAAACTTCATAGTGTATTCTGTAGTGGCTACACCAGTTTATTTCCCAACAAGAGTGCACAAGGATTCCCCTTTCTACACATCCTTGCCAGCATTTGTCATCTCTTGTTTTTTTTTTTTTTATTATAGATATCCTGACAGATGTAAGGTGATATTTCATTGTGGAGTTCATTTGTATTCTCCTGATAATTAGTGGTGTAGAACACCTTTTTATGTACCTGTTGCCCATTTTTATATCTTCTTTGGAAAAATGTCTATTCAGCCTCTCTGCTCCATTTTTAAGTGGGTTATTTGTGTGTGTGTTTTTTCCTTTTGAGTTGTCTGATCTCTTATATATTTTGCATATTAATCTTAACTGGGTATGTGGTTTGGAAATATTTTCTCCCATTTCATAGATTGTCTTTTCAGTTTTTTGATAATTTCCTTTGCTTTGCAGAAGCTTTTTAGGTTTATGTAGTTCCACTTGTTTATTTTTAGTTTTGTTACCTTTGCTTTTAGCATCAAATCAAAATAACAACAATAACAAAAACCTTTGCCAAGCAAGACCAATGTCAAGCAGCTTACCCCCTCTGTTTTCTTCTAAAAAATGTTATGGTTTCAGCTCTAGCATTCAAGTCTACAATCTATTTTGAGTTGTTGTTTTTGTATATATAGTATAAGATGGAGGTTCAGTTTCATTTATTTTATTTTCATTCGTGTTACTATTTATTCTTCCCAACATCATTTATTGAGGGATTGTTCTTTCCCCATTGTATATTTTTGGTTCCTTTGCTGTAAATTAATTGACCATCTATACATAGGTTTATCTCTGGGCTCTTCTCTTTCATTGATCTACGTGTCTGGTTCTATTTACTTCTGTTTTGATTAATATAACTTTGTAATATAGTTTGAAATCAGGAAGTATGATGCCCCCACTTTGTTGTTCTTTCTAAAACTAACTTTTGTTTTATTATTTTGGAACTTATTGGTTTCATTTCATTTTAGTAGCTAATCATACATTTTAATGTTTTTAGTTGATTTAATAATACTTTAAATTGAACTCTACATCTCCAATGTTATTGTTGTCTAGGATTTAATTGTAACTAGTTTTTAACTTCCCATTTACTATTATTAACTAACATTATTCAATTTATTATAAATAAATTAATGTTTACTTGCTTTCTCAAAGTTTATGCTCACCTTTTTCATCTTTCTTTTCATACTCTAGTTTCTCTTCAGATCATATAAATCTCACCTTTTTCATCTTTCTTTTTTTCTATTTTCCTTTTCAATCTCCTCCCATATTTATTTCTTGCTTTAATTTCATTATTTCTAAAGTAAAAAGTATAAAATTATTCTGTGATTTTAAAGATAATGGTTTATTATTAATTAAGTGATTATACTTTATCTGAAAATGCTTTCACTTTACCTTCAATCTTAAATGACAGGTTAGCTGTTACAATGCTATAGGTTGACACTTGAAATTTAAAGAGATGTATTGAGATTTGAAGATAATTTATTACTCTTTGACCAAAAGTCTGCTGTACTTTGTTTATATATATTTTTTATTTCAAATATATCTTTTGTTTCTGGTTTCCATTAAGCTTTATCTCCTTGTCCTTCGTCTTTTGTAGTTTCACTAAAACACATAGTTTGTTTATTTTCTTTCTTTTTAAATTTCTTGGGCTTTATTTTAGTTTTTTTTTAAAGATTTTTTATTTACTTATTTTTAGAGAGAGAAAGGAGGGAGAGAGAGAGAGGGAGAGGGAAACATCAATGCGCGGTTGCTGGGGGCCGTGACCTGCAACCCAGGCATGTGCCCTGACTGGGAATGGAACCTGTGATGCTTTGGTTCACAGTTATTTTAGTTTTTAAGTTGAGGAATACTTGTCTTTTTTTTTCTTCACTTCTGAAATCTTATTAGCCATTACTACTTCTATGTCACCTCTCCGTCATTCTTTTCATTTCCTCTTTCTTGAACTCCAATTAGATACAAGTTAGATTTCTTATTCTAATTTTTCTGTCTCTAAGTTTTTCATGTTTTCGTTTCTATAAATCTCTTTGTAGCATTTCCATCTCTTAGTAATACCAATTTTTGTTTTGTGGTATTTTTATTTGGTTTGTGTTTAAATTGATCTGCCATTTTTCTTGGCTCCTTATTTGTTTGTTATTACTTCTACTATTTTTATTTCTAAATATTTTTAAAAATTATTCTTACTTTATACTATCCTTCCAGCTCCTCCACTACTTTTTATATGTATGGTATAAATTCTCCATTTGTTGCATATATTGAAATCTTCCTCAAAATGTTTTTTATTCTTCATTTGTAATACATGTATGCACATGTGTATATGTGTATATGCATTTAAATTTTCACTGTGAGCTCTTCCTCACTTGTGATTGTTGTACGCCTGAGCTTTGGCGTATGAAAGCATCTCTATGGTGTTTAACATTGCTTTTGTGGGGCACAGCAATTTCATGTTACAGACTCAGTTTTATGTTATTTCTCATCTTTGGTTCTCTGAACCACATTTCCCTGTAGAACAAATGTGTCTTTTCATCTCCTCACAGAACACTCTCTTTTTTTTCCCATCTATAGCACTGGGTGAACTTCCTTACCACCCTTTTTGGCCAGTGTTTGCTTTTCTAGCACCTTCTCGTGAATGGGACATCATTTAGAGGATTATCATTTCCTTCTACTGCAACTCCCACAGATTCAAGGCCATGTTTCTTGGCTCTCATGGCTCAACTGGATCATTAAAACTCCAGCTCCAGCTTTGTATTCCCTCCCTGTCCTGCTCGTTTCCTCTTTGCATCTAGTGTTTCCTTCCTTCCCTTTGAAATAAGGTATATATTAGCTTTGCAAAAGGTGCACTTACCCAGAACTCCACATACTCATGGTAGAAAAGAATTCTGTATCTGTATAATCTGTCATTCTACAGAAGGCCTGGCTCTTTGACAAAGCATGTTATATTTTCTTTATGTGTATCATTTTATAGTTTGCTTTCTACTATTTCTCTATCATTTTGGTTCTAACATATCTACAAATATAATGCGGGCTCAATATGTATGTGTAGTCTGTTGATCCTGGAACTTCCAGTCAGCTGTACAATAATTAACTCTTAGTCTAATGCTTGCTATTTTACATAAAACAAACCTAAACAATAGTGTACTTAACTTAACCTGGCATATTCTGAATCCAGTATGTAATCTGACCAAACAATATTTTTTTACATTGGAACAGTCTTTTTTACCATTAAAAATTTTATTATTCAATTTTATTATTACTACTATTAATAAGGATTCCACATAGAACATCACTCAGAAGATTTGGCTTATCCTTTTGCCATAAAAGTAGAAGTTAATTGTTACAGTGTGAAAATCAAGGCTCCTGCAATTTAGTGTTATTCACGAGTTTATCCATCTGTGGCTATAGTTGAAAAGAAAGAAAAAGAGAAGAAAAGACAAAGGAATCCTGTAAAATCATAGCCTTGGAGAAAGTGTAGTTTTCTAACTCCCATTTAAATTCCCCCACGAGAGCAGGCAACCCCTTCACGGACTTGAACAGGGATGGGGTTTGATCACAAAGCCATGAATTCTCTTCCTGATTGCTATTTGGCCTGGAGGTTTACTGGAAGCATCGCCATCCTAGTTAGACTGTTTTCCAGCTTTTCAGTGTGCTAGAGTATGATTGTATTATGTGTTGACCCTGATTTATGTTGAAAACCCAGAAACATATTTTCCAGAAGAAGTGCTTTGTGTATGTGTGAGCCTTTGAGTCCTGGCCCCATCTGAGAGTTGACTGGCTCACCTCAGTGTACTGTTCATTTATTCAGATGGCTGGACTCAAAAGGAGGAATCTTTAAATATCCAGCAGTACTTCAGTGAAATAAATATTGAGAAGCAGATATGGGTTGTTTAAAATGTATCACCATGATGTAATATGTCAATGCTCAATTATACGTTTGCATGCACCTTAAAGAATTCTGTCTCCAGAGAGAAACTGATTGTCATAATACTGCATTTCAATTAAACCCACATCCTAGGCATTCTGAGTTCCAAATTCCTGAAACCCTCAAGTTAATGTGTTCCATGTTGTGGGGTTAATTTACATAACGTTCTGGAGCTCCTGCTTCACTGTTTCGAATCTTGGTAGCTTTGATATTCTCCATAGTGCTACACACAAATATTGTATTATAAACTAGTTTTCACAGAAACAAGCTATGATTATCAGCAGGAATTCATTTTAAACAGGGATCTCTAACCATGTTGCACCAGAACATTACCCAGACCCTCTTATTTCTGAACTTCATTTTGCAGTCCCTATAAAACACATCTGTTCCACTGTGTGTGTTTTGAAAATTAAATGTTCTAATACCATTCTGACTGACCCGGCCACCAAACTCAAGTGGGAAAAATCTGGTCCACAGCCGAAGTTGTGCTAAGTCTTCAGGTCTTATGGGAGATTGTAACTCACTACATCACAACAAAGAAAAAAAGAAAGGGAAAGAAAAAATAACATTTCTGAATGTGTAACTTATTCCGATAATAGCACAGGAACATTCAGTTAATTGTAATGCAATTTAGTCCACATTCATAGGGGATCATAAAACTAGGTGAAAAAAGATAGTATTCAAATTTATAATTAGTTTACTTAGCGCAGAAAATCTTGACACATCACATTTTCTGTAACTGAATTTACATCAGATTGGTTCATTTGAATGTTTGAGATAAAACTGTTGTCTGCGTGCGTCGGAGAGGATTATCGCAGTCAAAGAAACAGTTAGAAATAGCAATGGACACGAAAAGCTGAGGGCAGCTAAAACATCACTTTAAAACAAAATGGTTATGTTAAAGAAGACAAATGAAATATTTTCTGGTATATTAAGATAAAGTGAAGTAACATCATATGTGTATTTAAGCTAATCTCAGAGTGTGGAATTTACTGGTAACTCCACAATGTGTTCCACTATCCTGTGTGACCCTCACAAAGCAAACACACACAGTTAACATGTGCTAGGGCAATAAAGGCTCAATATTAAAAACAGAGTAAACCCTAGATAAACAGAAACAATTTAGAGCTCATCATCCATTCTTTTTTTTCTTTTTCTAAATGTTGCTACTTTACCTAAAGACAATATCAATTTTAATCATCAGACATCCAGACATCTACCTAAAGATTTTCCTTTGGTTACTTTCTTTGGTCTAGCACAATAGTTCTCAAACTTGAAGGTTTAAAAGAATTGTCATAAAGGCTTTGTATACACAAAACCATGTGTATTATACTTCAGGGGTTATTTAAGGGATTTTTCTAAGGCAATTTAATTCTGGGCAACTTTTGTCGTAGGTGCTAACTTCAGAAGCTAACCAAGGAGGTTCCACTTGCCCTTACTTACTATGAGAATTATTAACACATTTCCCCAAAATCCATAAAATATACCTTCTGACATAATTATAAACACATTTTCAGCTACAAGGACACTTTGAGAAAACTCATACTGTACGAAGGTTTTATTTCCTCTCATTCAACATTGCATATTGGTTACAAGTTTCCCCCAGAATTTTTACAATGTAGCAATTGTCTTTAAGGAGCCTAATAATAATCTTCCTCCTTCTCTCCTCTTTCTCTCTAATAAAAGAAATATCAAAAATTAATTATGCACTAGATAAAAAACAATTTTAGATGTTTTATTTTATATCTCAACCTAGACAATCCATTCATTAATGGCCAAATTTTATTTCTTTTCTTCCACCAGCTTTATTGTCCCAACATTGTACTTCTTGAACTATAAACACAAATAGTCAAAAAATATTCTTCCTCTGAAGTCCCTGTTGTCTTTAAATCTCATTATTTACCATTAACTCTCAAAATTGCCCATTTCTTGTTTTTATGGCAGTATATGCCTCTGAAAAATTTTGTAACAATCACTGCTGCTGTTACCTCTCTGTACCTTTTTGGTGGTGCCCGCTGAGTTATTGTTTCAATGATAAACTTAGCATCTCTTAACTTTTTAAATCCCAGGCTGCTGAGTGCTGGGAGGCCAATTTACGTCCAAAGAGAAGATCAGGGATCTTGATATCTACAGGGGGATGATTTGGGAACCCCACTCTTCCATCCTTGGCCAGTCTCTATGCATATTCTACACTTGTGGAACATGCTTTTTAAGAGGGTTTTCCCTGTCATTTCTTCTGTTCTTTCAATTACCTTGTTTGTTGTACCAGTGATCAGGGCAAGACAAAGAAGGATTTCTGGTGTTGTTTTTTTTTTATTACAAACTTTATTATTTATGGGAGTTATCCTGGGACTTTCTCCCATTATAATACTGTCTTGGCCATTTTATTATTTTTCAGATAATAGAACTGAAAACTGAAACTAGTGCCTTTCTATTTCTACTTTGTCATTGAACAGAAAAAGGAACTGATGTCTTGAGAAAATAAAATGACTCAAACATTTCATGACAGCAGGGACAAGAACCCAAGGTTCAGGGCATTGATGAGCCACTGTTTGCTCCAGAGCATCAGACTTTGGCATCTTGAAAGAAATAAATATTAGAATTTCCTTCTATAGTTGTTTTGTCCTGTCTTTCCTTTAAAAGAAATATGTTTATATATATATATATATATTTTTTTTTTTTTTACAAATAATAATTGAAAAAAATTAAAGTTACACATAATGGGGGAAGGGAAGAACTGCTATGCATTTTCAACACAAAGTTTGGAAAACATTGCTGTAGAGTGTAGAAACTGATCTAATATTGATATGGACCATAATTAGCCAATAGCAGAAACTAAAACTACTGACATTTGTTGAGTGTTTACATAATGAAACCCCATAGTAAGGGTTTATGTAAATTATTTCAAATAATCATTCCAACAATCTTGTAAGATGCATGTTTTTCAGATGAATAGACTGAGGCATAATAATAGTAAATGACTTGCTGAAAATGGAACTGTGATTCTGACACACCTCTTTTGTATTCAGAAATCATGACTGAAAACACCAAGTTTTGGATACTTTAGGAAACATTCAACTTGCTGAATGAAGATGATTCATCACTTAATCATCTAAGAATCCTATAAGGTGGCATAGGATTCATTTCACATATAAACTCAGTCAATAGAAAATTTAACATAATCCTGTAATTAATCTCATTTTAGTAAGACATTGTTTTTCTCTTATTTAACCACAATATTGTGAAAATATTTCTGCCTGAAGATTTAGAAGTAAAATTATACAAAAATACCAGCTTTTAATAGATATGTTCATGAAACTGATAGATCCACATTCTGCGAATTAAAGGTGATACTGCTCACTAGTGAGTTCTGTCACAGTGGAAAGCCTGACATAAAACAAGAGTGTGATGAATGTTTGTATAAGGAACGCAACCTAATAAGGACTGATTCCATGTAATTTTGTATGTATATAATCACCTTTAAATTCAGTACCATGATATTTTTTTTTTCTTATGGACTCCACACCTAACACTAAATAAGTAGTGTACACTTAGAATAATATGCAAGTTGTTTAACATTTGTTATTTTATCAGTTATGACTTTAATAGACTAGATTTTCCCACAGTGGGTCTATACTGGTCTAAATTGTTTTTCAAGAGTTTTGACTGTCTATCAGGGTACTGCTTACAATAAAACAAAGGTATAGAATAATAATTTCTTGTTGGCATTTTCTTTTTCAGTTACAGTCTATGTTTAATATTATTTTGTATTAGTTTCAGGTGTACATCATAGTGGTTAGACAAGCATATATGTTACAAAGTATTTCCCCCAATATTTTCAATATCCATCTGACACCATATATAGTTACTATAATATTATTGGCTATGCTCCCTATGCTATAATTTTTATCTCTGTGACTGTTCTATAACTATGGATTTGTGCATAATCCCTTTACCTTTTTAACCCAGGCCCCAACTCCTCTACTCTCTGGCAACCATCGGTTTGTATTCTGCATCTGTGTGTTTGTTCCTATTTTGTTTATTTTGTTTCAGACTCCACATATAAGTCGAAATCTTATGGTATTTGTTGTTTCCTGACTGGCTTATTTCATTTAGAATAATATCCACTAGGTCTAACCATACTGTTAAAAAGGGTGAGATTTCATTCTTTTTATGGCTGAGTAATATTCCATTGTATATATGTACCACTCTTTTTTAATCCATTCATCTATTGATGGGCATTTTTATTGCTTCCATATCTTGGCTATTGTAAATGATGTTGCAAAAATCTTACTGTACTTTGTAGGATAATTATACATTCCCATTGATAATTATATGTCCACAGTTTTAAGGGCATCATTTTAACTTATGCCCATCAATGAGAAATAGCTGTGATTGCTAACTCAGTCCTTATTAGGTTCCAAATCTTACTTATGATTTATGAATCCTCATTTGTCACTCTCTGTTATCACTTTTGGTTACTGAATCTTTTTAGCAAGAAAAATAGCAAGCTTTAATAGTACATCGTATATTTTTATAATACTTTACAATTAAAAAATTGAATAGTTACCATAATCTTGTAAAAATAGAAAAACTATTATTCCCATTTTATAGAGGCAGAAACTGTAATTCTGTGTAAACTCCTGAAGCAAAATAACTTGTGTTGAGTTGGGATAACCTAACCTTATTTCTTTCTCAAAGTTCTTCTGGTTTGGCTAGGTCACTTTATGTCCCAAATTAATTCAATATGTGTGTGGTTCATCATTCTTAATCTATTCACTAATTTACCAATGATACTTAGATTTCCCATCAATAGCTTTCTTTTTGACTTATTAATTATCAAAATATTTTTTCTAGAACAACTTGAAAAGTATGCCCACTGCTGCTTTAGTTCAGTATCATTTGTTCTTCAAAAGAGTTCAATTTAAGACCCATATCAAACAACATGGACCACTGTCAAACAGGAAAGAAAATTATGGCAAAAACAACAGGTTTCTTAAAGAGAGTTGGCATAAACAAAGGTCATTTTTGTGAGTCATTGAGGTAAAAATAAATGAAAATCTTAAGGTAAAAAATTAAAGACAATTCTGTTTTTATGACAGGAACTCACTTTGCTATATAGGAAATTAAATAACCACTTAGAAACAGATTACTGAAGCTCCAGTTCAGTTCTTACAACATTTATATAGATTCTCGATCTTATATATCAAATATAGAAAGAACTTAAAAATCATAAACCTGCATTTGTGGCCCATTATCATAAGTGAGTTATTTAAATCTTTCAGTTCTCAAATATCAGATCTGAAATGTGGATACACAAACACACACACACACACACACACACACACATACACACACATCTTTTTTTAAGCAGGGAAATTTAATCTTAATTAGAATGTAAATCAACATCTCTGTTTCTGGACTTGATATTAACATAAAAATAAAACAGTATGCAATACTTCATTAATACGCTTTCTGAATATTTTTACCTATATTGATTTTATTAACCAATATCACCCTAATCAATTCAATAAAAGTTTAAAATAGCATTTTTAAATATATATGAATGGAAAGAAAATTTTGTTGCCTGAGTTGTGGGAAAAATAAGACATGAAGTAAATTAAGTGTACATTTTCATCTAATTTCATAAAAAATAATATATTCTTGCTACTGAAATATGGAAACTTCATCTTTCCAATTCTCTCTGTATAATTTGAATTCTTTCCTGGAAATGCATTATATCACATTTCCTTTAATAATCTCTGCATTCATATTAAAGCCATTATTATTAGTTATTGTCATTATCATCATCATGATAGTCCTTATCATTATCATTATTTGGAGTAGAGGAGATAGAAGGTGTTGGTACAAGATCACACATTTTTTATAGCTTAAGAGCTAAGAAATATGCTCTTTGAGTATTTGTGGTGTTTACGTAATCGGTATCTACATTGCCAAGGCTTATTGCAAGCAGCTGGGTGCCTGATGTCTGCCTCCCCCTTTGCTGGAACTTTTGCCAGCACAGGTAGTCAACAATGGAAAGTAAGGGAAAATTTAGGCATCTGGGGTGTCTCTCAGAAAAGCAGCTGTGGCTTCCTTAGGAAGCAGTCATTGTTTCCCATCAGTGAAGACTCTGTATACCCTTGGGTCCTGTTCTGGCATGGATGGCCTGGTAGGAGGAGGTTTATGACTCAGGACTTATGTGAGAAACCATTTGGTCAGTCCCAGCTCTGGCAGAGCGTTGAGAGAGAGCCCTCAATCTGCAAGCCATAAACGGCCTGCTGGCCTTCTCTTTAGCCTACGCTGGGAGGTTCCCACTCACTGGGGCTCTAACCATCCCTTTGACACAAGCAACAACAATACAAGGAGATCTTTTCAAAACATATCTTGCCAAGATATATTGTCCTGTTTTTAAAACCAGACATCACTGTTATTTTTATAAACATGGCATTTCCCCCCTAAAAATGAACTCATTTTTTAAGAGACTTGTGTTGTTTCCTGGATAGTAGGCAAGTACTAAGAATTTCTTTAACAGTGCAGTAAAAGACTGGGATTAGCAGTATTGAATGATATCCTCAATTTGTAAAGATGTGCTTTTCCAGATATAAATCTCTGTATATCAAATGCTAAAAATTAGTATCCTTGAGAAATGACCTAGGCTCTTGATGTATGTCAGAGAGGTGCCAGGAGCCTGCTGTTGCTACACGGATACACTGAAATTCAGCATGCTCTTGTGATGGGTTATTTGGCAGGGACTGCCACTCATTTACCATAAAAATGGGATTTTGGTAGCTTAGGACTGAATGGCGTTCTTGATAATTCTTGTTGAAACAAAGCACATATTTTGTAATGTAAATGCTTCAAATTCTAGTAATCCAATGTAAAAGGATACTAGAATGGTATAATACTATTAATTTTAGGTTATATCACATATTTCACCATTATAAAGGGTTCTGCTAGGACACTTATGGACCATAATTAATACAGCAATATTTTATTCAAAAATATTCCATTTCAAAAGATACAAAATATGAGGCAAACAATTTTGTGGTCAGGTTATGCATACAGAGGTAAATTAAATAAAATTTTATTTCTAGTGGTAGCCAGACTTATTTGCATTAATATGAAAGTTTAAAAAAGAAGTTTAACTAATAAATTTTAAAATTTACTGAAATCTCTTGTACTTCAAAAAAAAAGTACAGCCTTACTTTTTAAGGAAAGGGGTCAAGTTATTTTTAATTTTTAGCCCATCACTAATTTTAATACACAAAGAGTCTCAGCACAGAGTCAAACTAAGGTGATGTTCATTGAATGCCTTCTTATGTTTTTTACTCTGTTTTATTCTCAACTTTATAAAGACTAAAACAGGCTTTCCTTAAAATTTTTTGTTGCCTTGATTTTTTTCTTCTCATATTCATAAAAAGTAAAGAATGTAAAAGTCCATGTTAATTATAAAAGGAAGATTATGAGTATAAAAATATTCTTTCCATAAAATGTGCCCTCAATTTTTTTTCACAACAGAATGGTCAACAGTCACTAATAACATACATTGTGACAAGCGATATTTAGTGCTTTATTAACTGGACCTTATTGCAACTTTCTGTCCATGTCTCCACATTGTTTTCCCTCCTGTAGTTCAAGAAATTCTTACCCTTCTACAGCACTAAGAACTTGGAAGATTAAGAAAATATAAAGTCAACTTTAGTTTTGAAAAGATACATATTTTGATCAGCTGATGGGCATAAATCATGTCTAATCAATTTTGATTATATCTAAGTTTTCTCTGTTAGTTGTGGTCAGATGGGTTTTCTTTGTACTTGTCCTTTTGACAAACTTCTAACTAAAATAATAACACTAATAATAATGGCCTGGAAAAAAAACACAAGATACAAGAAGCCTTCCCTGACCAGTATGGGTCAATGGGTTGGGCATCATCCTACAAACTGAAAGGTTGCCAGTTTGATCCCCGGTCAGTACAAATGCCGGGGTTATGAGCTATCTCCCTGGTTGGAGTGTGTGCGAGAGGAAACTGATCCATGATTCTCTAACACATTGATGTTTCTCTCCTTCCCTTCACTTTTCTCTGAAAATAAATATATAAAATATTTTTTAAAGGAAAAAGAAAGAAGAAGCCTGGATATTGAAAGCATGCGATTAAAATATTTATAAATTTCCCAGGAAATCTATGATATGTCATTGTAATGTCATATCTATAAAGACACATATTCATAACTTTGAATTCAAAGTTGAAAATTCCACAGATGTTTTGAGAAATGTAGCATCTATTTTCACTTTATGCTAATTACGGTTTATACAATTTCCACCAGATGGGTTTGCATGCACAGTAGCTAATTCATGCCAACTGTCTTCAAGTACATTCTCTAAAATGTAGGTGGGTTTCAGAGACCTCTAAGTGATTTTGAATCTTTTCACTAATATTTCTTCTTTACAAATGTTATTGTGATAGTGCAAATGTGGTATGGTTGAACAACAGGATATTCTATAGGAGTATTATTGAAAAGGGTACACAATTTCTCACGCAGTTTAGACTTTCAGAAGTGAATAAATTATTGTACATAATAAGAGATATTCACTTCCAGGGAACTGTAAAAATGGTTGCAATGAAGTTTCTATATTTTTTGTCTAAAGTAACTTCGTATATGTTTGTCATTAAAATTATAAGGGTCCTTTGCCACCACTGAGTAGTTAAATAGTAAATATCTGATTTTTCAAGTTTCAGAGTTCAGCTGAATTACTTAAAAACTTTGTTGTAAATGTATTTTGTGCTTATTTTTTTTTAAAGAACACAACTGTGGTATGTTTAGTATATTTTCTTATTTAATAACTAATATTAAATGATACTTAACGATTAAGGAAATGAAAATATTTTAAATAAGGCAACATTATCATAACTATTGATATAAACTTTCTTTTTAGGTTGCATTTCCTCAGTGAAGAACTTTTACATATATTTTAAAACTAATATAAAATAATACTGTTTGATTGAAAATCTCAATAGGAATAAATCTTTATGGGAACATGTATTAAACATAGTTGTGACTGTACCTGCTCTTGAATAGAGTGTAGAAATAAGCAGAGAGAGAACATGAAACGTCCCAGTAATAGGTGCAGTGTTTGCAAGTCTTTCTCTTAAGCTTTTTGTCTGTCTGTCTGCATGTGCATCTCAGTATTTTAGTCATATGTAGGATAACTGGAAGAATAATCCTGAATTTCTTTCAAGTTGACATTTGCCAAATTGTGTTCTTGTGAAGTTCAGGGGAGGAAAGTCTATCATCACCTAATATATTCCTAATATTTTCATCTCAAAATAATCTTCAGTACACGTAAATCCAGTTTCTGCTCTAGTTCTGTTTGCATTCATTTGTTTAATAGGAAATAGAGATATGTTCTAGCAATCTGAGTGTGATCTCTCTTTAAGCTGTTATCTTCATGACAGATAATAGCCATCTCTAAAAAATGAACATTGTATGTTAAAAAGTATGTTTAACAAAGAATTGTTTTTATTTTTCTCCAAAGAATTTTATTAAAACTTCTGTAAGTTTAATGTATTTCCATTAAAACAAATTGTTGCTGGTATGGCTGTTATAGTTGTGCTAAATGGGCAGTTAACCAGTATTTTATGAACCTCACCAATGTCAGAGAAATATACTTTTTTATTTATAGACTGATTATTATTTGTTAGAGATACAAAAAGGGACATTCATTTTAGACAAATTTACACAATCTAGTTAACAGTAATATATTTTTTAAGTTATGCAAATGTTATTAAGTCAAATGTTATGTACAGAAATGCTATTTTATATTTAAAATATTTCAAGTTTCTTCCTTGGCAAGATAAAATTTAGCAAGATATTTACCATCATTTACAAAATGACTTAGTTTTTCTAACATGTTCATTCAGCATTTTTAGTGATTTAAAATGTTGAACAAACAAGTTAGTTGTAATTACATTACTACTATAATAGGCATATAATTACATGAGATACTATATCTCAGTGAGTATTTTCCTATGTTAATGTTTATAACAATAATTACATGTTTGGGAGTCAAAATAAATTTGTACTGTATAAGAGATTTTATTTCTCTTGTGGGAATGTTGAAACTTTCATTTTATTCCCATGTTTATCTGATGGTTAAATGATTTGAAGTGTGAGATAGTGCTAGTTAGTTCTAATGAAAATTGTCTACTTCTCAAGGTAATATTTAATTTTCTTTGCTCATTGGGTCATTTGTTAACATGTACAGTGGATGGATTTAAACCAAGAGAGATAGATATGTACATTGCTGTAAGAATAATCCACTAGCTTTGTAATTTAGGGCGGTGGCAGTTTGAGGAGAAGCCACATGTACATAAATACCTCTTCTTATACTTTCTCTTTCCTTTAAGATTGGATGCCTGATTTGCTCATAAGTATGGCCATTTTTAATAAAGCCTCTTAAAGCAGACATAATGGGGAGGACCAGCAGAATAATAACACAACAGTTCCCACTGGTGTTTTAGTATGGATCCGTGGCTCAGATTAGCCACCTGCCAATTGATGAACTTTTTGGAAAGGGGTGGAGGAAATGTGGAGAGCATCTGTACAGGCCAAAGTTCAGGCATCAGAGTCGAGGGCCCTAGGAAGTCAAGGAAATAGCCTGAAGACGAGGGCCATTAATGATGTGTTAGTGCAAGGAGGGCTTGACACCAGGAGTGAACTTCCTCTGTTTCATATTTTGAATCCAGGTGTTAAAATCATGGGACTTGCCCAGACTTAGGCTAAAATAAGTGTTTGTTGAGTTCGTACATATCCAGAAATATCATATCTGTAGATTAGAGAAGAATATTGCAAAAAACCTACTATGGTTACTATATATTCTTTAAAAAAATTTTTTTTAAATTGTATTTGTTTAGTTTAGACAGAGGGGAAGGTAGGGAGAAAGAGAGGGAGAGAAACTTCAGTGTGTGGTTGCATCTCATGTGCCCCCTACTAGGAACCTGGTCCGTAACCCAGGCATGTGCCCTGACTAGGAATCAAACAGGTGACCCTTTGGTTTGCCATATATTTTTTTTACTAGCCTAAGTAGTAATTCTACTACCTTCATTTAAGAAATAGTTGGTTGAGACATGTGTTAATGAATGAATCTAAAGTGACATATTTAATCATCAACTATGGGGAACTAAAATAACAGCTTAATATGCAAATCAAGAGAAAGATTGAATAAGGGAAAATTTTAAATGGAATTATTTCAATAATCAAGTGGTTATATTGACTCCTCATTAAATAATTTTATAGTGTAAATTATGTATGAAATGTATATTTAGATTATACACACATAATACAGGTATATATTCAAAAATATAAAAGCAAATCTATATTTTTCTACTTATTTTCTAATGGAACAGGGTTAATATTACAGGGCTATACATATATTTAAAAGCACATATTCATCGTATGTAATTTCTATGCTCCTGTGCCAATCTGGATTTCATTATATATAAAAACTCCATTTATGCTTAAAATATTGATTGTGAAGTGGCCTCAAAAACCCAGCATTTTTTGATGCAAAAATCACCCAGCAAATGCAGGTGATGACTAAAAAAGAGGAAATGAATTCACTATTGATGTTTGTATTCATTGAACTGACTTCCAAGGATGTGCAGTTGGATTATCTGGGGGACATTAAATAAATGAAAAACATCATCCCTGCTCTGATATTTGTATTTTGTGATTTCTTGGTAAACCACATAAATTCTGAGCTCCCATTGCCTCATCAGCAAACTGGATACCAGTGGGGATGGTTTCTCATGAGAATTAAACATCATAATCCTGTAAATGTACCTGTGAAGATGCCTAGCCCAAGAAAGAGTCTCACTGTGCACTAACTTGAATCTGAATCTGACCCCTCTGCTTCATCAGCTTCCCCCCAGCTCCATCTATTTGGAGGGATAAAACATTGGGACCTAGAAAAACACAGAGAAACAAAATGAAACTGTAATGTGCAAAATTGCATTCTTTTGGTAAGTAGCTGAAAGCATTTTTGAAAATTGGAAAAGACATGATCTTTGTGTTTTAGTGAGGAATGTGTCCTAAAAGAAATAGGATGTGATTATATTTTCAAAAGGGAAAAGATTTAGTTGTGAAGTGGTGGATAACAACAAAGGCAAGAACTAGAATTGTAATATTTTTCACTTTCTTGCTAGATCAGAAGTTCTTAATATTTCTGGAAATCACAGGTGAAAGTATAGATCACCTAAGGGGTAGGAAGTGGGGAAAAGAAGAATTATGACATAGTCACAAAATTTTACATACAGTTTTAGAAGTTTCACTGCAATTATTCTCCCCAACCTTCACTCATGGAAATAATCCTTATGACCCTGGACACTAGATTCAAAATCAATGTAAACTTCTATTGCCAAACATCTATCAGAATCCCAGACCCTGCACAACACAAGGTACCTATTAGCTGTTCAATGAATACTATGGATCCAAATTAAATTATTTATCCTGATGTTTTAGATTTATCATTTCTGTCTCACTTGAAGGTTGTTTCCTCAGCTCTCCCTCTTGTCAACATTAACCTATCTTTGTGGACAAATGCAATTCATTGCACAACCTGAGGCCTTCCACAAATACTCCCGAATCCTGGTATTATTTTACCTGGCACCATCATGAGAAATCCCATGAGGTCATTTCTCTTGAATTACAGTCAAAAGAAACAAAATCAAAACCAGACTTTAAATATATTGTATTTGATTTCTGAGGTAACTCCAAAATGTTAATATTATTCTTGACTTCTGCTTCAATATAATTGTTGATTTCATTTTGGGTATTTTTTCATACTGTAGATGTTATAGGCTGAAAGGAATTCATGGATTTGAAGAAAACTCTCCTATCTGAGAATGTAAAGAATAATGGTTCTCTAGAAAGAACTAGAATCTTCATTGGAAACTGAACAACCTACCATAAAATCTAAATATCAATGTTTATGGGGGTTATGTTGTTATTATTTTCCATGTTCTGTCTTTAATAGAAAAATTGCCACAGATCAGGGTATTTTCTGTGAATTGGTGGCAGGCCTCAGTTGACTGCCTTGGCTTCACTTCAGTCCAACACTCCAGAAGGTTTCCCATGCCCTCATCTTACTAGTAAATGTACTACTTTGTGTGTTTGTATGGATCTTTCCGAAATGGTGATCTTCTTCCTGGAAAATATGACCAGCAACTGGTCATATTTTAATAGTTTGGAGAGGAAGTTGGCACAATTAAAAAAGAGAGAGAAACGTTGTACAGCTATCCTATTAACCTCATTATTTGGGCATAATTCTTTCTCATTATCACACTAATAACACCTGATATAGTGATCATATAAGCAATCTTATAGCCCAATTTTAGTACATAGGTAATAGTAAGAGGAAGATCTCACAGTGTAAAGATCCCATAGTATAAAGAATATGACTAGTGCTGGATTTTACCTAAAGAGAAGTAGAAAATATGTATCATGGCATGTTGATTATACATAGTGAAAAATTCTACAACCATGAATTCTTACTAAGGATGGCTATATAGTCATTTTCATTGGGATCATTAGAAATCAAGAGTTTCATTTGCCTAATTTTCGGTGATTTATTGGGAATGGGTGGTATTACTTGAAAGTAAACTCAATAAACTCTTCTGGCTGCTTATTATGATTTAGTTATATTTATAATTTTAAGGAGAATTTTGCAGTTACATTTTTATACCTGATAGATCAAAAGATTGAGAAGGTAATTCAGTAGTAATGTTTAGAATTTACTTCATGTAGGGTAAAGTTCATAATATGCTAGATTATAGTGCCTCGGAGAGAAATTAATCTTTAATAATGTTTTTATTTCTCCTTTTCCAAAAGCTTTTAAACTATATAAACAATGAGATCATTTAATACAATACATACATATGCAGTATGCCCAAGTGCCAAAAGAAAGTCTGTTTCATTCAATATCTAATGTACATAGCCCCATCCCTATCAAAGACCCAGATTTGTGAGTATTAAAAAGAAAAAAGAGCCCTGGCCGGCGTAGCTCAGTGGATTGAGCATGGGCTGCGAACCAAAGCATCGCAGGTTCGATTCCCAGTCAGGGCACATGCCTGGGTTGCAGGCCATGACCCCCAACAACCACACATTGATGTTTCTCTCTCTCTCTCTCTCTCTTTCTCTCTTTCCCCCTCCCTTCCCTAAAGATAAAATAAAAAAAGAAAGAAAAAAGCCACAGAGACACAACTTTATACTCTCTCTCCTGTCTTCACATAATGCACTCTTAGTTGGGTTGGCTAAACTCCATCAGAGAGCAACTGCTACATTCAGTTTGAATTATTTAACTGTCTAAAATATTATGTTTATCTCACCCATATTTTAACTCAGTATAATGAAAGTATTGATTCTATTTTAATTGTTTGTCCTCTTTGTGTTTTATTTCTTCAGATTTTTTTTTCCATCTGCATTGCTTTCTGGGGAGTAAGAAGCATGAAGCAACTTGCCACTGGCCTTTCAAAATAATTTAAGTTTGTACACAATTCTCTTGTTTTAATCAGTTGTCTACCACCATAATATATAACTATTGGCTATAAAAATAAATACTTTATATAATAATTATATGAACCATTTATTTACTGGAAGGCAACACACTTATTAACTGTTGCTTGCTTTCTACATTTATTGTTTTCTCTTAAAATTAAAGTCAGTTGCAGTTACTTTCTTGATAGGATTGAAAACAAATGATTTCTAATATAATGATGTTATAGCCACTGTTGTATCTAAGCCAATGAGAATAAGGAAGGGAGAAAACAAAAAGAGTAAAAAGAATGAATATGTCATTTGCACTGATTTGACAGCTTTTCCTTTGCTGTTTGCTAAAATTGTTTGTGTTACATGCTGTTGGGTGGGCTGCACCTCCTGGCGACCCTGAGAATGAGTGATGTCCACACTGTCCTGTCCTCCATGGCCTGCTCAGCTCCTGTAGACTAAGGCCTGTGGCTTCTTTTAAGAAGTCAATCCATCTAATGTTTGGGCTTTTCCTTTTCCTGTTCACTTATGTTTTTCCCAGCACTACTGTCTTTTCCAAAGAATTCTGCCTCTTCATCATTTACCCAAAGTAAAACAACTTCACTGTTCTCATTTTTGCCTCCAATGGTGTTTCAGACTTCATTTGCTCTAGGGCCCGCTGTTTCCTGTTTTTGTTGGTCCAGGGGATCTGGAGAGCTCCCCTCTGACACCAAGATCCAAATAAATCCGTTGTTTTTTCTATCAGCCTTCTTCACTGTTCAACTTTTATATCCATACATGGTAATCAGGGTTTTGAGGGAGTGAATGATCTCAGCCTTGATCTCTAATGCCACATCTTTCCTTTCGATGATCTTGCCCAATTCTCCCCCTGCTGCCCTTCCATGTGTCTCTTGATTCCTGGGCTGCAGCCTCCATTTGAATTGATGACTGAACCAAGGTAAGAAAAATGGTTCACAATTCCAGCATCTTCACTGTGGCACATTTCTTCTGCAGTCATGGATTTTGTCTTCATAATGTCCAGATAAGGTCCTGCTTTGGCACTTTCTTTTTCACTTGCATCAGCAGTCATTTCAAGTCATTGAAACTTTCTGTCAATAAGATGGTGTTTATTGATATTTCTTCCACCAATTTTCATGCCTCATTCCTCTGAGTATAGCCCAGTTTATACGTGATGATGCAATCTGTGTATCAATTAAACAAACAGGGAAATAAAATACATCCTTCTCTGATACCTTTGCTATAGGAAACCATTCTGCTAAAATTGTTCTTAGGTGCATATTTGTCATCACAAAAATGTTTAGAAGAGTTGTCTGCCTAGAATTATATTTACCTTTGGAAACCAAATAATGTAAGGACTTACATTACAGAAAAGACATTAATGAAATGAAAATGAATAGAATTTGTCAGAATTAATTTACTCAACAGATTAATTTGTGATGTGTACATCTAATGTGTTTAGTTAACTTGTTTTGGGAGACTGGATAGCAGGCAGTAATTCTGTGTTATATTAAATTGTCACAAAAACATTAATAAAACTATCTAAATAAAATTGTCCCAGCTGTTGTGTGTTCGTTACTCATCGGTATTGTAAAAATCTGCCCGTGATTCAAGAGAGAACTGACAAGGTTAACTGGGTAGGTTCAAAGAGTAGAAGACTGAAAACTATTGGAAATTCTGTTCCTCCATTCCTCCAATATTTCTTGGATTTAAAGTTACAATTTAAGTAATCAAAGTTATAAGCACCAAGTCAATTAATGCTGTCCTTCACTGAGCTTCCCTGATATACATCATTGGGTTAAAGACACCGATCAGGCTGTTAACCTCATTTTATAAATATGTCATTTAAGCTTTGAACAGAGTAAGATGAATTATTAAAAGAATCATACTACAGGCATGTGTGTGGACTCATGAAGCAGGATTGAAGCATTTTTCAAACTGGAAAAGCAGAGAAAGATTAAATTTTGCATAATGAAAAGTGAATTATATCTTAAGTGTCAGAAGAAGGAACTTGACTTTGCCTTATTCATCCTGTTATACTTAATTTAACACAGAGTACAGCAAATACATAAGCCCATAACAAATATTAAACCCTACTGTTGACCGTTCCCAGCAGTGCTTGCTGGACTTGGCATGTGCAGAAACATGTTAAAGCAGGGAGCCCTCTGCTGGCTGGAAACTGCTAAATTTCTAGCTTAAAATTTCTGAGTACACATATACTTCTACATCATAAGGACTCCAGTCTGTAGCTTACTTCTTTCAGAAATGGTAAAGAGAAGAGAGGTTTCACAAATCTTTAAAGTAGATTTTTTAGTGTGTCAGAATAGTTTGTTTTGCCATGAGACATATGTATTTTAATTTTTATCATATTTTTCATTACCATTTAACCCCCTTAAGGCATGTATACACATATTCTTGAGTATATGTGACTGTATAAGAGTGGTCTCAAAATGAGTTTAATAATGGAAGTAAAGAATTCAAAAATGGCAAAAGATACCTTTATGGTAAAGTGCAGTTTTCTCCACATTGAGATTTACTCATTCTTTTCCCTCTCAATTACCCTTGCTGGTGAGAAATGATTTTCTTTTAGAAATACAGACATTTTCTAGCTACAGATTTCCAGGACTTTGAAAGTGGAAGTGATTCCCAGATATTTGTGGTCCCAGGTCTGTGTGTGTTAACCCGGGGCATTTTATTTTCACCTTCAACCTTGCTAATTTTCCAGTCCAGTTTTCTCTTGCCAAGCACTAATACATGATGACAGATCATATAGCTATTATTAATGTTGCAAATTGATCTTGAATGATGCCATCTAATTTATGCTTACACTTGACTGGAAGCACTTTAGCTCTCTCATTCTCTCAAGAGGAAAAGCACTGAAATTAGGACTCATGAATTACTCACCACTTCTAACGGAGCTATGCAAACTGACTGAAAATAATTATGAAGATTCTCAGGTTTGCCAATTTACCATAAAGAGGGATAGAGAGAAGGAGGCACATTGGTTTATTGAGTAGTACTCAGTTAGCATTATTTCATTAGTCTCTAAAATCCAGGGGGTTAAGTGCTGTTAATATCATTTTACAGAAGAGAATTCTGATGCTGAGAGAAATTTCAAAATTTGCTCAGGCCAATGATGCAACACTGATGGCCAAAAGAAAATTTAAAACCTCTGACGTTCAACCCTGACTGGTGTGGCTCAGTGGATTGAGCACAGTCCTGTGAACCAAAGGGTCACCAGTTCGATTCCTGCTCAGGGCACATGCCTCAGTTGAGGCCCAGGTCCCCAGCAGCGGGCAGGAATGCACGAGGCAATGGCACATTGATGTTTCCCTCTCCTTCTCCCTCCTTTCACCTCTCTAAAAAAGTATATACATAAAATCTTTAAAACCTCTGATGTTCAACATTAACAGTCCATAACGTTTCTCCATTCCATGATGGCAGATATCCAAGGCAAATCTTTAAAAGCATTGGTTCAGAAGCTTAAGGTAAGAGTATTTCTTATTCAATTTGATATTTCAAGGTACAAAATAAAGTTCAGAAGTTAAGTGTTTCTGCTACAGGATGAATTAATTCACTAGGTGAACAAGTACAAACTCCAGTCTCTCTAAGGCTCTAGGTTTGCTTACCGAATTGTCACATGTCTAACAGAACCTGTTCCTGTACTTGAGCTGATTTGTGAGAATTTCCCATTACTTGGGCTCCATTTATTATGTTGCTTACTTCCCCTTCATCTTGTTCTTTCTGATTATTTTTGTTAAATGTAATACAATCATCTCATCACTGTGACACTCAGCAATGTGTGGATCTATGATTGTGTCAGTGAAGTTCAATCAGTCACCAAAGTGTATGAACCCTTGTAAAACTTAGCATTACCAGCTTGAATTATTGCTTCTTAGATGTTATCACATGTCATTTTACTGGTAATATATAATTTATTATTTCAGTGGAATTTGCAATTGAACCATTGAGTGGGATTCTTTCAGGCATAATATAGATTATGGTGGGCAGTCCCATGTTTTATCAGGGAGAGGATGAGCTCTCTTTTTTATGCCCCTCCTCTATTGTCATATTCGTAGCTTCCAGATTCCCAAAGAGGCATTGAAAACACAGAGGCGAGCTTGGCTTTCAGCATCTTAAAACCTTTCTGATGTCATGACTCTCGGCAGTGCTATGGAAGTAGGCCGGGCTCCATTTTCAGTCAGCCTCAGCAAACAAAAGTTAACAGAAAATATTCTATCTACTGTTAATTGTTTTTTTTTTTTCAAATCTCACTCCAGTCTTCCACCCTTTCTTCTCAACAGCATAACAAATCAAATTCCTCCCTCCCCAAAGACTCAATTAGAAAATGTTATTAGCAAATAAGCAAGCATTGCTGGTTTTCTCTGATGGGTTATGTCTTTTTTGTTTTTGAAATTCCACAACTTGAACATCTCTTTAGTCAGAATTTCCTACTGGCCCAGATACCACACTATCCAGAAACCATAAAATCATTTTTTTGGATTTGTTCTTCCTTTGTGTTAGCTGCAATACATCCAAAATTCTAACTTGACTATTTACATTACAGAAAACAGAAAAAGACAGATTTTGCCTTCCTGCCTGTCTTTATGGATTATCTGTGAATCTTTATATAAAAATAGAAATTCCTGGTAGGAACATCAGAATTCTGATTTAATAGGAACATGAGACTCAAAACCCAGTCTGGGCATGGTTTATCTCTGGTTCTTCATAAAAAAAAAGAAATGTGAGCACTGGACTAAATCATGTCTACAGTCCCTTAGAACTCTGACCTTCCAATGAGAAGTCTGTCTAAATTATTTCTATATTTTACAGTAGTATAACTATATTTGTTTTAAAATTATGATCAAATTTGGACTTTAATCTATAATAAATTAATGAGGTTGTATTTCAGAACATGCTCATTGGAATCAAGTCTATGGGGACAACTCTGGAAAGAAGATAGGGAATTCTGAAGGCAGAGTACAAAAAATAAAATCTTCACTTAAGAATCCTACAACAATTTACAAAATCTAATTCTTATTTTTAAACATGCTCCCCTTTTTAGTGCTTATTATCTTTTCTTTGAGACTCTATATTTTATTTTATTTTTGCCTCTCTTCACCATCCCTTATCTTTTATACTACAGTTAAGTTAAATCAATTTTATATTATCTACCTTACCTTCTGTGTGCTTACAGCCACCATATTTTGATTTACTAGTTGATACATTATGTCTTCAGCCTTCTTTTCACTCTTTTGGAGTGAAAAATCTCAGGTAGTTCTTTAATGAGTATTTCCTCTGAGATGAAAAACAAGCAAACAGCTGTTCACTGCATTTGCAACCCTTGGAAACCTTGAGCATGGGGACTACAGAAACAACTCAGGAAATTCAGGTCATCAGATACATGTGAGTGTGGCCAGCTCTGTGGAGCAGCAGGGACAGTCCCAGAACACAAAAGGAAATTGCTTGTTGTATCAGGAAAACATTTGTGTTTTAAATGTATTATTAAATGTGAATGGTAAACAACATTTGTTTAAGGAACTATTACAGGGTGGTTGTTTTTTCTGCCAAGAAATGCAACCTATCAGCTTAGAAAATTCACTAAGAAATAGATTTTGCTGTCCTTACCTCTCTGTACTGAAATATATGAGAGGTCATGATCAAATATAAAAGTTAGCTTTATTTGAGTATTTTGATAATTGAAATACATGACTGCAATGCTGTATCCTTGGTATCCCCTGGAGACCCTAGAGTGGTGTGGAAGGTGGGGAAGCATAGTAGATGCTGCTGATGGTGGAGAGGTTGCCCCTTAACATTTCATTGCCTGACAAATTCAGCCAGCCCTGACTGCAGCACAAAGCTGGGCTTCCTTTTAGCTATCTCATAGAATAGGGGCTTTGAAAATTTTACAAAATGAGAACTTATTTTCATACATCATTGGAAATCCGAATATGAATCCCAAAGAAATGTCAAAATTAGTTGACATCTTTTCTCTTTCGGGAGGTCTTATAAATCTCTTATTTGTAAATCCCTTTAATAATAAAGGTCAATTTCCTCATGGCAGTTCTTACTGCTCCCGGAATTCCTTGGAGACTTGCTGGTGGTTCACTGTTGTTTTCTCCAATACTCACCTTGCCAAAATTCTTAGTAATTCAATATCCACATAAGTGATCATCTAGTATCCTGGCATCTCAGTTCCTTGTTTGCCTTGCCCCAGTGAGTGTATTATCCACTTTACATGAATGGTGCTGTCATTACTAAATGACTGCAATTCTACCATGGTCCCAACTCAAAATATTCTAGTGTCTTACCACTTTACCCACTGTTTCCAGCCCATGACCTTTGGCAGTCCACCACCACCATTTGCCCCTCTGAGACATTTCCACAACCTTTCCATTGCCTTTCCCTTCCTCATGTATTTACTTACTGTCTTAGATGTTTGAATTTCATGGTCAATCGTTATAATAGCTCACTTGGTTTTCTTGAGTCACAAAAAGGATGAAATTCAACTTCAGGTTTCCTCTACATGTGCACTGCTGTGGCTGACTGTGAGTCGAGAAAAGCAGACAGCTAAATAACTGCTCTCACATACTCATGACTACACACCTCAAGTGAGCTCCTAATTCCGTCCGGCAATCATATGATACTTCCCATTCCTATTCATTCTTCCACATTCCTCAATATCTGTTTCACGCTCCTCAAACTTTCAATATGTCTTCAAACTTCACTGATAATCTAGTTCCTTATTTCATTGAAAAGAAAAAAAGAATAAGACCATCAAAGAGAACTTCACCTAACACTACCATCCAAACCTATTTCTATAAATAAACTGTTCCTTCTCTTAAACAGGGCTGGCCTCCGTGTCCCAGTTCTCATCCACCCCACCCTAGTCCGAGATCGCCTCAGTAATTCTCCATTTCCCTCTGACGTTTGGATTGTCCCTGCCAACATACAAAATTGCAGCTGTTTTCCTCAACTTTAAGAAAGCTTTTGCTTCATTCCTCCTTTGCTTCCTACTAGCTGTTTTTCTCTATTACTTAACCTTAAATTTCCTTCAAAAAGTTGCCTCTAATCATTGTGTCTAATCTCTCTTCTTTCACCCTTGGACACACTCTAGTTGGGCTCTCTCCTGCCCCTCACTGCTCTGTGGAAATTGCTCTTACCAAAGTCAGCACAATGTTGTCAAGTCTAGTGGCCATGTTCACTTCGACGTCTCAGAGTCATCTGACATTGTTATCACACTGTCTTTAAAAGTGTTTTTTCAGCCCTGGCTGGTATAGCTCAGTGGATTGAATGCGGGCTGTGAACCAAAGGGTTGCTGGTTCGATTCCCAGTCAGGGCACAGGCTTGGGTTGTGGGCTAGGCCCCCAGTTGGGGCTTGTGATAATCTGATGTTTCTCTTCTTCTCTTTCTCCCTCCCTCTCTCTGAAAATAAATAAAATCTTTTAAAAAATTTTTATAAATCTTAAAAAGGCATCCTTTGGTGTTGAAAACTGCTTCAAATTTGCTTCTTTCCCAGTCATTTACATCTTGGTTGAGTGCCTTTCTAGCTGCTCAGACTAAAAACCTAAGAACTGTCACTGGATCCTCTTTGTGTCCTATGCTCCACCCAATAAACCTCCAACAATAGACATTGGATGTCCCTCAAAATATGTTCATAACTTCATTGTTTATCACATCCCTTCTTCCTGCACCACTTTGGTTCAAGCCATTGTGGTTTCTTTTTACTATTATACCTTCGAATTTGTATCACTGTCTCTAAGTCGCACCTCTTTAGTCTCTTTTCAGTATGTAATCAAAATAAATCTGTTAAAATATGCCAAATTATATCATTCCTCTTCACAAAATCTTCCAGTGGCTACTCATTTCATTAAGTAAAAAACAACCCCCTCACTAAGCCATCTACTAAGATCCTACATAATCCTGTCATTCATTTTGCTTTGCTGAATTCATCTCCTTCAGGCCTCACCCCTCATCTGGTTCCCTCTGCCCACTTCGGGACCCTCACCTCTCAGGTTTCCTTGAAACTTCCTCGGGAATCTGTACTCACTGTTTCCTCAGACGGGAATGTCTTCCTCCAGATGTTTGACTACTGGTTGAATTGTGTCTTCCCAAATTGTATGTGTTCAAGTCCTACACCCACCCCCATACCTAAGAATATAACCTCATTTGGAAATAGCATTGCTACAGATGTAATTAGTTAGGGTGAAGTTGTAATGTAGTACCATGGGCCCCTAATCTAATATGACTGGTGTCCTTATAAAATGTGAAAATTTGGACAAACAGAAACATGGACTTTTTCCATGTTTCTGGCTCTGTTTTGCTAGAAACAGTAGCCGTCAAGTCACCATTCTCGTCAGGAGGCTACCTGAGAGGCCCGAGTGGGTAGTTAGCTTTAAACATCTCCAGGACATAGGGAAAACAGTGTGAAGTCAATGGTGATCAGGAAAGCTCTTTCCTAACTCTTTTCTCTGCTTCAACCATGACTAAGCTCTGGGCTTCAGGATTGAGAGAAGATGCAACAAAGTAAAGAGAAACCAATAGCAAAGCATCCAATAACTCTTTTCTAGAGCATATACGCATATACATACACTGCACGCTTCTCACCTGCAGCAGCTCTGATTGAGAGGGAGAGGCACTGGACAGGGAGAAACGCTAACTTTACTGAAGTTTGGAGTTGTTTTTGAAACACAGACACTGGTATATTAATTTTTGAATTGGAGATATTATTTTTCATGACTAAGGTGACTAAAGGAATTATATTGTTGAAGAGTACTCAGGTAAATTGTAGATGCTTCACAAGATGTCATCAAAGTGCAAAAAAACCCCCAAAAAGGTTGGCATTACAGAGAGAATGGAGGGAGAATGGATGAAATGAAACCAGGTTGTCTTCTGATGTCTTTGAGTCTGGCATTTGCAGCATACTGGTCCCATATTCCAGTGTGCAAACAGGGAGGAGTATGTCTATGAAAATTATTTTTAAATTACAGGATGCAATCTACATCCTTTATATAGAGTGATACACAGGTATTCTAATTTTCTAAGTATGTAGCAATGTATAACTCTTATTTTGAAAAAAATATAATTTATGCAAAATTATATAGTTTTCTAATATATAATAGCTATATTGAGAGTTCTGGAATATGGCAAAAGATTACTTATTTACTGACTTTTTAAAAGTAAAAAATCACTTTATAAGCCATTTTCTATAGCTAGTAGTGTGGGAAAGGTGAATAGGTCTAAAGTTATTTTCTTTTTTGTTTCAGTATTTTTGAAAGGCACAAAAGGAAATAAGACCAATCCAGAAATTCATTATTTCTCTCCAATGTTTCCTTTTCCCATATGAGCAGAGCCTGGAAGCATACGGACACATTAGGGAATGTTTCCACTGTGTGGGAGAAACATCTGCAGCAAACTTGGTGGACCACCAGAAGTGGAGTAAGAACGAAGCATGTGGGGGCGGAGGTGGCAGACAATAAAAGCAAAACTGGATGCTGGCTAGTCCCAAACATCCAGCTAAATTGCCTAACCTTCAGGTTACCTTTTATGTTATATAAGAAGTTTAACAGCCATAATCGTGCCTAGGGAAAATGATTTTTTTAATGGCGACAAAATAGAACTTATAGCATACCCTTCAAAAATTGTTTTTCTGCAAGTATGGAAATGTTAGCCTTCTGCTTTGCACACTCCCTTCTACTGAGTTTAAGCTGGATGGTTTTCGGTGGGGGGGGGGGGAGGTTCTTCCTACTCATCCTTTGCAGCTTATTAAGATAGCTGGGTACAAGGGCCCAGAAGCCGCAGGCCTCCTCTCAAACCAAAGAGAAGCACATTGAAGACAGAGATGAATTCTGAGTGAATTCGTTGTAAAACATCAGGGGCAAAAAGGCTCTGAAATGCAAATGATCATCATTAGAAAGTAATATGCGACTACTGAAGAAACATTTGAAAGAATAATGTGGTCTAGCAAAACAATCCCGCAATCTGCATTCAATCAAAGCTGACCAAAAATGCTTGCAATAGCCCTTTGTGTTGTTGGGAGCCAAATGCTTGCTGGAACTCATGGAGCACATTTTACCAAGTGGCACATTACCAACAGAATATTAGTAAAACAATACCAGCCTCAGAGTTGACTTTTCCAAAAAAAGGAGGACTCTCCAACTATCATGGCCAAGGTATTGGGAGTGACAAGAATATCAATATACATATAAATGCTCACAGATGAGTGTAATGGGTTGGTTTGTTTCAGTATACAGCACGTGTGAGTGGACATCTTGCCCACAAAATAGCTTATGTATGAGGACAATTAAAATTCAGCATACAGAGTTTTGAAAATCATATTGGACAAGGCTACACTTAAAAGATTGGACAGGAAGAGTGCATATAACATGCTGTTAAAAACTGCTTAATTAATTTTAATTCTGGGCCAATTTTAAAGTCTCTAGTACAGAATTACTAAACTTCTATTAACCTTATTCTCATAAAAAAACAAGATATGTATTCCTCATGGATTGTGGTTTTTGCTATTCACACCTGGTTCAGAACCTAGTAAGCTAGTTTTTTTGGGTTCTAATCTTTAAAAGAAAAGTTCTAGCCTTAGCTCAGATTAAGTTTCAGAGGAGTCACCTACTTTCACCCCTCACCGTTCACACCTGGCATGTACAAGCAGGGCAGCCATCTGGGGGTGCAGGGTGACAGTCACCAGGCAGAAGCCCTGCTGTCCTACATGAAAGAACTGCTTGATGAACCTACAAAATACCGTAAAGCCAGGAGGAAGTTGAGACCCAATAGGTTTACTGCCAAGAAAACAGGCAGGTAATGTGAAGAGCTTAGGTGTTCTAATTGAAATAGTTCATGACTTTCAGTTTTCTGAGAGAGCCTGATAAATTTATTTTAAAAAATCAGTATTCAGCTAAAATGGTTCATTGAAAAATAACAGTAAATAAGGTGATGATCTCTCTGAACATATTTTAAAAGATGATAAAGTAGCATTATGATATGAACATAAAAGTAAGACTTTTATGAATTTTAGTCTTATAGGAATGTTTTTCCTTTATATTCTGAAGGAAGTTTAAAAGAATAGAGTTTTATTTTGTTAGTAGTGACAATATTACATAACAGAAAATGCACTAACACAATAAAACAATTCATTTGTAGCTCTCATGATTCTCTTAAATAATCTTTCTTCCTTTTCTTCCTTTTTTCATTTCTCCCTTTCTCTGTTTCTCTCTCTCTCTCCCTCTCTCTCTCCTCTTTGTTTTGCTCTAAAGAGAAATGCCATTTTACTTATTTTAAAGCTTTTTAGAAATTTGAATTCAAATGAGTATCCTGGTATTTGAGATACAGTTCAAGTACAGAATAATTGTCCAAATATTCAGATTAGTAAAAATGGGGTGATTAAATTGAAGACTGTTTCCCTGGAATGTATTATTTTAACAATGTTTTTAGGCAATTTATTAAAGCATGTTATTTTCAGCCTAATTAATATGTGCTTAACAGTAACAATTGCATTATAGGAAATTGTAATTGCAAAAGGGGCAGTTAACTAATTTTGTGAGTTTAATAAACCAAAATTATTAAAATCCCTGTATTGTTTTTGTTTAGCCCCTCATAGCATTAAAGAGAATTGTTTTTCTGCAGTTTTTCATTTAATACAATTAAATGATGCCAAAAGGCCTAATTCACTCTGATCTAATGGCAATTTGGCCCCCAAATATCTCATAAATGTTATAGATTATCAGTTTCTTGCCATCTGCATTAACTGACTGAATCTTCACATGGACACTATTAACTAGTTATTATCTCCATTTTATAGCTGAGGAAACTGAGCATCTGAGAGGGTAAGCAACTTGCTAAAAGTCATATGCTGGTTAAATGTGAGAATCTAACAGTGAACCAGGAGTGTTTGAATCTAATATTTGGTGTATTACCTCATCTCTCACTGAGCCAAAAGCTGAAAACAAAAATCTAGACAAATAAAGGTGTTTAAGTGAGAATGGTATTGATAATGCAGCCTCATTTTCAAGGAAACTGATTCATCTGTGCATAAAATTAACATTTTACATATTAGAGTTTGAGGCATTAAAATATTATGACATGTAATAAAACAGTGAACACTTGCAAACTTCAAACACCTGCTCTGTTGTTCTCTTATGCCCTGAAGAATGGACAGGACGGCCACCCTGAGATTCACTCACTTGGATCTTCATTCACTGTGTGGGTTTCAGATGTGAGAAACGTTATGTTCTCTGAGGTCAGGAAAGAAACTATGGAAAGGGGAGAGAGCACATAGATAAAGGCCAACCTCTCCTCAATTGCTAACATATCCCATCATGATTTTTTTCAAAAAGAATATTTGAACTAAAGATATACATTTTCCAACATGTTTTATGAATTTCATTGTTGTAAAATATATCTAAAATTTACCATTTTCATCCACTTTTAAGAGAACAGTTTGGTGGCACTAAGTATATTCACATTGCAATCATCATCACCACCCATCCCTAGAACTTCACATTTTCCAAAACTGACAGTAGGTATGCATTGTACACTAACTCTATTCTACCACCCTCAGTCCCTGCAAACCTCCATTCTACTTCTTAGATGGCTTCTTAGGAATGGTGAGCAATATAACTATGGTTATTGAATTGAATGTATATAGCATTAACCTTAGAATTATAAAACTAGAGGTTCAGAAGACAAGGAGGAAGGTAGAAGGGGATAAAGAAAAGTAAGAGATTGGTGGAGGTGCTAATATCTTCTATTTTAGAAGGGGTGAAGAGATTCTGTTTATGGAAAATGAATAAAAAATGGAGCTCTAAAAACATCTTCTAAAGTAGAGGGGTGAGAGGTATAGCAGGTGATAGTTGTAAGCCCATTACTTTCCTTTCATAAGAAGACATCAGTAGACAATGTCTACACTTTGTAAATCAAGACAGAAGTATTATAAAAGAAAATTTAGAGATTGAGGTCAACACCAGTGGAAACAAAACCGAAAAAACAGGAAGAGGATTTGCTTCCTAAGGAACGGAACTATTGGTGGGCTGGAAGGACACGGTTGCTTTTGATTATTTAGTATTAGTATTTTATTGTTATTTAATTCTTCCATGCTCTTTGATTTAAGACAATTATGTGAATGTTTTCCTTAAAAATAATTGCACTTAACTTAAAAGAAAATAAAGCCAGAGTGAAGAGGTTTGTCCAAACAAAATACAAGGAACATCTTTTTCTTTCTTTCATTAGCAGAGATATTAACTTTTAAAATTTGTTTATTTTGGGCGTGTTTCAAATGCATAGATCTCACCTCATTAGCAGCAATTACTTTATACTCTTTATTCTCTAAGATTTTTGAGAGAGCAGATGGATTTCTTAATTGAGGGAAGTAATCTAGAGCCAGCAGGGATGGTTTTACATCATTGTTTTTCCCCTGTGAGTTTTCACAACATTAGCTTTCCATGATCTCTTAGTGTACATGAAGTGCTTTGATAAACACCCTAGCAATACAGCTAACCTGCTAGGCAAGTATGAGATTCCCAGTTGCAAAAGGTTAAATGATGTCTTGGTCACGTTGTTAATGAGGGACATGTAATAAGAACATATCCTTTTGACCTGTATTCAAAAAGCCAAACAAAATATGGGTACATTTTTGTTTATGAATGCATAGCATCCTGCAGATTCTTTCAGAGCCTAGAATTTCAGTACTGTTAAAACTGATCTCATATTGTGTTTTCTCTTGTTATAGGAGATTGTGAATAGCAACACGTGTTGTACACACTCCCATATTGTGCAAAGTACCCTTTTCTGATCACTATCAAGAAACACAGTCAGTTTCACATACTCAGTTCTAATCCTGAAAAATTGGATTGGTTTACATGCTGAAGGGCAAAATTGAGTCTGGTGCTGAGCAGAAACTTGCACGTGGTTTGTCTCAGTTCATCTGCATTTTAGTCATCACCATGCAGAGGAAGGAAGAAGAGCAAAGCCCAAAGAAACAAGATAGTGAGTGAACTTCTTTTCAATGCTTCAACCACAGGAAAAGGAAATGTAAGGGAGAAAGTGTGTGTGGTTGTTTGCATTTCTCTCGATACATTAAGCAGGTATGAACACTGCAGTATAAAAATAAAAGAAGGTCAAGTTAGATTAGTATGGTGTAAGGAGAGAAAACGGCGGCGTGGCATGAACGTCGTGAACCGTTCGTCCCAACGCCGTCGCACAGCCGCTCTCCGTGAAGGAGGACATCGTTGCTCCCTCGCGATCTGAGCTCAGGAGATCCACGGATCAGTCATGGATCTGGTCTGTGACCCACACACTACGTGAAAATCTGCTAGGACTCAACGCATACTGATGACATGTGATTCAGCACAAATTTCAGAACAGATATCCTTCCAATTTTTAACTAAATTCTCAATTATCTCCAGCATTGATTTCTGTATGCTGTTGATGAATTAATTTGAAAACTCTGGTAACAACATTTATTCTAAATATAACGCTTCGTTTAAGGTAAAGTTCTATGATAGTGAAAATGAAAGAGATGAGAAGGACTAGTCTTGTTATCTTTTTGAAATTATGTTTCGAAGATTAAAATGTCATGTGAAAATATGTAAACTCCTTTTCTGAATATAAAATCACTGTGAATTAACATTGAGAAATGGAAACTGAGGAGGGATTCAATCTTATATAGAAAAGATACAGAAAATAAAGAGCCATGAAGAAATAAAAGAAATAGGGATTATGTATAAAATAGTCAAATGCATACTAAAAATATGAATTATTGGCCCCCAAATAGTAAACTCTATGTTTTTCAAAACTGCTGCACCTTGTTGAACTGCCTAGGCCAGCCTTAGCAACTCTGAACACATGAAGCCAAAAATAAGGGGAAAGACCATTTTCCTTGTATGGTGAGACAGTGATATTAAACAACCAGCTCTTTTCTTTTTTAATACTGACATCTATTGGGAAACAGGAGAATATGTGTATGTTTGTTCTATGGAGTCAAATAAAAACTGATTAATTAAATTAAAAACCCTAACAAATTAAAAATTAATAGTGTGTCATAGATTAACCACTTTAATGATACTATTCTTTAATGGCCTAAAAACACATTTATATGGCTTTTCAATATCATAGACCTTTGCAAGCTAGTAGCTATTATTGCAAATATAACTGTATACCCTCTGAAACTCATGTGCTCTAGGTCATGTGCTCATGATTCAAACTAACAATTGAACATTAAATAGTGAAAGAAAATAGTAAAATTTGACTTAAGTTCAAATGTCTTCTACCAGGCTCTCTGAAGATTTTTCTATTTGTATGAATTGATAAGACAAAAGAGAATTTTCTGAAATACTTTAATTGATTCTACCTGTGAATATTCTTTTAACAATATTTTGGGAATGGTTTAACTAGGCTTTCCTAAATCTATTTGCCACTTGGGCAAAATGCATCTGCCCAGGAAAGCATGCATTCTTACTATGTAACAACTTTCCAAATCCTTCCTCCAATGAGGCACATCTGGAGGCGTTCTGCCTGCATCGGTGTTTCTTGTCTCCAGGAACTCTCAGCCACGCTCAGCCACAGAGGCACAGCACACACAGCTCCAAGGGAGGACCCTTGTCTCATAGACTAGTCCACAAAGTGCACCTTTTCTTCGCGTTGACCTGGGTTGCACCCCTCACCAAATATCCCATCAGTTTATTTTGAGGTCTTACCAATATAGGAAAATCAAGTATACAATGGAAAAAAGTACTTTTCTTAAAATTTGACTTCTCTCTTTCCTTGATTACACATTTAAAATGACAAAAGCAACACATGATTGTTGTACAAAGGCAAATCATATACAGAGTAAAAGGTGACATTTACCTTTCCCTAACACCACTCAATGGATGTGTAAATACAAAATGATACACAAGGTGTGCACATGTATCCTGTCTGTTTATTCATATATATATATGCATCTGTTTATTCATATATATAAGCATCTGTTTATTTATATACATATGTATTTATGTATCTGGGAGGAAATATTAATTTCAGAAATTTAAGAAATACATTAAGGGACCAAAAGTGTTTAAAAGGAAGTAACTACACCTCAAAGGCTACTAGAGGGGAACAATTGTCCTCAGTACTTTAAGTCATTTTTGGCTTCTCTCATTTAATAAACATGGGATAAGTGAGAACAATAAAATGTGATCATACTCTTCATGTTACTTTAAAATTTAAAATGTGTGCAACAGGAACTTTACAAAATTAAAAGAAATTGAAATAAAGTCAAAGGAATTGCTGAGCTTTAAATAAATGTCTCTTTACTCTAAAAGATATTAATTCCTAAAGATACAGCCCACTAAAAACACAAGAACAAATATGAAGATATATGAAAAATATCCATAAAATATATTCTTCCTTAAGCTGCACTGTCAAGTTTATGGATATTGGCTCTTTGCCAGGCAAAATAAAGAATTTTGCAAACTTAAACTCCCAACTCCCTTTTCATTTCTTATGTAGGCATACTAGTTTTTCATGGTCATGGGTCTGTAATCGTAAGTACCACAACATAGTAGTTTTCCATTGATCTATTTTGTATTTCAGTAATGTATTGTTATGATGTTATATTCACATTTCTTTGCCCACTCTATTTATTGTTTTATTTTGAAACTCAGGGTGACGATGACACAGCTGAATTACAACTGTGTTACAGGAGACAGACCATGCTCATATTGGTGGAGAAAATCAACATGGTTCTAAACATTTTTAAAGTCAAAAACAATATAAAAGGCCAAGAGATGAAACATTTATTCTATAAAAATAGATGACATGTTTCTCTCTCCCTATAAAATGAAATATGCCATGCTTTTGTTGTTGTTGTTTTTAAAAAATATAGAGAGAGTTAATCTTTGAACGTGCTCCTTTATATGCATTTGGCCTTTCTGGAGTGATATAAGAATCTTTATTCAATAAAACTAAAGAGAAAATAAAACTCAGTTAAAAATACATATAAAAAGAGAAGTTAGAAAGAGTTTACTTCTTAAGCAGAGGTAATAGAACATAATTATCTTAGCAGCCCTTATCTTTGAGATTGGCCTCTTAGCTAATACAGTTTAGCTAAGTTATTTGTGTCTATTAGTTGTGACAGGAAGATGTGTCAGATATAAAAATATACTCCGTGGTGTTTGTTTCTGAATGCAAAGGCAGGAAGGCTAAAGAGCACCATCCTCTTCCCCAGGACCTCACAAGCCAGGATTCTCATCAAGCATCATGCTTCTCCCCTGTCTGTGGAGACACAGAAATGCTGTGCTCTCTGAGCCCTCACAGGCTGCTCCTTCAGTAGCAGGACTGAAGATCAGTGGTGTGTTCAACCAACAACTAAAGTCTTAGGGTTGCAACCTGTCAACAAATGCTGCACTTCATTCCAGCTAAGTCAAAAGTTAGGTTTTCTTTAATTGCTGTTTTAGTCAAGTTGGGTATAATCGATGAAGCTACCTTGCTTTCTTGAGACTTAAAAATGACTATTGCAACCCTACTTCTGGCACTCCCTGTGGGACTAGAAGTACCTGAGCCGAGAGATGCCTCTGGATAAAACTGGAATTGAAATAGTGTAACCCACCATCCCTACCCACTGATACTCACCAAGCCTCACTTGCCATATCCGGGGCATATCCACGGTGCACCGCTACCCGCCTCTGTTGGTGATTTTGTGCCCGAAGTGTAGCCAATGAGCACTTCTTTCTTCCTCGTTCCTAAGGCCGGCATAGCCTAAGGGTTACAATGACTACTATCATTTATTTTAGCAAATTTTTTGGCTACAGTCAGATTTAATCTGGAGTTTCCGTGCCTCTCAGGCTTTGCTGTGATGAGCAGAACTCTCTGGCATTGGTCAGTGTGAGAGCCCAAAAGACATGCACTTGTCGCTGCCTTGTTGAGACGGACGTAGCTGTGCATTTGAGATTATCCCAGACTCTCAACACTTGTTCCAAATGTGGCCTCGAGTGCTTTGCCATAGAGATAGTTACTTAGACAGCAGGGTTTGTCTCCATCTCCGAAAGGGTCCCTCTTGTCACAATTGTGGACATTCTTTAAACTCAGCTCAGAACTGTGAGACGACAGTTCCCATGAATGTCTCAATTTTCTTAATATTTTTCAGTATTTATAATAGTTAAAAGAAAGAACATTTAAATGCTAATCAATAAGAAATTAGGTAAAAATAATTTATGATACATACATATAGGCAGCTAATTAAATAATGATACAAATCTTTTCATTATTGATACAAAAAATAAGAAATTGTTTATTAAAAGAAAGTGGCGATTAAATACATTATGCATCCCTAAAGGGGAAATATTAGATAAATCTCTTGTGCAGAATTCCAAATAATTTATGTAAATCCTTTCCCCTCAAGGAGTGGAACTTAATTCCCCATAACTTAGGTTTAGGCTATTCACAGAGACTCCCTTCCAAAGGTACAGTCTGGAAAGGGGGCGGTTGTTCTGCTCTGCACTGCCGAACATTACTTCAGCAGGTGAACAAGGTCAGCATCATCAGTGATAGGTCACATTGATTGTGTACGCCCTTAATGTGATGTGAAGAAGATGGCACTTTACCTCAGTGAGCTTCCTGCCAAAAACTGTAACCCCAGTCTAACCACGAGAAACAAGATCAGTCAAGTAAAATGTAGTGACATTCTCCAAGATATTTACCTGACCAGTACTCTTCAAAACCATCAAGGTCTTTAAAAACAAGTCAAGTCCCAGAAATTATCACAGCCAAGAAGAACCTGAGAAGATTTGCCAGCTGCCAAGAATGGTATTCCAGATGAGATCCTGGAACCAAAGAAGGACATAAAGTAAAATAAGTAAGCAAATAGAAATTCCATGTGAACTTTAATGAATTATAATGTACCCATATTGGTTTCTTAATTATGATAAATATACAATACTAATTTAATAAACCAGGTATGGGGTATATGGGAAAACTCTGCACAGCTTTTCTATAAATCTGAAACTGTTTAAAGCTTTTAAAATGTTAAAATCAAAAATAAACATTATGTGTCGCATGTCTTTGTTAGTGGAAATTGCGTGTGTGTGTGTACACCTAGTGAGACACCTGCAATGACATTGCAATATGTTAAGCTTGGTAGTGCCCTGATGGTGAATTTTTTTCTTTTCATTTATCTGTACTTTTCTATTCTTATCATATATCACTTGTACAATGAAAACATTAACAAATGTAAAATCACCCTTCTGTTTCCCTTTAAGTAGCTCATTTTAGCTAGATGCCTCAGAAATATTACACTAAACAGAAATGTCATTTCTCACAAAACAAGAGGTAGAGAGGTGAGGTGGATTCTCCCCATGTATTAGTCAGAACCCTGGAAGCATTTCTTTTTCTCTGTGGGCTCTGTGTCTTCAACATGCCAGGTTTGTCCTCAGACTGGTTTCCTTCCTGCTCACAACGTAGGTGCCAGCATTGATTACATGGCAGCATGCCCTCTTACTCACATTCAGTGGAAAACAGGAAAAAAATACCTCCTGCAACCTTGCAAGAAGATTGAATCAAGTCAAGTCACTGCACCTACTGCTAACTAGGAATGTTTGCCATTGAGTATTACAAATGCTCGCTGGCCCCAAGCCAAGTCTCTTGCACCAGTTGCTGTTGGAGGAGTTGAAACGATGGGTGAGGTCTAATCAGGGTCCAGCTGGAACTGGAAAAATGGAGTCAATGACTCTGATACTTGGGCTTCCGGGGAGGAGAAAAACAAAGTCTGTTATAAACCTCCAGAGGGAAAGTTTAAATATGCAAATGAACACGCCTGCCTAGATTATTGATTCTCACTGGCTAAGTAAAGTGGTAAAAATACACACCAGTTACCCACAATCTACCTGCAATTCAGGACTTTCAACAGCTTCGTTCTGTCAAATTGAGAAATGTGAGTGACTGTGTGATCCACCAATCTGGTAAATGTACATCTATAAAAAGGAATAACAGATGGAACAAAAGGCCAGAAATACAACTTTGGCAGATTCCCCTCCTCAAAAAGGAGACATCCCTGGTGGGCAAAAGCGCTTCCAACTTAGCACTTTGGCCTTACCTTTTAACCTAACACAGGATCAGAGAGATGGCAGCCCCTAGGCCCTTCCAGACGGCTGCCTGTTTTGGTGCATCTCAGGAGATAAGCATGGGCTTCAGTGTTTTAAGTAAGTGGTTGGGAAAAAGTCAAAACAAGAGCAAGAATTTGTAACATATGAAAATTACATGGGCTTCGAATGTCAGTGTCCATAATAACGTTTCATTTGCCACAGACACACTGGCTTGTTTACGCCTTGTCTATGGCTGCTTTGGCATTTCATGTTGAAGATTACTTAGTTGTGACAAAAATTATCTGACTGGAAGGCCAAAAATATTTACTGTCTGGCATTTTACAGGAAAAATGTGCCAGCCCCTCACCTGGGGTCAATCAGGGACTTTACCTGCCTCAATAGAAGACGTGGGCTCTCTCAGTGACCAGTGGCAGGAAGCTTGTCCAGTACCAACTGCTGCTCCCCTGACCATCCTCCTGGCACCACCGACTGGCAAATGGATTTCACCCGTAGAATGGCTCTACCAGTAGGCTCTAAATGAGGTTGAAACAGTATATTAATTAACTAGACAGTTTAAAAATCATCTCCTTGTCTATTGCCCAGGCCAAATTATTTCCCATGATGTTGTTGCATACAGTTGTTAAAAAAAAAAGTTTCAACCAAAATTCAAATGGAATTTGAAGATCAAATGGACTTTATTCGGTGATTCCTGAACCAGGAAGCCATCTCCTTTAGCAACCAGAAGGGCACTCTGGATGGCTGTGCAAAATGAAAGATATTTATAGGAAAAGGGGTAGGGTAAGAAAGCGATTTATAAAAGAAACAGAAGGATTATTTTTTTCTTTTTTTTAGAGCAGGGCATTTTCTTGTTAGGGATGGGAGTGGCCAGTGGTTTATCATGCAGATCGCCTCTTCCTTCTATGGGGATGGAGAGGACCCAGGTGACTAATTATCTTACCGGTGCTTGACCAGAATATGATGAAGATTCTATTTCTGGGAGGGTTTGAAACAGCAAATTGGTCAGGTATGAAATCTAGTTTTGGTGTCATGGGCTTTACCACAGTGATGCCATTTCGGGCCTGTGGCTTCTCTCTTTAACCCAGCCTATCAGAACTTCTGTGGTGACAGTGGGATGAGAGACAGTTACCCTCCTGCAAAGTTTAGAAATTTTCATGAAGGTGTCTTCAATCACCAGGTTTATTTTTAGGTGCCTTTCTTTCATAGTGAACATATTTAAAACATTTTTTTCTCGTGTTGTTTTGAGTCATATCTTTCTGACACCCCAAAACTTAAGTGTGGTGGGCTCCATCCAGTGACAGACACTCTTTCGAGTATTTTCAGTTCTGTGTGTTAGGGACTGTTTCTACCTTGCCTTTTGCTATGAAAACACTTAGGCTTAAAAATAGCCTGCCTCCTAGGGAAAGAATCATCCTCTTATGTAATTAACCAGTGCAGCACCAAACAGAAACCACATGGTGGGGATGATACTCAAGCCTGTGGACAAGTCCTTGAATTCAATCTAGCCCTCTGCAATGCCCTTCTTGACTCTGTATGAATGTTAATATTTTGAGTATTATGCACTGGCTAGCCAAGTGGTACCCTAAAAATATTAAGCTTGAGACCTAATTAATGCTTTGTAGTTTGAAAACAGAAAACATTGATATACCCATCAATGTATAAAAGGCCTATAAATTCTCCCTTTTTTTTCTTGAATCCTTACTTATGTTATATATGCTTATTAGGGTCCTTGAGACCTGCGAGCATATGCTCATGATTTCCTCTTTCCTGCAGTAGGCATGCAAAGCACAGTTCAAAGCCAAAGTCAAGCTGAACTTACAGCTAACTGAACACAAGGCCGCCTGTGTTGGTGAATGACCTGTACCTTTACCGAGGCTGGTGCAGCTGACATTCACTGTCCTGCCCTATGTATACCAGAACCTGCAGTGTTATTGTCACCAGCTCAAGGGCCATGTACCTAAGGCATCAAGGCCAATATTCAAAACTTCAGAGTTCAGAGTAAGGAAAGATTTATTAATCGAGATGTCACCAGCTCAAAAAGATGCAGGGGTTGGGGGATGCTTAGAGCTTCCTCAAATGTATTTTAAGAGAGTCCAGAATTACAGCTTCTTTACATCAAGGAAAGGAAGAATAGAGGGTGAGGGGCAAGGGAGGGTGGCACAGACAAGAGGTGTGTGATGAGCACAGACATCTGGGCACCAACAGGGATCCAAGGAGAGTGCAGAATCTCTAAAGCTTTTTGTTACCAGTCCTTTGACCCCTGCTGATCTGAGTCCAGACTTGAGGATCCTGCGAATCTTTGCCCGAAGCTCAAGTCTCAAGCAGAATCCCTCTAATGATTAGCACATCTATAGCAGGAGCTATTGGCCTGAATGCCATGGAAAGAAATGGAGGCTAGAATTAAGCTAAAATCATTGAGATTGAGCTTTTCACTTTATTGCATTATTCGTCTATGCTCTGCCAGACTACAAATTTGGTGCTAATTATTCAAAGAAGCAAGGAGCTACCCAATTCTCTCTGAAAGAGTGGTAGGCGGAGGTGCATGGGAACTGAGTTCCTGAGCTGGAGCGCTGACTATACTGACAGCCACATAAAACAGCAGCTGTTTTTGGCTGTGTGAGCTACAGCCTGTATTGCCTGGGGTGGAGGCCATGTCCTCACTAGAACAGTTCTCCAGTTTTGAGAAGTATTCATTGCTATATCATCTCTAATCTTAGGTTTTCAGTGCTTCTCATGATGCTATGCATTATTTAATATCCTCTGATAAATTCTGCTTAATTCAGTCAGAGCTGATTTATGTTGCTTATAACTAAAAATATCTACTGACATACCAAGCCATTACCTGGCTTTATGTAAGGGGAAATAATTGTGAAAAGTCTATTCGAACCATTTGAAATTACTTCCAAGTCCAAATACTATATAATGAATTCTCAGAAGGATGATTAAATTATTGTATGATGTGACTCTTCCAGAAAATTAGATGGAGCAATTTGTATGCTTAAATTCATCTTCCTTTGAACCTTTTAAAAATGTACTGAATAGATCACTACTTTTCGCCTATTAGAGATACTCCGTTGCTGAAAAATGATGTTTGTGTAAATTGCATTATTTTCTCTTTGCATCCTCCATAGCATCAAATTTGATATTTAAAAGAATTTTTTTGTACTCCATTAATCTTGATCATTAATTTATTATTTGATTGATTGTTTTGGAAATGTGAGCAGGAAGCATGATCAGAAAATCACCACCATACCATTAGCATAGGTAGTTAGCTAGTTATTACTAAAGAAAGGGAGCAAGGTAAATTAGACATTGAGTGTAATACACTAGGGAGATAAATCAAATATTAGGTCTAATAACTGGGAGGCTGAAGCAGGCATTGGGTTTACTTCATTAGGAAGTTACTACATTCCATTAAGCTTGATTTACCAGGAAGCAACAACATTCCAAACTCATTCACACACTCCAGAGGACTGTTATATCCTCTGCTGAGGGGGTTAATCCTCAAAGCAGGAAAAAAAATCTCCCTGGGTGACTGCTGGCCCACTACCAGCTTATAGGTGGTGAGAATAGGGGCAGAAGCAGGGAGGTGATTTCTTTGCTTGGCACATGCACAATAGAAGCCATGATGGCATAGCGAGAAGGTACACATGTACAGTAGAAGCCAAAATGGCAACATGAAGGGGTAGAATCTAGCCTAGGAATAGGAATCAGGTTGAATACAGAGTACAGAACCCTAGTAGGTACAGGAAAGGGATTGCTTAGGGGTTGGCAACTCAAGCCCAGGAAAAGTCAGGAAATAGGTTGGATGGTTTGCATTATAGCATGCTACTGAGAATGAAGAAAATATGTGGAGGATTGTCAGGAATCTCGGGGCAGTTGCTACTAGAGCCTGCCCATCCTCTACGTCCCCAAGGGTGTATGATTTCCCTTCTTCCCAATAAATCTTATCATTACATCTAAACTTCTTCCATGAATGTGTCCTTTGAAATTCTTTTCTCATGACACTGCAAAAGAACCCAGTTTTACCAGCAACAATACTTGTGAACATATGGTCTATTATTCATACCTGTGAATACAGCTCGATTTGGTATGGTGGATAAATCACATAGAAAAAAGTAAAATATTTGCTATTCAATGGGTATTAAAGTGTTTAAGGAAATTAAAATACTTTTGTGGCCAGTAATTGCAATTGGTAATTTTGGGATGATGTCTTAGAGATAGTTTTCCTTATATTATAGAAATATACTTAGAATAAGCTTATGCAAAAAGAATGACATTTATCTCGAGGGTATGGAGCTATTTTATGTAGTAGAATATAGAAAAGTAGCCTGGGAATTCAGGATGAAAGTGAGGGAACTAGGGAATCCAGGAAATCATTCTTTGCTTTTTTTCTCTCTCTCTTTGAGACAAAATATCTCATTAAAATTTATCTTTTATTCCCTGTACTTTGTTTCTTTTTCCTAATTCAACATTTCTAGTTTTCCCACACACCCACCAATTTTTTATCACCTCAAAACCAACACCTACAGAGACATGGTCTGATATAAATACTGAGAATTCTTTATTGTCATTTTCCCCCATGAATCAGGAAAGAATCCAAGAGGCCTCTATCACTACTGTTTCAGGTTTCTATGAAAAATGTTTTCAATTCTAAGTATGCTAGATCAAGAGGCAAAACATTTTAATATGAAACACAGTGAGTGAGGATCAATTAATCTTAAAATACCTAAGAGTGTTTTCAATATTTCTACTAGTATGAGGTGGTAACCATGTTCTAAGAGATAAGCTGGCTTCAAGAACAGACGCATCAGGACTATTTTTAATGATGTGGTCTAGCAAACATTCACATCTCAAAGTTTAATCTCATACATCTACAAAATGTTCTGCATTATCACACCAGGATAACCAATTAAATAATAGTTGCATATATACTCTTATTTTCCTTTGTCGTTTCCTTTTTATGTATTCTGAACATTGCATGTTGAAAATCTAATTTATAGTATAGTTCACAACATAATATTTTTCTGAGAATTCACTAAGTAATGAAGTATTGGGTTGACCGAAAAGTTCATTTGGCTTTTTTTCTGTAAGATGGCTCTAGTAGTGCTTAGTTGTCTTTAATGTCATTCAAAACAATTTTGTTAGTTGTATCGTGACAGCTGTCATATGAGTATGCATTTTAAAAAGTATCAAATTTGGTGAATTTTTGTGTAGCCATTTTAATATTGAAGGTAGAAGAAAATAAACATTTTTGGCATATCATGCTTTATAATTTCAAGAAAGGTAAAAATGCAACTGAATCACAAAAAATAAAAAGATCTGTGCAGTGTATGGAGAAGGTACTGTGACTGATCAAATGTGTCAAAAGCTGTTTGGGAAGTTTTATGCTGGAGATTTCTCCCTGGACAATTCCCCAGGGTCAGGTAGAACAGTTGAAGACCAACTAGCAATCAAATCAAAACATTAATGGAGAGCAATAAATGTTCTACTATGCAGGAGGTAGCCAAGATACTCAAAATATCCAAATCAATAAAATTATTGGTGCAAATGAAAAATACATATTTTATTCTATGAAAGAAAATTGAACAGACTTCTTGGCCACCCCAATCATATAATTGTACCATGACAAACCTAAAGTTGAGGCAAGTGGACAACGTCGGAAAGCATCATCCTGCCCCATTGTGCAGTAATTGGACTTTTTCTACCTATGAGGACAGATGGAAAGAGATGCCTCTCAGATTGATGCCAGCTTCCAGTTTTATGTGTTGTGCTTACTCCTTTAAAGCATTTTTGCATTTTATCTGGTTCTTGTTTTCCCTAGGGAAGTCAAAGACAGGTTTTTGGTTTTTGGTTTTCGTTTTCCTTTAACACGCGTTCTAGCTGATGATGAGTGTAGAGAGAATGCACTAACCCTCTGTTCCGTTCACGTCCTGGAAATGTGCCTTGGGTGCGCATAGTGAGAAGAAACAGAAGTGTCATCTCAGCAGGAGAACTGAAAACAAAGCAATCAATCTCCACCGTGTCTCCTAGCCTTAACTTTGAAACAAAAATCTTAAGATATTTTGAAAAGTTTATTTCAACTAAAGTCTGCAAACTGTAACTCATTATAGACAGGTTTATCCTATTTCCCAGCCTCCACAACAAATCACCAGAAATAAATTTTTATAATCTATCTCAATTTTTTTTTCATTAAGTACAAAATGTTAGTTATTTTTGAGGGACCTCTATTTTTATGGTAATAAGTGGATGTTCTAGGAAATTAATTATAAAGAAAATATAATCAAGAAGCCATCTAATCATAGAAATAAGACATAGACACATATAAATTGCTTAAAAGAATATAGTGTCACCAAACAAAACACACAAACGTAATCCTGAGTATTTGCTCTCCTCAGGAATTTGTTTTTATTTTCAGGGACAATTAAAAAATATTTACTTATGTTCTTGATTTTTTTTTCTAAGGAGTCCTATTGATAAAGCACTATTCTACAACCTGGGATACATTGTACAATTTATTTCTCCCAAGAAAGGAAATTAAAATTTAATTCAGAGACAGGAAATAAATAAAGGCAAATCAATTTTATGATAGAGTTTTATAAACCCAGCAGTCTGGGAAATTCTGCCTTATGCGTGAACCTAGTTTATCAAAACTTTCCTTTGCTTTTGGACCTTAATTCTCAGAGGGGCTTATAAGACATTCATGGATATAGATCCACTTCTTACAGTAATACTGCTATTATAAGACTAATGCATGGGAAGAATCAAAACTTAAAATATCAAATATTAGCACAAGGCATAGAGTGAGATATCTGTTGTATTTTTCAGGGATAGGTTTTGTTGTTATTATTATGTGTTTTAAAAGTGTTTTCCCACAAATGCATTGCCATCTGAACATTATGTTTTGTTGATTGTCCTTTAACCGTGTGATCACCTAGCTTCCCTGAGGTTCCGGCTCCTGATTTATGCATATGCTCTAGCAGTGCTTTTCAAACTCGCCTAATAATTGAGATAGATGATAGATAGACAGATGATAGATAGATAGATAGATAGATAGATAGATAGATAGATAGATAATAGATGGATGTAATCTAGCTTGGATTATATTTGTCTTTATACAATGGTTGTAAAATACGTTTAGCCCTGGCTGGTGGGGCTCAGTTGGTTGGAGCTTCAGTCCTGTTAACGGGAAGGTTGTGAATTCCATTTCGGTCCAGGTGCTCACAATCCCCAGTCTGACACGTGCAGGAGGCAACCAATCAATGCTCCTCTCTCTCGCACTGATGTTTCTCTCTCTCTCTTCCTCTGTCCCTCCTTCTGTCTCTAAAAGCAAAGGGATACACTGGAGGCAAAAGTGTCTAGGGCCCACTGAAGTCAAAATCAGGCCTGGCCTAGTAACTGGATCTAAGACAGGGGCCCAGGATCTGCATTTTAACTAGCATGCATGAGAAAGTTTTCAAAACACTGCTTTTGAGCAATATTTTAATACCATATCCTCTCTGGATTCAGTCAGTATCCAAATAGAGGTATGGAATCATGAGTATTATAGAATAAGGAATATACAGGGAGTACCAAAAGTAGGCTTACAACTGTGACTTTATTCTTGTATTATTATTTATTATTATATTATTTGTATTATTCCCATACAAACAACTGCACATGTACTTTTGCCCACCCCTGTGCAGCTGGTCCTTATATAACATCCTTAAATTCAACATCTTTCCTTGTGTTAATGAAGAGAAAAAAAATTGATTCCTGGAACATTCTACCCATGTCAGTGTGGGTTTTCTCCAGGGACTGTCAATTTCCTCCTGTATCACAAACATGTGCAAGTGGAGAGCATTGATGTATCAAATTAGCCCCAGTCTGAGTGTGGATATGGGTCTGAACCTGTCCAGGGATAGAGTAATGTCCTGTCCAGGAGCCGGGATGGGCTCCCGTTTGGTGCCCTGAGCTTTCCCATGGAGAGGCTCTTTCCACCCCTTGCTTCCGCCCACCCTGAACTGGAATCAGCAGCTTGGAAAGTCATTCTCACTTGTTTTTTATTCATCTTTCTTTAATGTACATGTAGCTCACATTTATTTCAATGTGTAATATTAGAAGTGTTTTGGGTCTTTATTTGGAAGTTTGGTGGTTTTCTTTTCTTTTCTTTTTTTTTTTTTTTTGTGACCAGAATAATCTGTAGGAACTTACCTTTTGTTTATACCAATTAGCCAATGGTAAAATATATCATTTTGCTTAAAGTTGCAGCTTCCAAGGACCTATTGGCAATATTAAGTGAGGACTTACTGTAGTAGGGGGTTAGATTGTGCACAATCGTGAGTGGCCCTGAGAAATTAGGCCTGGAAAGGGTCTGGGGTGTATGGAAAGACTTTAGCCAGCGGGGCTTCTGGGAAGGCAGGCGTGTCCAGCTGAGAGAGCAGGACAGGGGGGGCAAGATGAGCCAGAAGCCTCTGCAGGGCTATTGCCTCTACATCTACTGAGGTGGGAGGTGGGGCTCTGCCCAGAGCTCACTGGTTGACTTTTAGAAAGAAGTAATGACTGCTTCTTCACTCCCACCTCCCAAATCTCCCGCAAATCTCACCTTCCCCTAACTCTAACCTGGAAGCATTTACAAAAGGATTCGGGGGAAATCCTTTTTTAGGTTGTTTCAGGTGAGCTAAGGAGAATACAAGTGCTCGCACCCGCTGCCTTCTGATAATGGATCATATTGGCCTGAGTCAGATTCACGCTCCCCGGGATGCCAGTCTGTTCTCTCCTCCCCTCCCACTTACTAGCTTCGTGAGGTGGCAGAGGTGATCTAACGTGCAGGAACCTGGCCTCCTGAAACTGGAAACGGAGCTAAAAAGATTATCTACCTCAAAAGATTATTGTGAAATCCTAACGAGATAAACGAGGTGCGGCGTTTTTACCACAGCAGCAAGCTCCTGGTAAGTGGTAAATAAATGTTAGTAACTGTTATTCTTGATACAGTAGACTCAATTCAAGTGAGTGGCATAATGCAACTATGAAAATAGTTCTAATTCTGCAGCGCATAATACTGTTATTTGCAATCTTCAGAATTTAATACCCGGAGAGAATATTCAGACTACCTGAAAGTAATAGTCATTACATGGCTGACTTTGTAACAGCTGCTTTGAAAGCCAGTAGAATCATGGGGATAATCTTGCCATGTGCTGTGAGTATATAACTGCCAACCTAGAACTCTATAACATAAAACGTTTCTTTGAAAAAAAAAGGCAAAATACTTTTCACAGATAGGAGATTTACCACTAAAGTTCTACAGTATGTATTTCAGGTGGGAGAAAAATCATTCTAGAAAATGGACTAAAAAGTTAAGGGCAAATGACAAACACAGATGTAAAATGTAACTAAGAATAAATATGAACTCTATTAAAAATAACATTGATACTAATAGTTTGAGTGACTGAGTCCTTCTGATACACTTTTCCACAGAACGAGATTCACCGGGGTTTCTGTGACTTTTTTGGAGACTTTACTGTAGGAAACAAACAAAAGCAAATTTAGCTGCCATTTTTAATTGGGGTCTTCCTTTTACATGGTTGGAGAAGATCCCAAAATTAACACCTGAATTTGATGCTATGACAAGCATATTACATATCGATTGAAATTCAAATATTGACCAGTCTACTGCAAACCTAGAGGCTAAAGAAGAGTCTATATTTTAGTATTCTTTTAACCATTGCAGTTTTTCAAGGGCTAGACTTTCAGAGTTTGTGCAAATCTCTGACTATAACAGAGGCCACTAGATTTTTGCCAGTATATATTCTTCCTTTCCTTGGTGTAGACAGAGTTCCTTATTTTTAACTGGTCACAGGGCCACACAGAATCAAGTCTACGTTTTCCAGTGTCCCAGGTAGCTAGCTGTAGCTCAAAGATTAAATCATGGCCAATGAGATACATGAAAAGGTAATGGGTACAATTTCCATGTACCCTCAAAAGGAAGGATCATGTTGCCCACTGCCCACCACTCCCACTTTTGAAAGATTAGACTGGGAATGCTGTGACAACATGTTTTAGAGCCTTGGTCTCTCACACTAACAGCCCCTCATAGGCCTGGACTTTTGTTCTTGTTTATGCTACTGTGATGTTGTACCTGTTAAACTTAGTTGAACTATATAATAAGAACTTAATAACAGGAGTGACTATGAAAATACTTATGTAAATTTATAGGCACACTAAAATTCTTTACTGCAAACATAGCTTTGATCTTTACATTTCTTAAAAACACCATTAACTGTTCTGTATGCTGGAATACTACTTCCTGTTTTAGAAAACAGGACCACAATCATAAAAGCACTGGGGAAATCTGTAGGGGATGTTCTATACTGATACTTTCATCTGTGTCCTCCAGAAAAAAACAGTGTGCCTTTAAAACTAAATTTTTGTTCCTTGTCTAAGGTGATTTTAAACAATAACAAGAACAAGAGTGAATGTTTTGTTTTGTTTTTTTGGTTACAATTGTAGTAAAACTGTAATGGAGTTTCAGAGCAAAGACAACTAACATACCTAATCATTTCATTTTAATGAGGAAAACTTTGGCCAAAATAGTTGATTGTTTCCTTTGTCTAGACAAAATCATTTCATAAAGTATATAAAGCTAAACTTTTAAAAAATACCAGGAATTGATTAAATTACATGATATTTAAACTTAGCTTTTACTAAGCAATCCATCACATCTTTATTTTAGCAATTCATTTGGGATTACAGTATTTGAGCCACATGTTAAACTTGCTGTTTTATCTATAATTTACATTCTTTCTTAAGAAACTAGTCACTACATTAGAATTACAATAAGAAAATACTAAAATACACTGCAGATTTAAAGAATCAGTTGCTAAAAATCTCAGAATTCCTATTTTTGTAGCTTTAACTTGACAAGGCTAAATGCATATACTGCAAAAATTATAAAATGTATCAAAATTAACTATGTGCTTGTATTAGCTTTTTTATATCAGAATTTTACTTATTAGTTATATTTTTAAGTGCAAGAATAGATCTGTGCCTTTTGTTCTTCATATTTTATATTTAATAAATCAATTCTGTCCTGAGAAAAAAAAATTAATTATCTTGATTTTCATAAGTAAAATTTAGCTGTACAGATACTTTAATAAGAAAAATGCCTTCTGCTTCTTTTCTAACAAATTTTCCTTTGAAATCATTATGCATGAGCAATACTTTAGAGCTTAAAACTAGAGGATGGAAACAAACTTTGCCAGTTTGCTCTGCTTTGGAAGAAAGCAGATATAAATATATTTTATATAATTTACATATACAATGCAAAGCTTGAGAAAGTGCATGTAAAATTTGCTCTATAGTGTAATCTGACATACTCATTAAATTCTTTGTTACAGAATATCTTAAAGAGATAAGGGATAATAATCCTAGCCTCTTCTAATTGTGAGAATAATGGAGACTGACATTGTGATGTATATAGAAAATCATGGATGGCGAGAAGAGTTTGATCTGAAATAGGGTGAAAATAACTTAGTTTTTCTAAATACTAAAGTTTATTGGTTTAAGAATATGGAAATTATAGGAAAGATGATTACATTTAATATCACTATCTAGGAATAACCATCATTAATATTTTGATATATTTCTATTCTGTTGTTTATTCTGAGCATATAAGCTTATATATCAGCAAAATGCCTATAACTTTATTATAATAGTAAATACACATTGGGCTCATATTTTGATAAACTTAAGGATTTCATATATTTTAAATGGATTTATTAATAACTATTATTTTATTTCATAGGGTTTTCGTAATTATTCTATATTTTGGAAGCATTCAGGAAAGAATTATCTTTTCAAATACTATTAGTAGGAAACAAGTTGGAAATGGCAATTGGGACATTATTTATCTATTCAATGTTTTATCTCATCTTCTTTCAAAAGTATAGTGCAGTAGTCATGTACTATTTTAACCCTGTTGATGAAAATGACATTATTAAGCCAATTGTCCTGCTACCTTGAAAACAAGACACAAAAATGACTCCAAACCTAAGTGAGAGCACCTTGGCACTTCAATTGTGATGATACCCCAAACTCTGTAGCCTGCTTTAAAAGAGCAGGTGTAAATCAACTAAGCACATCGTTACAATGGATAAAATGCTACTATACAATGTATTTTGAAAGCACTTATTAGTCTTTACTAAAAATGTGCTGGTACCAATCCCGCACACATGAACACCACTGAGAATGTTAGGCATTTGTAACAGTCATGCACCTTTTTTGTTTTTCATATTTGCATTGTTTTATGCTTTTCTGGGTAACAGGTAAATAATCTTTTGATTTTCTCAATTCAATTTTTAAATTCCTTTTTTTGTGAAACAAACTTGAAGTACTATTCTCTAATGTCATTTAAGTAATGAAAACATAATTGTTCCCTGTAAATCAAAGACATAGTATAAAATACTAAAAAGCTGTGCCATCACTAGCCATCAGAGAGATGTACATTAAAACCTAGATGAGATACCACTTCACACCTGTCAGAGTGGCCATCAGTAAAAAAATCAAACAAGTACTGGTGAGAAAGTGGAGAAAAGGGAACCCTAATGTACTGTTGGTGGGAATGCAGACTGGTGGAGCTACTGTGGAAAATAGGAAATTTCCTCAAAAAATTAAAAATGGAACTGCCTTTTGACCCAGCAATCCTACTGTTGGGAATGTACCCTGAGTCCCAAAACATCAATTTCAAAGAATTTATACACCCCAATGTTCATAGCAGTGTTATTTACAACAGCCAAGTGCTGGAAACAGCCTAAGTGCCCCTGAGTAAATGAATGGATTAAAAAACTGTGGTACATCTACACAGTGGGATCCCACACTGCACAGCAGAAAGAAAGCAGAAGGAATTCTAACCTTTTGCAACAGCATGGATGAAACTGGAGAATATTATGCTAAGTGAAATAATCAAGTTGGTGAAAGACAAATACCATATGATCTCACTTATAAGAGGAGTCTAATGAACAAAATAACTAACAAGCAAAACAGAGCCAGAAACATGGAAACAGGGAGCAGACTGACAACTGCCAGAGGAAAGGGTGGAGGGAGGGAATAATGGAAAGAAGGGGAAGGGAGTAGTGAAAGAATATGTATGAAGGGCCCATGGACATGGACAATAGTGTAAGGATGGGCTGTGGGAGTGCAGGGGGGCAGTGGGTGGGATGGAGGAGGGCAAAGGGAGAAAATGGCACAACTGTAATAGAATAAACAAGAATAAGAAATGAATAAATCAATAAAAGCCATGCCAACTCCCTGTGTGAGCCTTACTTGACTAATTGCAAGGATATTTTTAAGTTACTTCCGAGTATACATTTGGCACCAAAGGCCAAGTACTTATATGGTATAAACATTTACTCATTGACCAAAATGCCTTTTACTATGTAAGTACTCTCAGTTTACCGTAGTCTACATGTTGTTAGTCATACCTTGGCATCCAGTGGGACCCGCCAGGTGCTCCATAAAGGGAAGGAATGGAGAAAAGACAGGAAAAAAACATAGGCAAACCAACGGATGGATAAACTGAGCAGCACACGCTGCCACCTCCTCATGTCACAGATGGGCTTCATGCACGAGCAGCAAGTTGTTGAAACAGATGTACAGAACGTGACTTTGGGGCATTCTGCGGAAGGGCTGGTTGTGACTCGAAGTTGGCCTTAGAGAAGTCTGTCAACAGACAGTGAGATTTTTATTCAATAATCTGAGATTCAGTAATTAGAGGATCCCAGATCCTTGGCGAAAACTGTCAGAAGAAATATAGACATCTAGTGCTAATTGAAATTCCTAGATTGGCAACTTCAGTAGTTACTAAAAGAGGAATTAGGAAACAAGCAAGGTATTGGGGGCCTAATCAATGACCAAAGGCAATACAATTTACAGTGGGATAGTTGAGGTTTAAATTCCAGTTATTTAAATTATTTAGCCTTTTGTAAAATGGACAGAATAATAGTACCCATATTATAAGATTTTTATGAGGATTAAATGAGATAATGACTGTAAAGTAAGTTTCTTAGATTAATTTTGGCATTCAGAAATATTAAATAAATATTAGCAGTAATTATTGTGGCAACATAATCACTTTTTATCTCTGCGATCTCCACCACTCCCGAATTCACTGAAGCAGTCACAGTCTTTAGTATCCCATGGCCTCAGGAGAAATTACACTGCTCAACATAAAAACCATTTAAAAGACACATCTTTTTTGTGTAGTAATTGCTGCAGCAAGGGGAGTATAAGGAGCCTAAAAGGTAATGGGGAAAAATACAATAAATATGAAAAGAAAAGAAAAGAGAAAAGAAAAGAAAAAAGAAAAGTAAAGAAAAAAGAAAAGAAAAGAAAGCAAACAAACGGAAAAAAAAGACAGGTGCTTTTTTGCCATTTGATGTCTAACATCCTTAGGATGAAGGAATTAGGTATGCTCATGAATGGAAATAGGGTAGAAAAGGAGAGGTTAAAAGATCTAAAGAAAATACAGAGGTTGTTTCCTTTTCTCTAACAATAGGTGAGAAAACAGGAAAGATAAAGGATGTACGGAGAGACTAAGGGTGCCGAATGGGTTTGTCTTCTTTCCGAAGCCGTTTGCTGGGACCTTTACAGAGAACAAGGCTCTGATAATGACTAAATCAGAATTTCCTAGCAGCCGTGTGTGGAGGCTCAGAATCCATTCTAATTTGATTGTTAAAAAAAGGTTAAAAGTGGATATTTCCTGTATACTTAAGTTTGTGGATTTTGATCCATGTGTTCTACATTATAATCATTACCGCACGTGTGAGTAAGAATTCAAACATTAGCAATATTAAGAGAGTTCTGAGTCTTTAACTGAACCCTGCTATATAGAGCTGGAGCTAAATGAATACCTTATGGATCAGGTAATATTTGACCTTGGAAATCAGCACAAGGATAAACCCACAGGCAAAGACACACGAACCAACCTTTGGTAGGAAAAGAAATGCTGGCCAAGGTAATTTTTCTTAAGAACGTGCTTTGAGAAGTTCTGTTACTTTGCAGAGTGAGAGTCCCAGTTCAATTCTAAGAATTTATTTAAAAAAAATAAACATTATTTGTCACTAACATCAGTTTAATTTTCAAGGATGATTTTGTACTGTAGTTATCAATATTAAAATGAAGCCAAATAACCATGATTTTTACTTGTAAGTACATATCAGGTGAGCTAACCTCTCTTATAGTCAAATTTTGTAGTTTCCGTCCCCAGCCATGGCTTTGAGTGTCCTTTAGGAATTCAGAGCAAAACTGCATCTTGCATAACACATAGTTACATGACTGGAATAATCAGAATGTGGGGACATCTCCACAAGAGACAAAACAAAAGCAACAAAGGTACAGGAAAGGGATTGAAACTGGAACTGAAGCCTGCCCATCCACACCCAAAGACGGGCTACACTCAGGGTAAATGCTATTGGTGCTGGAGTCAGGTGACTGGTCTGCGAACTATTTGCAAGATAAACGACCTTAGCCTCTCTAATTAAGACCAAGACCATAAAGAGTAAATAAATCAGTCCTAGTTAGTAGCTCCCATTACTCCTGGGAAGAGGAACTGTATATCCACCCTGGAAGATCACTAAGTTCAACTGAATATAAGCCTATAATCAAAGAGCACCAAACACACAAGAAAACAAATGACCTTGAGTGGCAGTCAGCCAGGAAAAGGTGTTTAGTTTAGGAGCCTCAAGAACTTCAGATGTTGGAATTGTAGGAGAGGCCAAACTTTGCTTTTACCTTCTTAGGGTTCTCAGCTAGGCCTGAGAATTTAATTGATGTGAAACAGATATAGGAGAAAAGCATACAAATATAAATTTTATGTGACATAGGAAAGGAAGACCCTCCAAAAGTGACAAAACCTAAATACTTTCACAGTAATTTGAACAAAGGCAATTGTGGAAAAGTAACTAAAATATATGTGAGGCTAATAGAAGATAAGAATTATTTTAACAAGTTCTGTTTGTATGAAATTCTGTAGTCTTTGTCTTCCTGTCAAAGAAAATTTGTTTTCTCCTGGTACAGGGAAGGCATCTTCACATGAGACTTTTATCTCCAGTTCCAGGATAAAGAGAGGTTAGAATGTCCTTCTTGCATCTGCTGTTTCTCAAGTACCTTTAACTCAAAATAATCCTTATGCCAAAGGGGCATATTGTCACCCTTCAAAATTACATGTAAAGTATAAAATAACAATGGATGAAATGTTTAAATAAAACATGTAAAGTCATAAAAATCAATAATTAACTATTCAGAGTAATTGGGAAATGTGGAAGAACCAAAATAAGCTTTAAGAAAGAAAAATGTAGTGATTAAAATAATTTTTACAACTTATTGCATGGGTTAAACTATAGATTAGAAAAACTGAGGAGAGACTGGTGAACTAGAAAACAGATCTGAAGAAATGACCATACGTCACAAAGAAGCAAGGGGATTAAACACATAAAAGCAAGTTCAAAGTGTTTTGAAGGTAGAAGGCTGGCATGCAGCTCAGCTGAATTCCCCAACAGAGTAAGTGGGATGAAAGAGAGGACATGTCTCAGAAAATGGCCACCAAATAGTGTCTATCACTGCTGAAGGACAAAGTAAGATGTAACCGATACTTAAACTGTTGTAGGAAGACAAAAAAATGGAAAAAATTAAAAAAGACCTTAAAAGATATCGGGGGAAAAAAATCACTGAATGAATTGTTCTCCACATTTCATGAGAAGTTTTTATTATTTTTAAATTACATTTTAAATTTTATTTGTATAATATATAATATATAATTCATATTGTATTTTTATTTTATTAAAAATCAAGTATATGTCTCCTCTCTTTTATTTGTTGTTGTTTGTTTTTGCCTGAACCCCTGCTTTTATTCTATTTCCTACCATTCCCTGCTATGGTCAGGGTCTAATGAATTTAATGTATATCCTGTATGCAATTATATTTGGTAAAATGTTAACTAATGGCAAGGATGTGAATCAAGGACAAGTCTTATAAATTGTTGGAATACATTGGAATTCAATTTGGCACAGCCTTTGATATTCACATACAAGACGATCCTGAAGTTCTATATCTAATCAACACTCATCCCCCACACCCTAAAGATTATTATGCCCACAAGACCACCAGTAGAAAGAATATTCATAATAGTGTTAGCAAGAATAAGAAGTTGGAAGTTATAATTACACCCATTTCAGGAGAATGCTATATAAGCAATGAGAATAAGTGAACAATAGATACCATTTTGTGTAAAATTTAGAAACAACTGTGAGCCAAAAAAGCAAGTCACAAGGCCAACACACAGTATGACATTGTTTCAGAGAACTCAGGAACAAAGTGAAAAGTGCATGTTATCTAGAATTGCATGTAAGATCTAATTAAAGATACTAATGTGTCCAGAGAATGATACATATAAAATTGCAGATAATAGCCCCTTAATTGGAGGTATACAGAGGACCACACAGAAAGACACAGATACAAGCAAGCGGCGTTAGAAATGCTCTAGATCTTAATTTGGGTGGTAAACTTGGGAGAGATGTTTATTTTGTTATTAAGCTTTATAATGGCCATATATGATTTTATTTATATGTAAAATATGTATGTGTCAAATATTACCTAATAGCATTTCAATAACTTAATTAAGAGTGAATTTATAATTTTTAATTATTTTGTTTATAGAATCAGCCTTTGTACTACATTTAATTTATTAAGCATGGCTTCACAGATGTTTTATCTTCATGAAAAAGGGTTCCATTTTCTGTTGATCAACTTTGCTGAAGTTAATTGTTATTTCACCATCTCAGGCTGTACATTATTTGTGAAAAGATAAGTACTGAAGCACTCATATTTGGACAACAGCCTGGTCTGCTCCTTCCTGCCTCACTAATTCTCAATTTTGATGCTGTAATGTATCACCCAGACAAACCCATGATTCTTGGTGCTTTCAGATTAACTTATGTTTCTACATTTTTGCCCAGGCTGTATTTCTCACATATGTAATTAGAATTTTATTTAGTACTGCTAAGCTTGATGAATACTGATTCAACAACTCATTATCACAGAATGTACGCAATATTTAGGATGTCATGATTATGATTTACCTCACCAGGTGGTGCAGTGGAATCTAATCACTTACTGCATCTTTCACTCCTCACGTAAATCATTCAGGAGTAAGTAGAGTCATCAGGTGTACAGCATGTATCTTGCCATTACAATCTAACTTGAATGTCAATTTTTCAGAGCATATGCATAAGTAGAACAGTGTGCCCTATCTCCAGGATTATCCAGCGGTATTAACAGGTTCTGAAGTTAACAATCATGCAGAATCAAGATACCAATAATCGTACTAAGAAGAGAAACGTGACCAGAGGGGAGAGGGGTGTTCTAGTAGGTGTGGGTTTCATCCACCTACAAAAAAAATTATAAGCAAAAAGTTTTGAAACAGAATGCTATAACTATTGGCATTGGGACGTCTAAGAGTTTTTAAACCTTAATCAATTATTTGGATTTTAAAAAATTATTTTTCATAAACCAAGCATCTATGTTCAAGGAGGTTAATTATTTTAAACAACACAGCAGATATGCTACTCAATTTAAGAATAAAAAGCATAGCCCTGGCTGGTATGGCTCAGTGGATAGAACACCAGCCTGCAAACCAAAGGGTCACGGGTTCGATTCCCAGCCAGGGCACATCCCTGGTGGGGGTGCATAAGAGGCAACCACACACTGATATTTCTCTCCCTCACTTCCCCTCTGTCTAAAAATAAAATAAGTAAAATCTTAAAAAAAAGAATAAAAAGCATAGCTCACTCATTGCTCACACCTGAGAAATACATGAATAAATTTACAACATACACATATGTCAGATGTCATATCATTGAGGTTAAAGTCAATATCATCATTTTTAACACTGTATTTTTTTATTTCTCTATTGCTTTAACCAGTATTTCAAACAAACACAAAATATCCTTCACTACAAAACAATGGCCAAGTATATTCTGAAAAGCTCATAGATTACAAAACTGGAAAATTAGTATCCTAATCTGTTCCTGTCTTCTCAGATATTCCTTTTGTGTTCAGTCCTTATGTGATAGTCTCCTTGATTACACCTCGCAGAAGTTAGAGTACCCACTTTTTTCATGTTAGAACATTGTTTAATGATTTCCAGACCTAGTCATTGTTTTGAAGGGTGGGGAGGGAGGAGTGGAGAAAGAACATGGGAAATATAATATTGGCATTTGTGAAAATGTTTCATTATTCTAGAATATTATTTTTAGTTGTAGGAGAGGAAAACAACAATTTTTAAAAAGATTTGAGAATATGCAGGAAATAATAATAGTGGGGTATTTATGAGTATAGAAGCAATCTGATTTTAAACATGAGAAAAAAGAAAATGAAAATCAATAGTTTCTGAAGTATAATCATCGTAATACAATTGGGAACCATTGCTTTAAACAAACTTGAGTGGTCAAAAACCAAATTAAACATATAGTTATGCTATTTAAAATATTAAAACTATATGTCCAGTTTAATTCATACACCAAATGAAATAACATATTAAAATTTCAAAAGGGGAGGAATCATATGTAGCATTTTATGATTTCCTCTTTCTAGAACATATGTCCCATACCCCCGACTTTCATATAGTGCAGGTTTTTCAATTCCCTCTTTAAATTAAACCTTTGGGATTACTCAAGCATGACCGATACACTCAGATACTATCAGGCATTCAATACACACCATGTGCCTTTGATATATCTGACAAGCGACAACAAGGCTGCATTGAGTTAAGCTCAGACACTATCACTAAATGAATATTTGCAGGACCTGCCTGTGGTTATTGTCATACCAGAACAGAATTTTTGTTCAATATCCTGTCTGGGAGGCAGCTTCTACCAGACGCTTCCAAAGAAGGGTAAAACCACCCATAATGCAATTGGATGGATATGCAATTCTATTCCCCTGAGACAAAACACTTCATCCTGGCCCCAGGTGGTGAGCCACTCGTGCTCTGCTCGCATTCCTCTGAGGGCTGGTCTCAACAAATAATACATTTGTAAAGGACTCTCTTCATACTACAGACTTTACCTTTGAAACACTAATAATTCATCAGTGATTGTAAGTCACTGCATTGGGAAACCTTCAATTGGTCAGAAAGGATTGCTTTTCCCCATTTTTTTACAACAAAGGATTACTTTAATATGGGAAACATACCATCTTCTGATATTTGATTCATTTCTTTATATCATATATAAAATTATTTGATAAAGTATATAGGAGAAATAAAATGAATCTATGTGTAAATTGAGAGGCCAGGTAAACTTGTACAACCAAACAATAATCAGCCAATATTAAAAAAAAAAAAAAAGAATGGAACTCAACCCCTCGCCTCTGCAACCATCAGCTTGTGAAGCAAAATAGCTGTTGCATCCAGCCCAGGAAGTCCAACACCTATGCAGCAATCACTGTCAAATGACTGCCTTGGCCAGACACTGCCAGCTTCCCTATTCTGTTCACCTCCCTTGCCTGCCTCCAATCTGAGAAAGCCAGATATGCTCCCCAAACTAACCACATATGATGCCCACTTCTAGTTAGCCCGCCTTCTGCTTCCTCATTCTAACAACCTCCAGTCCAAGCGTACTGAAGCTTCTCTTTCTTCACTAGACAGTTCTCCACTTCCCAGACTGCTCCTGAGTGTATCTGCCAAAGGTAAGTGAGAGTGGCTGACCTTCTAGCTAGAGCGAGCTCAGAATAAATAATCTCAGTTGTTCTCATCTGGGTGATCATCTGTTCCCATAAAAAGTTAATATGTACACTAATTTTTAAGATTTTTGATTAAAATTGGTTTTAAGATATACTTTAAACTCTTCCATGCAGTTATTTCTGAGGAAAGGATTAGACATTATTAGTGACTTTCATTTTTTATTACATACACATACATGTGCTTATATATTTTTAATTTATGTATTTGAGTATCATTTCACACCGATCCCAAGACTATTTTATATAATAAGAAATAGGCTTTGTTTCTGTTAGACAACTACATTTTATTTTATTTAAAGATCTAGGACAAATCACATGTTGAAAGGAATTATCACAAAATTCCTAGTGAGCATATTGTAGTTTTATAGACCCAATTACGTGACAACTAATAACAAAGTAAAATTGGTTAAAAGGAAAAAAAAAGGAAAAGGGAATTTATCTAGAATATCCTCTACTACACTGGTGACTTTGAAAACTGAATAATTTCTTCAACATTGTTAAATTCGCTCTTTTCTTTCTTCCTTGTCTTTTCCCTCAGAAATCCGCCTGTGTCCAGCTACATGAAGATATGACCATTGCAGCTTTCCTTGTGTCTGCCCAGGGTACCAGGCATGTCTGTGATCACACATGCTTGAGTTGCTGCCAGTCATCCTTTCCTTTAAGTTCTGCGTGAGAACGTCAGCACTACTGGCTAGAGGCCAAAGATTGGGTGACACTGTTGAGATCAGGACAAGCGAGACAGGAGCAATGCTGTGAAACAGAGAGAAGAAAATAACTAAGACTTTCATTCGGAACTTATGAATCAATTGAGAGGTTTGTGGTTGTGTTTCTAAACTACAAGCAATCATTTAGAACAAGAGGACTTAGATAAGAATATGGATGGAAAGAAGTGAGGGCTGGGGACAGCAGTGTCACCAAGGGTGAAGGACTAAAGAGAAAACACTCAAATTCTTCAAGATGCAGTTAGATAGAAGAGAAATTAGATAAATTATAATTGTTCTCTTTTACTACATTTCCAGGAATGAAAAATGAAGATGAGGAGTAGGTGAGTTTATAACCACAGAATATCAGACTTTTTTAAACTCTACAGGGAAAAGAAATACGATTTCATTAAATACTGACTTTAACATAGAAAAAATTAAATAGGAATATCAAATCAAATTATGAATATTAAAACAAACTAGTTGGAGGAATAATTCTAGATTAAGCCTTTGGTTTTACTTTAGTAGTTTTATTTTGTAGTGATTTGGACTTTTGTGTCTAGACCAGTGCAATTGGATCACCACGTGGTCTTTGAAAGAGATTTAGTTTCTATTTAGTAATCTATTCACAACATAGCTCTCTAAGTTTCTTCTGTTAAAGCTGATTTAATAAACTTTTTCTCAATGTGAAGAGATCCTGGAGGCCTCATTGCATAAACCGGAGAATAGGTTTTTGGGGGGATTTATTTACTTATTAGTCATAATAATTTCCCAAGTTGAAAAAATGTTTGTTATTTCAGCACAAAGGGCCACAACAGTTCACATTATGAAAAAAGATGTCTTGGGAAAACATGAGACTTAGAATCATGAAACTACATGTTTGTCCTTTTTAGATTTTATCACTTGAATTTTATTTTTATATGGTACCAAGCAGGAGTGCATTCTTTCGTTTCCCATGATTATGAGCAGCAATAGATCACAATAAGAGGCTATTACAAGAATTTAATAGACTTTATAGTTCTACTTAGCCAATAGGCTTACTCTATGATTCATGTAACTTTAGATATTATTACATTTCTTTCATCTTTCACAGTATGCCCTCTACTTTACAAATATCTCTTATATTTATAATGTTACTAAAGTATATTACTATTGGCTTCATATAGGAAACACTTAGACTCAAAAAGTTTAAATATTTTTTATGGAAATATGCAGTTAGTAAATCTTCTAATTACAAACTGAGTGTACTCTCCATTACTGTGTGTCTCACCAGCAGGAAGTGAGGGGTGCCTGGCTCCCGGGTCTTTGTTAGTAAAGAATAAACAACTTCACTGAATGCTGAAACATAGTTACAAGCACAGGTTCGCTACTTACTGATATACTCCAGAATACCTATTAAATACCAGGCATTACATTTGATGGTTTATAGATATTTTCTTCAATGTTTAAAGTGATTTTAAAAGGTAGTTTATAATCTCCATTTTTAGATGAGCAAATGGAGATTCTAAGGTTAAACAGGTCACACAGTTGACAGAATTCACACCTATATCTTTTTCATTTTATGCTTCTTCCAGGATCTCCTGCTCCCTTACGAGCAGACCACCCCCTTATTTTTATGTGGCTCTCTAGTTGTCTTCTTACTCCCCTTTCCCACCCTCCAAGTACCTAATAGTTGGTTCATTTATCTAACCTACCTATCTCTGTATACCACTGGTTAGATATACCCATTGTCGGGGAATGAAAGACACCAGGAAACATTATTGGGAAAGTGTTTCATTTTTAAAAATTGCTGAAGGAAGAGATTAATAATAAATAGCTAAAGCAGTCTAAAGTTGAAGCTGAGGCAAAGATAAAAGTGGCTAGGAGAGATCTATTAATAGTATATTTTGGGGGTCACCTTTATGTATGGTTCATAATATCATCATGAATCACTTCTTAGTTATAGGTTATGAGTCTCTCATTAGTAAGCTGGTAATAGAAACCTACCTCTGGGGTGTTTCGAGCCCCAACCTGCAGACCAGAAACCACGCAGTGTGCCCTCCTCCATTAGTTGCTCTGTGAGTAGGGCACAGAAGTGGGGTAGAGTAAAGGTTCAGGTCTAGCCCCTGTGCTCTGAGGACCAACTCATGTATTCTGGTTGTATCCCAAACATCCTAACTAGGGAAGGGGCTATTAAATATTTTCAAAGATACAAAAATTGCAATACTGATTTGGAAAACAGATTTGAGCTGGTACATGAAATTGTCTTGGTCTTGGGTCTGATAAAAAATACAGTAGTTGGTTCCCAGCTCAATTGTCACTTATTTCCTGAAGCCATCCCACTCCCAAAACATTTCCTTTCCACTTATTAAATTTCCATAGATTTCTATAGCTTTATTATAAAATTCATCAGGCCCTATTGTGATGACTGGTTTCTGTGTTCTCCACGTTCTTCCTGAGCCATTCCATTGAGTGGCTGCACCTTGTCTCACTCACGTTCAGGATGTCAGTGCTTCTGTGACTTCAGGCCTGTGGATGGTGCTTCTCTAAGGGACAGTCACGGGATGTCTGAATCCAGTTACAAACGATCCTAGCATTTTCATACATCTTCAGAAGTGGTTAATTGATAAATCAATCTGATAAATATTCCAACTTTGTTGCAAAATGTGTACCTTTAGTTATATGTAAGAAATCCTATGAATGCTACAGAGATGGTGAGGAGGACACCACCATTTAGCTTTCCTTCAAAGCTCTTGAGAATTTATCAGTGAACTGAACATTTTATAAGCAAGAAACTTTACTTGATTCAAATTAAGTGACTCTGAACTGGGAACTAAACTGCTTCTGTTTTTGTCCAGGGTCTTTCTTTATCCTGGGTCACGTGAGGCCAAAAGCAACACAGTAGGAACTGCTAGGAAATCCTATTGTCATGATAACTGACAACCCAAACAGGCTATGGGGAAAGATCTGGGCTCTCCTATTGGGTCACACAAAAAGAGCGTTACCAAGGAGACACCAAGGCTACCACAGAGATAAGTGGCTCAGATCAAAGATGGGTCAGGGAAACAGCTGGTAGCCACCAGTAAACAAAAGAAAAAAGTTGGGTGGTTGGTTGATTTGGGTTTGTTTCCTACAGACTACTAGTCTATGTGTGAAACACAGCTGTTTGGTCTCTGCCTTTGTGTCAGTCATGCCACCTCTACTAATGGGCTTTGACACAAATGTAGTGAAAACTCTGGGCTTTGGACTTCTTAAGACATTTAGATTATGCTATAAATTGATTTGAGGCATTTCACAAGAATACTTGAGGTGGACTCAGGTGCAGATTTCATAGAAAAGCTATTGAAAATTTTAAAAAGCTATTATTATCTCAGTAAGAAAAGTGCCCTAGTGAAAGGTACATCCTCTTTGTGGTGACAAATTACTTGATTTTACTGCTGATAATGTCACAGTTTTTGTAGGACCTAAATGAACACATCAAAGATCTATTTAGAAGATGGGTCAATTGACTTATTTTTATTCAGTTTACGAGGATGAGCTAAGATGGTACCTGGGTTTTTTTGTTTTAAGGTCATGGCCATATTCACGTTCAGCCTTGTCTCGTTATTACTCATCGACACAGACAGTGAGGCAGGGAATGTGGAGCAGATGCTTGTCTATTCCTAGATGTGGTGATGAGATTATGTGGACGTTCTTTTCTGATTGTTTCAATTTTCTCTGTAGGACACCAAATAGTTATCTGAGATTAAGGCTTGGGGAAAATGGTGTTGGGAATTAAGAAAAGAACTTGTAGAATATTTGTCTTTGGAAGTAAAGTATGATTGCATGGGAGCATGAAGAGCCCACTTGAGGTTGATGGTCTTGTATTAGAAGTGGCGCTAGTTAATAGGTTGTGTGTCTTCCTCCAGCCATATTCAACTGCAAGGGAGCAGGGGTAAGGAAGCTGGGTATAATCAGCAAGGCAAGTTTGACAAAGACAGGTGCAGGGCAGCCAGGAGGGTGTGCGCAAGGAAGTGTCTGTAATGACTGGTTTTACAATGTAAGCTGGATAAAAGGAAGACCAGCATGAGAAAGGAAAGGGTAGTAAAAAGTTGGTAAGGTCAAATTTAATGTTGTAGGAATTAACACTATTAAATTTGAGAGAATTATTTCACCTGTGTGAGTCTGAGTGTCCATTCCTAATATAATCTTTTATATTAGCTCACTGGATTAAATTATTCTATATATGATAGAGGAGCTTGATTGCTAGTGCATCTCAATACTAGGCATAATTTATTATAAATAAATTTAAAATATATTTATAAATACATTTTTAAATGGGCAGGCGGCACAATTCCTAATTTATCTTAAGTTTAATAACTGATTATAAATTTACAGATTATATTCTTATATTATCATTTGCAATTATGTTTCATATTTTTTATTTTGTCAACATTTTAAGGTTTAAAAATGGCAACATGTATACTATTATATGTATGCGAAGCATATAAATTTTTCTAACTTTAAATTTATATACATGCATTGCCCATTATTTGTATGTCATCAAAATATCTCTATACTTAGGGATGTCCATACCAGTTACAGTTACATGTTTCCTCACCCAATGGAATATATTCAATTCACAAGGTGCAATATATCTAAGTGTAAATACAGCCATATCTATATCTATACCATCTTATCTATATTTCATCCCTGTAGTTTAGATTGCTTTTTTCACTGATTTTTGATTTCTCTAAGAGCACGTGAGGAGAATCACTCTTAGTGACATTCACCTCAATCAATTTCAGCTCACATCTAGTTCTTAAAAATGTCAAAAGGAAAAAGTCAACAGCTGAACTCAGTGCTTTCCAATGCTGAATGTGTAACAGAATCATTTGGTAAGCTTTTAAAAAATCCTGACACCTAGGCTCTGTCTCACACCACTAAATCGAAATTTGAGGGGTGGGGGGGGGTGGGGGGGTGTAGGCTTCTGTGTACAGTTTTTAAAGCTCATCCTGTTATCCTAAAGGGCAGCCAGAGTTGAAAAGCTTAAGGGATACGTTCATGCATCTAGTTATGATGAGCTGTGCTTCCTTTAGCAGAGATAATCAAAGGTTAACAAAAGCAAATTTCACTTACTACCTCTGGTGTCATAACTGCAGAAAGTGTCAGTAGTAACACACTACACAAAATGTATTATAAATATAGGATTCAAATGACCTTTTAAATATGGCAAAATCAATGATTTATAGCATGCGTTTTTATTATAAAGGAAAACTATGGTAGACAAGGTTACCATATGCTGAGCAAACGATTAGTTTTATATAATCAGTAGTGGAAACTCTCAATTAAATTAGAAATTGCTCCCTGGAGAACTTAGTTTTTCCAAGTGAGCACTGAGTAGTAGATAATTTATATAACTAAAATTATAATTCCTCCTAAAAAATTTCTTCCTTACATAAAAATATGGATGTTTTGATTTTTGAGTTGATTAAAAAGTTTAAAATATGGAATCATATTCTATTGAATGAACTTTGGATTTTCTACCGAAAAACTACATTACATGTTACAGATGTCTGTCATCTTGCTTAACTTTTCTTTTTCCTTTTTTATTCCTGCCTTATTAACATTGACTCCTATGCACTTTTGATTAGTTTTATATCCATTTGTTTAATTTTTCAATCAGTAGTACAGAGGAAAATCTTATTTCAGTAAGAAAATACAAGTTTTCAATATATAATCAACCAGATTTGTATGAAACATAAAAAAAATTGTCCCCTTTTTAGGCAAAAATACAGCTTCTTTCTCATTTTGGCTAAATGAATTAAAAAGCATGCCCTTTCAGGTTTTTAATCAATGCCACTTTTTGGTGAAATGCTTGATGGTTTCAATTGAAACCCTTTCATCTGAAAGGAGGGGATTTAAAACTGAGAACAGGAAACAGAAGAAAAATCAGAGTATCATTAAACTGGACTTTATGTTCCCCTACCCTGTACACCATAAACATGACTGAACACTTGACTTCTCTCTGGTAATCCAGTGCCCAAATGAAGGTATTTTCATTGTTCATGTCACAAAAACAAAAGTCAGGTTTTGACAAATGTACAAAGCCGTGTAACCACCACCACCACAGTCCAAGTGCTGAATATTATCATACAAAACTCAAAGATGTCCATACATGTTAGAGTTCTATCACTCTAAAAAAGTTGCCTCTTGTATCATTATAATTATTTCCCTCCCACCCAACCTTAAGGTCTGACCAGCACTAATTTGATTCCTGTTGCGGTATCGTTGCTTTTACCAGGCTGTCATGTAAATGTACAGTTGTCTGTCCCTCGCTGTCAGTGGGAATTGGTTCCAGGACTCCCTTAGACACAAAAACTTGAGGATGCTGATGTCCCTTAGTCAGTCCTTGGTATCCCTGGGTTCCAGAAGCATGAATTCAGACAACTTTGTTCACCAGGGTGTTGAATCAGAGGACGCAGAAGCCCTGCATATGGAGGGCTAATCCCATAATCTTTTGTACCTAACTTCTTTCATTTAGCACAATGCCTTTCGAGTCATCTCTGTTGTTATATGTATCAGTGGTTTGTTATTTTGCTTTTGGTGAACATATCACGATCACCATTTGCTCTTCCATTTACCAGTTGATGGGACGTATGGGTTGTTTACAATTTTTGGTGTAATGAATAAAACAGCATAATATTTTGGTGTAATTTTGGTATAATACATATAAACACTTGCATACAGGTCTTTGTATAGACATAATGGTTTTACTATATTAGAAGAATCCCTAGGAATGTTATTATTGGCTTGTAGGTGAGTGCCTATTTGAATATTAAGGAATTGCCAACATGTTTTCCAAAGTGTACCAATTTTTTCCCCAGGAGCAAGGTATGAGAGTTGTAAATGCTACTCATCTTTATTAGCACTTAATGTCATCAGTTTGTTTCTTTGCTTATGTTCTACTAGGTGTTCAGTGCCATGTCACTGTGGTCGTGTTGCATTGTCCTAATATAGTAACTGACGGTGTGCTTGTGTGGTACCCAGCTCTCTTCTTTGGTGAAGTGGCTACTCAAATCTTTTTCTAATTTATTTTTTCCACTGGGCTTTGCTATGAACTGAATGTTTGTGCCCACCCCCACCCCACCCTCAACCAAATTCTTATGCTAAAGCCTAATTCTCAGTGTGACAGTGTGTGGAGATGAGACCTTTGGGAAGTAATTAGATCACAAGGGTGGAACCCTGAAGGATGAGATTAGTGCTTTCACAAGAAGAAATATGAGATATCTCTCTCCCTCTCTTTCATCCATATTAAGATTCAGGGAGAAAGCAACTGGTTAAGAGCCAGGAAGTGGGTCTTCAAAAAGTTGATCTGCTAGTGCCTTGACCTTGGATTTCCCAGTCTCCAGAACTATGGGAAATAAGTGTCTGTTGTTTCAGTCACATAGACTAGAATTTTTGTTACAGCAATCTAAACTGAGACAGTTATTTTCACTTAGTTGAGCTGTGAGAATACATATTCTAGATATCAATATTTTGTTAAATATGTCATTTGTATATTTTTCCCAGTCTTTGGCTTGTCTCCTCAGTTTCTTAATAGTGACTTTAGAAAAACAAATGTTTCATATTTGATGAAGTAAATTTACTAATTGGTTTCTTTTATAGATTAGTTTTTTGTCCCCCCTGGGCCCCCAGGCTTAGTGGTAGCATTTCCATGGCTTTCATTGATGGCAGCAGCAGCCAGAGAAGAGAGGGAAGTGTGCGCCACCCCTGAAGGGGCTCAGGCTGTAAAAGGGATGGCTGCCCTAGCAGTTCTTGCCCCTCCTCTTCCCAGTGAACCGAGGCCAAAGGCTGCTGTGTGTGGCTAGCAGGGTCCAGCAGGAGGTAGAAAACTTGAGCTGGGGGCCCGTGTTAGTTGTCCACTGGAGTCTGGAGACAACCAGCATGGTCTCTTTAAGGTCAATAATGGTGAAGACAGAGAACAGGTCCTCCAAGTCCAAGCTAACTGGAAAACTCAAGTGCCTCCCATGTCCTCCTGTACAGCTAACTGGTGCTCCAAGCGAAGCCTCAGCACCCCCCTCACCCCAGCAAACACACAACAGACCAGTGTGAGCAGGTGATATGGGGTACTTGGACATAGGACCCCGAAACTTGCTTGCCCAGGGCAACCTCCAAGTGGTAGGGGCTTACATCACTGGTGGGACCAGGAGCTCCTTCTCTGCCGTCAACCAGTGCCCCATGGCTGTGGTCCAGGTCTTGTCCAGTAGCATTAGGTGGCACCCTGGCACCCACAACCCTGACCCCTTCTCCAGCAGCAGCTCCCAACTGCATTTCAGCAGCCTTCTGTGATAAGCTCCATGAAGCCATCTCTTAGGCTGCTGCCCCCAGAGGAGCAGTGGGTCAGCACCATCCACTGCAAGTTCCCATCCGTGATGTAAATATGTCTGTTGACTGAAGAGTAGTTTCCTGCTGCTGGTTCAGTCTGGTGCAGCCCCAGGGTGAGTCTATTATCTACATAATCTCTCCTCTCCAGGATTTCCTGGCCACTGCAGTAGGTGAAGAAGGTTCCTTTGGTCTCCAGTGCAGTGTCAGAACAACTGATAATTTCCTGTCCTCAGCCGTTTCCCACAGGTATTAGTCCCACCGTCCCCTCCAGCTCCAGGTGTCACCGGGACACAGATGAACCACCTGGGAATAGAAACCAGGCAAATTAGCTCTGTGCGAATGAAACATGTTGACCTTATCTCACACTGTTCAGAAAAAAATAAATTGAAACGGATTGGTGACCTAAAGTATAAAAGGTGACACTATAAAATTTTTATCAGAAAACAATGCCTGGGTAATTACACTAAAGGGAAACCAAATTTTGCCCTTGAAGCTCTCATTCCCTAGTCATTCAAAAACAAAACAAAACAAAAGAAACAAACAACGCTGATTTAGGTACTGCTGTGGAGTAATTTGCAGATATAAAGAAATTTTATCCCATAAACTGTGCCAGGTTACCTGATAAATAATTTGCAGATTAAGCTCTTGATAATCCATTCTCAAACAGGAAAGAAACCACAGGTCCAAAATGGCCTCACTCCTGCTAAAGCCCCTCATACCTAACCTAGATTTAATACCTGATCTAATTACAGTTCCAACCCCTCCCAGAAATGTAATTTTAACCTACTGTCGGCACCAATGAAGTCATCCGTTACCTAGGCCCTCTGGCATTCCACACCAAAGTTAGAATAGGCAGGATAAAAACCCTGCCACTTCCTTCCTCCGAAAAAAGATGACCTGCCCTGAAACATCACTGCTTTTCTTTTGCTAAGACCCTCCAGCCCCACCCCCCTTCTCCCCGTGAAACCCACAAGCCCCTGTAGTGCCCACTGGCTGGAGGAGTCGCTACCCAATTCTTGAATCACTTAATAAAGCAAATTACATCTTTAAATTTACTCAGTCCAATGTTCTAACACTGTTAAAGACTATGTAAATATTACTAGGTACTTTGGGTTACTGATGGCAGCATGGGGGTGAGGGATAGAATAAGAATTTTAAGATAGGCATCAAGATATTTTGTTTTATTCACAATTTCTAAATATAATGAATAACACAATTGTCAGTATTCCAGGATATTTTATTATTAAGTAGTCAAAACTTGAAGTAAATTCTCATACATCAATAAAGTGAGAAATAGAAAAATTTCAAGTGTTTTAAGAGCATACAATGATTGTCTAAAATATTGCAATATTTCCCTGGTATGTATTCAAACCATTGTAAAATTTCTGGAATACCATTTAAGGTTATAACTAAATTTATCTTGAATTTTATATTTAAATTTTACATCTGAAGTTACTTCTAAATTTAGCTAGAATTTTTTAAAATTCAGAAGTTATATTTTAAATTATTAAATTTTTCTTTAATAAAACTGAATTACTATATTTATAATTTTAACATTAACTTAAGATGGGAAATAACACAAAACCAGCACTTTGCAAATGATCTTAATACTTAAAAATAAACTACAAAACTAAAGTACATAGAGCCAAAAAGTTATAGAAAGCCTACTGAAGACATTGAAAACAAGACAAATAGTAAGAAAGAAACATATATAAGGAAACTACATAGGGAACACAAAGGGCATGGGATGAAAATATTAAACTGATTTGTATAAAAGTAATAAAAAGGAAGAATCTCATTAAAAGAATACTCCAATCATTTCTGTAATCACCATAGCAATTTTCTTAGCTATAAAACAAGCTGTTTTTACTTCTGGCTTAAACAGAAGTTCAAGTATATAGGTGACAGTTCCTATTTAATGTAACATAGCTTTGTAGTTACTTGATATTTTTGTTCATTGTATTTGCATTTGATGTGGTGAATGTGCTTAAATGTCAGTAGACATTTGCACACCACCCAGAGGCTTAAAGAGAGAAAACTCTATTACAGTAGCCTGAGCAGGAAAGCTAACAGGTTTAATTCAGAAGCTGCATCTGTAAGGGAATTTCTGAGATGTCTGTGGAATTATGTTGTTAAACCAGGGACAAGTCTAGATTAAATTGTGAACCATGAGAAATGTCCTCAATTCCTTCCTACACTACTGAGGTGACAATCCCTCAGCAGTGCAGAGATTATGTGGTTTTTTAAAATATGTTTTTCATTGAGTATGCTATTACAGTTGTCCCATTTCCCCACTTCATTCCCCTCCACCCTGCACACTCCCTCCTGCCCACATTCCCCCCTTTGGTTCATGTCCATGTGTCATAAGTTCTTTAGCTTCTACATTTCCCATACTATTCCTGCCTCCCCCCTGTCTATTTTCTACCTACCATCTATGCTACTTATTTTCTGTACCTTTCACCCCTCTCTCCCCCTCCCACTCCCCTGTTGCTAACCCTCCATATGATCTCCATTTCTGTAGTTCTATTCCTGTTCTAGTTGTTTGCTTAGTTTGTTTTTGTTTTTGTTTTAGGTATGGTTGTTAATAATTGTGAGTTTGCTATCATTTTACTATACAAGTTTTTTTATCTTCTTTTTCTTAAATAAGTCCCTTTAACATTTCATATAATAAGGGCTTGGTGATGATGAACTCCTTTAACTTAACCTTATCTGAAAAGCACTTTATCTGCCCTTCCATTCTAAATGAAAGCTTTGCTGGATAGAGCAATCTTGGATGTAGGTCCTTGCCTTTCATGACTTGGAATACTTCTTTCCAGCCCCTTCTTGCCTACAAGGTCTCTTTTGAGAAATCAGCTGACAGTCTGATAGGAACTCCTTTGTAGATTATGTGTTTACCAAACATAACCTCCATCAAAATTTTCCCTGAGGAAACTTCTGAAAGGTGTTTGTCTTATATGGAGATTGAATCATAAATAAAACTTGGCTAATAATCTACATATAAATAATAAGTAATAAGAACCCAGAATAACTTCTATTTCAGAACCCTTATGAATGTTTTTAAACAAGACCCAAACATTCCTTAAGGAAAATGAAAGATCATTAATCACTGAAAATCCAAACATTATCCAACAGAATCGGTGGGTTTTTTGTTCAGTTCTTAGATTTTTACAAGAGCTGAAACAACATCCCTGAAATTTTGACACACAGGTAAAGAATTGTTCCACAACGTGTTTTACTCACTGTGAAAGTGTTGTTTCCTAGTTTCCAGTAGAGAACTCACTTAGGGAAGATTCATGTAACAGAGGCCCTTTCGATAGAAAGCACAGTAGATGAGTATATGCTTGAACCAGTGTCTTCATTGTTTCAGCCTTTTATTGAGATAACATTTATTATATGCCTGGAACATAGAAGGCATATGATAGTTATTGATTGAATGAATGAATGAATGAATGCTATCCATCGCAGGTGTGAAAAATTTGCATTGTCTCCAAAGGAACGGTTAAAGTGAGTCTTATTAAAAGTTTACCTAAAACACAAGTATATTTGCAGGCATGGCTTCAGTGTGACCAAGGAAACTTGAAATCCTTTTGGAAACAAAGAGGTTAATTTTTTTTAAGCAGAATGAATTTTTTTTTATGCCTAGAGAACACTGATTTCAGCCCTGATTTAAAATATAATTTTATCTTCTAAAAAAATAAATCTCAAACAGAATTATTTAAATTCATGTGATAATTTAAGAGATATTCATGGTGTTGGGGAGAGAAGAAACTTCCTCTACCTTTCTAGGTTCTTTCAGGTTGTCTAATAATGAAATTTACATGAGACAGATTAACAAGTGAACACAACCAAAATTAATTATAAACGAATGTATGGGAACCTCACATACCTGAGAAGTTCAGAGACAAAAAAGGTAAAGTGAGGCCTATATGACATTCTGAGCTAAGGAATAGGATAAGGGGCTGGAGCTTTAGGGGAGAGGAGGATAATCCAGAGGGTGAAAAGAAGAGGATGTTTAGTAATTGGATGTTCAGTCCTTCTTTATAGATAGGTTGCGAAACATTATTTCTGGCAGGAACTCTTATTATGGGCAACACCTCTAATCTAAATTCGTTAAGGGAGAGGCACACGTTTCTTTCAGCGCACAGTCGCAGTTCCCTTCAGCTCAGAACAATCCACTTGCCAAAGTGGCATACTTTAAAATGCCTGTTCCAAACCCCTTCATAAAATATCGGACTTGAAAGAATGGAGGTAGTTTTTTAAAAAAAGGTATATTTCACAACTATCTAAAGGTTATAAATTCTAGATAAAGTGAAACCCATACCAAGAGGTAATATGATTTTTTCTATTTGTATGCCCAACATATTGGAATTGATTCAAGTATTGTGTAAGAATCCTCCTTATAGTAATCTAGAATCAAGAAAGTTTCCAATTTGATGAGCCCATAATTATAAATGACCTCAGGTTTCTAACCTCCCAGGTGAGGTTGAGGACCTTTCTAATACATGCTAATAACATGTGGTACTACTGTTCCATATTGTGGATACATACAATCAAGCTGTATTTACTCAAGTGAAGCATGAACCCTTCTCTCAATTACAGACCCTACAACTATTTAATGTATACTTTTAAATCAATAAACTAGTTGGAAGACAGGAAGTATAGTCATGATTTATGAGAGTAAATGATAGCTTGACTGCAAAATAATTATATTCTGATACTGACACTTGATTAAAAATTACCACTAACAACTGAAAAAAGAGAATAGAGCATTATTAGAAATAAAAAACAACATTATCTAAAATGCCAGGAGAAAAGCTGAGCAGATATTACATTATTATAAGTACACAGCTGAAGTATTCATGTCAGCTTTCCAGTGATAAATGAAGTAGCTATTCATAGACTTCAGCAAAATGCGTAATCATAAATATATATGTGTGTGTGTGTGTGTGTGTGTTAGGGCTGAACGTATATACGTGTGGGTACATATATGTTAAGGTATGTGGCTAAAAGCAAAGTAACATTTTCAGTCTTCTTTTTAACATGGAGCTAGATTAAGAGAGTTCATTAAGTTGAAATGTTTATATAAAAGGCATAATATATTAAGGGTTTTAAGAAAATAACAAAAGTCCTATGAGTGTCCTAAGGAAAGATACATTATAATTGATACAGGAATAGAAATTTTTTTAAGGAGGGAACATATAAATTTGTGAGCTAGGCATCTGATTGGTAAATTTTGACCAAATTTGTGGTGTGGAAGGGTGGATTTCCCTTTTCCCCTCTTAGTTATTCTGGCTGATCGAATAATTAAAATTACATAAAACAGATTATCAAGTAAAAAATAACCAAATTTAATTATGTATCTATGTACAGGGATTCCATAACAATATGGGGCCATAGACATGTGTGGCAGTTGAAGCCTACATGCCATCTTGAGCTAAAGAGAAAGGGAGTCAGTGGTTTGGGACTACAAGGTGGGGGGGAGGCAATTCTCATGGAGCTGGAAAAGCAAATATTCAGTAAACAGATATTCGCTGAGTCATTTTTATCAATGAAACTCAAAGAGGACTTTGATCAAATGGCATACATTTTAAAAAGAGAGGGAGAGAGAGGTTCAAAGAAGAGAGGAGGCTGTTTGGCTGGAAGATGGTATGTGTACGCACACAGTGAAAATTCAAATTAAAATGTGTATTGAAGCAAATAAAGAAAGCAAAGGAACAACAATGACAGGTGAACCCGAATGGAAAACATAAGTGAGTTCCCCTTCTCCTGCCTTTGGAAAATCAATTCCAAAGTAATGTAAAGATGCAGAAAACAGATAATAAATAATGCATATTAGTTAGGAACAGTCAGTAGGAATTGGGAGTGGATGTGCTCATCACTAAGAAAGTGACACCTGTAGGTTTTTGTAACAAGTTGGCATAGTTTGCTGGAAATGGTAAGATCTGGGACAAGAATGCCCTCCAGAAGGAAGGCTGGAAAAACACGTAGCATTCATTTCCCATCTATGTATGTACCATAGATGGGAAAATCACCACACAGCTGTGCAGGGACTGAAGAAAGAAACATGTATATAATGTACAGTCTCTGCATCCATGAAGCACAATGTTCACTTAGGAATATGGATAAATAACTACAAGACAATGGAGTGAGTGAGAGATCCATGAATGAGATGCTTTGGAAGTGCAGAAGCACACATCTGGGCTGGGGGACCACAGAGAGCATCCAAAAGAAAAGGGCAGCAGTATACTCCAGGTGAAGATAGGAATGTGGCTGGATGGAGTTTTGTATCCCGCCATGCTTGTACTTCTAAAACACCTGGAGTATGGATTCCTAACAGATGGATTCTGTGAGATGAGCCAGGTGAGGTAGATGATCAAATCATCAAAATTTGTATATTAAACTACGTAGATGGGATTTGCAATAGGTATATATTAAAGTAGGAGAGAGCCATAATCAGTTTTCATTTTAAAACACTTTGTTCAAGAGTGATAATTTTGAGAATAGGATGAGAGTTGGGAATGCATATAACAGCCAAAGGTCATGAGCAGAGGGTCTACATTAAGGCAGAGGAACTGTGCATAAAGAGATAGGAATAGATTCAAAATTACGATTAAGATAATAATGGTGGTCTTGATGATAGTGATGCTGATGTTCATGAGGATGGTGATAATGGTTACAGGTAACAGTTTTGAGCACTTTACTATTTGACAGGTACTGTGGAAAGTTCATTACATAAATTATATCACATAATTCTTATGACAGCCACATGAGGTTTGACCTATTTTTATCTTTACTTTAAAAAAAGAGGAAATAACTATTTTTCTGTGTATAATGCACACCCACATTTTTGGCCCAAGCTTTCAGGAAAAAAAATCTTTTGTTTTAATTTTTTAAATCAATCATTTATTTATATCTAGATACTTGATTTTTGTATTGTAAAGGAATTTTAGCATTTACTTTTTAACATATTATGGCATAAGAAATTTTATGTAACAAATTACAAAACACAAGAACAGATAAAAGGTACTTGAGGTACTACCCATGTATAATGTGCGTTCTTATTTTTCCCTCAAAAATTTTTTGAGAAAAGTACTCATTATACACAGCATAATCCTTAAAATGTTTAAGTTGCTCAAAATTATGGAGATACACTTGCTCTCACCCACCCACGTCTCTGGTTTTGCTTTCTGAGGTTTCCGTTACCCATGGTCACTTGAGGTCCAAAAATAGTAAATGGAAAATTCCAGAAATAAATCATTGATAAGTTTTCAACTGTACCCCATTCTGAGTAGTGTGATTGACTCTCACACTGTGCTGCTGTCTCACCCAGGATGTGAATCATCCCACGCCATGTACACGCATGCTACCTGCTCATTAGTCACTTAGCAGTCATCTCGGTTATCTGACCAACTGTCTCAGTATCAGAATGCTCCTGTGCAAGGCTTCCGACATTCTGACGTAGGTGAATAGGACATCGATAGCCCCATCTATTCAGACTGAGAATACTGGTAAAAATATCAGATTTTCTAGAACAGTATTGGTTTTGGGAAAGACGGTCTAATAAGATCTAAGCTAAAAATATATTTAGACTTACCTGCCTAGAGAGGTAACCAAATGTCAAATTTTCTAAGGAGAGATTGTACGGCAAAGAGAAGTATTTTGCAGATATGCTTAATAAAACCAGGAATTGACCATTATTGTATGACTCTATGTTTTGGGGGTTTTCCTATTGCTCCCTTTATTTTCTGTGTCTCATGATTTTTTTCTTATTCTATTGGTGACTTGAATTATTTTAAAAATAATCTGAAGAAATTCAACATTGCGTTATCAGTGGCTTTATGAGTACCTTCAGAGTTAAGAACTAAATGTTAAGAACAAACTAAGAGTTAAGAACAAATCACAGAATAATGTCTCTGAAAAATACATATTCTGAGGAAAAAATTTGCGAGTATAATGACAATAATATCTACTCATTCCACATTTCCATGTGAAATAAAAGAACCCTGTGCCACCCTGGCTGGGCGGTTCACTTGGTTATAACATGGTCCCATGCACCAAAGTTTGCAGGTTGCAATCCCAGATCAGGGCACATACCTAGGTTGTGGGTTCAATCCCCCATTGGGGCACATTCTTGAGGCAACAGATCAATGTTTTTCCCTCACATGGATGTTTCTCTCTCTCTCCACCCCACCCCAAAATCTATAAAAAATTATCCTCCAGTGAAGATTAAAAAAGAAAAGAACCTATACCTTCTCATTTAATTTGAATGCTCACCTCTGCTCTCATACTGACACATTGTAATAATTCTGCCATCTCTAATTTTTACATCTTTAATAACTTTCATGTGAGAGCATCTGGTCTGGGAATTACTATTCTATTGCTTCTTTCATGGGCATCACTTTTGATGATAAGAAAAAAAAACACTGAGAACTTCCCTTGAAAAATACCTATTGTAGAATACATACAGTTTTACCTATAACTCATTTATAAATTCTTTTATAATTTATTCTAAATTAATAAATTATTCTGAATTATTTTATTAAAATTTATTGTGATTAAGCCATAAAAGAAAACAGTTAATAGTTTATGTCAATCATTTCAGCATGTGAACAATTTAGGGAGACTGATCATTTAAGATTAAAAGCTTCCACAGGAAAACCAATAATTCTGAATTTTTACTTGAATGGCTTCTCGTACTCTCAGGGATTGTGTTTTTTTTTTGGCAATGTTGATAAAGAACTGTGCTTCCCTGCAAACTTGATAATGACATTCTGTCACCAGAGAGAACACAAGGTCAACCCTCTGGCAGGGAGAAAGAGAATATCTTATTCTAAAATGGACACCTAATGAGATATTTAAAAGCACACCCAGTAAAACATGTTACTAGAATAAGGTCCCTATACATTTGTTGGAGGGTGCCAGTCCATTGATTTGTTTATGGAGAGGACTCAGATTTATACATCTCTCACCACTCTTGTTGTGCATAGATCAAAGGCATATTGAGCACATCTTATTTGGTGAGAATTCCCAGAGGGAAAAGCAGAATTAGCAGCCTTCATCAATAATATTTGAAGGCCTCCTGTTTGAATTAAGAAATAATAATTAAATAGTAATTGCTTCTCTAATGTTATTTACATTGCAAAACCAATTCCGAATGTCAGCAATTTCCTTGAAGAAACAAACAGAGCCACATGTTCTTAATATTTCCACCACTGTCCTTTTCATTTTTACATAATTTAGCTGTATCTAAACAAAGGAAGAATTAGGCAATGGAGGGAATTAGTTCTCCACTAGCCAAACTAGATCACAATATTTTTGTCAACTTTTTACAATAACAGCATTGATTCTCCACTCCCATTTCCTATGAATACAAGTAAAAATGCAAATTAAAATGGAAGGTTATAAAATATGTAATTTTGTGTTTTAGCAGAGAGCTGATGGAGACAGAACGGAGTAGGCAACAATGTCAGTGCTCCTAGAGGGAAGTCAGGGCACTTCAACACACATGTCTTTTGAATGGGGAACTGGGGAAAAAACTCATGTGTAAAAATATGGAAGAAATGACACTCCCTGGTCCTGGAGGAGTTCAGAATCAATTGGGAACACCTGACATTTAAACATATATCGAATATAATTTTTCACAGAAGTACTAGAGTAAATATTTATTATAATCATACAAAAGCACTTAAAATAATCCTGAGTTAATTATGGACATTGTAAAAGCAACTCTAAAATGAAAAAACATAAAAACCAGTAAGAAAGCTATTACAATCACAAACACATATAAGTGCATTACAGTGCTTTCTAAATAGTAAAAGAGAACATCTACTATATTCAACATATTATACATGTTGCAATGTAGTAGGAATTTATTAATGACAGAATAGATAAAAATGTCAGTTATTTCAAATTTTGTTCAACACATCACCTTATAATTTAAGTTATACCTTAGGTCATGAGGCTAAAAATTTTAATGATTTTAATTTTAATGCTGAAAATTATGGAGAATATCATAAAATTAAGATATACTAGAGTGGTGGGGGGGGAAATGGAGACAACTGTACTTGAACAACAATGAAAAAAACTCTACTGCAGATTCAATCACCTTATATTTATTAAGAAAATTAAGCCATTTACAATTAAACATTGAAACAATGACAATATCCCCATTACAATTATGCTATTTTCATTTCATATTTAGGGATTTTGAGTTCTTCCTATTATGGGAATACAAAGTATTTGAAAAGATGATTTTAAATTATTTTTATCTTTAGCTATTTTCAAAAACAGGATTGTGACAGTTAACTTTATGGGTCAACTTCACTGCCGCCCAGGTACCCACATTAAACACCATTTCCAGGTGTGTCTGTGAGGATGTTTCTCGAGGAAATTAGCAACTATTATTTTCCTTATCCTCTATATTCTTTTTTAGTTGTTGTAATCAGTTCTTTTTCTGGTATTCATAGGGATTATTTATTATATGGATACTGATGTGAAGAAATCTAAGGCCAGTCTAATTTTTTGTTCCTCTTTTCCCAGACTCCACTCCCTCTTATTTATTTATTTATTTTTGTTGTTTAAAAGATTTTATTTATTTATTTTTAGAGAGGGAAGGGAGAGGGAGAGAGAGAGAAACATCAATGTGCGGTTGCTGGGGGACATGGCCTGCAACCTAGGCATGTGCCCTGACTGGGAATCAAACCTGCGATGCCTGGTTCGCAGCCCGCGCTCAATCCACTGAGCTACGCCAGCCAGGGCTCCCTCTTATTTTTGTACATAGTACCCTAAAAAATTATTTTCTTATCTTGAAAATATAGTATTCTAAGCAGGGTTCATCCCAGTGTGGATTTTGCCAGAATAATTCAATCATGTTTTTTAGTAATATCAATGCCTTATCAATATATCAATTTAATTCTCCTTCATTGGAAGAAAATGTTGTGGTATTATATCCTTTAATATTTTCTATATTCTATGCATTGTATAGACTAAGAGACACAAATTACCCAGATGTTTGATTATTTTTATTCTCCATATATTTATTTAGTTGTTTTAATTGGTTCTTTTTTCAGTGTTTGGTATTCTCAGTAGTTTATAAACCCTTTTTCTACCCAATTAATTTATATAAGCCAGTGTATTCTCTTTCTTGCTTGAGACTCATTTTTTTTATAACATTGTTGCTTGGTTTATGATTCTGTTCTAAGTGTGCAAACTTTCTATTCATGTAATTTTGACTTTTGTCATCTCAGTATCTCATTTCATTAAAAGTATGTTTTCCTGCCCTAGCTGGTGTGGCTCAGTGGGTTGAGCATGGGCTGCAAATCAAAGGGTCGCCAGTTCAATTCCCAGTCAGGGCACATGCCTAGGTTGCCCGCCAGGTCCCCAATATGGGGCACTTGAGAGGCAACCACACATTGATGTTTCTCTCCCTCTCTTTTTCATTCCCTTCCCCTTTCTCTAAAAATGAATAAATAAAATCTTTAAAAAAATAAAAGTATGTTTTCCCTAAATTCTTCTATGGAAACAACAGAAAATTTAGTGGGGTTATTGTGTCTTGGGCTTTATTTCATCTCAGAATTGAATACTTCCTTATTTAGTGATTTTTTTTAATCTTTGGTTTACCTTTTTATAGTGTTGTAGATATATGCCATTCTGACACTTTATTTTACTCATTTTGAACACAAAGAACTTGATTAATATTTTTGTTTTTCTGACATACTGTGGTTAATTTCTCCTTAACTCTTTTACTACATTATCTAAGACTTGTCTCCACATCTATGGTGTTACTTGAGAAATATAAATTATATATTACTTTTGGTATTTGGAGACACTGAGCAAATGCTTGTATTTACGTTGGTGCCGGGGGAGGTGGGAGCATGTTAGGGTTGGAAGTGCTCAGTCAGAGCTATGTTTCGATTATGGTAATTCTGTTATAGAAACTACTTGGGGTCTAGTGTATCCTTTTTTGAGATTTTTGAAAATTTCCTTTTTACAGTTAGCTTTATTGAGATATTCTTGAGCCTTGACTTTTTCCCCAGTGCATTTGAATCAGTTGGTACTGGAAAATACACAATCCAGATATCCTCATTAATTAAATTTGTTATTTTTAAGATAGGAAATTTCACTGTCAGCCAGTCTTTATTCTGACTCTTTATTCAGGATGTTAGAAAGTGTTAAAAATGTTTTAGCATTGTCAATTCTGAAAGTGCTTCAAATCCATTTAGAAGGAAATATCATATAAATAATAAATGATAGAAATGCTAGCTCCATATAGCTGCTTCTCCCATGTAAAATCCGTATCAATAACGTGAGAATGTGGCTTCAGTTAGGCCAAACAAATATTTTGAATGAAACTTATCCGTGTTTAAAGAAGATTTCTATTTTTTTTCTTTTACATTCAGCCTCATTACTTGTTCTGAAAATAGCAATGTAATTTATAATTACTATCAAGAGTTCAAAATTGGATCAAATAGGCTTGAGTTCAATTGTGGTTCTGCTACTGACTAATTAAGGGACTTTGGTATATCACTTTACTTCGGAATTCCAATTTCCTCTTTTATTATCTGTATCTTTGGGTTATGTGACAACTATGTATGAAGTACCTGGTAAAGTCAGTCATACAATGTCCTCAATAAGTAGTAGCTATCATTGCTAGTTAGTATTTCAGTTTTATTCAATTTTGTAAAAATATAAAATGAAACCTAAACTGTAATTTTGCCATAATTGTCAAATATGCACACCTAGGTTTGTTGTAATTATATCTTATGATGTGAAAAAATAATTTTTGAAAATTTTGAAGATATGAAAACAAAGTGAATGTGTAAATATTTTGCATATGCTTAGCATAAGAAATCTGAAATAGTTCAAATAAATCTTTTTTCACATTACAGGGTCAACAATTCTTGAATTTTCAGTTATCTTTAAAGTTTATCCCAATTGATTCTCATTTCTTGTGTTTTTATTTTTCATTTTGATAGTAACATCAATTAAAAACCTCATAGAAAATTTATATATACTATAATTTAGAAACCAACATTAACAAAATATGCATATTAGAGATATATGTATTTCAGCTTTTCTTCTTCATAATTAATCCTTTCATACATTTCTTGTGAAAGAAACCTTGAATTACAGTTTAATAGATGAAGAGGTGAAGTACATTGAACTGATTGATATAAATTAAATGAGTCTATTGATTATTGAACACTTCAAAACTCTTCAATAGCTACCAAAGATAATATTGGAAAAAAAATTAGAACAGTCTTTGCCTAAGCAAAAATAGTAATATTTAATGAGGTTACATTTTTCTTTGTGTGTTTTTTTAATTTCCTATCAGGATCATCACAGAAAGGTGTGTTTACATCCTCTTATTAGAAGTGGCTCATGCTTTCTTTCTTACATTTATTTTTAACTTCTCTATTTTATAAAGGAATAGAAAATTTTTAAACAAAAGCAAAATTAATTTGAAATAATTTTACACATAATATACTTAAAAATTAGCACATTTGATTTACAGACTAAGTAATTTCTACAAAAAAATTTCAGCCACGAACAATCCCAAATAGCTGCAGCAATTTTGAGAAAGAACAAAGTAGGAGGGATCACAATACCTGATGTCAAACTGTATTACAAGGCCACTGTAATCAAAACAGCCTGGTACTGGCATAAGAACAGACACATAGATCAATGGAACAGAATAGAGAGCCAAGAAATAAACACAAGTCTCTATGGTCAATTAATATTTGACAAAGGGGGCAGAAGCATAAAATGGAGTAAAAATAGTCTCTTCAACAAATGGTGTTGGGAGAACTGAACAGCTACATGCAAAAAAAATGAAACATGATCACCAACTTACACCATACACAAAAATAAATTCGAGGTGGATAAAAGACTTAAATATAAGTTATGACACCATAAAAGTCCTACAGGAGAACATAGGCAGGAAAACCACAGATATTCCATGCAGCAATATTTTCACTAATATGTCCCCTAGAGCAAGGGACATAAAGGAAAGAATAAATAAATGGGGCTTCATCAAAATAAAAAGCTTCTGCACAGCTGAAGAAAACAGTATTAAAATGAAAGGAGAACCAACCATATGGGAAAACGTATTTGCCAATGATACCTCAGACAAGGGTTTGATCTCCAAAGTATATAAAGAATTCAATGACTCTACTCTAGGAAGACAAAAAAAAATTAAAAAATGGGAAAAGGATTTGAACAGACATTTCTCTCAGGAGGACATACCAAGGGTCCAGAAACATATGAAAACATGCTCAGTATCACTAATCATCAGAGAAACGCAAATTAAAACCACCATGAGATGCCACCTAACACCAGTGAGAATGACCATCAAAAACAAATTAACAAACAAGTGTTGGAGAGGATGTGGAGAAAAGGGAACCGTAGTGCACTGTTGGTGGGGATGCAGACTGGTGCTGCCACTGTGGAAAACAGTATCTAATTTCCTCAGAAAACTAAAAATGGAACTGCCTTTTTACCCAGCAATTCCACTGCTGGGATTATACCCTAAGAACCCTGAAACATCAATTCAAACAACCTATGCACTCCTATGGTCATAGCAGCACAATTTACAATAGCCAAGTGCTGGAAGCAACCTAAGTGCCCATTATTAGATGAATTGATCAAATAACCATGTTGCATTTACACAATAGAACACTAAGCAGCAGAAAGAAAGAGCCCCTACCCTTTGCAACAGCATGAATGGAACTGGAGTACATTGTGCTAAGTGAAATAAGCCAAATGAAAAAAAAGACAATGAAAGACAAATACCATATGATCTCACCTATAAGTGGAACCTAATCAACAAAACAAACAAGCAATCAAAATATAATCAGAGAAATTGAAATTAAAAACAAACTGACAGTAACCAGAGGGGAGATGGGAGGGGATAATGGGGGAAAAAGGGGGATGGATTTTCAGGAACATCTATAAAGGACACATGGACAAAACCAAAGAGGGGTAGGATTAAGGGTGGGGAGTGGGGGTTGCTGGGGTGGAGGGGAATGGTGGGGGGAAATGGAGACAACTGTGCATGAACAATTAAATAATAAATAAATAAATAAATAAATATTTTTTTAAAAAAATTCAGGGCCTTAGGAAAAAAATGTCACAAATAAACCCCATCTATTATTTTAATGTTCATAGGAGTTATATTTCATACTTCATTTATGGGACTTATGTTGCATTATTCATTTATTTCTCCACTTTGGATTGCTATTTTTTTTAAGATTTTCTCTTTCTACTTTTATATATCAACAAATCCATTTGATATTTTGGCAGTATCCACCTGGTGATTTTCTAGATTAAATTCAGAAGAAACATGGCTATGAAATTTTAGTATATTTGTTGAACTTAAGTTTCCATTTTACAATAGCTGAGAACTTATTAAATCCATTGTGGAAACATAAATATCACACTACATCCATATCCAAATTTTTCTATAAATATTTTCTTGAAAATGATTTATTTCTGCTTACTTATGATATAATGATACTTGTGTGTATTGTAAAATACTTTAATTTTAGTCTTATTGAGGAAATTATTTTTCAGGGTTCTAATGAATTATTGTTTACATACAGAAGAGTTTTATGAGTAGTTATTCCATAAGCACAGATTTCACAAAGCAAAAAAACTGTCCTTGAACCTCTGAGACACAGTTGCAAGTGATAAAATTCCACCCATGCATGTCATTCCACTAGTGCATATCAGCATGTTCAAGCACCAAGTTCCATTGAGGATGCTGCTGTCTGTGACAAGTTCACTGTTTATGAGGCTGTTGAGCTTCTCAAAAGTTCAATCACTGTTTATAAAGCAGTATAAATGAAAAGCTAACACACACCTACTGATCTAGAGGGTCTGTAGACTCTTTTCAATATGCCTGTCTTTCTCATCCCCCCTCCTCACTTTCAGTAACTGTAACATATTAAACACATTCTCTGATGGAGAGATTATGAGCAACATTCTCACAGCTATTACTCATTGACTTTGGACTTGAATACTAAAGATGAAACGCCACTCAATGCTTCTGGGACTAAATATGATCTTTTGTATCATTTATGTTTAACTAAACAACCTCAAAAGGTATCAGAAAATTAATGTTGGAGTAAACCATTTTTAGATCCAAGAGGCATTTTCCTTTGAAGGATCTATTCAATACTAATTACTTTTTCCATTCCACATTCCCCTCGCAGGACAATTATGATGTCGCCGTGGAAAAACCAGAGCCCTCTCAAAGATGTCATGTGGCATTTAAAAATATAAATCTCTATTTTCGGCACTTGCATAAATCTGATTTTTTTTCTCCTGAGCAAAGAGACTTTAATGCCTTCCCGGTGTGTTTTCCAGAGCACAGGATCAACATCACACATGGAATATATTTGTAAAGAGACAGACAGAATTATGTCATACCCAGAGGGGATAATAATCAGGTAATAAGCCTACATTTGTTTCATTAATCATATTTTTGTGACTAAGAGAATTAAGGATAGAGTTGGTTATTAGACTCATAATGACCTTGCTCTAAGTCTCCAGTGTTGGTGTGGCAAATCTGTTGACCTGTCTGCATAATGTGTCATTGGTAAAGTAAGGATAATAATGCATAATATCTTCTCATTGACTTAGTGCTTGGGAAAGTGAGCTCACATTTTGTATGTTATTTGAAAAATTTTTATACAACTCAGGTGCTAATGTTTTAGCCTGGCAAAGGAAACTAAGGCATAATTTCATAGTATAATTTGAAGATTTTAAGTGAGTAATTTTATTAATATTATGAGTAAATGGTATCTATCCTTATAGGATTTAGGGTTATTAACTTTAAGTAAATATTAAAATGTAGACATCAGGGGTATTATTAGGATTGGAGGAAAACAATAATATGGAATTTTAAAGAGAGAATCTGGTTTTAGGTAAGGTGCATTATATCTGGTAAAAGAAAATTTAGTAAATACTTTTGAATATAATTAGCACCTAATTGGAAATGATAGTGAATAGAAATGTTAGAATTTATTATAAGCTTTTGGGGTAAATTTCATGGGATGAATGTATAAAACAAGGTGGATGGGATATTCATTGTGAGCAAACTATCATTTAAACTACAGTTATAAACACTGCATTAATAAGATATTAATATTTGATAATTTATAATCATATAAAAGTGATTATCATAACTGATATTAATCCAAAGAGCTTGGAAAACCATGTATGAAAAGTCTTCCTATTAAGAGATGGTCAATTTCCTAAAGGGTATCTAATGGCTGTCTCACATGTCTATCATTGTCAGCTTACATAAAGAAAACAATGCAGAAGGGGTAATAACTGTTTCTTTTTAAGTTACATAAGGTAGACTTGACAGCCATTTCTTTCCTGCACACACTTTCTTTCCTTCCTTCCTTCCTTCCTCCCTCCCTCTCTCTCTCTTCTTTCTTTCTTTCTTTCTTTCTTTCTTTCTTTCTTTCTTTCTTTCTTTCTTTCTTTCTTTCTTTCTTTCTTTCTTTTCTTTCTTCTTTCTTTCTTTCTTTTTCTTTCAATAGAACCTCAGTTCTGCTCAGGCATTGGATAGCCATATACTAAAAACAAGTTCATGTATTTCAAAATGTACATACCAGTGGCTAATTTTACTCAGCTAAGCCTATGATTATAATTAACATTTTATGCTAATGGCTGGTGTAAGTATAACTGTATAATTGAATTCTGGCCCAACAAACAGAAGAGAAAATCTGAAAGAGGGATTCTGGAAAAGACTGCTTGTCTCACTGATAACAAGGGAGAGTAAAAGTAAAATAAGAGTTTTTTTTTTTATTGAGTTCTTTTTTGACACCTGAAAATTTGGCAGTCATTTTGGGAGCATGAGTAGAGGCAGCATAAGAAAATTAGTCAACATACATGTAGGCAGAAAAAAAATCATAGTAAGAATGAGTCATTATGATGTAATTTATCCACTAAATTAATAATTTTGCCTCTGAACTTCTTTTTATAGGCAATGCTGAATTTCTCTGTTACCAAGTTATTATTTGGTTTTTTTCTTACTTGCATCATAGTACTTGGTATTCAAAATATTGAAACATTTATGTTAGACATTATCTCTGAGAGGATTTGAAAGCATCACAAGTCTGTATCAATGGCACAGGTATATAAATCAGGATTGTGTTCACCTAAACTTGTAGAACAAATTTTAGGTAATGTTATTCACAATTTAGAGGAGAGGATCTTAGTTAACTTTTCCCACAGTTTCTTCCCACCTCACCATTTCACAAAGAATACAATGAGTTTCAGAAATGTTAATTAGTTTACAAGATAGCCTAGAACACTGGTCTTTATTCCTAGTCCAAATTTCTTTCCATTATACTATGTTGTTTATGGAAACATAGAAACTAAATCAAATATCTAATTTTAATTATTGGCTCAAATTATAGTTGACCCTTCTTTATAAAACAAATGGATTTTAATGCATTTTCCAGATTAACCAATAGACGGGGTTTAACTCCTCGTGTTGCTGAGTCACTGTCCATGGTGCTATAGTAGTGGAAAGAAGAAAATACATTTCTAACTATTGTTTGACCCTTACTTTTTGATACTAGGTGCTTATATTACTATATAGCATCATTTAGCTGAAATGTATGCACTAAATATTACCCATTTAAAATAACATATTCACTCTATTTGCCTCAAAATTAAGATTCTGTAATTTTCTTTATTCCTTTATTATACTGGTAATAGTTTAGATGAGTGTCTTCTTAATTCACTAGATTCTATATGGTATGGAGCAGAATAGTTTGAAACCATAACAGGATAATATGATAATTAATTGTACATGATTGATTCTTCTTAGAAGATCCCAGCACTGGTTTAGAATTGGTGGTATAGTATATTTTCTTTAATTTTTTACATACACATTGATAACTCATAAAGGTGGAATTTACCATCAACCAGATTAAGTTATAATGAAGAAAGACACTTGCCTCAAAGTATAAGAATGTCCTTATCAGGACCTTGAGACACCAAATGATCTATTCCTCTCTAACCTCTTTCACTTGTTCCAGCAACAATTGCCTTCTTGTTGTTTCTGGAACATACCCAGCATACTCCAATTTGCAATCTTGGCTTTAGTACCCCCCTCCCCCCCAGTTAGCTCCTTTCCAAGATTTGCATACACTCACTCACCTCCTTCCAATATTATTTAAAATGTCACTTTCTCTGAATGGATAGCCAAAAATAAAAAGATAAATGAAAGTGTGAAAATTTTGACACCATAAGTCATAGATACATTCTAAATTCCATCATCATTTGCTCTGGGAGACAGTTGACAGTAGTTTTCCATATTTCTACCTACTTTGATACATTATCTACTGAATAAGCAATTATGTGCCAAATAAATAGTTTTCTGACCCTGAACCTGATGGCTTGAGTGTAATTAATTGCCTGCCAGTATTTGTTTTTACACTTAATTCTATACTTTCCTGTTTCTGCTGGTTTTTAATCTTCCTCCTTCAATTGTTGATGGTGGTTGATGTCTAAAATGTCTAGCCCTGAGGAAAGAATCCTGAAATGAAACAAAAAACTTAGCTTGTGGTATCAAATAAATTGGACTTCTAATGTTTGAATTACCTCAGTTTAAATGTAATTAAACTATGTTTTCCTCTAGGATTTTTATGGTATCACACCTTATATTTAAGTCTTATCCATTTTGAGTTTATTCTGGCATGCGGCATAAGATAGTGGGCAGTAAAATTTTGGATATCTCATGTAGACATATTTTTATCCATACATCTCCTAGGGCAAGGGAAATAAAGAAAAGAATAAACAAAGAGGACTATATCAAATTGAAAATTTCTACATGGCTAAAGAAACCATCATCAAAATAAAAAGGGAACCCCCATATGGGAGAATATGTTTGCCAACAATATATCAGACAAGGGTTTAACCTCCAAAATATATAAAGAACTTATATAACTCAACACCAGAAAGGCAAATAATCAAATTAAACAATGGGCAAAGGACCTGAATAGGCACTTTTCCAAGGAAGACATACAGATGGCCCAGAGAAATCTGAAAGGATGCTCAAGGTCTCTAGCCATCAGGGAGATGCAAATTAAAATCACAATGAGGTATCACCTCACACCTTCCAAAATGGCTATCATTAATAAATCAACAAACAACAAGTGCTGATGAGTATGTGGATAAAAGGGGACCCTAGTACACTGTTGGTGGGAATGCAGACTGCTGCAGCTACTGTGAAAAGCAGTATATAATTTCCTCAAAAAACTAAAAAATGGAACTGCCTTTTGACCCAGTGATTCTACTGCTGACAATATACCCAAGGAATCCCAAAACACCAATTCAAAAGAGTTCATGCACCCCCATGTTCATTGTAGCTCTATACAATAGCCAAGTGCTGGAAACAACCTCAGTGCTCATCAATAAATGAGTGGATCAAAAAATTATAGTACATCTATGCAATGGAATAGTATGCAGCAGAAAGAAAGAAGGAATTCCTGCCTTTTGTGACAGCATGGATGGAAATGGAAACTATTGTGGTACTTGAAATAAGCCAGTTGGTAAAAGATAAATACCATAAGATCTCACTTCTTAGAGGAATCTGTAAACAAAATAAATTAATGAGCAAAACAGAACCAGAGGCATAGAATCATAGACTGCTATGCATAGAACAGACTGACAGCTGTAAGAGGAGAAAGGGGGTGGGGGCTGATTGAAAGAAGGTGAATTAGCCCAAGAACATGTATGAAAGACCCATGGACGTGGACATTTGTTGGGGACCACACTGCCTGGTCTCAGGAAGCTGTGACCCACTGTGACTTAGGCTGAGTGAGAGACCTCCGGACCAGGAACCACTAAGGAGACAAAACTTATTCCCCTGGCATGAATGCTACCTGTTCGGTGCTTGGCCTTTAATGCTTGACCAGTTAACCAATGACGGGTAAGACTCCTCAAAAAAGGAGCGACCTAACACAGGTACTGATCACGTAAAGGCCTCTGGGATAAGACTCACCTGTGGAAATGAAGGGGCTGTGGAAAGGAAGAGGTGATCGATATCAACCCTTGCCCCCTCTAAGCCTGAGTCTTTGTACTTAGATGTGAGAAATCCAAGTCTCCTGGCTGCCTCTGTCTCCTGCCCTTCTCAGGGCTAAGCAAATAGCCAAAGGGGCAGCTCAGACCGGAGACGGAGGACCCCCAGAGTAATCAGGCCTGGGACATAGAATATGCAAGATCCTGTGAGATCTGTTTGCTGGAGGATGTTATTAACTTAGAATTTAAAAGCACAGACAGGAAACCAAAACTAGCCCTTTAAGCCATGTAGTCCTTTCATATGATAAAACTCCAATCTCTGCCCAGAATCACAACAGGGATTCTGTTAGCATCTTCGTAAATTACCTGTTCCCTTTGATACTTTCTGCCAGACTGTGAATCCACAAACTGAGTCTACTTTCTCAATAAAAACCCACTGGAGTAAAGGAACGAGGTGCTCCCCACAAGAGGGGGTGGCCATGTTCTCTATATCCCCACAAAATTATGCTAGATTCTGTTCATTACGTGTGTTTTAATGAACATCCGCAGCCGAAATGAATACCGTGGGATGGCTGGGGCGGTATTCTTTCACAGAAAATGGTGAAGGTACTTACTGATTATGAAAGTGTTGGGTAGGCTGGGTGGAGAGGGTGACAGAGCAAAAAGTGGGACAACTTTACTGGCATATAAATAATAAAATATTTATAATGAAGGTAGAGACTTGTATTAAAAATATTTTAAAAACCTTCATTAAACTGGTCAAAAAAGGAAAAGAGCTAAAGTATTTTAGTAAGATACTGCTCAGAAATTATTGCCCAGGACATGGTCTCTCTATCTATTTGATAGCGATTGATCTTCTCTTTGACCTGAGAGAATGTGTGCCTTAACTTGATGATTCAATTATTTTTTATCTATTAACATTGAATCATATTCCCCAAATTTCTCAGCATTGCTACCATAGTGTAGGTGAGCATGGAATTTTTGAATAAAAATGTCATTTTAGTAAATTCTTTAATACCACTCATAGCTAGTTATAAAATATACTTTTTCATCCTTTTTCTTTTTAATCTTTTGCATTATCATGAAAAATTCTGAGATCCTATGCCCTTAAATATAGGAGCTTTCAGAAATCACTACGGAAAAGAAAGGCCACTGAATGGTACATTGGAAAGATTTGAAAGCAGAAACTCAGGAAATCAAGTTTCAGGCAAGAGCTTTATCTTTTCTATGGAAGAGTTTATTCTAGGTAGCTATACTTAAATTCTCTCCTCTCTGTAGAGCATGTTTTTATCACTTCCACCATCTAACTTCCCCTGCTGCCAAATATGTTCCCTACAAAATACTCCATTTTCTCCACACTCAAGGTTACTAGAAATAGAACTCTACAGTTTCACAGTTTCTCCAAAGAAAAAAGAAAGGTGTATCTAGTTCACTGAATTCAATTTTTATATTGACTTTTGCTGTGCAAAGGAAGAAACTACAGAGGTAGGTTAGATTCCATGTCAAAATTATTCAAAAAAAATAAACCTTTTGAGCAAACTTTCAATATTTTATTCAGTCACCTCCAATCTCTCTTCTGCTTTCAATGACTATAACACGACCAATTGTTAATGGACACCTAGAGTCTATAAATTGAAAGACAGTAAGATCTCTGAAATTTATAGTCTTTTCTCTTTTCTTCTTGACAATGTTTATGCATTCTGCTGTCTTTATTCCTCACAGATTTCTGGAATCTTAAAATATTTGCATCCACACATGACTGCCAACCATTTAGTACCCATTTTCAACAATCTTATTTTATGTAGTCCAAGACATTAGAGATAACTGAATGACATATATGGACAAGAGGCAGTTATCTATGGTAGATAGATAGATAAATCCCATGAGTTCTACTATGTTTAGTGTTTCATCCTCCTGTCATCCCCATGTGGCTGCTGTGTTTTGTTTCCCAAAGCAGAGAAGTGAGTACCACCTCCTTGCTGGTGTGGCTCCCACTAAGGTTACTGACTTCCAAAACCAGCCGGCAGAGTAGATCACTCTTTCCTTGTGGAACACTGACTTCTCTAACTTACAGGACATCGCACTTTCCTGATTTTCTTCTTCCTTCTCTGACTTTTCCTTCTCACTTCCTTTTCTGATACCTGTTCCACATTTTACCTTCTAATCTAAGTATGCAGTTCATTTGGCTATGTTTTGAATCTTTCTGTTTTCTATGTATGTAATAATATATACATGATAATATATTTTCTCTTTAGATATAATGGACCCTCTCTCTATATTCCACCTCTATACACATCATACATCTCTCCATTTATTATAATGTGTCAGTCATTAAAATACAGTTGGAAAAAATAAGTATTTGATTATATCCAAACAGATTCATGACATATTAATTTAAAACTAACTTGGAAAGAGCTATGATCAGTTAGCATATAAATCAGGGATGTTCGCCCTGAGGCTTGTGGGCTACATCCAGCTCAGGTTGGCTATGAATATGAATGCAGCCCAACACAAAATCGTAAATTTACTTAAAACATTATGCGATTTCTTTTGTGATTATGTGTCGAAGTGTATTTAGTGTGTGGCTCAAGACAACTCTTCTTCTTCCAGTGTGGTGCAGAGATGCCAAAAAGTTGAATACCCCTGAAAATATTTTGGTATACCATAAATCAGGTTAAAATAGAAAAGAAAAATATATAAAATAGTCTCATGAACAGATAAAAATACATACTAGGATTTTACTTACTATGTTTAAGATAGACAAAAATATAGACTACCTTTTCTTTTTTCCATTTTTAATGTACTTCAATGACTGAGTTTAAAATAATTTTTAATTGAGAAATTTTGATTTTTACAAAACATAAAGTTATATTTAGTGGTCAAAATATTATTGGTATAGTCCTATTGTCTATTTTTGCTTTTGTTTCCTGTGCATTTTGTGTTTTATCTATGAATCTTTGTCAAGACCAGTGTTGTGCAGATTTTCCTTATGTTTTTGTCTAGAAGTTTTACAGTTTTAAGTTCTACATTTAAGTTTTTAATCCATTTTAAGTTGATTTTTGTATATGGTATGAGATGGGGATTCAATTGTATTTTGTGTTGCTTTCTGTTTCACCTATTGCAGGGCTGCTATACACAATAATTCAGTCTTTAAAAAAAGGAAATCCCATAATATGTGAAAACATGGATGAACTTTAAGAACAGTAAGTAAGCCATTTACAGGACAAAAATACTGCATGCTTCCTCTTCTGTGAGGTACCTAAAGTAGTCAAACTCATACACCCTGGCCAGGTGGCTGAGTTGGTTGGACCATCATCCTGTATACCAAAAGGCTGCAGGTTCAATTCCCAGTCATGGCACATACCTAGGTTGTGGGTTCCATCCCCAGCAATAAATATATCCTCAGGTGAGGCTTAAAAAAATTTTTAAGTAGTCAAACTCATGCAAGTAGAGAGCAGAATGGTGGTTGCCAGGCATAGAAAGGTAAAGGAAATGGGGAGCTACTTATCAATGGGTACAGTGTTTTAGTAATGCAAGAGGAACAAATTCTAGAGACCTACTGTACAGTGTTATGCCTAGAGTTAACAATACTGTATTGTACACTTAAAAATATTCTGAGGATGGATCTCATATTAACTGTTACCTCAACAAAATAAAATCAAATAAAAAGCGTATTATTTGGTAAATTAGAATTAAGTACCATATTTTAGGAAGCTACTTAAATATATGACCTACCTATTCAAGTGTTGGGGTCTGGTTTCAGAAAGTTTGGCCAGAGAAACTGTCTGAACTGCTTGAGGCCTGTTTCCTGGCACCGTCTCGCATCACCTTTTCTGACTCTGAAGCCAAGACGCATGGCTTAAAGAGTGGATGTTGATTGTCAATGTGTTACTAATAAAAAGTTAAGCCCTCAGATTTCTAAACCAGACATATTTGCAAAAACCATTGCAATTTCTTATTTTTCTTCCTGTATCAGCTATTCATCTCACACTCCTGAAAAGCAATACATGACTTCATTCATTATGATCTATGCTTCGGTTTGAGCAATTCAGGAATATTCATCATGATTTACCATTAATCAGTTAAAGATGTTCATAAACAAAGCTGATGAATAATTCATAGAAAATCGAGTACATGTGCTCAAATGATGAATAATCATGAACTGATCTGGAATTTGTTAATGACTTATGAATATTTATTTCTAAATGGTACTCCTGTGCAATTCACAATTCCACCAAAACTGTTTCCTTTTTGATTTCATGGTGTGCTTTGGCTGAAGATGCCTTTGGGACCATCTTTCCTAGAGGATTACACTACAATAAAAATTGTGAATGTAATGTTGTCTGCAGACCTTCCACAACGCACATAAAATCAATTTTATGTCCATAGTCCCATTCAATCTAGCAGATTTTCTCAGATAATATTGTCTTTCACCATATGACCTTCTTATATACGACAGGAAGATTGCTCAGTGAAGCTCACTTAACTCGTCAGATGTGAAAATGTGGAAAAATAAACCAAACTGAAAACCAAATGCAGGAAATAATATTTCCTTAAGCAACCACTAATCTCATGCCAGGTGCAGAATGTGCTGCTCTTCAAGGAATGTCTTATTAGTGTGTCCTCTGGCCACTTACAAATTGGAAATTTCACAACAACTTTGGATTGGGTATTCATATGACATGAGACACTTCAGCCTAGAATCATCATCAGCTGGCCCTACTCAGGATGAGGAGAATTAGCAGGCAACATTTTTGGAGCTCTTTAAGTGTTCCAAGTGCTTGGCAATCATTTACCAGTTAATCCTCCTTTGAGGGAGGTCAGCCCTCTGCTTGAATTTTCCCATGAAGTATTTCACACAGATGTGAAATAATCTTTAAAAGGCCACAGTGCAACAAATCTGGGATAAAAAAAATAATCAGAGACAGACCTGGGCAAAATTGAGAGGCAAGATATTTCTATCTTTGGTTGCCCACCTGGGTGTGCTTTCTGAGTCCTTTGCCTAATAAAATCATAGCCATCGCTCATTATATTATTAGGAACTATTCTACACACAGACAGGAGTCAATTTAATCTTCACCACAGTCCTACAAAGTGGGTACTGTCATGGTCTCTACCACACAGATGAGGACACTAGGATAAACCTGGGGCTACCCATTGTCATACACAGCTAGTAAGGGACAGAGCTGGAATTCAAACCTATTCAGACTGGGCTCCAGACTGGGTTTGTAACCATTGTGCCACCCCTATACCCCAGTGGGGCCTCTGTTGCCCCACTTTTCCCTTATCAGTCATGATCATCCACCTGATCTTGTCCACCCCAGCAACTACCTATGATGAACATTTCAGCCAAGAGTCCCCGATGAAACTTGTTTTATGTTTGGTTATTCCCTCTCTCTTTTCATGGTAGGGAACTACTAAATCATTCCTACAGTGCTCACTAATTTACTCAAGTATTTTAAAATCTTTGGGAATCCTTTTTAAAAAAGAGAAATCTTTGGGAATTCTTTAAAAAACCATGCAAGTATTAATAGATACATATGTATCCCTTTTAGTGGAACACCTGTATAGAAAAAGGTGGTGAACTTTATACCATTATTTTGTCTTTTTTTCTAGAAAATGCTAAAATTCTCACATCCTTTAAAAGGAAAAATGGGGAGCTTTTTCCGCTAAGCTAGGGAGCAGTTTATGACTAACAGGGTGTGCCACCACAGTGACGAGGGCGAGGCTGAGGCAGCAAAGCAGTTGCGTCTTGTCCCAGACATTTTACCCAGGATGCCAGGATATTTTCATAAGTGTAAATGGTTTTGGGTGCTGTACTCAGGCAAATTACTTTGAGACTATAAATTCCACTGATGTCACACATTGGGTGGTTAAGTTCCTCAGTTTACAATGAAAGTTAATGGTTGCTCTGAGGTCAGTTTCAGTGGGAGGAGGGGAAGGGCTATGAACTATTTTACTTTCCTTAGAGGTAAGGACTATTTCACACACTTTTAAGTGTTTATCACTAAATTAGTTTTGGGTGTATATACACATTTTAAAGCATTTTTCCAGACATCCCCCTCCCGGTTTCATTGAAAAGATATTAGCATTGGAATAACCAATAATTTTTCATAAATACTAATGATACAATAGGAATTGCATTCTGACAACTTCAAAAGGCCTGTGAATGGACAATGGTAAGTATAATGACACAAAAAGAAAGAAATCATCAAGTCTATCATTAAGAGGCTAAACTGGAAAAACTAGGTCCCCAAAAACATTTCTAAAATTATCCAAAATACTGATTTTTACAGTACCTCTTCCTTTTATAAGTTTAACATTCTAAGGGAGAATATCTAAGGGTCAGCCTTCCAAATGTCTATAAAATCATGTGGAAATTATTGTATTTATCTTCATCAATACCTGTATACATTTATCACCAATAAAATAGTCTGATACAGCAGCATGGAAACATTTTTTTGTTATTATAATTAATAATAATTTTAAATGGACTGATTTTATACACAGGATTTCTCAAAAGTTCTCTCTCTCAGCTGGCATTTTGTACATGTCTAATACATTACTCATACAGATTATTCCTTTGTAAATTTATTGTTGCAAAGAAAACATTTGCTCATTTATAGTCCATATTACTTTTAAAATCATAATTGTTATTTTGTCAAAATAATATATATTTAAAAAAATAAATGCCTTAAACATATTAGTTCATTTACCCTCTGTTATACCTGTCTTATGTAGTTACTTTCATTATATCTATTTTAAAAAGGGAAAAAAACTAAGTAACACAGAGGAATATTTATTTACTTACCCATAATTACAGTTAGTAAGTAGCCAAGTATGGGTTATACATAGACCTTTTAAATATAAAAACTGCATTTAAAGGAATACTTTGTTTTTATTTTGTTTTATTTTATTATTTTCCTCCAGTTTTACTGAGATCTAACTGACAAATTTTATTTTGTTTTTAAATATCTGCTAGCACTACAAAGCTTATAATTAAAATGGCCTTTATTTGACATCACCAAATACTACTTCCCTTTTACTCTGCATCTAACTCTTTTATCAAATATCTCCACATTCCTAACTAATATAGTTTATAAAGGTATTTCTTTACTTTTCACTATTAGACATTACCTTTGTAAGTTATCGACTTTCATTATAGAAGAGGAAGATTTAGCTCATAAAGGTCTTTTTTCCTTTAACACTGTACTTCATAGCTATTCTCCTAAAATGCTAATATCCAACTTCCTAGTTAAGTCAAATTTCGACATTGACATTAATATAGTTTTGCAAATATTGCTCTCAATTGAGCCATTGTCAGAACTCTAACACTTCATTTCTAAACCAAAGATACCAACTAACACTTCATTTCTTGTATAACTTTTTCTTTATTCTGGAATTACTTCATTCTCTTCCACTGCTTTTTCCTATATACTTATTGCTACTTCAGCACACAAATACTGTGACAGAACTGTAAAATTACTTTCAATATGGTCAAATACCTCATGTATATTTATGTTTCATTATTTTTCTCTCAATGTATTTCCCCTAGACCTCTGTGTTGTCTGCTTCCATGTGACTTGCTTATTTACAAAGCCTACTGCACATATGGCTTGGGACAATTATCATTTTTTAAATTATCCTGGGAATTTTCTTTCTCTCTCATCTCTGTTGGATCCTTTTTATCTTGATCTCATATCTTCCTTTATAGTGTTTATTCCCTAATTTTGGTAGAGTATATTCTCTACAAGATGAAGGGTAAAACATTTAAAGACCATAGATGCACAGCTTAACTTTATATTGAACATGTAGAATTGTAGGCTGGGATTATTTTATCAGCTTTTAGTTTTGTGGGATGATCTTGAGAAATATGATGCAAATTTTGCATGTAATCTTCCTCCTTCTCTGAAGGTTTTTAGGAACTTGGTGTGAGTCTAATTATGCCCCGTTTGCCTTGCTGTGTGTGTGTTTTTTCCTTGTGTTATAAAGAGTACTCATTGAGCCATTATATTCTGAAAACCCATATCTTTAAACTCTGATACATTTGTCTCCCCATATTTTTTTGTTGCCTCTTTCTGGACCTCTTAATTGCTGGATAAAAATTATTAAATTTTTATCTTACATATTTACCTTAAATGATTATTAAATATTTATTTTGATCAAAGGTTAGCAACCACCTCTGTAAAGGGGTAGGTGTTAATTACTTTAGGGTTTAGCAATTCATAGAGTCTCTGGCACAACTACTCAACTCTGCCCAAATAAGCGGTTACAGATGATACGTAAAGAAATGGGCAAGGCTGTATTCCAATAAAACTTCACTCACAAATACAGTCAGTGGACTGATTTGCTCTACAGGCAGTAGTTTGTCAACTCTGATCTTAATCCACTCTACTGAAAGTAATCATTAACTTTTATAGTTTTCCAAATCATTTCTTCACACTTTTAAGGCAAAATAACTCAAATATATTATGTACATAAAAAAGAAACAAAATAAAAATATAGATTCTTTCTTTTCATCAGTACAACACTATTTAATTTTTTATTCCAGATATTCCAAATGAAGGACTAAATAATGCTATTAACAGCAACTTTCTAATTTTAATATGAGTGAATCTAGTATCATATTAACTCTTAGTTTAGGGGATTTTTAAAAATTTCCAATTAAGTTTAACTTTAATTAAGACCTTTAACTGAATTCCTTAAGACAAACATTTATTAATGCAATCGTAAACACTTTTCCCTAGCCACCTTGGGATGTAATGTTGTGATTTTATACTAAATTACTATTTAATTGACAGGTTAAATATATGCTTATCATGATGTTTGATTTCAGTTACTTAGAATTTATGTTGGATTTTAACATTATATTTATCTTACTGTTCTCATACAATCTTTTAACAACACACACACACGCATGACTGAATTTTTATTTTTGATTGGTTGAATCTGTGCTCTGTAAACATGGGGCCTATATGAAAAAAAATTAACTCTTCTCAATATAGGTGACCAGTATCGGATGTTGACCTACCGAATTTTGTGTTTGTTTTTGTCTCCTTTTCCCATGAGACAATTGAATCCAAAGTTTAAAGAGAGAAAGGAAGTCATCGATGTAAAAGATTTTAAATAAAGAGGAAGGAGTATATAAGTGCTAATTTAGGTAACTACAAATATCTGTCATGGATGGGATAAGCTATATTGGCCAACAGAGCTATTTCATACTGAGTAATCTACCAGTTCTTATTGTGTAAAATTTGCTTGTCCAGGTAGCTTTTTGAACTTTTTACATTTTTTAATATCTTTTTAATAAATTTTCATCACCTGATGTAGGTTTTAGATACGTTGGCAATCAAGAAACTTTAAAATGCATGTACAAATTATATAGTGCACAGTCATTTGTTCTTTGAATGCTTGAAAAAAACTCACTATTACGTTATATTATTCCAGAGCTTTATTTGGATGATCTTTGTACATTTTTTCAGCATTTTCTGTAGCTATTGATTTGTCCACCTCTTCTCTTCTTGAGTCAATTTGTCTTTATATATGTTTGTTTAGAAAAACAATTAACTTACTGATATTTCCAAATTGATTAGCCTATATGCAGGCATATTATTTTCTTAAGAAATTCTGAATCTCCGTCACATGTGTTGGAAATGTTCAACCTTGTACACTCTTTAAAGCTGAAGAAGTGTTGTAAGAGGCGGGAATCAAGAATGACAATGGATTTTATTGTCTCTGCAAGTTAAAATATTCAATCATCTGGAAACATTGCAAAATTCTTTTTGTTACCTACTCGGATTACCTCAAACTTGACGATGGTTTCTCAATTGTTTCTTTTTCAATGTAAATGGCACCTTTGACAAAACCCCAGACAGATAGTCTATAATTGGCATAAGAACAGAGACAATTAAGCCTAAATTCACCTTGAAGATAATTGGAGAATTTTGATATTCTTCAGCACAGTTTAGACATGTTTGGCAAAGTGAGATAAGAGACTCTTGTTTTCTTTTCTTTTATTTGTTCCCATGTATATTTGCTGCTATTTAATGAATTATCTTTCTTCTTTACTCAAGTTATATTAAAGCCTCAGCTTTCTCTGTCATCAAATTATAATGAGGGTGGAATTTTCCATTTGGGTGCATTGCTTGTTGATTATTACCATATAGGTGCAAAGGCTGAGGCTCTTTATCACTAGGTATATCATGTTTTTGCTCCATTTTTGGCACACATTTTTAGTTCCTCTGTTTTCTGCTTTGGATACCTGCTTATAGCATTAATGTTTTTCACATTTACTGTCTTTTGCTTTAAAGGCTACTTTGCCTGATATTTCTAATTCACCATCTTTATTTGTCATGACTTTCTTGTATAGCTTTTTCTCTCCTTTTATTTTAAAACTTTCTAGGTCATAGTACCTGTCTCATAAAGTTTAATTGGGATTGAATGATCTAATATATGAGATTACTTAGAAAAGTTCCTGACACATAACGAGTGCTTGACATTATTATTTTGATTCAAGTGAACAAAGTTTAATTAGATTTTTAAAGTTCAGAGTGAGACTATTGATTTCATTATGGATGTGAGCTGGACATACCTCAAGCATGGTGGGTGTCAGATTCCTTCAGCTTTACCTGCCTCCTAGTCTTAGAGCTGCTTTTTCCACCAGCCGCTACCATGACAACCACTTCTTGCAGTCACGCTCTTCTGCCCACCTGAGGAAGATGTCTAGAATCTCATAATCTGCCCCTGCTACTTCCAGATGAATTTCCACACCAAGGAATAGATTTCTCCAATGGCTAAGTACCAGCTAGCATAATCTAAAAGTCAGGGGTAGTAACTCCACATTTCCACGGTGAGAGGAGGCAGAAATCCAAACAAGATAAAATAAACCACACTTTTCATACTTCCCAATATACTTTTCTGAAAGAAAGTTATTGTTTAGCTTGCTTAGAACTGTCCAGTTTGACTAAGTTAAGGGACTGTCTCTTTCCAGGTGGCTTTCATGTAATTTATTCCTGCTGTTTGGATCTTGTTGAGTAGTATCCTAATTAGATGATTTCCATTGCATGATGAATTTCTGAAATGCCCATGACATAGTGACTTAGTAAATCAATAACAAGCAAGTTATGGATGACATTTTAGACTCCATGGTTAGATGATATCTCTCTAGAAAAGCCAAGTAGCATACTGAGAGATGTTTGCTTCCAAGTAGTATCTTTTCTCTATCATGATGGACATGTTTTTCCTCAAGATTCCTAAGGATCTGCATTGCAACTTATCTATTGGGGTGTACCAGAGACTCCACTGAACACCCCACCCCTATTCACTAAGGAAAACTCCAGCCCTCTCAAAAGTTCTGGTTAATGTAGCTCAGTTAGCAGAGAAACAACCCATAGTTTAGCCTTGCTTCAGAGCCTTCTCTTTCATTTTGATCTACTCACAGCTAGCAACCTTCTAGAACTTGCGAAAAGTGAGACAGAACAGAATTCTCAGTGTGGCATTCTAATGTCTAACAGTCAGCTATCTAGGAAAAAATATAACAACTAATTTTTAGCTTTGTCAAATTCTTTCATGTAAATACTCCCACTATGACTGACTTCAAACTATTAAAGGGGCATCCCTATGTGTATACTTAGGAAGAGATATGCACATTTGGTCTCACAAGCCATTGTAAGCCAGCTCCAACAAATATCTTTTATATTCTGATATTGAATTACTAAGGTATCTAAGTATTGTGACATTGCACTCAGCAGGATCAATATGGTGTCATTGATAATAGATCATGTATGATATCAATATTCTGGAGACTGAGTATAAGTACAACCTGTGTGAGGTTTTGTGGCATATCAAGGAAAATCAAAGTCTGTGTGGTGATATCATGATAGAAGAAGAGTGTTGACCCAAGTTCTACATTGAAGTTTGTAGTGCTTGTCTTAACATGTAGAGGCAAACTGCTTCTGAGCTCTCCAGCATGAAGCTCAAGAAGGAATTTTTGCCCAGTTGGATGTTGCATACCGAGTACCAGAGAATGTGCTTATCTGAGGCCTTCTATTCCTGGCACAGCAGTTTAAATTATTTCACCATTTTGATAAGTTTACAATAGACCACCTTCATCCACTATGACCTGCATGATTTTAACCAGAAGCCATGTAAGTGAACTGAAAGGGGTGTAAAGGGGCATTTCACACTGAATCCTTCAACTCTGTTTTATGCAGAGACACTGCTAATTGCTATATTATAAGTTGATATATATTATAGGTAAAAACAAATACCATAAAATCCTGCTTTCATTTAATTATGAATGCCAGACATTGGAAAGAAACCTATGGTTCAAAGAGGTTAGTCATAAAGATATCTTTGATAGTAATAGTTATAGTCAAATTGTTTCATGTATTAATTTTCATATATATGATTCTTTCCAAAATATTTCATCTTTCTTTGTCCTCTTGAAATGTGCAGAAGGTAAACCCACATTTTTAAACCTTTGTCAAGTGTAATATGTATCAGCAAAAAACATGTCAAGTGTCAAACTCAATGAGTATTCACAAAATTAATCATAATAATGGAATTTGCACCCCAGTCAAGAGACGGTATTGTTAGCATTACCAGAAACTTCCCTTGGGGGCCTGCAGAAGGGTAACTGCTATCCTGACTTCTAATAGAATATATTGGTTGGGCCTTCTTTTGTTATTAATATAAATGGGATCAGACATTATGTATACTTTTGTATCTGCCTTATTTGTCTTGACATGTTACTTGTGAAATTTATTCATGTTGTTGCAAATAGTTGCAGATTATTCATTCTTCTTGCTGTATAATAACTCATTGTGAGGCATTCCATTTATAATTGACAATAAAGAAGTTAAATGCCTTTTCAAGTATCAGCTTTTTAAATAGCTAGCATCTTTTGTGAAATGTCTGTTCAAGTCTTTTATACATTCTTCTGTTGGATTTTGTCTTTCTCCTATAAAAATTATTTTTCATATCATTTTTGTTAGATGTTTATACTATAAATATTATCTCCATTCTGTGGGGTGCTTTTCTAATCTCCTCTTAGTGTTTTTTTCCCAAATATTAAACTGCTAATAGAAGTTTGATTAAATGTGGGATTCTAAAAATTGTATTTACATAGATTGTATTCTATCCTATTTACTTTCTTAAGGAAGTGATTTTATTCCTTGATGTATTCAATAATGAATTTATTCTTTTTACCAATTTCTAAAGGAACAACCTTTCACCATTGACTTTTTATTATGTGAATTATCAGATTATTTTATTGAAGAAAGGCTGTTGGTATACTACAGAGTTTTTTTTTAATAAATGGTTAGAAGTTCACATATATCCTTTTAAAAAAAACTAGCATATTGTTTGTATTGTAACCAATAATAGCACCAAGTAATTTCTAAATATCAATACTTAAAGCAAGTGAATTTATATATTTTTAATTAATAGATTTCAATTGGGGGGTGTTGGTTAATACATTATATAAGTTTCAAATACCCAGTTCTGTAATATATTATCTGTATACTGCACTATGTGCTCACCACTCAAAGTCTAGTCTCCTTCCATCACCATATATTTGCCCCCTTTACCCTCTTCATTCTCCTCCTACCCCTCTAGTAACTACCATCCTGTTGTCTGTGTTTATGAGCTTACTTTTTTCATTTGTTGGCTTCTGTTTTATATCTCATATATAAGTGAAAAATGATTTAATTTATTATATTCTGTTTTCCCAAGGGATAAGCAGGTTATCACAATTACTTCCTCCCACCTTTTTCAGTAGAGAGGTTGATAATTGTTTTTCTGGATGAATGCACATACACAAGTGCATATATTTTGTGATGACACACGTACATATATAATATAAAATAGTGATTTACTAGAGGAAAATATGCAATAATTTGCATAGCTGAAGAATATTTAGTAACAGGTATGAATTTGACAGCATTTATCACTGTAGTTTGCAGCAAGCAAGTAGGGTTAAAATATAAGGGTGATAAATTTCCTCTAAGCAAAGGCATTCACCTTAGCCTTTTAACATCTTATACAAATATATACACATAACTGTTTTCCCCTTGATGAAAATAGGTTGGAAAAGTGTGGGAATGGCCAACTGGAGTTATTATTTAATAATTTAAAGCACTAAACTTTAAAAAGTATGCCTTAAGAACAATCATTATTAAAAGAAACTCTTTGCCCATAAGTAGGAGTGAGAATAAAACAGAAGAGGAAATAGCAATACCAGTATTATGATTTTTCAACTTTAAAATCCCTACAGTCTTTCAGAATAGCCTAAGACTTCCTATGTATGACATTGGAATAATTACACATCATTATTTCCTTCTACTTTGGCTTTTTTTTTATGACTTAATAACTTAAAAACAAAAAAAGTTTCTTTGAATTTTCAGTTTCAATACAGTTTTTAGAAGACATCTTTTTCTTCCCCCTGCTGCTTGAATTGAAAATCTTTAGTCTAGAGCCAAGTATGTTCTCTGATACATTACAAACATGTTTTTCCCCTGTGTTCTTCATTTTTACCTAAATGGATAAGATAAATTTATAAAGTAACGGTTGTCCAAATTGTGTGTTTTCTTCTTAATAGTATCAATAGTATTAATAATAATCTTCATTAATATTCTTTTTTAAGATTTTATTTATTTATGTTTAGAGAGAGGGGTATGGAGGAAGAAAGAGGGAGAGGAACATCAGTGTGTGGTTGCCTCTCAATGGCCCCCGCACTGGGTACCTGGCCTGCAACCCAGGCATGTGCCCTGAGTGGGAATCAAAGTGGCAACTGTTTGGTTCACAGCCCAGTCAACCTACTGAGCCACACCAGCAAGGGCTGCATTAATATTCTTGGTCACAAAGATTAACCGCATTATGGTTGAACTACTTATTTATATAGTTAATTAATATGTATTGATTAACAATACAGGGTGGGGCAAAAGTAGGTTTAGTTATGCATACACAAAACACACTTTATTCGTGTATTATTATTTATTAAGTATTGCATTATTTTCTATAAAAACAACTGTAAATCTACTTCTCATGCCCCCCCGTATAAGTTTCCTGGAGCACACAGTTTTGAGTCACTAACTAAGCATTTACCAGACAAGTAAATTTCTTGACAAATTTTCATAAAGAAACTCAATTTGATTCTTACAAGCTTATTTGATTGGTTCTTTTATACAAAGACAAGGAAATCAATATCAAGAGAGTTTCTCCTTATAAAATTGGAGGAATTCTACTTTCTTTGAGGTGCATACAATTTGTTAAGGTCTCTGGTCTGTCAGGAAGTGACATCCCTACTGGTCAGACTAGAAATATGTGAGAAGTTAGCAGGCCAGCTTCCCTGGTAGCGAAGGCTCCTCATGCAAACCTGTTCCTTGAGTGGGCGAGAGTAAGTGATCTTGGAGTCAGTACTGATATCTCCAACTTTTTCTTAGTAAAAAAAATAGATTTTTAATTAACTTCTGCAAGTAACTGTTCTCATGAAAAGTTCAGAATCTCAGTAGAAGTATTTGTTTTGAAGTGGAAGAGGTAAAAGAGATTAGTAAATTGAGGTTGGACATGAAGAGGAAAGAAGTTTGCTTATGTACTGATCAGAAAATAGAACAATGAAATTAAATCAATGATATTACAGACAAATAACCACAAATAAATTTTTGCTTATTGGTTTATTCGGCCCAATGGGATTAATTATTTTACTGAGTCTTAGGTCAGCTGTCTATATTTATGAAATTTTCTGCTTCTGCATTAAACAACAAACAAAAACCTAGATTTCCTGATTGAGACTTCTGGCATAGTCTGACAGTTTTCTCAATAATGTCATTTATAAGCCCAAAAGCTTATAACATGAGTCTGTTTCTTGAAGTATCAATAGTTAAAAATGTCACCTGCTGTACTGATTTCTCTGAGACTGTGAGCATGCCTTTCTTTGTTGAAGACAAAGGTGTCCTCTATAGTCTGTTATAGAGCCTTGAGGCAAACATGGAGTAAAAGCAGAAAACATCTTTAGAAGTGACTGGATACCTCTGTAATTTATTACAGAACCAATGACATCAGTTTGGAGAGGAGAGAAGTTCCTCATTGGGGTACAATGAATAACTCACAAGAATTTTGTCTGTGTTGCCTCTGAGAACATATTAAGAACAAGGGCACTGACAAATTATCAGGCCCTTCAGATCCATTTTGTAGATTGTAGAATCTCTGAAATATTTACACTAGTCGTAATTCACTTGTACACAGTCATCCTTTGGCTTGAAATATCTATCCATGAATCTTTTTTAACAGTGTTAACTTAGGAAAGAAATATGGAGCCCATCAAATGAATTGAATTTTTTCCCTGTATTCCCCACTTGATAAGGTGAAAAAACAAGCCTTTGCGATTCCCACAAACCCTCTGAGATTTCAAAGCTTTCGATTTAGAAGTAAAAGACATGCAACTTTTTCTTCCCTCAGAAAATTTAGAATCAGATTTGGGGAAAGACAAAATAAAAAAGATTAGCTGGGAATGTTTGGTCATTTGATTAAAATAGAATTGTGGGTACCTAAGAACAATTAATTATTGTGTTGATACATTTTATATAACACATGAAAGAAAGAACCCCAGCTCCTTTAGATATGAATAATATATTTTCAATGTTTAAAACTCAAGGACATGATGAAGTCAACACAAAGCACAGAAAATTATTCAGTTATTCTGATGTGGCATGAAAATTCAGCTGTTCGGGCATACTGTTTTCATACCCCTTGTTAAAAAAGACTAAATATTCCAATTTTCATTGTTTTTTCACTCATGAGAATTTAATGAATCCCCCTCCGTGTGGCTTCAAGCTGCCAGCGCCCAGGCGCCACCACTACTCATAATCTGACGACTTCACAACCACAGGCTGCTGTGGGAGCTTTCCCTTCCCCAGAACTTTGTAGTAACCTGATCGCACCACATCAATGATGGGAGCGGCTCCAGTCCTCTTGCTGGCAGCGTCTACCCATGTGTGACCAGGCCCACTGACTGAGGCCCACAGTTCATCCAGGATGACAGTTGGGCAGAAGCTCTGGCTCCTCTTTAAGTGGTCGTGCCTCATACCAACCTTTCCCCAGTAACTTGGGTGGTGTCTGTCGAAGTTGGTTCCATGATGATGCAAGCCACCAGCAGTACCTCAGCCTCCCACATGCCTCCTGTGCTTGCAGAAGCGACCATGGCCTGAAGTTTCTGGGTCTTTCTCAGTCTAGATGGCATGTTTGTGGCCAAGATGCAAAAGGAAAGCCTCTGGGAAGTCTCGCAAGGTATGGGCCAATTGACATTAGAATGGGTAACCAAATTCAGTTTCATACTAACGTAATATATCAATAAAAACATTTATGAGCTGACTTTAAAATATATCATGATAAAGGCATCAATATTAAGATTACAATTTTTAAGACATTTCTTTCCTTCTTTTCATATTCATTATTGGTAGGCAGATTCTTTCCAAGATCGGTAAAATTAATTTCTCTCAAACCTAAAATCTGTTATGCACATTCAAGTTTTTTCCTTGACTTGGCTTTTGTGTATTCTTAATCTACCTAACAAATTTACTTTAGGGCAAGGTAATCTCCCCCTTTTTTTAACTAAAAATCAAGAAATTATCTCAGACATACAAACTTGTTTTTCCATGCCTTAGGCATTCCTAGTATGACCTCAAACATCAATACTAATTATAACTTTTAATTAGTGTAAGTCCTATTGCAGGGTAAAAACTGGAAGGTAGTGATTGATAACTAAATGTCAATGCCAAGCACGTTAATAGACAGCAAAGGCTCATGAGCAAGATAGTGGCCACTTTGATGCCCACATTACTTTCACTCATTTGACCCAAAGTAATATGATATAGTAATAAGGCAAGATATATATGTATATATGTGTATGTGAAGGTATATATACTATTACATAATGTATATAATATATATTGAAGTCTATTCAATTTTATTTACTATTTCATCATGTACCTAAATATTATTTATTAATTATTAAATTTGATATATCAAGTCTTAAGTTATGATACTGGAAGTTATTTTAAGCTCACATACCCAAATGATACACTATACAGTGTTTAATTAATTCTTTAAATACAAGAATATTCAAAGTTTTAGAAGTTCAGATATTCTTGTTCCTCCTAGGTTCTCTAATTCTTGGATTTCCTAGCATTTGAATTATGTTCCCCTCATTAGTGTCCATAAACTAATTAAACAAAATTCCTTCAGGTTAACATATTTTTTTATAATTCAATGTAATGATATACAATGAAGGATTTTAAATTCACAACTAGAGGTATAGCTGTTTTTGAATTACAAGCACATATACAGAGAGAGAGCTTGTAGGTTCAGTTCTATTATCTTAGTCACAAGTTAAAAATAAACACCAAACAACAAAAATATCACTGTGGCAACTCTCAAAGGACTGTTCTCCTTTCCAGTGAGCAAGAAATATTTTCTTAATTAAGTGAGGTTCACAAATAGAAAAAGCACACAAACAAATGAAATAAAAATCTAAATATCCAGATTTCTATTCCTCACCTGACAAAAAATCTCAATAGAATTCACCAAATATTCAGAATATAAAACCAAAACTATTCATTGCTGCCACCAAATGAGGAATAAGTTATTGGCCAAACTAGAACTAAACCTGATCAGGAATATGAAACAAAATCAAAACAAAATTGGGAGATGGGAGATGGGGATAGGAAAAGAGGGAGGGGGGAAGAGGAAGAGAGAGAGAGACAGAGAGATTGATTAAAGTACAATTTGCACTTGGAAATTATTCTAAGAATTCACAATACTGCCCCCAATAAAGTGTCAGATTTGTCACCCACTAATGAGAAAAACCACTAAAATGGTAAAGCGGATTCCAAGAGCATTTGAGATGCTGGGAATTTATAAATATAGAAGGAGAAGGGGGAACAGAAAAATGATGTGCAAATAAGATTAAGTAGATGCAATACTGGTTAATGTCCTACATGGCAAAAATTCCATAACTTAGGGCTAGTCTTGTGTACCAAATAGAAATCTACAAGTTAATATGTAACATCATAGTGTGTGAATGACAATTAAATAATAGAAAATAAAAATCATATACATTCTTCTGGGACCTAGAAAGTGAAATGATCCATATTGGAAAGGACTCACAATGACATTAAAAGGGCATGCTGTATTCTGGTTGTATGTTTTTTCTTATTGCAAGTTTGTATACTGTTCTTGAATATTTTATATTTTTAATTGCCAGAAATTAACTGGTGTATAGATTTTTTTCTATGTATATTCTTATACATAGAGAACTTAATTTGGAATCTTATAATATTCAGCTTACTAGCATCACATTTTTCATGGTGGGGTATAAATTGACTCTTTTGTTTAAATCTCCTAACTTGTTAAAATGACCTAATGATCTTACATACTTTTTATTTTATCCTAATGTAGGCCTCCATTGTTTATAATAAATTATTACATTGCATATACATGGTAAAAAATTAAAATTTTAATACTTCTTACATTTAAGGGAATAACTTTAGAACATAAATATTTCTAGATTTTAATTAGTAGCAAAGTGATTGGGAGACACTTTTTTTTCAGTCTATGTTGTGATAATTTATTTGACACACCTGTCTCAATGGTCAAGGAGTAAAATTATTCGTTGATACATGAGTCTTTTAACCATCCTCATTTTGTTCACCATTTTGTATGAAAATGACAAATACTTATGTTCAACTGATTTCTCAGGAATCACGTATATCATTTTTCTTTATATTGCTTCTTTGTACCCGCAAGAGAAGCGATGTCTAGTGAGATAGTGTTATTCTCCACAAAAATTCTGTACATTGCCTCTGTTTTCCCTTCAGGAAACCCTGAGGGCCAGCAGTAATGTTCTGATTTAACTAGAGATTCTGCTTTGGATGAGGAAGTTGTGAATGTTAGAAAAAGGTGTGAGCTAGAGGACTGGAAGGAGAATGCAAAAGACCATGTAAGCAATATATTTTGCACTGAAGCTTCATATTATTTCTCCAAGTTTTATTGGCACAACTTTCCATATTCTCAGTTATAATATAAATATCTTTTATTTTTATTATTATTATTACTATTACTATTACTATTACTATTACTATTACTATTATATTTTTATGGGTTTAAAATTTAAAGATAACTTATTTTTAAAAGGCAACATTCACAACTGTTAAACTATAGATAATTTGGGTTTTAGATGGTATTATGGTATACATATAAATAAATACAAATACACAACCTTTAATACCTATATAATGCCTATAGTTACTTCTGTTGGAAATCTAAAATGAACTTTCTAGATCTTAATATTCTCCTGCATGCTACATAGTTTGTTTCATATTTCTACTCAAGAGCTATTCTATAAACTAAATATAAAACAATGTTCAAGTTAATTTATATGTGACTATATTAGTATGTCATAGTATAACCGAAACATTTTTGTGAGCCTGCTATTCGCAAGTCAATGTGAGAGACTTTAAGGAAATTAAGAGAGAAAATAAAACCCTTTAAAATGTATGAAATATATTAAATGAAATATCATCAATATAATGTTTAATTTATACATACTTTACACATCAGAAATTGAATTAAATTGCTATACCTGCTTTCTGGCTCCACATCTGACTTGAAGGCAGACACATTTCCTATGCACTTTTTCCTGTGTTCGGCCCCCAAAAATCCACTTTACAGTCCTGAATCTTTCTCCTCATCTACCTTCTTTCATAATATAAGAATTAAATAATATGCTATGTTTGAAATATGTAGAGTATGAAAAGTGTAAGGCATCACTATAGTATTGAGCATTCCTCAAGTTGGATATAACCTATTTAGAAAAATGATGAATTTTATATTTGTCAACAAGGAGTTTGCTAGTCATGGTTTACACAGCTAACTTTTTATTTTGTTATGTTTCCCTAGGCAGATAAATTTCATAGGAGTGTTTAATAAAATGATAAATCTTCAGTTTAGATGGGAAGACTCAATGGGAGAAAAACCATTTGTATAATCATAGCACTTAAATATGCTGCAAAAGAGCTTGGAACGCATGCAAGCATTCTCAAAGTCATTGGCGATCTCCTCTAAAAATACTGTCTCCCAAACAACAAACAAGATAACCTTTTCATGAATATCTAAAGTACCAGATTACTTTTACCATTTTTATTACAAATTTGAGATTAAAAATCCCCCATATTTTATACAGTTTGTATTTTCAACATCTTGAATTGCTAGCTTTTTTAATGTGAATGTTTCTTTTCAAAATACTCCTGGTCTGATACATGGTTACTATAACATGTCAAGTTGAGTTACATCGCATATTCAAGCCTACTTAGGAAGGTACACCATTTTCGACTGGTACCATTCCAGAACTTAGAAACAAGCATCTCTTATAAAAGATAGATGTGGTATGTCTCAGATTTCCCTACCTGCATTTTTTTTCACTACAGAGGAAAAGTCAATATGACATAATTATATAAGAAGTCATGTGTAAATGGAGGCATCACATCAGCACATCTTCATCAAACTTTTTAAACATTACTTACTGTGAAATTCTCTTCATGAAATATTTTTCTTGGAAAATACAAGATTTTGCTAAGGAACATTTGGAAATTGAGTGTTTGGAATAAAGTGTCATCAGCTTTATTCACAACAGATAGATGTTGTCAACAAGGATTCATTTTCATTCCTGTTTGACAGCAAGTTGATGCTCTCTGCCTCTTCACGGCAGAGAAGTTCTATATGAAGCCAAATAAGGAAGGGACAAGCTTGCATTCTCAAAAGATGTAGGCACAATTACAATCTCTTTGCCCAATTTTCTAATTTGTCTCACTAAAAATCTCTCTCTGATTAGATGGCCTTTGTTTTGTTTTGTTTTGTTTTAATAAGGCCAGTATGTAGAAAAAGATATATATCCACTCTGTCCATTTAAAGTTCTTAGCATTGTTCCCTGGCTGGTGTGACTCAGTGGATTGGATGCCAGCCTGTGAACCAAAGGGTCACTGGTTCGATTCCCAGTCAAAGCACATGTCCGGGTTGCAGGCCAGGTCCCCAGTAGAGGGTGCGCTAGAGGCAACCACACATTGATGTTTCTCTCCTTCTCTCTCTCCCTCCCTTCCTCTCTCTAAGAATAAATAAATAAAATCTTTAAAAAAATAAAATTATTAGTGTTGAATATATCTTGGCAGTGGATTGCTATGGCTAAATTTTAGATTTCTGGCAATTCTGATCAACGCTGACATGTAAGGTCATTAAGTATAGGAATTTGGAAAACTATTTTGAAAAATGTAAGTAAGATTTTAAAATATTTTTTAACTATTGAAGATATATTGTGAAATAAATCAAAGAAGTAGTCTTATGCTCATTTAAAAATTCAAAAAAATATAACATCAGAGAGGGGGAAGTAAAAAGTTTCTCCTCACCACCTGACTCCGCTCTACAGAATGTTGGCGTCTCACCTCCTATAGTCTTGGTAACTCTGATACATTCAAACGTAAGGTTTGGTTTCTCTTTTTTCAGCTTTGCTAATTGTTCTTGACAAGAAAATTGATCTGATATTATCCAGTGTCCCATACGGGATGCATATGTCTCTGTTTTGAAATTTAAAGATAAAACATTAATTATAAGATGACTTGAAGTTTTCAAATATATCAATAAACATGTATAACTGGGGTTTCTGGTATGATAATTAGCAAAACTGAGAAATGCATTTCAAATGACTCAAATATATAGCACTTATATGAAAACAAAAACATTTTTGCATTACTTAGAGTTATCTCATATTTTCCACTCAGGGCATTTGTTGATCATGAGAGGGATACTTCACAATGATAAAAATAAATGTATGACAACTTTAGATATATATGCACGTGGAAAGTATTGTCAAAGTATATTCATATTTTCAAATGTTGAGTCAACATGAACCCTTAAAATAAACCCAGCTTGGTTGTGGAGTACAATTTTTTTTTTGTACATTGTTGCATTTGATTTGCTAATGTATTGTTGAAGGATTTGGCATCTATATTTATGAGAGATATTGGTCTATAGTTTTCCTTTCCTGTGATGTCTTTGCCTGGTTTCAGTGTTATGGTAATGCTGGCTTTATAGAGTTACTCTGTGCTTCTGTTAGTAGAGATAGACCAAGCACTTGAAAAAAATGCAACAGTGAAACATGATCTTTAGAAAAATCCTCTTAAGCAAACTGGAAAAAAAATAACTTTCTAATCAGTATAACCTACCCACAAATTCCTACAACCTAATTACTCATACTAGTAAAATTTTAAAAGTTAAAATTTCCCATCTGATCTAGAAGAGTACAAAAATGGTCACTTACATCCTTTCTGTCAATCATTTTCTAGAGTCTTAATTCATTCAACAAGACCAGAAAATAAAACACATACAAATAGGAAATTAAAGGAGAAAAGCTTTCATTATATGTGGAAAATGTATGTATGCAGGCAAACAACATATAGGTAATATAATTTGCCAATTTATGAAGATTACTAGACAAATGATCAATATATAAAATCCTATTGCATCAAATATCAGCAAGTCATTTAAAACATTTTTTAAATGACAGCATTTAAATTGACACAAAAATAGGCAAAATTTGGGAATCAATATCAATAATATGTGCCAGAACTTTACAGTGGAAATCTATAAAATATTATAGAGAGAACTCAAGGAAAATCTAAGTAGATGGCAGGACACACCCTACTCATAGTCGGAAGGCTTCTAACAAAGGATACGATCTGAATTTCTCTATGTATTTAATGAAATTCATATCAAAATCCTGGCAGGTTATTTTTGTAGAAATTAACAAAATTTTAAGAAATTAATATGGAATTGTAAAATAAAACTTTTGGGACCATAACCCAGAAAATTTTCTTATCATAGTTTCTCTTCTTGTTTTGGAGCTTCTCTTTCTCTTATGGCAACAACTTACTTCTGCAACCCCAATGATCTTTAGTTTCCCGCCACAGAACATCCGCATTTCACTTAAGAGCTATACTCCACTCTTTCTAATTATACTTTATTGATTATGCTTTACAATTGACTCAAGTTTTCTCCCTTTGCCCCCCTCCACCCAGCACCCTCCACTCCCTCAGTAATCCCTACACCAATATTCATGTCCATGGGTCATGTATATAAGTTCTTTGGCTACTCTATTTCCTTTACTGTACTTTACAGCCCCGTGGCTATTCTGTAACTATCTACTTGTACTTCTTACTCCCTTCACCTCTTCACCCACTACCCTACAAACCCCTCCTATCTGACAAGATGCTCTCCATATCTATGATTCCATGTCTGTTCTTGTTTGTTTAGTTTGATTTTTTGATTCAGTTGTTGACTGGTATGTATTTATTGACACCTTAATATTCACAGTTTTGAACTTCTTTTCTTAAATGAATCCCTTTCACATTTCATATAATAATGGTTTGGTGATGATGAACTCGTTTGAATTTTTCTTGTCTGGGAAGCTCTTTATCTGCCCTTTGATTCTAAATGATAGCCTCCCTGGGTAGAGCAATCTTGGCTGTAGGTCCCTGCTTTTCATGACCTTGAATAATTCTTGCCAGTCCCTTTCCAGCCTGCAAAGTTTCTTTTGAGAAATCAGCTGACAGTCTTATGAGATCTCCCCTGTAGGGTAACTAACTGCTTTTCTCTTACTGCTTTTAAGATTCTCTATTTATCTTTAATCTTTGGCATTTTAATTATGATGAGTCTTGGAGTGGGCCTCTCTTAAAGCTATGGCAAACACTAGAATTGGCAGCTCTTAGAGAAAGAAATAAGAATTTTTGTTTTGCCACTCTTTGGCACAGGTTATTGTCCTCAGTCCCGTATGATGTTAATTCCTAGATTCTATTATGAAAACTCACCTTTGGAGCTAGTTCTTAACTTTGAGGAGCATGCCATTACCGACTCTTAATAATCTTAGGTCTCAAAGTTGTACTGGACCCCTTTAGTCAATTCCATTAATTCTTTGGGCATCTTGTTTGCTAAGTACCTGTAATCTTTTGAGGTCACTAGCACGGATAGTATTTTATTAGTATTTTATTTTTTATCATTTGGTAGGGTTTTTTAAAGGACTAGAGAAAAACCTGAGTATGCAACTATCCATCTTGACCTAAATATTTCAATATTATGTAAGTGTTTTCTACCAGTGTTTTAACACTGCTCAAATTAATTTTAGAATAATAAGAAAATTCCTGACATACAACTTTTGACTAAAATTCAATGGAAGAAAAAAAGAAAGAGAAAAATAGCCTATGCCTTTCAAAAAATTTACTAACATTTTCTGATTATGAGAATTTTTATAAGCTTTACAGTGAATATTGTTTTCATGTTTAATAGAGTTAAACATCTCAGATTTTACAAAAAGGTTATAAAAAATAAAGTCTTCAAAAAGCACCTCAAATTTGTGTATCTAGAGTTTTAATCTCTGGAATTTATTATTAATACAGCCAAATGTAAGTGAGCATAACCTGAACATTATGAAATGCATTTATGCATTTTTATGAATTGGTTCCTTTCTTAGCTGGTCACAGAGCCTCCATAAAATTGAATGCCTGAAGGATTTTAATAGCAAATCATTGACTTTCCAGTCATTTATTACTACTACTCCTCATTTCTATTTTCTTGGCTCTACATAATCTTAACCATAACAGCATATATTGAGTAGTTTTGACATAAATGAAAAGTTGATATATTGTTTGCAAAGAGGGAGCATTAGCCAGTTATAATAAAAATATTGGACTGCCTTACTATAGGTAAATTTCAACTACGATATATGTCCTCCCTCAAACACCTTTTAATATTCTTGTTTGTCCTTGGCCATTGTCACTACCCTAGTTCATCTCCTCTCATCTCCTTGTTAGATTCTTATAAGGCCTCCCATCTGTTCTACCTATATCTGCCTTGCTCTTGAACAATCATTTTCCACATAGGAGCCAAGGAGATTCTAATAATGTGGAAAACAAATCATGCATTTTTCCTACTTACAATTCTTTGATATTTGCTCACTTCTCTTAGGAAAAAGAATGACAAAATTTAATATTTATTCATTTCTCCTGGGAAAAAGACAAAATTCCTTAACATGAAGGATAAGAACCTGCAGAATCAGATTCCTCCCAAGCTTCTCACCCTCCTCATATCCCCTCTTCTACTCATTGTAGTTGTCTTTTAAGTAGCTCCTCCATTGACTGATGATTTTAACATGCTCAGAGTCTTTGCCCATGCTGTTACCTCTACGTGAAAAATACCTGGTCTTTTATATTATAACCAGATTACTCTCATATTTATATTTTATCATTTTATCCACTCAAACAACTTTTATTTACTACCTACAATGTTCCAGGCAGTATGACAATATTGCAGATATACTGGTGAGCAACCTCAGACACAGACACTGGCCCCGAGAATGTTAGAGTCAAAATAAGAAAACAGATGAGGAGCAAATAATGCTCAGGTTGCACAAATAACCTGATAATTATGAAAGTGTTTTGAAAGAAAAGCACAGGGTGGTGTGAAATATGTAATACGAGTTTTCACCTAATCATAGAGATGGGAGAAGGTTCCCATGAAACAACGATTAGCTGAGCTGTGAACGAGTAACAGTTAACTAAGCAAAGGGGGCGGCATAAAGGTGCTCATGTGCAAGAGAAGAAGCACGGGTGAAGAAATGAATTTCACTTCCTGATTGCTATAGACCGATCTTTGCCACCCCTAAAATACATGTGTACAAGTCCCAATGTGATTGTATTTGGAGATGGGACTTTTAGGAAGTGATTAGGGTTAAAGGACTTTATAAACATGGGGTCCTAATTGATAGGATTGATAGACTTATAAGACGAGGAATAGGAAGGCCAAGACAAGGCATCGTGAGAAGGAAGCTCTCATTAGACACTGAATCTTCCAGCACCTTGATCACTGGCTTCCCGGCTTCCAGACTGTAAGCCACCTCTATGGTATTTTATGTGACAGCCAAAGCTGACTAATCAACTGATGAAAGACTTCCTTGACCCTGGAGACTATGTTAAGGTGTCCCTGTAAACTAGTTTCCTTGTAACCTGCCCTTTCTTGATGTTGTCCATTTCTCAGTTCAGTTTTTCTTCTATGTTGCTTCCTTCCGTTGTGAACTTCGACCTTGTGGCTTAGGATAATGGCTTCTCCAAGTTCCAAGTTTACTTTATGCAGATCACCATCCAGAACAGTAATACTTTCCCTTTCCTCCTCCAACACACTTATAAAAATTCCAGAGAAAGGGACTGGTTGGTCCTGGTGGGTCATGTGCCTGGGTACTGGGATCGCTCTGTGTTCAAGGTCAGGGTCTGTTACCAGAAGAAGGACGTGGAAGAAAAACATGCTGCACGACCAGAAGCCACCACTGTGGCAATTCAGCACTCTGATCAGGTTTTAACAACCTCCAGCACTTTTGATTCTGTCCTGTACTCACTTTTTTTAGAGTACTTCATATTGAAAGGTGGCTTGTCTTCTTTAAATATTTAGAAAAACATCACACTTAAAGACACTAAGAATCCATTTAGAATGTGACGAGTGTAAACATTTTTTACTTAATTTCAAGTATGTTACAGTGGACTACCTGAAATCATATTACATATTAGAATTCAAAAACATCGTATAACTGAAAGAAAAACAGAAAATTATAAGCCAGCTTTTCTAACTTTATAAGAGCTAAACCTTTTTCTGCACTCATAAGAAAAGAATTGATTGTACTAACTTTTCCATTTATATTGGTAATTATAATTTCACCCCTGAAATCTCTCAACACCTGCCAAATTCCTCCCTAGAGAAACTAAATATGGGAATATTTCAGCTTTCTCAACAAAATTTAATATGGATAAAAATACAAATAAAAATAAATAATTTGTAGTAAACTAGATAATTTTAGGCAAATTAGAATGTTCACTGTGTTCTTTTAACAGCTGTTGATCAATTTTACATATCATAGTAAGTGCTAGAATGGAGAAACTGGTGTTTTGCTTTACACTTCAGGACTCATTTGAGGCACAAAGGAAATAAATCCATAATACCAAATTACCTACAATAATATAAATGTCTCAAATGTATGCTAAAACCCTACATGGCAACAATTTCATTTAATGAGAGTACATTTTTTTATTTATTTTCAGAGAGGGAAGGGAGGGAGAAAGAGAGAGAGAGAGAGAGAGAAACATTAATGTGCAGTTGCTGGGGGCCATGGCCTGTAACCCAGGCATGTGCCCTGACTGGGAATCGAACCTGCAATGCTTTGGTTCACAGCCTGCGCTCAATCCACTGAGCTACGCCAGCCAGGGCGAGTACATTTTTACATCACATTTATTGGGGGCTTATTCTGTGCCTGGCACTCTTCTAGGTACTTGGGATACATCTCTGAAAAAAGCGAAGTTGCCTGCCATTCATAAAGCTTATGTTCTAGAAGATCCGAATAATTACTTATATTCACAGTTACATGAATATTTCAAAGATATCTCACGATGAGGGACCAGGGATGGCATGATCATCAGACAGACTTCTACAAATTGGCTTTCACCTTGGAGAAATCAGCTCATTTCAGAGCCTGACCTTTAATCACACATCTGCAGAAACCTGTATACCAAGTATTGCTACATCTCTCACAGATGGAATTCAATTAACTAGGTTCACAGACACCAGTGTTTATAACTAAAACACTGATTTACTGGTTTACATTACAAATTTCAAAGGCTGTCTTACAGGGACTAAGCACCTATGTGCCTTCTTCTTTCTCCGTGGAAAAAATTCTAGGAAAGCCAAACTATAATGAATTGATGGCTTCTAAAGCAGAAAATTATAACATGGGAGTTAAAGGCAGGTTTAAAATGTTTGCAATATCAGATTTTAAAAATTCTGCTAATATCAGCCTTCTGTGAAGTGCATAGCTCCAAATATTTTGTGCAAATTATCTTGATGTCTCTGATATCATCATAAAATATACACACAGATAAACAAACGTGCTCACTTCTCTGTGGCTGATCCTAAAAGAGTACTCTGACTGTGCAATTAGGAACACTATACTGCAGTATTCAAATTGCTCTTCCCTCAGATCCACCTACCTGGAAAAAGGAAAGGAAAAGGGTGCAGAAAATGTGTTTGTCTCTGCTTTGCTTAGTTGCATGATCTTCATTTCTTTCCAGTGACTTGCCTTAATAAATGTAATTCAGGGTTTTACTATGGAACTTCTTTTGTTTCTCTAAATATCCAATTCACATTTTCTAATATCTAATGGATTTTGTTTTCTACACGGTAAACTCGCAATCTGTGACACTTTTTGTATCTCTGGGTTACTCTCTGAAAGTGAATTTTGTATAGTCTTAATGATATTCCTCACTTTTTCTCCACCTACCCCAAGTTATTATTTTGTTTTATAAAACTCAACAGTAGCTCCAGCTGGTGTGGCTCACTTGGTTGGACGTTGTTCCACAAACTAAAAGGTCACTGGTTCGAATCTGGATCAGGGCACATTCTGTCAAGGCAGGTTCAGTCCCCAGTTGGGGTGCACTTGGAAGGCAGCCAATTGCTATGTTTCTCTCTCATGGTCTGCTCACTCTCAACTCGACTTTAAAACTATTCTTCTCCCATGTTCCTGGTGCATTCTCTATAGATGAGTTCATTATCTTCTTTACTAATCTCCTCAATCACAGTGTCAGGTGGCTCTGTGAGAAGTTGAAGTTAGTCTGGTTTTATAAGTAACACACTAAATACTCTGCATAAAAGACAATAACATTTTTGCAAAAGCTGGTGCTTTCAATAAACTGCAATGTTGGGAAAGCAGATGGAGTATGAAATTACATAGGGGCGATCCATATACCACAAAACCAACAGTGCACTTGTCCTTAATCAACATTCTGAAATGGCCTGTGGCTCACAAAACAACCCAGACTTCTCCAATTCACATTAAGAAATCTGCTGCTCATCACTGACCAGAGACTCTATGGCGTGGCCTAGAAAAGAAATGTGAATTGATCTTTGGTTATTGGTATGTCATGGACTTACCCAGAACATGCTCCTTTATAAGTGTAATCATTGTTGCTGCCAGAATTTTTATTCATTTTGTTTGTTTTTTCATTTGTTCATTTAGTTCGTTGGTTGTTTATCACTTATAGTAGATAGAGGGATGCGCCAATGAGACCCTCTTTCAAGAAAGACTCATCACAAGGACTGTCGAGAGCCCTACAGATTTCAATCCACCAAGGTCTACCTCAGCTTTTGAGCTGAGGATATGCTTTCCACAGGATAGCCCCAGACAATGCCTGGGCAATACTGTGTTATTGAATACAAGGGCATGGTATGTAGAGACTTCTCTGATAGGCAGTATTCATTTCAGGTTTTATAGACTGTAATATCTATAATGTGTTTTGATGGCTGTTCCTTCCCAATCCTACTTCCTTTCCCAGGTATCTCCCAAGTACAATTTTTGTACCCTTAGCTTAAATCATTATCTGCCTCTTGGAGGACTGAGTGATCCCAGAACTAGAGTTTAGAACTAGGTCATTTACTGCCCAGCTGGAATAAAAACCATATATTGAGGGAACCCTGGGGCATAGACAGTACCTAGCTCAAGCCAGCACTGTGATTACTAAAATTTCACTGTATCACTGGTGCAAATACAGAGAAAACAGTGCATAAGAGATCAGTAGAATTTGTTGGTTGAAATAAAATTTCATTCATATTCTAAGAAACATAATGAAAGCCTAAAAACTGTTAACAAATAATTGAAAACTAAGTGCAAAATCCAGGAGGCCAAGTAGAAGTATCTAAATTACCCCTCTGGCCATGATCTCTATTGACATAATAGCAGATACATAAGCGATGCAGTGGTGGTCTCTGTAATGTCTCTGTTACATTAACAAGTACGGCTCTCAAAAAAAAAAAAAAAAAAACAGATTGATCCTTGAGTATGACTAGACTACCGAAGTTCTTCCACGTGGTAGACCTGCACCTACCAAGCTCCTGGGGTATCATTGCTAGAGCAGATTAATGGGGCCTCAGGAAAGTGGTATGTAGCCATTGATCTGGTGTTATTTCCTCTACCAACAAGAAAGAAACTCAGTTTATATTCACATGGAATAATAAAATGCAGCCACTGAGAAGGGTATGTTACTCTTGGCTCAAAATTCTTCAGAAACGAAGTTTCCTTCTACCTCCATGTAACTAACCAAGACCTGCAGAGGTGAAAACTGAGATTTAAGAGCATTTAGATTGGAAAGTAGAAGGAAGAGAAGACAAAAGGCCACAACCCTGAGAGGGACAATATTCCTCTAAGTGTCTCCTCACTATGGCAGGCCCAGTCGAATCTGGAGAAGCCATATGGACAAGTGAATTCATGTGGTACAAGCGGGATTATGCCACTGAGATCTTCAAGAAAGGGCTCATGGACCAGCTGCAGGGACTGAGATTAGCTGACAGCCTCACCTGCGAACTCCTTCAGGTCTCCCTCCAGTTCTGAGCTAAGATCACGCTCTTCAGGTGGCTCTGGTCTCTGACTGAGAAACACTGCTATACCAGGGCGCAGTCATTTCCATCCGAAGCAGGACTTCTCCAGGGGCTAATATTTCCTTCATACAGGGCTCTCAGAACTCTGCACTAGGGTCGGATGCCTTCCCCTTCCCAGTCCTGCTTCCTTCTATTTCTTTTCATTGGTATTGTTCTCCAATAAATTCTTTGTGCTCCTAAGTCTGACCCAGGTTCTGTTTCACAAAAGACCCAGTGCAAATATTATTTATAAAACAACCAAAATGTCTCAGAAAGAAAATCAAGGTTTGGTGTCTTTCTGAATTTAAGTTTGTTCCACAGCCAGAATCTAGAAAAAAAATTATACTGAACATCAAAATTAATTGCTTTTGGAATTGTTACTTAAAACTTTTAAACTTTATGGGTTCAGAAAAACTAAAAACCTGGATAAGATATATAAAAAGAAAAACTTTTACATGTTGGATAATACACAGATCAGTAATATTTTTATAAAGGGGGAACATATAATGTGCCTAATTATCACCATGGTTTCTGCCTGGAAGCACTTCTGAACCATGGAGCCTTGCAGGTGTACTTGGTGTGAATAGTGACCCCCCAGAATTCATGTCCAGTTGGAAGCTCATGATGCCATCTTATTTGGACATAGGTTCTTTGCAAATGTGGTTAGTTAAGATGAGGTCATACTGGATAAGAATGGGCACTAGATTTTATACATACATGCTATATTATTTCATTTATATGAAGTTTTAGAATGACAAAAATACAAAGGTTGCCTTGGAATAATGGAGTTGTAGGGGGCAGGAGGAGAATGGGTAGAGATTTATGGAAAGAAAATGAGGGCTCTTTATGGGGTAATAAAATTTTTCTATATCTTGAGAGGGATATGGGCATTCATTAAACCTCACCAAACTTTACTGCACTTTTTATTCTATGTAAATTAGCAAACTGGGTCTGAAATGGGGTAGGTCTGAGCATTGGTCCCTGGAAAAGCAGGGGAATCCCACCATCCCCCAAGATCCTGTAAAACAGGCAGGGGGTGTGGGAAGAGTGCCCTCAAAGTGGAAAGCACAACCTTTGAGGCACACTGCATAACAAAGGCAGATTAACAGCCCATGCTTTCCTGAAGGGAGGAGCTGGGAATAAGGCTGTTGCCCAGGGCAACTTGTGAATGTTGCTGTGAGAACATGCACTTGCAGGGTGACTCCTGTCATACCTGTGGGAAGGGGAAGCTCATAGAGCACCTGCGTGAGCTGCAGGGACATGATGCCCACCCTCGATGCCTGTGCATGGCTGGGAAACTCTTGCCCTGACTAAACATGGCAGCTTTGGGAGGGTCAAAGACACTGGGGAGCTGACACAACTGACAGACACTAATTAATGCCCCATGGGAAGAGCCGGCTGTTTGCCACACGGGAATTTCTGAGCCAAGTTTTTAAATTGGAACTGCACCAAGAAACCTGAGGTTGGTCTGAGCTGTAGGGCTGCAGCTCAGTAGAAAGTCTCAGCACCCCTCCTGCACAGAAGAGAGCGGCTGAGCTGGTGGAGCTGCAGGGGACCTGCCTGGCCAAGTGCACAGACACGTGACAGATTCTTGGAGCTGAACTGTGACTGGGAATGCTGAGCTGCTGACTTCTGTGTTTCTGAAAGATGGTACTTCTGAGTGACAAATTCTGAAACTAGTCTGGCTTGGCAGAGGGAGGTAGGGCTATTCATATTTGGGTGTTTTAAAGGGAGTGGGACTTCATGGCAGAAATCTTCCATTGCATTGAGAAAATAAATGGCAGATGTTACACCATATAGTTTCAATTACAATACAATAGAGTTTTAAAGCCAGAATGCTAAAATCGTGGAAAACAGCATTTCAGGGAAGCAGGACTTGCTTAAGTCTTGAAAGATTGGTTACACCTAATTTTTTTTTTTTAATTCAGCCTAATCCGTCTCTTTAACAGGCTGAAACAATGCCTAAATTTTGCATCCACATGCATGCCAAAAATAAAGAAATAAATGAGCTCACTTATCAGGGACAATTTATAATACAATTTATTCAAAACTAAAGTGTTTCTTTAAAATTTGTGCTACTTTTGGGAACTTAAATGCCTACACACACAAACACAGTTCTTTTCCTATGCAAAGCTCTTTTGAGATTTGATGATGTGTTGATATTTTTTTTCTTTACCTACTCTTGTGGATATCTCTAAAAAACCTCTTACTCTTAAAAATCTCTAGAATATTGCTGAGGATAATAGGAATATATGTACAGATTCTCTGAGAAGATATATATTAGTAGAGAAGTTACGATAAAACTAAAAATATTTCACCTTGGTAGATGATTATGTTCTACCATCCACTGAGTAGAAGGTGCATGCTAACTCCTCCCTTCCCTGTGGCCCTCCATCTCCTTCCATCCTTTTCAGTGTAGGACTAACTTGTGATTTCCTCTACTATAGTCCTGGCTCTCTGTTCCCCCTGGAAACTTTCCTTTAGGACGTTTGTTTCTCCAGTCAAGTTTAGATGACTCCTGGTGCTCTATTACTAAAACTAGTTACAGTAACACCAGAAGTAAGTTCTATCCTTTGAACAATGATTGGTAAGGAAAGGCTGACTTAGTTTCTTAAAAAAATAATTAATTGGAAATCAATCAAGATATAGTTTTAAAGTCAGAATAAGTTCATGGAGTTGGTAACCAAAGAGAATGGTGAATGAGATTTTAAAATTTCCTCTATTTTAACTGTCTTAAGATGTACTTGTATTTTTGATCAGTTTTTTTGTTTGTTGACTTTTCTCTAATGTGCTTATATACAGTTTAAAATTTGAGCATTAAATTTGAAATTCAATCAGACATAGGGAGAAAATGACCAAGCAGTCTTAGAGTGGCTGTTAGGGGAAATGACTATTTTACCTTTTATTGGTTACATTGTTTTATTTTTTCATTGCTTATTTATTTATTTATTTCCAAGACAATTATTCAGATACCTTAGTGCCTTACCTGGTAGAGTTTCAGAAACTGATGACAAACCTTTGAAGACACAGGAATGTGCAGAACACGCAGACTGAAAAGAGACGACATAAGGGAATGAGGAGACGGAGGTTCAGAACTTTACATCACTTGGTCTTGATTCTCTTAAAGTAAGAATTGAGGAAGGAAATTAAGATCTACTGAGATTTCTGCATGTATTTTTATGTCAATTTTACCCATCTGTTCTAAAATAGTCCAATATAATCTCATTTTATATCTTCACATTATTCCTGAATCTTCATGTCAAACTCAATCTTCTTTTTAACTTGTTTTTGTCCTCTATAATGCAAATATCCCCTCTCACATTTTTTGTTTTGGCTACATATTCGACTCCCATCTCCATGTATTCTAATTACTATGGCTTTTCTTCCCAGATTCCATTTACTCCCCTCACCAACGCACACAAAGCAATCCACTTAATTAGCAAAGAATTACTGAAATATGTGGACATGTCAGTCTTCCTTAACAATAAGCTGTGGATAGCCTACTTTCCTCTTAGCATGTGTTGTTGACTACCATATCATATTCTGTAAGACCTTAAGTCTTTTGCCATTGTGTGTTCGCTTATTGTTATGTTTCCTTGGCTATGGTAGTCATAGGTCAAGATATTTAAGTGGTAAACACTTTCATTGTTATGTAGAAAATAACTGTCTGACACTCACTAGAACTTTTTATTATAAGGATTTTTTTTCAGATGGCATATACATAACGTAAGTCTCTGAGCAGTACTTATATTCCAACATTATTTAGGAATTGCAATAACTGACTGAGAACGGATAGTAAACAACACATTTCCAAACATTCAGCATAATCCATTTCAAAATTTATTGCTTTGGTAGTGTGCCATCAATTAAAAAGACGTGATAAAATATAAAAAAAAAGTAAAATTCATTATGAAAACAAGGCTAAAGAGACCTTTGAAAGCATCTTGAAATTCCTTCTTTTTCTTTACTTACTTAGAGCTGTTTGACAGTGGGAGATTGAATCGGGGCCTCAACACTAGGATGGATATGACTGCATCAACCATCAAATTACAATATATGGATATATCGAAGTAACATGCCACATACCTTAAACTTACACAGTGTTACATGTCAACATTATTCAATAATATTTTTTAAAGCTGTTTATAAAAATTCTGAGCCTGTTACTGGTGAAAGAAACATAAAGAGAAAATAATTATCTCCTAAAGAGTATTAAAAATAAAAGTCAAAAAATGTTTTGTAATTTCATAGTTAAGCTTTTGGAAAATTGCTATTATGACATCATTTATGATTACTTTCTTAGTTTAGGAACATCACTATATGACTACTTAAGAGTTAAAAAAAGATGAGTTTAGTTGTCTGAAAAAGACTGAATCAATCTTTGAGCATATAGTCTTTAGAATTATTGTAATTATCTTTTTACCAGCTTTAATGTACTTTAATGCACAGTACAAACATTGCCCAACTTAGTTAATGTAGCATTATTCAGTCCTTCCAAATGTATTGGCACTATAGCAAATTTAATAATGTTGTGGTGAGTATGGCATATTTTGCTTCCATTTTCTATATTTTATTTCATCCAGTCAGCCACTGTTGTTAACAATTAACAAATTATCTATCTTCTCCAAGTTCTTCTAAACAAAACCCCCTTTTTCTTATCCCTTATTTGTTACTATAATGTTCCATACACAGCCTCAGCCTCTACTTACACTTAGACTCCCCTCTGCTCATTTAAAAATGACCCAGATATTTAGATCAGCAACAACATGGTTATCACAGTGCTTTTTTCATTTTTTCACTTCAAGTCTTCCAAATCAGTGATAGTTCTGGAAATTTAACTCTCGAACTCTTCAGCATGGAATTTTATGCACCTTGAAAATGTGGGGGACAAAAAGAAAACAAAACAACTCATGATCTTATGCTCCACACAAGGAATAACCCCGGGCCAGTGGTTAACATGTGCCATCACACCACTACGGAGGCGCACCTTCCCCTCCAGTTGTAGCTGAGTGCCTCCCAGATAGTGCCTCATGTGTGACCTCCATCCACTGGCCCGCCGATGAGAATTGCACCAAGTCTCTCAGGAGGAAATAGTTCTATAACTTCTGGCGTTCTATCACACAGAAGCAGCGTCTGAGAAGGGCTTATACCATAATATCATCACCTTGTTCATCTGCTCTCCCTGTTCAACAATCTCCACTACGTGGGGTGGTAAAGAATTAAGGAACAAAAAGATATCTCCTCAATTTTTCATTAAACAAAGAAAAACAGAACAGAATTTATATAAAATATGAGAAAAATATAGATAGTTTTGGTAAAAGTAATTTGTTTTTCCTTTCTGATTAGCTAGCAGCCAACACAGAAGCTGGTCAGAGTGTTCTCTCTTGGGCAGCATGATGAGACTTCATAGAAAACTTTATTTGTTTGTGGATTCTCATGATAATCACTGGTGCATACCTAACCAGCTGTCTCTCTCTTATATCTATTGGATCCTTTGTTAACACTTCCTTCTTAGGTCTATGTATGCTTCTCTTATCTGAATTTCCCAAACTAGAGCAAAGAATCTGCCAACACGGCTAAAATTCCTTAACAAAAAGTTGTACCACCTTTAGAAGCATGATAACCTCACCTTTAGTTATTCCTGGACTGTGTTTTATAAAATCTGGGTGAGCTTCCCACTTCTATCAGTATACAGGTATGGTCATCACACCATTACTATGAATTAATAGGTACTTCAAACTCTTGATTGCAAAGTCAAACTTCTTAATGAAATCACCACCACTGCCAAAAATATACTCCTCTCTATCTCTAGCATGTTATCTATTCTTTTAGTTGTCCCTAAAAAAATTTAAAAACTTCAAGAAATTTTAAATTTCTGAGCCTAATAGGCATGGGTACGGCATAGCTAGGTCGGTGTGATGGGCCTTATGTTAGAAGAAGAGCAGCAGGTACAACAACAGATGAAGCCCCACAGCCTGGAGAGGCCTTGCTCAGGTAGGACTTTTCATCCATTTAAGGACCTGGCTTTCACTTGATTGAATTTGATGTGTTTGGTATTTGCCAAGATGCCTCTGCCTGAGTATTGAGAATAGGATGCAGAGTAGAAAGGAAATTTATTATTGTGATAATGCTGGCAATTGTTGATGGTTGGGCTGAAGTGAAGCTATGGAGGTGGTGAGAAGAGTTTGGATGTTGGGTAAAGGATCTGTTGATGCAAAGGTTGGAGGGTGTGAGAGGAAGAGGGAAATCAGGATTGCTTCTAATCTTGTCATTTCACATGCCTTAAATACTGTTTGAGACAGTTGTGGAAATGACCAAAAAAATTACATCAACTGAATTCAGTCAAATTATTTCGGTCATCTAGATATGGGGTAAATAGTGTCCTAAAGTATTGAAAAGATGCTCAATCCCATTCATAGTTAAATAAATATAATTGCAGCAATAAAGAAATGTTGTTTCTATTATTATGTTGGCAAAAGCACAAAGTTTGATAGTACACAGAGGGGTTGGGGTAAGGTACTAAAGAAGCAGATGTGTGATTATAACTCAAATTTGTTTCATTAATATTTTGATAATTATATTGTAATAAATTTTCCCTGTGATTCTATATATTTAATTCTATGCATTTAAATGGTTTATCCAAGGAGGCTATAGATTTCATGAGTCTATCAAATGAGTAATTAAAAAAAAGCTAAGTAAAGTTAAATCTTTCCTCAGGTGAGCGTATTACTTTTAACAATTCAGCAATCAAGATGCAAATGATCCTGAAATGCATCTTCAATAAAGACTTGTCTCCTGAAGGAAACCATTTCTTTCTAGAAATCTCACAGGATGTTAAATTCAACTCATCAGAACTCACTATGTGCTATCATTCCTTCCCTTCCCTGTGTCTGTGTTCAAAGCTGAATCTTTCCAGTGTCTGTATTTTGTCATACTGTTCACATTCGCCTAGTTTCACAACACAGATCATGTAATCATTCTTTATTCCTCTGTCTTAACAAAAAGACAAAACACAAAGGATTCCATCCGGCAATTTTTGTGCCAGGAGCTAGCTGTTTGGTATTTACATCACAATTTAATTTTATCTTCACAACAATCCTACACATACAAAAAAAAAAGGTTTTGGGCCCTTGGTATGCTGGAAACCACTGGCCTAGGGAAACTGAGTATAATTAAATAACACAATGAAGACTCATGTCCAGGTTTCTCTCATTCAAAGATCGGGCTCTCTCTATCACACTATAGGTGGGCAGAGTCCGTGACTGCTTTTCTTTTCCTATTAGAAACTCAGGGAAGCAGGGGCCATACTTCTTTCTCTCATTCATTCATTCATTCATTCATTCATTCATCTTTCACCCTTCAAACATTTATTGTTCTATTACTATGCTTTGAAGTACCACAGTTCTGTATTAAGAGAAACCAAAGTTGAAAGCAACATGATACCTACTTTCAAACAACTTATAGTTCAATCTTTACACAATTTAAACATCTTCAGGAAGAGTGATTTGCAAAAACTGGAAAAATTGCTTTTAAAATTGGATACTATAATGACAATATTGCTGATTACTGTTAATGCCAACTGAAATAATGAAAAATAAATATAGCTTCAAAGCAGCAGTTACAGATTTTGAGCTGCCATCTCAAATCTGTTACCCAATCTCGATCTTTTTTTGTGAATGTATCACAATCAAAGTTTCCAACACTGACACCAATAATAAATTTGCTCACAAATGTGTGGGCTACCATGAGAGAGACTTTATAATATTGCTAGCATCTTTAAATTTTTCCAAGTTTCTACATTTTTTCACTATAGATAAAATAAACAATATTACCACACATTAATAGATTTTTAATTTAATAATTCCCACTATAACTGTTATGTCTATATTTAAATATTTGGATAGTGTTTTCCAAATGAATTTATTTTTAAAAAATAATTCATCCTTATTACTTAAAAATATGTCACAAAAGTAAAAAATCAACTGATATCATATAGGAAAGTAAACACTGTTAAAAATTAGAGTAACACCATTTCAGACATCCTTATAATATGGACTAACAAAAGAATGCATAGATATACAGCTAAAAATATATAGATGACAAAATTTTAATAAAAATTTGGCTGTACATGCCATTTTAATGCTCAGTACCCAAAATAGTTTTTAATTAAGAAATATATTTTTCCTCTCTTGGAGGAAAGTTTTCTTGGTGAAGTTTAATTTCTTAAGTCTTTTTCAAACAAAAAGGGAAAATCTAGTCCAGAGTCTAAAAATAATTTCCCCATTGAGTGAAGAAAATCTTTTATATAATTGCTTATTTTATAGGAGGAGACATTGTTTACACGCCATCAGTAACACCCATTAAAGGAGGGAGCCTGAGCCCAGGGCTGTCCCTCCAAAGCCGGGGAGGGAAATCCTGTCCTGAGACGCAGCCTGACTTACTGCCCCGTTTCAGTAACTACTCCGTGCTCTCTCTGGAATGACTTGTGCTTTGAGCCTAACCTTGCTGCTGGGTCTTCCTCAGCCTCGCTGATACTGGGTTTATTGTTGGACAACTGGGACGTCCTCATTATTCTTTGATCTACTTCCTCGTTGTGCAGCCAGATGCTACCATTTGGCAAGATTTTCAGTTCCTTTAATTCTCTTCTCCATTCACGGCCATAACAATTACCTTTTGGTTAAGATTGTATATTATGCCCTGGCTGGTGTAGCTCAGTGGATTGAGCACGGGCTGTGAACCAAAGCATTGAGGGTTCGATTCCCAGTCAGGGCACATGCTTGGGCTGCAGGCCACGGCCCCCAGCAATCGCACATTGATGTTTCTCTCTCTCTCTCTCTACCCCCTCCCTTTGCTCTCTAAATATAAATAAATAAAATATATTTTAAAAAGATTGTATATTATCTAAACACTGACAATTCACACATAAATAAATAAATGCATCTTTATATATTTACTTTCACAAAGTATATGTCCACACTGTACCCAGAAGAGGCTGTTCCTGAATACATGTTGTTTTATAAAATATTTAGGTGCATTGTGTTTTATATTTCATTAGAGTTTACTAGTCTCACAAAAGTCTTCAGAAGGATGGCTTTTGAGAAGATGGAGAAATACGAAGGTTGACAGTTTCATGATTTACCAGGATGGATTATAGAACAATCAGAACTATAAAACAACTGTTCTGGTTTCTAAAGAAGAACATTCTCTACTATGTCAAGGTATATATGCTTCAACCACTATTACAAATGGAAATGCAAGTAATAATAATTTCATAGGGAAGTACAGGGAGATGCCCTGGCTGGTGTGGCTCAGTGGGTGGCTCTCTAAAAATAAATAAATACAATCTTTTTTTAAAGAAAAATACAGGGAAAAAATTGTTTTTGCATTTTAATATATATGAACTATTAATGCTATCACAAATTTTTTCAAACTGTGACAGATTATGGTTAATTTGACTCAGCAAAGACATTTTACTTGATTATTTTAATTCATTGTAGTCATTTCCTTTGATAAAACTCATTAACTGAACCAAAAATAAAAGAATAAGTTGTTCCATGGCATTTAGAACATTTGTTAAAAGGTGCAAATTTTTTTTGGTTGATTCTTAATGGAACCAAATGTTATACCTGCTAGAAAAATAATTTTGGGTAGGCAAATTAAATATTTTAAGTTTGAGTACATTTTTATATAAGGCTATATTTTTCTTCCTGAGCTAAGACACTAATTTTAGAGACATAATTATGTCAAAAGCTGAACAGTTTAAGTATCCATAACCTGGCAAATCATAGATCCTTAGTCCTAACTACCAGTGATTAATGATTTGTCATTCAGAATGTAAAAATAACCTTGCATAAATTGTTAATGTAGGAGAATCATTTTAATGGAACCCCAGTCTTCTTTCCTTGGTCCCCTTGCCTAGCTCTTCTCATATCCCAGGATCTCTACATCCATGGTCTGCCTGCACATCATAATTCACTAAGGCCAAGTTATTATTCTCAAATGTGACGGTGACTTATGCAAAAATGAGACCTATTTATTGATAAAGCTTTATTTCCTATTAGGCTCTATTCACTGTGATTGCTGTGTTGAACCAATATGAGGTTAGAGTTGTTTCTCATGGCTGTTTAACCTCCGGCATCTCCATACTGGTTTGAAACAGACTGTGAGCTGAAATCTGGATTTAGGCTTCACAGCTTAACAAACTCAACAAGACTCTCTTTGCACCTTGGTTTTGTTTCATGTTTATGATTCTAACAAACGTATAGACTATTCACTAGAGAAGCTGAAGGGCAAATCACTGGGTTTGATGTATGGAATGGGCAGCCTTGGCAATAACTGTTCTCCAATAACAAAATGAGAATGCTTCAGCTGATTGAGCCCTGAATCATCTGGGAAGTTTGTCCACAATATTGAAGCTCAGATTTCACCATACAAATGTTTGATTTAACTGCTCTGGGGTGGGTCTCAAGCATTGGCAAACGTACAGTGATCCTTAGGTGACTGTCATTGTCAGCTAGTGTTAATGGCAGCTGAAACCACCTCAGTGGCCACAGATGTTCCTTAGATCAGTAGGAGACAGGGTACCAAGTGATGCTCTAAACTAGCACCCAAGTGCTTTCTCTTCTGAACAAAATCATAGCAAAATACACACAAGAAAAAGTTAATCTCATAACCATTATATCTACAAACATTAGGGAAATAATTGGCACTAGTTATTTGACCTAGAATTACTTCTCTTTTGTTATGTTCAACCTCCAAATAGAAATGTATGTGTCCACTTATATAACCAGGATATGGCTCCCCCCCCGCACCCCCACCCCCCGTAGATAAATTGGTTGGGTTTAGGGGCTTTGTTGTCTCACATTCCACTACACCAATGGCAGGAATAGGAATACAAATCATATCTACTCTTCTGTCCTCATTTGTTTTAAGGACAGTGCCGCCACTAATTAATGTGAACTTGGGTATTTGGAGCATCAGAAACTTAAGTTTGGAGATGCATATATATTACATGATGACAGAAAAACATGTCTTTCACATAGGCCATTTTTTTAACAAGCACCTATACAGATAGATATACCTTAGAGATACTGCGGTTTCAGTTCCAGACTACCACAATAAGATGAAAATCTCATTAAAGCTAGTTGCATGAGTCTTGGGGGTTTTGTTTGTCAGTACAAATAAAAATTGTATTTATGCTAAGCTGGAGCTTATTAAGTGTATGATAGCATTATGTCTGAGAATGTACGTATTATTTTTTTTCTTTTATTGATTCCAAAAAGAGGGGAAGGGGGAAGAAAGAGAGGGAGGATAACATCGATGCGAGAGAGAAACATCAATGTGAGAGAGAAACATCAATAAGTTGCCTCTACACACACCCCAACTGGAGACCAAACCTGAAACTGAAGCACGTGCCCTGACCAGGAATTGAACCTGCAACCATTCGGTTTGCAGGACAACACCTAACCAACTGAACCACACCCACCAGGGTTAAAAGTTTACATTTCTTAAGTTTAAAATATTTTATTGCTGAAAAATTCTAACCTCCATCTGAACCTTCAGCAAGTTGTAATCTTTTTGCTGGGTTTTGCTTTGATTGTTGATGGCTGCTGACTGATCAGGATAGTGGTAACTGAAGCTTATGATGACTGTGACAATTCCTTAAAATAAAACAACAATTAAGTTTGCTGCATCAATGTACTCTTTCATGAATGATTTCTCTGTAGTGGGCAATACTGTCTGATAACATTTTCCCACCTTCTGGATCCACTTCTAGTTCTAATTCTTTGCTGTTTCCACCACATCTGTGCTTATGGAAGTAAAGTCTTGAACACCTCAAAATCATCCATGAGAGCTGGAAGAAGCTTCTTCCAAACTCCTCTTCAATGTTCATATTTTATCCCTTCCCATGAATCACAAATGTTCCTAATGGCATGTAGAATGGTGGAACCCTTCCATAAGATTTCCAATTTATTTGGCTCAGATCCCTTAGAGGAATCACTCAATATCTATGGCAGCTATCCCTTTTACAAGATGTATTTCCTAAATAAGCCTTGAAATTTGGCCCTGGTTGGTGTGGCTTAGTGGATTGAGTACCGGCCTGCAAGCCAAAGGGTTGCCAATTCAATTCCCAGTCAGGGCACGTGCTTGGGTTGCAGGCCAGGTCCCTAGTCAAGCTGCACAAGAGGCAACCACACATTGATGTTTCTCTCCCTCTCTTCCTCCCTTCTTTTCTAAAAATAAATAAATAAAATATTTCTTAAAGAAAGACATGAAATTTGAAATTATTTCTTGATCCATGGTCTGCAAAATGGATGTTATGTTAGCAAGCATGAAAACAACATTAATCTCATTGTACATCTCACTCGGAGCTCTTGAGCTGTAATATTTTTTAAAAAAAACCTTTCTTATTCTTTATGAGCAGTAGGTCTCAGTTGTGGGCTTAAAGCATCAGTATACCATAATGTAAACAGATGTGCTGGCATCCAGGTTTCCTTGTTCTTTTTAGAGAGCACCAGCAGAATAGATTTAGCATAATGCTTAAAGCCACTAGGTTTTTTGGGGGAATGATAAATGAACGTTGGTTTCAACTTAAAGTCACTAAGTTGCATTAACCCTTAACTGGAAAGTCAGCCTATCCTTCCAAGCTGTGAAGCCAGGTATTGAGCTCTTCTCCATAGCCCTGAAAGTTCTAGATGGACTTTCTTCCAACAGAAGGCTGTTATGTCTACTTTAAAAACCTATTGTTTAGCCCTGGCTGATATAGCTCAGTGGATTGAGTGAAGGCCTGCAAACCAAAGGGTTGCTGCTTCAATTCCCAGTCAGGGCACAGGCCTGGGTTGCAGGCCAGGTCTCCAGTAGGGGGCACAGGAGAAGCAACCACACATTGATGTTTCTCTCTCTCTCTCCTTCCCTTCCCCTCCCTCTAAAAAATAAATAAAATCTAAAAAAAAAAACCCTATTGTTTAGTGTAGCCACCTTTCTAATGATTTTCGCTAGATCTTCTGGATAACTTGCTGCAGCTTCTGCATTAGAACTTGTTGCTTCACTTTGCACTTTTATTGCTACAGAGGTGGCTTCTTTCCTTAAACCCCATAAAGCAACCTCCGCTAGCTTCAAACTTATCTTCTGCAGCTCCCTCACCTCTCTCGGCCTTCACAGAATCGAAAAGAGTTAGAGCTTTGCTCTGGATTAGACTTCAGCTGAAGGGAAAGTTATGGCTGGTTTGATCTTCTCTCCAGACCAGTAAAACTTCTCCACTTCAGCAATAAGACTATTTTACTTTTTTATTATTCATGTGTTCACTGGAGAAGCTCCTTTAATTTCCCTCAAGAGCTTTTCCTTTGCATTCACAACTTGGCTAACTGGTACAAGAGGTCTGGTTTTGGCCTATCTTGGCTTTATACATGCCTTCCTCAGTAAGCTTAATCATTTCTACCTTCTGATTTAAAACGAGACATGAGACTCTTCCTTTCACTTGAACACTTGAAGGCCATTATAGGGTTATTAACTGGCCTGATTGCAATATTATTGTATCTTGGGGAATAGGAGGCCCCAGGAAAGGGAGAAAGATGAGGAAATGACCGGTAGGAGGAGAAGTCAGGACATGCACAACATCGGTCCATTAAGTTTGCCTCCTTACATAGGTGCGGTTTGCGGTGTCTCAAAACAATTACAACAGAAACATCAAAAACTGCTGATCACAGGTCATCATAACAAATATAATAATAGTAAAAAGTTTGAAACATAAGAAATTCCAAAATGTGGCTTGGAGACACAGAGTGAGCAAATGCTGTTGGAAAAATGGCACTGATAGACTTGCTTGGTGGAGGGTTGCCACAAACCTTCAATTTGTAACAAAAGCACAGTATCTGCAAAGCACAATGGAGCAAAGTACAATGAAACAAGTCTATCTGTATTTCCATTAGAGTTCTGGAGACTGAGCACACAAACAGCACACATATCTGGGGATTTGAGATTTAAAGAAAAAGAAACTGAAAGAATAGAAAAGACATCAAGGAAAGGATAGGAAAGAGTTGGAAAGCCAAGGCGTGGTGATTTGGGAGGCACATGTGTGTGGGGTGGAAAGGGAGAGAGGGTGGATAAAGAAAGCTTTCTCAGAGAAGAAATATATTTTGTTAAAGAAATATATTTTTATAAGTATTGGGTGAAATATAATAATTTAGAGATCAGAATATGAGTTATATTAGCCCTTTTTAATTAAATGTGGTTGTAAAATTATAGTTTTGTTCAGTTAAATAGAGTGATCGAGTAACTATAATTTATGTAGGAAAAAAGCATTGCAGTCTGTTCAAATTGAGATTATTTTTAGGGGGTACTAATGCTAAATTTCTCCTTCCTTCATCTCCTTCCCCTAATTGCATGATACTTTATACCAAAAAATGATGAGACTTCCTTTTGATAATTGAAAGGAATAATACCTACTGCTTTCAGTCACATAAAGATGATTTAAAAAAATAAAACACTTGTGATATTTGGCAATGCCTGTCCTTTCTTGAAATCTAATTTTAGAGAAGTTTGGCTAGTAGGTGTACAGTTTTTATGCATAAGCTAGAAAGCTTAATATACATATATCATAAATATGTATGTATATTTCTACTGATTTTCTTTTGGTGCCCCTCTTCCCAGGAATGAAAGCAAGTTCACTGATGAAAGGTATGGGCTAAACGAGGTTTGAGGCTGCTGTTACCTAGCATGTGGGGGAAATGACCTGCAACTAGAGGAAATCTAGAAAGTGGTTGCTATTATTCAGCAATAGCATAAGTCATAACTACGCCAAATCCTAGCAGATGCCACAGATGAGTATGCATAGTGAGGGACTGCCTTTGCCAACCTTCGTGTTATTTGATCTCAAGTGACTGTTAAGCACATTTTTCCAGAAGTTAAAGAATCAGACTAAATGACACCGGTTAATACATTTGCACTGAGAAAAATTGTAATTTGTTCTTGAGAAACTTCAATGGATATAGATATACATGTGAGTATAGGCATGCTTATAAATCCATTTACTCTTAATACAATTTAGCCATCACTCGCCCTAACTGGAAACTTGACTTGGTTCAAACCACATTTGTTGTGTGAAAAAGTACTTTAATCCAAAGAAGAAACTGACTTTGATTTACCCTTTCTTTATTATGGAAATAGAGGTTGTTCATGGGTTTCACAGATTAATCATGGGGATGTTTCTTAGAAATCGTTTCCCTACAATGTAAAATTACATATTGTGTTAAAGAAAATGGATATGATTAGGTGCTTTCCACTTAGTGTTGACAATCCCATAGTCAACCTAATGTCCAGAAGAGAAAATGATCTTTTCTAGAGGACAGCTGTGGGGACGGGTGGGGGTGAGGGCCTGGGCATCTGGCTGAAAATGAGAAGACCAGGTGTTATTTCTGGCTCAGTTCTGCAGTGTCTTGGACCCATCATTTATCTTCTCTGATTCTCTAAACTCCCATTTATAAAATGAAGGTGACAATTGTGCTTCATAGATAAATTTTAAGAATTTTTTTTTTACTTTTTTGTAAACTATCATGAACTCTGCAAACAATTGCTACTGTTATAAGATTAAAAAGCTGAAATAAGAGGCAATAAACATTTCTTTGGGAGCACAGACTCAGTCAGAAGCGCAAATAGTGTCTCAATTATAGGGTGAAGGTTTCTACGATAACAGGGAAAGAATAATTGCATAAAAATAAGAAAGAATGTCTGTTGATGCTGTAAACTAAGGTACTCTGCAGCTGTACATGATTGGTTACCATCTTCAGGTAGAGTCCATAGTCATCAGTCCTTGTGGCCAGGCCGTCCACTGTACTACTGGCTTTACAAACAATTGTTTATAAAACAGTGTTGGTTTGGTCCAAGCCAAAGGTGGTTTTGCTCAGTTCAAACACTCCAGAGATTCAAAAAGCAAGAGAGGCAAGGCTGTTCCTCTGGTGTGGGGGTTCTGGTTCCACTTTGAAATGGCTCTACTTACAGCAACTTTTACACTATTTGTAATACAATTTATCAAGACTGCATGAGGTATCAAATATGTAGTGCTTCGCATTTCTTCTTTTGTTTCTTTTCCAAACAACCCTGTTGAACACTGTTCTCATTATTGACTGATGCATTGCATAGCCAACCATCCCAAATTAATGGCTAAAAGCCTTACACACAATTTTGTGCATCAGGAACTTGAAAATTCTCAGCTGAGAAGTGTGTCTCTGATCCATTGTGGTGTCAGCTGGGGAGTTGGGACCAGAGGATCCGCGTCCAATGTGGCTCTTCACGGACAGGTCCTGTGTTGGGTGCTCCTCGGCTTCTCTCTCTCTGCACCTGGCATCACATCCCTTAGGGCCTCTCCGTGTGGCTTTGACTTCTCACATGCAGCATGATGACCTCAGGGTAGTCATTCTTCTAATATGATACCTGGCACAGCATCATCTCCACCATATTCTGTTGGTCAAAGCAATGATAAGAACTGCACAGTACAAAGGGGAAAAAAACAGATTCTATCTCTTGAAAGTAAAGGGGTTCACAATGGACCTTCCCAAGATGCACCTCTCTGCCATGTGCATTATTTTGAGCTGAAAGCAACAAACTACCTACAGACTTACAAGAAGTTTTCACCTTACTCTTGAAGAATTTAAATGTGGAGCTTTGCCCATAGCAAGAGTTATGGCTAAAGATAGTTTTTTATGATTTATCCATATGGCAAGGCAAACATCCAATGACTGGACACCTGTTCCAATTGTGCTGTAAATGACCTTCATTCCCTTTTAATTCCCAGGTTGCCTCACCTCGTACTTTGCTCAGGATGCATATATACCCCATTTTCCCTTTCTGTCTTGAAACCTCCCATGTATGTGGGGTTTCCGACTGTCTCATGTACATGGGTTGATCGCACATACGTATGCGATTAAATTTGGCTATCTTCTCTTGTTAACCTGTCTCATGTCATTTTAATAGTTAGACCAGACCAGCCAGAAGAACCTAGAAGGGTAGAGGAAAGTGTCTTCCTCCCCTACAATAGGGTAGCAGGTAGGCCAGCTGAATTTTGAATCATATCTGACCCATGATCTTCTACTGCTTATGTTAATTTTTTTCTGAAATGCATTTAATAAGTGAACATTTACAACTACTTACATGATACACAAACACATACACACAAAACATCATTTGCAAAGGTAGCTATTACCAGAGATTTTATTATCTAGACTCCCCATTTACTTGACATTGGCACTTGCTTTTGTTATACTGACAATTAATAGTTGTATAATCACCCTCAGGTGTTGAAAGTATGTTGAATGTCAAGGTAGAATATTTATACTTTATATTGTCTATGCTACTCTTAGTCTGAGGAATAATAGAAGTTTAATGCCTGAGGCATCCTGGTGACAAAATGTATTTTAAAACATGGGTACAGTGGAGGCAGCTACCTCCTCTGCAAAAGACTAGGCAGCTTTTTCGCAAGTTGGAAGTGTGGAAAGAAATTTGTGGCACATATGATATATTAATGTGGGTAACAGGGCCACTTTATTTCTTAGAGTAGTTGACTAACCAGAACACCACATTTCTTCATTATGTCAGAGAAAGAGGATCCATTTTTCTAAAACTGTCATGAGTTTTCGTTTTAGTGATTACAGCTATAATAGCCAGAGCTCTACAGTGAGCTTAGTTACCATGACGAAATCTTACTGTGGCTGTTCTTCAGTATTCTTCAGTAGATACTGAGAAACAATTATGTGTGCATGTGTGTCTTATCTCATCCTTTTCCATCCATTCTGGGGAAATTCCAACATCAATTTTTCTTTCTGCTCTTCTTTGCCTTGCTTTCCTGAGGTCTGTTTCGCTAGCTTTCCCTTCACATCTTCTGCTGGCTCCCTTCCTGGTAGGATCTGACCGCTCAGCACAATAAAATACACCTCAGGAAGAATCACATCATTTGAAAGTGTCAAGATGTTGAACTCTGTTATGAGGCCTCTTCCCTGTGTCTGCATTCCCATTGTCTTCTGTGCTGTGACATGTGATTTATCTGAGGGAGATCATAACCTCAGCTGCCTGTAAGTGTCTCACAGAAAGCAGATGAATAAAATTAATAATGAAGGCTGCATACAAATAAAACAGCCTTTGAGTTTTCTATTCCCACCCCCGTTTGGTTTAGACATGAGTAAAATTTATATAATTTATCCTAATTTTAATTAACCTATTTTCTTTTTATTTTTTGTTTACCACGTGTAAGGACCAAGTCTGTCTCATCTGCTGCAACACTAGTTTCTTATTAGCAGAGCTGAGACTAAAAAAATCTTCATTGACAAATGTTCATTGGTAGATGAACAGCAAATGAAAATGTAGAACTTACTTTTCTACTATCCTCTACTCCCCCAGAGTACAAATTAATTAATAGTAAGAGAAATTAATTAACATGCCACCCTAAATTACTAATACAAGGCCTGCATTTCCTGAAAACGTTCTCCTCCATTATTTGGGGAAAATGTGGAGGGACTTGCATTATGTGTTCATGAGCCGCTCCTGTTGGCCATCATGAAGTCTGCAGCTTCCCTGCCCCCTCTCTGATCCACTGCTGTACTAGTGTTTGCCACCAGAGGGGCTGTGTGGGGGCACTCTGCCACTGTCCCCCACCTCCCAGCAATCTCTGCCAGTCTCAGCGAATCTCCGCCACCACGTGCTTCTGCTGCTCCGGAAGGCTTGGGTGCTTTGAAACATTCTCTGTGAATGGTCTCCACTGAATAATATCCAGAACAAGAAAAAGGCTTCTCAATCGTTCCTCAGTCACACCACCTAACGATCATGACATCTGGGATTCCAGTACTCTGCAGGTATTTTAGGGAACAGTGTGTTTCATTATTCATTTCTTTATACTTTTACAATTTATAGCCAGCTCACTTAGAATTCAGGCACCCACCTATGAAACTCTGAGTAAGATACAAACTCAGTGACTCTTCCATGTTTTTCCTAGACTATACCCTTCTGGTAACTGAAACTTTGATGTGGTTGAAACACATCTCACTCATGCACACAGATACCTGGAGGGCATTGCTCATCCATTTCCCCAGACATGGGGTGCAATGAAGGATACTTGCGTCCCCTACAGATTTTTTTCAGTAAGTGAGGAACTAACAAACATGGCAGCCAAGCATTTTCAGATCTGTGCTGAGGTCTAATGGAAAGTGTTTGCAATTGTAGAGAGGGAACAATAATTTTCCCTCTACCCTTCCAGATTCTCTGCTGAGACACATACCTCTGCCCCCTCATGCCCCACCCCAGTAACAAGAGAAAAGTTAACAGGAGAAAAACAAACAGATGTTTAATAACTTATATCCCTTCCATATACATGGGAGAGCCCCAGAAAAACTGAGTGATTCCCCCAATGGCCCAAGGCACAACCTTAAACACCATCTTCAGCTGAAGACAAAAGATGTCAGCGGTGGAGGACACCAGTAGGGAAGGTTCCCAGAAAAAGAACAGTCAACAAAGGTAAGGTTGCCATACAGCTTTAAGTACTTGCCTTCTCCATAGATAAGGGCTTCTAGAAATCAGCCATCCTTCTCTTCTTGGGACCACTTGTCACTTAGGGGGAAGCACCCTTACAAATGGGAGATTTGCCTTGTAAATGTAAATATCTCTCACAAAAGGATAACTATTATTCAGTTTTCAGAGCTTTTCTATGTCTGCAGGGTTTTTTTTTTAAATAATCTAAAATAATCCTTATGGAAGGTGCAGGTTTTGGAGTGAGAACTCCTGCTTACCTCAGATCAGTATGTTTGTGACACTATATGACAGTAAAATCATTAACCCTGTGTTGGCACCACATAGCCTGTGATGGGCCCAGGATGCAAATGTATTTATAGCTAATCCATCATAATCATCAGGGGTCCCAGCCAAAGCCTTCTTCCTTGTCCCTTTCTCATCATCATCAAGGATATTTGCAAGTAATTTCGGATGCTTATAAGGGCAAAAAAAACACTGATGTGAGACCAAAGACTAGGAATGTGGTGGAGTCTGCTCTTTTGCAAGGAATGTTTTTTCAATGTGTACAGTGACTGAACTTTTCCATAGAAAAAATTTTCCACTCAGATAAATCTGCCACACTTTATGACCAAATGCAAAGCAGGAGGATAGACACTGAGCAGCCTGGAGGGAGCCTGACCTGCCATTTGCTGCTTTCCAGGAGCCAGTTTGAGCGCCGAGCAGTGAAATGCATCAGCGCTTGAGAAATACAAAAACACCAGGTGAGAGCTTGGAAGAGGTCTGTTGTTAAAATGCAAGAGTTGGAATGAAATAGAAATCTTAGAAAATTAGTAGAAATAGAAAAACTTAGTGGAGCAAATGTTGACATCAAGGGGAATAAAAATAAAGAGGAACAAAAATAGACTGAAGAAAGACTTTGCCATGTCTTAGGTCCTACTTGTGAAGAGGTAAAAGGAAAGACGAGTATGAGTAGAAACAAAAAGCATTACTGTGAGCAACTAAACTTGAGCATAGATCTCATATGTATTACTTTTGAAATATTTAAATATGTTGCATGATTTATGAATGTGTTCACAAAACATTTGAAACTGCATCCTGTGTAATGTCTTTGTTAATTTTTTCCACATGCAAGAAGTGAGGGAAGCTAATACTTCACATCAGTGATGAGGGGACATAGGAAAGCATTATTCACAGTAGGTATTCTGCTGTGCTTAACCTCTCGATTCTTGTAATTAAACAAAACTCCCACCAGGGGGAGCAAGGGAACAAATCTCAAAATCCTAAAGCCAAGCACATTTCCAATAGAAGGAACATTAGATTCCAGAGGGAGCTGTTCAGTATACATTTTCCCCCCCGTCTGGTGAATCATTTGCAGCCTGCGTTTTACTGTGGGAAGTTTCTTTCAGATTTATTTTCTCTGGTTTTTCAGCTGCATCTTTTTAGTCGTAAACCTATGCTATGGTTGAGCAGTAAATCAACATTCCAGCAAACACCATCAGGAAAATATTTTCCTACAGGATTTCTTAAAACCTTACACAGTCCGTTACAACAGTCTTCCCCAGTTCCTTGTCAAAGTAACACTCCCGTGACTGAGCCTCGGGACTGGAAGAGGGGTTAAAATTAGATGCGAGGGGACACACTGCTGAGGGAAGCTCGGGCAACAGCTGAAAGACTCAGAAAGATGAACGGGGGAGCAGGCGGCAGGTCAGCACAATTGACGCAATTAGCAAATGCAATTATCAGCATATAAATCCCTCCCCCTTGACTTTATCCCTTGCATTGCCAAGGCAACCCAGGCTGCCTCCTCCTCTCCCACCTCCTTCTTTCCAACAATCTCTGTCTACTTCTCTCTCACTGTTTTTGCCCTTGGAGTCAATTTTAAACAGGTTGCACCTAGAATCACATGTGTCCGGGGGTGGACAAAGGGAAAACGGATCCGAAGAGTGAGGACCTAGGCTTTTCAGTGGAGAATGTTTTTGCTGGTGGTTCGCAGTGTTTACAGGATTTATCCTGTGCCTGTTTGAGAATATTTTATTCCCATTTGTGACCAACAGCTGGCATAAAAATGCCTGTCTTTCCACTTCAATATGGGCATTGTCAGAGGGAGAATTGTGCACCCAGGCACTTCACTATGTGCTCTTAAGTTTACCTTTTACACACTTAAATCTGTACTTAGAACTCGTTTGTTGTCAGGTAAGCAGTGTTTCAAGTTCATTTTCATCTCTGGCAGCCAGAAATTATGAAGAGCAAAGTAACAATTCAGGAAAGGAAATGGAGATGAACAAATTCACACACACACACACACACACACAACCAGGAGTAACCTCCGAGTGACAAGTGGTGTTGAATGAAGAAGACCGGCACTTCAATTTTTTATTTAAACTTTCAATGTTTCTTACATTAAGTAAATATATAATACCTTTAAAAATACAAAACTAAGCTAAAATTAAAATTCACTTAAAGTTACACACATTCTGATCAGATAGAAAAAAATAAGATGTAGACTTTAAATGAAGCAAGTAACCACCTGTAGCAAAACTGTTACTGGATGCCGTGTAAGACCACATCACCTTGAACTCGCCGGGTCTTGTCTGAATGCCTTCTGCATGCCGGGCAGCTCTCTAAGCACTCATCTGATTCTAACAGTCCTAGGATGTAAGTATTTTTATCTTTTTTTTTTCAGATGTAGAAACTGAGAGACAACTTGTCCAATATCACTTAGCAATGTAAACCTCCATGGTATACTGCCTTTCATTTGGAAAAATATCTGTTCTGATTTGTTTATGACATTATATTTGTTCATTATTCCTCTAAGAGAGAAATCGCAAAGCAAAGGTAGGTAGCTTGATAGTATTAAAACTAAGTCAATTTGACTTTGGTGTAGGAAATAATCATATGGATTTTCACGTTGGCCAGAAGTAAATGCACTTCTAGGCTCTACCACATAGTAGGCTGGTAGGATAGGCCTCAGCCTCAGTATCCATATCTGTAAAATGGGTCTAAATAGCCACATCTCTTCCAACCTGCCCACTTTCCATTTGGTTCTCAGCCCATCCCTACTCCCATATTCTGGATACTGTCTTCTTCCTTCTTGATTGATAGACAAAAAAGGACGCAACGAACTCATTCAAATAATGCATTAGTTACACGATGTCTTTTCCAGGGAAACTGGCACTTCCAAAAAGGATCCAACTAAATCTAAAAATGCCTATGCCAAAGGCATGATCATGATTTAGTTCTGAATACTGTGGGGATGAGATCCTTACTGCAACTCGCCCCTGATCGGCACTCTCTTACTCATTTGCATTTTCTGCCTAGGCCTTAATTGTAGTTCCCTCCACATCGGTGATAGATCTGGCACCAGCAGGGATTTAGAAATGGTGCGAGACTTGTAGCACACCCCTCAGCCCTGCACAGGCTTCCCACAGACCACTACAGAATGGCTAACACGAGTGATCCAGCCTCAGGTCAGGCCTCTCAATGTATTCCACTGCTTTCCCCTTCATGGCTGCTTTATGGGGGAAAGTAAAACATTGTCCACTTTATTTTTCCCAGCTTTATTGAGATATAAGTGACATAGTAAGTTTGTGTAAGTTACAAGTTGTACAATGTGAAGACTTGATATATTTAAATATTACAAACTGATTACCACTGTAGAATTAACTAACACCTGTATCGTGCCACACAACTTCTTGTTTATGGTGAGAACATTTAAGTTCTACTCTGTTAGCAACTTTCAAGTATAAAATACAGCATTAACCATAATCACCATGCTGTACAATAGAGCCCGGAAGTTTATTCGTCCTACACACTGGAAGTTTGTGCTCTTTGACACACATCTCTCCTTTCCCCCCACACCACAGCTCCTGGCAACCTCTGTTCTTATCTCTGTTTCTATGAGTTTGGCTTTTAAAATATTCTGCATGTAGGTGATATCATACAGTATTTGTCTTTCTCCATATGGTTTACTTGGCATAATATCCTCAAGGTCCATTCAAGTGGTCACTATGGCAAAATATCCTTTCTTTTCATGATTGAATGATATCCCATTATTCACCTGTGGACTCCTGGCCATCAGCTGAAAACAATACGGGTACTATGTTTATTGGTAAAAGTTCTGTGTATAAGTGGATGTTCTCAGTTGAAACCTGTGGTGTTCAAGGGTCAACTGTACTTGCAAGAATCACACCTTCAAATTGCAACACCCAGTGGTCCAAGGCAGGGGCAGTGAGCAGTGTGGGGAAGAGAATGAGGCCTCTTTGTGTACTTTCTGAGGAGCTGGAGAATATTTCTGGACGCTGTTTCCACTGACTTGACTTTCATCTTTCCATCAACCAGCCTCACATTCTTGGTCGTGAATCAGTCACTGGCAAAGCAAGTACAAGCACTTCAACTGAAATGGAATAATCAAGACCCATGCCTGGCTTATCTCAGACAATAGCCACCAATGGGATTCCATTAGCCAGAAAGAAGTAGGGGAATGGAGGCCAATATTGTCTGGGCAGGGTCCAGTGAGCTATTCAAGAGACAAACTATGAAGCTAACTATTAGGTATCTCCTTTCTTGTAACTCCTATCTATTGTCCCTGGACCTTAAATCATATCTTCACAACCTGGTTTCAGTTTGCTGTGGGCGTTACCGACAAGGAGATCCCCTTTATGTATCAAAGGGGAGCCTACAATGTCATAGCAGCTGTACTTAGTCATGCCCACAGGGAAAGAAGAATCTGGGCCCAGGCTGGGCTGGGAGATACAGCTGACCTTCTGCAAGTGGATGTTCCACTCCAGTGTTCTCAGAGGATCAGTTTGTTCACCCAGCGAACATGGGCCACATGGGCCTGCAGCATGTACTCAGCCATTCTTCTAGGTACAAAAGATACATCAGTGAACAAAGCAGACAAAAATTCCTTCTTATAGCACTTTCGTTTTAGTTGAGTTGGTGGTGAAAAAAACTGAAAAACCAAAATAAAAGTAAATCATTTAGCATATTAAAACATCATAGTCCTACAAAAAAATAAGGCAAAGATAGAAGTCAGAAGAGCTGGAGAATTAATGTTAACCTCACTGAGAAATAACATTTAAAGAAATAGTTTAAAAAAGTGAGGGAGTGAGTCTTGCAAATGTATTTGTGAGAAGAGCATCCCAGAGAGAAGGAACGAGTGCACAGACCCTGCATTGTGACACAGTCAGTGTATCTCAGTGACAGGAGGGAGGCCAGTGAGGCCAGAGTGGACTGGGTGAGCCAGTAAGGGTAAGAGACAAAGGCAGATAGGAAACCAGGTGGGTGGTCATAGTAGGGACTCTGGTTTAGATTCAGAGAGAGATGAGGAATCAATGGAATGTTTTCAGCATAGTAGAAATCTTTTTTGACTTACCTTGGTTTTGGAGAATATCATAGGGAAGTGGGTGTAGAATCAGGGAGACCAGTTTGAGAAGGGCTTTGGCAATTAACAAATGATGAACACGGCAGTTTGGATCTAAGTGGTTGAAAAGAGGGAAAAGATGGATTCTGGATGGATGTATATTAAGTAGCACCTGAGGAACCAGGGACAGAGTGAATGTGGCACTTTAAAGAAAGAGTATCAGGTATTCTTTTATTAAGGAGAAAACAGGGTTTCCTGCTTTCTTGATTATGACTAGGCAACACTTAGTCACACATTACTGCCTGTAAAGTGTCAAAAATAGGTTAAATGTGGAGAACAAATGTTCTATAATTTTTTAAGGGCCATGTTCTGGTAGCGATTGAGCCATCTACTAAAAACTGGGGCAAGTACCGCCTTCTAATTTTGCCTCTGTTAGTATCTAACACTGTTACCCTGGGCAAGTCAGATCATCTTTCTGGATCTCATTGCATTTCATTTATAAAAGAAAGTGGCTTTACCAGATTATCTGGGGTCCACCTCAGACTCAGCATTCTATAGTTTGTTTTGTCTAATATCGGATGAAGCTGGGGGAGTTTAGAACAGAACTGCCCACGGGGTGCCATTTTGGTATGTGGGTTATTTTAAGCTGAAGGTCATCAAGACCCTGTTATGACCTATCTATAGACTAGGGCTAACTTGTAACTCCTGAACATCTGCTCTTCTTATTTTCTTGTGAATGACCTTCCTCCTCTTTGAAGCCTTACTTGGCTCAAGATGTCATATAGACCTTTTTCCTCTTTCTGTCACAGAACCTCTTGGGTAAGAGGGGTCTCTGACTCTCTCGTGTATGTGGGTTTCCCACATGTACACATGTAATTAAATTTGGTTATTTTATCTTGTTACTCTCTCTCATGTTGGCTTAATTATTAAACCAGCCAGAAGAAATAGAGGGAGGGTAGCGAAAAGCTCTTACTCTCTCATAAGACAAATCATTCACTTTTTCATAACTAATTGAGAATAATTGTAAAAATACCATACATAAAATTACCAAATGGCTTTCTGTCAAAATGAGTTTGAGAACCATTTTATTTCAGAAACAAAAGCAGGATTATTTTAAAGCATTATCTGTCCATAAGTTGAAGAAATTTCTAAAGGTCCAAATATAGAACCACAGAAATATGTGTTTACAAATATGAGGATATGAATAATGTGTTTTTATAAGTTAAAATGAACTGCGATTTTTGCTTCCCCCAAGGAGATACTTTTGTTGCTTTTTTAGGCTAATTGTAAACTATCAAAAAGAAACATTAATTAAAATAAAAATATTAATTTTTTTCAGTACATCTGAGTAACAGTTAAACTATCACACCAAAGAAGTAGATCATGGGCAGATTCCCCAGATTGCATCATCCATCAATTTAATTCTACAATATTTATTTTTTTAATCAAAGATTTATTTATTTTAGCACAAAGGATGTATTCTGTGGTTAAAATTAGTTCTCAATGAGTCATTTCCAAATAGTGCATTTCATTTGCTAAGGAACTAAGATTTGTATAAATCATTCTTATAGGTTGACTATTTAAATGCTATTAATTCTTTCATTCACTCAATATACATGTGATGAGCCTCCTACTTGCCAGCTACTGTTTTATTTATTGGGGGTAGACTTACAAACAAAGTCTCTAGACCTATGAACTTTGCTTATGGTCAATTTCATGTCTCCTTCCATGTGCCACATGTACTAACTTAGAAGGAACGCGGGTGTGATATCATCTAAGGCTGTTTAGAACTGTAATTCTAAAACAAATTTCACTGCTTCATGTGTTTAAATCCAATGATTGAGTGCTACTTGCCATTTCCATTCTTTTACTATTAGTAGCCTTGCTTAGTGCTGTAAGTTAGCTGCAATTTTGAATTAGTTTTTCACAGACAAAGAATTATTCAGTTGGTCAGTGGACTTATGCATTTCAATAACAAGAGGTACCATGGTCTGGAGTAGTTAGATTTGAAATCAAAAGTTTAAAGCATAAGTTCTGGCCCTGTCATGTACTGTTTGTTCAAACAATTTGTTTAATTGTCTGAGGTGTGGCCTTATATGTAAAATTAAGCCTATTAGTGGATCCTCTCAAGATTATCTTAAATTAAGGCGCTCGAGGAATTGTGTATACTATCATTCTAAACTCTAAAAGTGTATCCCAGCATATTAAAGCCTAAGACACTAACTCTTAGTTTTAAAAATAGGAACCATATTTGTTGTAGACTTATATAATACGTACACATTAAAAAGAATAAAAAGAGCCCTGGCTGGTATGGCTCAGTGAATTGAGCATTGGACTGTGAACAGAAAGGTCACTGGTTCGATTCCCAGTCAGGGCACATGCCTGGGTTGTGGGCCAGGTCCCTTTTTGGGGGGTGTGGGAGAGGCAGCCAACTGATATTTCTCTCTCACATTGATTTATCTCTTCTTCTCTTTCTCTCTCCTTTCCCCTCTCTCTGAAAATAAAATCTTTTTTTTTTTAGATTTTATTTATTTATTTTTAGAGAGAGAAGGGAGGGAGAAAGAGAGGGAGAAATATCAATGTGCGGTTGCTGGGGCCGTGGCCTGCAACCCAGGCATGTGCCCTGACTGGGAATCGAACCTGCAATGCTTTGGTTTGCAGCTCACACTCAATCCACTGAGCTATGCCAGCCAGGGCAAAATAAAATCTTTAAAAAAAAGAATAAATAGCTTTTAATTAACTTGAAAATTTGAAACATCACCTCACTTTATTAATCAATTATCAGGTGAGAAAAGTCCTAAAAATGTGCCTATTCATTTCCATTTTCCTTAACTTTGTCCTGGAGATTGGAATAGCACACTTCAAACAGAGAGGCAGAAAAGGAACTGTGACTGTGTTTACCTCTGCTAGGCTAGAAAAGGGGAGTGAAAAGGAGCAGGGCCTTTTAAAATGAGAGTTTTATGCATCCCAAACAGCACAAATAACTTATGAGCACATTTTTCTTATTTCTAGCATTTTATTACCCTTTAGAGATTCACTAGAGGTGACAAAAGTGTTCCACAGGTAGTATTGATTCACTCGGTATTTGTTAAGCTCAATGAGATAATGAAATAAAATACCCACTGGGAGATTTTAGAGTCTCAACAGAGAATGGAAAATGAACAGTGCTAACCAAAAGTCTGTCCCCACGGATAAGTTAAAATGGTCTTTCAACCTTCCACAATCAATTTAAAGACTCCATTGGGCAGAATAAATAATGGCAATGCCCAGTGTGGAATGAAGCATAGGTTTTATACTAAGTGTATATCACTCATCTCAGACAGAAAAAGCCATCATTTTGGCTGAATGTTAGCCTCATATTTTACTTTCTATGCATCCAAGAACGTCCTACTTTGAGTGCCTTGCTGAGAAAAGTGTTTTATCTTAAAATATATACTTTAAATATTTGTAGAGTAGCATTTTATCTTTATTGATGTAGAGTAGCATTTTATCTTTATCTTTATTATTCCTCATAAAGGGTACAAAACTTCCAGATGGCATCACAAAAACTAATGCCTAAAATAAGAAAAGATATCTAATATGATGGAGCACATTATTAACTTGTATTGTTTTATTAGAAAGGAATTTAGCACCTGGTCACATGATTGCCATCAGAAAATAATTTATTAAATCACCATTTTTGCTTGATGAAGTACTGGACATAGCCTTTGTGGATCTGGGAATTTCAGCAGGGAATAAATTAACATAGATCAGCATTAGTGGCATTCAGAAATTGAATAAGGGAAAAGCAAAAACAGATAGACATATCACAAATAGTTGTTTTACATTATGTTGTTATAACAAATACCATTTAAATAAAATAATCAAGTGGCAACAGTCTCCTTATATAAACCAGATGCATTTGGAGTAAGTTTTTCCCCTAAATTGATGTGTAATGTGTGTCTAACATAAATACCTCTAAGGCTATTCCTTTCTTTGATGCAATGGCAATTGAATATTCCATGCAAATAATTTAATACTTAACGCTGCAGTTGGTGTACCACTTGTCTTGTTCAGCTTCCAGCCAAACTTGAGTAGGAAAAAAAGCTGAATTAAAACTAAACTCTTATGCTATTGACAAAATAATAAGTAGGGACCGAAAAATAAAATATGGTGAAGGAACAAGGGAGTGAGCAGCTCAGTGCTAAGACACTCATCTCCACTGCACATGAACCTGGTTTAACATTTCAGAGACCAAATACAGACAAGAGAAGTGGGGTAAAAATAGCTGTCAAACCAAGCACAAAAATCTATTGTACATACACAAAAAGAGAGGAGATAATTGTTTTAAGACAGTTAACATTGGATTTAATAATATAGACTCCTTTTCCTAAATAAATCTCAAATAATATTTACTTTGTTCATTTTCTTAAAGGTCCTACAGAAGATAATTTGTCCTTAACACACAAAAGTAAGTGAAGCTGTGAATTCGTTGCAGTGGGTGCTGAGGTCCACTGCAAAATCCCCCTCTTAGGACCAGCGCCCATGCTCCTGCAGAGGTTCACAGTGTTGCCTGGCTCACAGCTGAGGTCCTCCCACTGATTGTTTTTTGTCAAAGGGAACTCTTTCTCTACAAACAGGTTGAAGAGGGAAAGGGTACAGAGGCCAGGCTCCTTTGACTCAGTCTGGGGAACCTCCGAAGGGGGAGCATCAGCGCCAGAGCTTCCCAGGGGATAATCTAAGTCCTCAGTGTGGACACTATTGCAGTCCAGTCTTCTTCCTCTGCCTCATTCTGACTCCTTAAATGAACTTCCCCAGGTGTTGCTCCACAGAGCTCTGCCCCAGTAAACACATGCACACAAATGTCAGCGTCTCAGAGTCTGCCTCCTAAGGCACCTGACCTTGGCATCGTCCTCCTCCCTAATTAATTATATTTTGAAACTGCATGTACTATAAAAGAAATTGGAAAAGCTCTGCAATTTCTCATTATGTTACCATCATTTTATTAAAATATTCTGCTTATTGTCTCAAAAATTCTTAAAATGCTTTTCTCTTTTTCCTTTCTCACATTCTTGATCAAATTCTGATCACATCAAGAATACAAGACAACTGACTTTTTGTTTTCTAGATGCATAATTTAATAAGGACAAACATTTTAAAGGTCATTGAATCCAGTGTTAGTTATAGTTTTCAAAAGCCAATAGACTCTGAACATTCATAGAATGTTCTAATCAAAATAGATTTTGCTAATCCAAATTAGCATTAGTCATCCTTGTTCAAGACATCCCTGTCTGACTACTCACTCAGATTTATCTTCCCAGACATGAGCTACTATAAAAATTAAATTTAAAAGAAGTAAACCATGAGTTTTATCAAGAACACTGCCATTTCTATTATGTACAATGTATATATATTAAAAAAAACAAATATACTGATAAAATAATTACCAACTATTTAGTAATGCTTACTATCTAATATATATGACACTAAGTAATTTTCATATATTGTTCTTAAACCTCACAATATACTACAAGATAAGTATTATCAGGATTATACAAGAAAAGACAAATAATATGCATGGCTATTAAGTAACTAGGCTAAAACTACATGTTTAGTTTGTGATAGTCTTGAAGCCTATTGACTGAAGGCTACCAAGGACAACCCTGTAGTAATACAATGCCAAGATTATTTAGCCTGGTATAGCAAGAGAGAATACTCCAGAGGCAAACCTTATCAGTCTCTCAATCTGAGGCGATTAGGAGAGAATTTTATAGGGTGCTGGAGCTTGGTTTGAGTTGTTATAAAAGGGGTCATACCAAACAGAGTATCAGTTAGGATTGGTGGTTGAGAGAAGCAGGGATATATGCTGATTGATTATGGACTCTTAGTAGAGATATTTTAACTAGGGAGAAATGTTTCTTGTCATTTTAACTTGGTCCATAAGTCTATTATTGTGCCTTGTGAGTTAAAATCCTGAAGCAGTTTCTCAAGTGCCGGGGTCTGAAAGTCTCCAGTTAAGTGGACAGGAGCCTGTTTTTCCTATTCAATTCCAGTATGCTGCCTTCAGCCTGGGCAAAGCTTCTAGAATGTAGATGAATTAAAGTGCTTTCTTTTATATTTAAAACTTTATTCGGAATAATTTATAATGTCTGTTGGTATAAGCCTCACCATTAGCCTTTCCTTAGGTAAGAGTGTTCTTATTTCTCCATTTTTTCCTCTTCAGGATTAAATATTATTGAGTACTGATTTACTGAGCAACAGTTTTTAAGTACGTTTGGGACTACACAGTATTTCTACACACAGTACTGAAGAAGGACGTGAAAACAAAAGTGAGGAGTTGATTTTTTAATGTCACATACACTTAGAATCAATAAAAGGTTTTAAGGTCAAAAAAGGGTATAAAAATATTAGTGGAATAAATTTGAAAACCTTTGTGAAAAGTAATGAAGACCTCAAATCAGTAATTGGAGGAAAAGCAAAGATATTATAATAGATTTAAGAAATGGCATATGTTATATACTCCGGTATTAATTTATTTGAGCACTAGTTGAAGATGATTTTAATGTCTTGAATCTGACTGTCAATGTCAGCTCTTTCCTAAAGAAGGAAATCAAGTTCTTCTGCTGTTAAGCCCACTGATTCGAATTATGATACTCTGACAAATTTGCCCTTCTCGGTTTCTCCCAGGCCTTGTAAGGCAGAACATGAGGGATTTTGCACGCTTGTTATAACATGGCACAGTTCTGATTTACTTTGCGAGTGTGAGACATTCATCTCCACAATCCATCATGTAGCCACTGCAGTTTTGGAGTTGAATCTGTTGGCATGACTTGACAAAAATTGTTTTCAGACACATGAAGTAATGATGGTAAAGTCAGAATGACTTATTTGGGAGGTGATCTGGTTGCCTATTGCTGCCTAACCAACTCCCCTACCAGTTAGTGACTTAAAACAACTACCGTTGACCCTTGAACAACACTGGTTTGAACTGGGAGCGTCCCCTTATTTGCAGACTGTTTTCAATAAACACTGTAAATGTATTTTCTCTTCTTTATGAATTTTCAGTAACATTTTCTTTTCCTTCACTTTATTTAAGAGTGCAGTATATAATACCTATAACATAGAAAATATATATTAATGGAATGTTTATGTCACCATTAGTAAGGCTTCCGGACAACAGTAAGCTGTTAGTAGTTAAGTTTTTGTAGAGTGAGAAGTTATATGTGAAATTACTGCTCAAGGGACAACTGTACTTTAAACATATCTTGTGATTTGGGGGTCAGAAATTGAGGCAGGGCTCAGCTGAGCAATTATTCTGCTCTACATGAAAATGAATAGGGATACTAGGTAGTATCCAGCTGGGTGGCTGAGCTGAACTGAAGGGTCCAAGACTGCTTCACTCACATGACTTCTACCTTGTCAGGTTGGCAGGCAGGTTGAGCTCAACTGGGTTCCTCTTTCTCTTCCCTTCTTGTGTCAATATATATGTAGTCTCAAGGCTTCACCATATGATTTTTCTAGCTATGTAGTTGGTCTAAGGAAGCTCGGGACTCCCAGAGACCAAAGCGAGAGCTACTCGTACTCATAAAAGTTAAGCACAAAACTGGAATCATTTCACTTGTGCCAGACACTGTTGTTGAAGTTGTCATAGGCCAGACCAAATTACAGGGCAGGGCTGAGAGAAGAGACTCCCAACTTGTGATGTGAAGAGTGCGAAAGCATTTTTGGTCATGTTTAATTTGCCATAAGAGAGTGAGAAGTTAAGTGAAGCCCCCTGTCACTGCTTGTCACAACTTGGCAGGGCGTCTCCTGCACAAGCAGCCTGCTTACCACCTTCTGAGCACATGAACAGCAAAGGAACTGGTGGTGCCTGATAAGCTGTCCTCGCTGAGTATCACTAGCCTGATGCTCTCTGGTATCTTTCGCTGAACGTGGAAAAATGAAGTTTGTAATCAATTTGAAGTGTTCACATTGGTGAATTCTCACCGTGGAAAGATGTAGCTTGTATACAATTTGGAGTACTCACATTCGCCAATTCTTATCATGGAAAAATGCAGTTTGTAAACAATTAGGAGTGTGCACACTCAACAGTTCTCAAAACAATCAAGTTGAGTTGTGGCGTAGGAAGACTGAAGCTAATGGAAGTGTCTGAGATAATGACATATTTAAACCATACATGAACCCTGCTTTTAATTTTTGTACATCAAATAACCAGGATATATTTGAGAAAAGCTATTTGAATTGTACTTAGATAGTGTATACAAGCCTCAATTTTGACAATAAATCGTACACTTGAATGAGATTTTTTTAAACAAGCATTTTCTTTACTGCCGAATATTATTTATTTAAAAATATTTCCAAATCTAGATTCCCATATTTAGAAAACAATACAGTACACAAAAGGTGACTAACTGAAGAAACAGGTAAATACCATGTGTTCTTACTTACAATCAACAATTCATTAACAAAGACATCAGTTTGAATGTCAACATTCTGAAAACCAAGAATTAAGAGTTGCTGATTTGTAAACATGATGTCAAGTTAAACTTTCAATTAAAACCTGCATAATTAGAGTTAAATCACAGCTTGAATACTTTTTAAATTTAAAGGCTGTCACTTGCTTTTATTTTAATAACATGTTTTATGGATTACCAATAGTAATTGGATATAAAAATGCCACAGATTAAAATATTTGGTCTAATTAGAATTGTCTCATTCTCATAATTCTCATATAGGTCCACATATATGTTTGTAATACTGTATATTGTATTCTAGGTCTACCTACATGTTTGTGATACTGTATATTTCCTACCTATGGTAAATTACTCTCTCTCCTACATACATTCTGTAGTTATTTAACTTTCAGGAAAAAATTATGAGAGAAACATTTTCAACAACTTTTTTCAGATATAGGTAAGTTATGTGTATCAGGTCTTTAAAATAAAATATATGTGTACAGGATATCTATTCATATTTTATTTATAGATTGGAGTGTACTTATCTTTTGGCATAGGCATTGTAAAACAATTGTTTCTGATAAATGGTCACTTAAGTTCATTGAGTGTTACTACAATCTTCAGGTAGATGACATAAATCCTCAATGACTTGTTTGTGTATCTTTTACCAGTTAGATATGCAACAACTGCATATCTACCACTGTTTCCTAAAATAAATATATATAATTTTATTAGCAGTATTTAATGAAATTTATATGGCCCCTTTATTCACTTAATAAACTTAATAGAGCTCTTCCTCTTGTCTGACTCTTTTAGGCGTATAATAATGAGCAAGACTGTCTTAACTCCCAAAGTCCTGAAGTTCACATTGTATCAGAGGAAGAAGACAATGCAACAGTAAGTACAATAAATAAGTATGAGTTTGTAATTAATGATATACAAATTTAAGTCAGGGGAAAAGAGAGAATGATGGGGGAAATGAGAGAGGGCACTCTTTTAGATCCTGTGACTAATCAAACTCTTTCCATGGAGGTGACATTTGACAGGTGCTAAATAAACAGAATGTGAAGCATGCGTGACTCTGCCCTCCTCAACCGTCCTCTCTTCTCCCCTGACTAAACTGTTTTAAGGCCCTAATTATATCGTTCACACATAGAAATAGAGATAGATCTTGATAGATATAGATATATATAGAGAGAGATCTAACTATTTTATTGTGTTCTCCCTAGGGTAGTATGTGAATTCAAGGAATTATGGTTACTGAATCATTATTGTTCATCATAATATCCCCAGAGGGAGTGCTACAGATATATTTAGTTGAAAAGATGACATGACAAAGGCCTTCTAGTGATCAGGTATCTTAACCAAAATCACACAACCTTGCAAATAAGACAAGGAAGTGGGAGGGAGAAAGTGGACCTATGCTGCGGGTTAATATTAGCTAGACATTGTGGTAGGTGCTTTATGTGTGTCATCTAATTTAACCCTTAAAGCAACTGTAGTAAGCTAAATATTCACTGGCCCCTGAAATATTCACATTGTAATCTCTAGAACTTGTGACTGAGTGCTAAGGATTTAGCTAAGTATTTTGAGATGAGGGGACTGTCCCGCATTGTCCTTGCAGTTCTGAGCAATCACAGAAGTTCTCTTTTATCTTTTGGGAAAAAAATGCACTTTTTAGTTGAAATCACAATTCATAATGCCGAGATGCTGGATTTGCACGTTTAACATGACTACTGGCCAAGAATGTTTGTCTTAGTGGAAGCTAGCCTTTCACGTGAAGTACCTGTATGAGAAAAAGAAGGTAATAAAGTACTTAACACAACTGCTATCTAAAGCTTACCTTGATGACCAGAGCAGTTGAATGCCTGTTTCAGATCTTTCAGGGAAAGCAGGAGAACTAACCCAACAAGTGAGACAGTTGGCCTAGAGCAGGCAGCCACAACCACCACACAAGGCAGTAAACCATGGGCAAATACGCTGCTCAGAGTTGACGTGGCTGGGTCAGAACTTGACTATGGAGAGGGATTTTCTTGGTATTTCAATCGCAGGGATTCTTATAAGAGGACAGCAGGAAATCAGAGTGGAAGCTGATGTGAGGTTAGAAACAAGAAGGTGAAGTGATGTGAGCAAGAAGTGTGAGCCAATGACTGCAAGTGGCCTCTAGACTCTTAGGAAGTCAAGGAAATGGGTAATCCCCTAGAGCTTCCAGAAGAAACCAGTCCTGTCAGCACCATACCTTTAGCTCAGTGAAATTGATTGGAGACTCCTGGCTTCCAGAACTGTAAGGGAATAAATTTGCATTGATTTTATCTACCACATTCATGGTAGTTCATTATAGCACCAATAGGAAGTTAATACCGCAGCTCAATCAGGGTACTCAGGTAAAGGTTCGGCATCTTGTTCAATATTATAACACCCCTGTAACAGAAAGTTAAATGTTCTTACCCTATGCTTTCAGTCAATGCTATAAAGCTTATAATAATAGGCATAAAGTGTCCCCATTTTTTAAATAGAGTCTCTAGTAATTACGAGTAACTCTTATAGTACTTAATAAAAGATGGTAGGTCAGGTCTCTGATCCCCACACTCATACCCCATGCAGCCCAGATAAGGTCTACAGGAATTTACAGAAATAGAGAATTTTTCCGGGTTGTTGTACTGTGAGTCCAGAAGAGAGTTCTGGGACATGGAGGCTCTTTCCCTCCAAGGCAAACTGATCCAAGAAAAGCATCAGGAGAGACTGGTAGTGCCTTAGCGAGAGGCAGACTCCTTCTCACACTGTGCCTGAATAATTCTGAACCACAGAACTTTGTAGTCTCATTTTGCAGCTTCCCTTGGAGCAGAACACAAGTCAGTGCTTCACGGAGTCCCTGCACGGTAGAAGAATTCATGTCCATGAAGCCTTAGCCTGCTCATTACCTAGAGTCTTCTGTGGGTGAGAGTATGACTCAAACTATCCACTACTTCAGAGAGATCTGAGGTAGGGAAGTGGCTTGTACTCCACTATTGGACTTGGCCAGGATTCATGGGCCAATAGTACAGAACAGAGTAGCTCAGCTTAAATCTTCTTGAATGTGCCCCATGAGAGACGGAAGCTGGCCTAGAAGAGAGTTCCCACAGCCTAACACCCACATTACAGTACTATGTGCATTGCGGAGTTCTCCACCAGCCTGCTGAAAAAAATGTACACATATGCCCTGAGAGAGCAATCACATGTGAATGCAAATGCTATTGTGCAAAGACTACAAAGGCCAGATGACAAAAATAGGAGTGAAGAAATGTTTTTGTACCTCTTCCACCAAGTCTCCCTTTCTCTCCTAACTCTAAGAGGAAGCAGGAACAGAAGAAAGGGAAGGTTGAGGGAAAGTGAAAGAGAAGTTAAAATACCCTTCCTCCCAAGAGGTTTTGGAGCCATGGGTCAGCCATGAGCTGTAGAGGAGAAAGAAGCTTTGAATGGAGTTAGAGACTGAAGCTCTGATTTAGAGTGGAGTGAACTTTTGAATAACTGACAGTGAGTCATAATGACTAAAATGGAAATAGAAGTGACTTGGAAATTATGAGATTTGCATAATGTGCTACCACAGGTTCAGGGAAGGTTGATCCACAAGGAAGTTTAAGAAGAATTGGTGAAAAACTAAGAGACTTCCAGAAAACATCTTGGTCAAATTTAGTCCACTTGGGAAACCAGTTGACCTCGTGAACTCTGGAGGGAGTAGGTGAGACTTGAGATTAGACCTCCCACATTACTGCCAAATTGTCTACATATACATCATTTCAGATCTCTAATGTCCTTAGAAATCACCCTAATTAGTCTCTTGTGTTTATTTCCAGTGAATGTGCCTTTATTATACTTTGTACAATGCACTGGTTTTAGTAGTCATCCATCAGTTCTTTTCCTGCCTTATGATCAGATTATCTTTAGACTTTCTTTGATGGGTGTTTTTTCCATTTATTCTTTTAATTACAGTTTTCCTAATTTACCACACTTTGTTCTTGCATAAAAATCTTTTCATTTTTTCTAGTAATAGGTAATTCAGGAAATAAGAAATTTTAAAAATATACTTAGAGGAGCAAATTTAGGGTATCTTTGATAGCCTAGGTAGAATATTTGTGTGGTCGTTAAGGTTTATGATTCAAATCAAAGGAGTGAAGAAATGCAGGAGATAATTACTTTGTCTAAATGGTTTCTTGAAAAATTCAAGGTGTGTTGACTATTAACCAATAAAAATAGTATCAATATCAATAACTCAATCCTGATTGTAGGAAATGGATTGAGAATAGTAATGGGAAAAGTAAAATCTGTCTTCAGTCATTAACCAGCCCATTTAGTAGACATTTAGAAGATAATTAAATAAAAGCATCTCTTAAAACTGAGACAAAATGGCATAGTAAATATTAGTAAAGCTGCCATACAAAATTGTCTTTAAAATAATAAGAACTCTATTTTTTATCCTGTACTGCTTGGAAATTGCTAAGAAACAACATTTCCCCCTTTCCATTTCATACCTTAAATTGTATTTAATAAAATACTCAAGGCATATAAACTAAAATATGTCAAGCTTAAAGCTGGAAGTCTCTACTCTAGTGGAACTTCATAAAAAACGTATATATATATATATATATATTTGTTAAACATATTGAGCCTACTATGTATGAGTCATTGAAAGGTGATAAAGGTCTTTACCTTTGCCCTGCTATAAAATAAACAGTTCAGTCACACAGTCACAGATTGTCAAATCTGGTTGGGATTATGGATCTCATTTAGGTCACTCCCCTTATGGCTGAAGTTGGTTGTCCAAGGTTTCCTATCTAATGTTACAGAATTGGAATCAGGGACCATCTCTTCTGACTCCCATCAAATAAATTTATTCTCTGAACAGCATTTGTAATTTGTATCCCAGCTCCAAAGAGCACATACTTTCCTCCGCTTTCCCTCTCTCCTCCACCCTACCCCAAAATACAGGATAGATTTTAGAGCAAAATTTTGTTTTTCTATTTTTTATTTTCAACATCCATAATCATGTTTCTCTGTGAAGTGCTTTTTCCCTTCAGATGTTGTCTCATTTCTTCTACTCTAAGCCTTGCTACCCTAATTATTCACCCACTGGAGCATCTTGGGGCAGGATATTGTGACTGAGGAGCTTGCGGCCGGTTTTAGGAGCAATAGGACAATCTGTGAGCGGGAAGATGACAAACTGGGAACTTAAACCATCTGACTCACTTTCAATCACTCAATGTGCTTAAGAGGTTTTGTTGTATTTTATGTCAAATTAGATGCTCATACTGGCATGAAAATAGCATAAATTTGATCAATTTTTTTATTTCTAAATTAAATAAGGGAGGCTAAAATGCTTTAGCAATGGATACAAAAATGTAATGGCTGGGGGTGGGGAGGTGTTTGTTTCTTTCTATGCAGTAGTCTAAGGCAACTCTTCTTAGGCATAGGAACCATTAGAAAAGAAGACTCTTGAGCTGCATTCTAGATCTACTGAATCAGAAACTCTGGTACTAAGGACCAGCAGTGTGTGTTTAAACAAATCTCCCAAGTGTTTCTGAAGCACCCTAAAGTTTGAAGCCTATGGGAGATGTGTGTCATTCGAAGACCCAAGGTGACTTATCTCTTCTATCCTCAGTGTTCCTGCATGAAAGGAGAAAGATCACAGAGCAGGGTATGTGGGAAGCTTCATAAGGAAATTATTGTGCTTCTCACACACATTTTGAGAAAATTTCAGCACACAGTCACAGCCTATTGCAAGGGAGGCTGAAAAAACGTAAAACAGCTGAATCATCATATGCCTGGTTATTACAAAACAGGGCAGAAGGGATTCTGCTGGACGGCTGCTTGTCTCTGCAAAAACTCACCATTGTCTTGACAGTTTTACTGGTGATATGCTTCCTCTCTCTCTCGCTGTCTCTCTCTGTCTCTTTCTCTCTTTACATTTCTATTGATGCTGCTTTCTGTCTGGTACTTTAATTTCTAGCATTGTACAGAGTATTGCATCCTGGGAACTGAGAAAAGAGGGTAATTCAAGAAAAAATAACCAGTTAACAATGTCAGATACCACTGAGAAATCAGTGAAATGAACAGTAAACTGTCCACTGGACTTGGCAAAATGGAAGCCACATTATTAGGAAGGATTGTTCCATAACATAATGGTACACAAGCTGTGTTGGCTTAGAGTGTATTAGCGAGTGCATGGGAGGTGAGGGAATGCAGGCAGCAAAATATACACATTTCTGAGAAAGATTGGCTGTGGTCTGGAGAAGACATAAGGCTGTAGGTGAAGGATAATATGGGATAGAGGCCTAGGCATAATTACATGCTCACGACAAAGACCTAGCTGAGAAGTTGTGGTTGAATATTCAAGAAAGGAAGTGGGTAATATTCCTGAGAAGGTATCATGGGGTCCAAGCACACAGACTGGTAGACTAACCATGGATAAAAAAGAAAAAAAAAGCCTCTAGTGTAACAGCAAAAAAGAAACTAGGAAAAGGGGGGAATTGAAGCCACTATTGGGAAAATTGAGAGAGGACATTTGAGAGTAACACAGACGGATTGCTGAGCAGTGTGTGAGACCTATCTGAAGTCACTTTAACACAAATCTACATAAAATCATTGTAATAACAATTAATGTTACTTTGGGTTGCTACATTAATTTGGATGCTAATAAGCCCTAAAAATTACATTTATTAGTGTTTCTTTGTTAATTTTTAAAAATATTTTACTGGCTAAGAGTAGGAAAACACTGAGATTTTATTTTTGCCTAACCCCGCTTAATTAATCTGTGTTAGGAATTCCCTAGTCAGTACATTTGTAACAAATATAGAACTTTGTGAAATTCAGTAACTCAAGGCTTCAAAAAGAACATTCACACGGGAGGTTTTAAAAAGTTGACATCATTTGTCTGTATTTTTTTGGAATTTTAGAAAATTCCAAAAAGAAACTTGTGAAACGAACAAATGCCTCATGTTTATAAAGAAGTAGTTAAGAAAATGGAGTGCATAATTTAACACTCAGTTTATGTGCCAAGGAGTGAAAAAAAAATAGGCATTTCTCCATCACTGAACATTATTTTTTAATGAGATCTCTGGGTACCCATAAACTGTGAGGTGACCTGGATATTTACCCAATGCTGTGCCTTCACCAGTGCAGTCTGGCTGCTTTCAGCTTCAAAGTGCTACAGCCAGCCAGGGTGCTCTGACTCTCAGGGTGCTTTACCTTCCCCTGCCCAACTCTCCCACTCAGGCCTCCCAGGCACCACCCTAAAGGCCTCAAGTACCAGAGAACTAGGGGTAACCCCTATGCTAATTATTCAAATTAGCTAATCCTAAGAGATTCTATAAAATCTAACCAACCCACCCTGCTTTCCATGGCTACCCTACATCGCTGCCCCGATAGCTATTACCCACCTGTTCTTGGTGCAATTTCCTGTGTGGCCCTGTGTGGCCCCCTCCTCTCCTTCATAGCTGGATGCAACAGAAACTTCAGCCTTTCATCTCCATGAATGTCAGTGTGTTGTATTGTACCATCAAAAGAATTCTTAAAGTCTTATAAAACAATTGGCACTGTGGCCATAACCACTGACTCTTGGATAACTTCTTGGGAGACTGCTCTTGGCTCACTAATTGGTTCCAGACCACTGCGAGGGTGGTTTGAGACAGAACTTGAGCTGGAGCTGTGTCTGTGGGTGGTTGCCATGTTCTTCTGAATACTTAAAACACACAGTGCAAAGTGGCCCAAATCGGGGGGCTAGATACTAGGCCAGTGGGGGTCTCCTCATGCCCACAGGAATGGTGGGCCACCTGAGCTGCACATTCTGGAGTCGAGAGTTCTTGTGTGCTTCCAGTCACAGTCTGTGTTTAGCAGAGGCCTGCTCAGCTGCCTGTCGCTTTGCAGATGTTGGTGTTTCTTTATTGTTACTCTGGGTAGAACTCTGGTTTGTCTGTGTGTGTCAGGAGACTCCTGTGCAGGAAGATGTTGGTTGGGCTCCTGAAGGCAGAGACTTGGTACCTGGGTCTTTTGTCAGTGTTGTTCATGTGGTGGTAGCAACTACCTGTCTTTGCCGCATACCTTGTTGCCATCACCAGGGAATTCATGCTCCCTAGGCCCTCGGGAACATCGTGGGCAGTACCCTTGGAGATCAGCCACAAAGGGAGCTTCTGGGGCAAGGAAACTAGTATCTCATCACAGCAACCACCTTCAGAACACCTGCCAGCTAGCCATTAACTTAAATAATGCTAGATCCCTAGCCAGTGCTCATGGGCCTTAGTTAAGTGCCAAGCACAACATGTGAAGAGATTGAGACTTCCTACAACAGGCTTACTGCACTGTCTCAAGGAGAGGCTGCTATAGCTCTCAAATGCAAACCCCAGTCCCTTAGAGATGACTGGGATCCTTGGAGCTGGTGCCTCAAAGGCAGGCTACTGGGCCTCTTTTCTTGTAACCACCTAGAAGGTTTGCGTGGAGTTACAGACAGGGACAGAAACTAAAATCCAGCTTTAGGTGGTTAAAGCCCATAATGGGGGTGGGGCTGCATAATGGAATAAAAGGGAAATATTCTAGATATGGGATAGAAAATTAAAAATAAATTATCTATAATATAACAAATTATACATAAATTTAAACAGAGGTTCATAATTTGTGTCTCTACCTCATAGGTTTAAATTGACTTTATCATCTGCTAAAATGTACCAATTGACAAAGCTTCATGGACGTAATTATACTGGCTCTTAAATTACAGTTATACCAGAGGATCCTGCTAAATTAAACATAGCACCCCTATAACCTTGGGAGAGAAACTAGACATAAAATAGGGAAAAAATAGGTATTCTCTACTTTGACTATAGCCTTGCCTAAATTTCTTATAGTCATAATGTCCATTTCCCTAAAATATTCCCTATCAGATATAGACAACCTGCAACAATGAGTAATGCATTGAAATTAAATAATATATTTGGCTCTGGCTGGTGTAGCTCAGTGGATTGAGTGCTGACCCGTAAACCAAAGAGTCACCAGTTTGATTCCCAGTCAGGGCACATGCGTGGGTTGCCAGCCAATCCCCAGTAGGGGGCACAGGAGAGGTAACCACACATTGATGTTTCTCTCTTTCTCTCCCTCCCTTCCCCGTCTCTCTAAAAATGAATACAGAAAAAATATTTTTAACAAAATAAATAACATATTTGGCATTTACAAATTTTCTTGACAAAATAGGATCCCATCGATCTTCCAGTTAAAATAGTTAAGATGACCCAATTTAAGTTAAAACAGAGCCTTCAGGAATCAAACTTATTATATAAGACCTAATTAATAAAGGGGTAACTATGCCCACTGTCCCTCTATTTAACAGTCAAATTTCTCCAGTTCGTAAATCTTTAAGAAATAAGAAAGGGGAAATAAAATAAAAGAATGCCACCTCACTGGATCACCGCCACTTTGACATTGCGGTCCCTTCTATTCAGGTTCCCATGTCCAATGCCCAACATTTATTATCAAAATTACCAACCTCATACAATCAACAATCAGGATCATTTTGTCAGTAGATATTTGGCTGATTGGTTCTCTTTCGTGCCAACCCAATGGTCTCTCAGCAGCAGTGTGCCTTCACCTGTAAGGAAAGCACTTTCCCAGGCCACCAAGTGCCGCCACAGCTTTGCCACTGTGCACAGTCTTTGCAGACGGGATCTGGACTGAATCCACTTTTCTCTGTCAGCACAGGTGTGACATTGCAGTGATGTCACCTCCTCCAGGGAGTTTTGTTTGATACACATTTAAGGAAAGAAAAGTCTAACTTCTTTTCATTCTTTTTGCATTTAGCAGGTGACATATTTTTCATTTACAGATTCAGCTTAACCTGTTGCTGCTACTTATAAAAGCCCAGCTTAAAAGAAGCCCCCTCAAACAAAAGGCTCTAAAATCTACCCAAATTAAAATCAACAGGCCCCAGCCCTGGCCAGTGTGGGTCTGCTGGTTGGAGCATCATCCATATACCAAGAGGTTGGGAGTTTGAGCCCCAGTCAAGGCATATACCTAGGTTATGGGTTCAAACTCCAGTCGAGACACTTATGGGAGGCAACCAATTGATATTTCTCTCTCACATTGATATTCCTCTCTCTCTCTGTGCCTCCCTTCCTCTCTCTCTAAAATCAATAAACATATTTAAAATATTGATAGGCTCCATGGACCACCACTCCAGAAAGTGCATCTGGACCATGAATAGGGTTATCCAGAGAGGTTTGCAATGGCAGAGCCTAGGCTGCCTTCACTGGGTCACCACAAGTGGCCCTTACAAGACTGAAGAGCAATTACTGCGAACCCTAGAAGACAGATATGCACCTCTGCAAGCGCGTGGAGGGGAGATTAGTTGCTTGTGACAGAGAAGAGTGTGGCAAAGCCTTTCTTAGGGACTACTGCCAAAGAAACCACACCCAGATCCACACTGGAGATAAACTGTTTAAAATAACTCAACACAAACACACACTTAAAGAAACATTTTGAATGCACTCATGCCAGTCAGGGAACGCAATATGGATGCAATTTTGAAAGTTGTAAGAAAACCTTTAGGAAGCAGCAGCAGCTGAAAACCCATCAGCACTCCCCCCAAAATTGAATTCCACTGAAAGGATCAAAGATGGGGAAAGCACTTTGTTTCAGCCAGCAGTCTGAGAGGGCATGGGAAGGTCCATGAAGGCTATCTGTGTCAAAATAGGGGTTCCCTTGTGGCAAAAACACGTGAGAGAAACCCCTACAAAGCAAGTATGTGAAGTATGCTGGGAAACATTCAAAAGGAAAGATGAAAGTAAGCAATACATGAAAACGCTTGCCCCAGAAAGAGATGTACAGAGACTGGTAAGCTGCACAACTGTGCTGAGCTTCCAGAGCTATGCTTTCTATTTTTAGGAGGGGAACACCCATGTGTGTGTAAACATACTGGCTGTGGCAAAGGTCTGTAAGGAACAGAGTATCATGTGACTGCGCATGCTCCTGACTGGAAGAAAATGAGGATCAAAGTAAAACCGTCTCATAAAAAAATAGAGTTTGGCCTCTCATCTCAGCGGATATATTTCTTCTAAAAGGAAATACCAATCTTCCTTTGCCTAAAAACAGAGAGTCACTGAATGGTATTCATCTCAACAGTTGCAATATTTATTCTCAGCTAACTGTCAGGCTATAGTTTTTAAAGGACTACAAAATGACAGGCTCAGTTATTTTCTCTCCAAAGCACACTTCTCTTTATTAAAATCACCGATTTCAGGACAAAACAAACTGACAGGCACTCCCGTTAGTGCCTGCAGAAACTCCTTCACTAGAGAGCTTTTGTAACCTCTTCCACTGCCTCCAGGAGCCTGGACCCCTATGCCAGCCATAAGTTGCCCTTGGGTATCTGATGTTAGAAAGTGGCCTCGGTTGTGTGCTATACATCATCACAGCAAAAGGCCCTAATCCAGGCTTTGCCTGGGAGCAGTGGCTGCCACGGACCCCTGGGCCTTGGGCCTCTGTACCTAGTTGCCCATTATGCCTTAGGTCATAAATGCAACACCCCCAAGATCAGCGTCTCTACTGAGGCCTTTTTGATACAACATGGAGCCAAACCTGGGCCATCTGGCATACTTCGCCTGGAGGACGGGGTGGCCTCTTTTGTCCTCAGTCCCTTGCCAGATGTGAAATGCTGGATCAGTTTGACCTTCTCCCAGACACCTTGTCTGTCTGGGGGGTCCCTTGGGGTCAACTGGATGAAGAGCATGGAAAACAGGAGACTCTGTGAACCACATTGTCACCGTCATCTGTGATGGAGCTCAGTGCAATGGTGTTGCTTCCCATCCCCTGACTGGGGTGTCCATCTCCAGACTGGGGTGTCCCTGTGAAGCGCAGAGCCCAAGGGGTGGGAGAGCTGCCAAACTTCAGACAGTCATCTTAGCATTGGATGCCCCAGTCTGCAAATTACCCCATCTACACAGTTTTTTTTATATAAATTCTAAGAGTTTCCCTCTCTATTCAGATCAAAGAACTCTGTGAACCTCTTATCTCACAAATAGCCAAAATATACATCAAGGTCACATATTTCTACATATACTAAGGCCATAACATAAGCCTCATTAGGACACTTCTTATCCCCTTTGAAGTTCCAGACCTTAGTAACAATAACCAAGACACACATTTCACTTAAAACACACAATACTGGCCTCAGGGCAAAGGCCTTCAATAAGGGCATTAAGGTTTTGTCAAAATGAGACTGCACAACCCATCACAGAGACAAGCCTTCCATATGGAAAGAGGAAGTATTTTTCTTTTCTTTTTTTTTCAATTACAGTTTGCATTCAACATTGTTTTGTATTAGTTTCAGGTGCATAACATAGTGGTTAGAAAATCATATACTTCACAAAGTGTTCCCCCCAATATTTCAAGTACCTACCTGGCCCCATTCATAGTTATTACAGTTTTATTGACTATGTTTCCCATGTTGTTCTTTACATCTCTGTGACTCTTTTGTAACTGCCAATTTGTACTTCTTAATCACTTTACCTTTTTTAACCAGCCCCCTAAACCCTCTCCCCTGTGTCAACCGTCAGTCTGTTCTCTGTATCTATGAATCTGTTTCTATTTTGTTTGTTCATTTATTTTGTTCTTTAGATTCCACATATAAGTGAAATCATACAGTATTTTTCTTTTTCTGTCTGACTTATTTCACTTAGCATAATACCCTCTAGGTCTATCCACACTCTCACAAATGGTAAGATTTTGTTTTTATGACCAAGTAATATTCCATTGCATATATATACCACAGCTTTTTGTTAGTCATGGCTTTTATTGCATCTTTAAAATATTGCAGATAAATCTGAGGGATCATTTGCTTTCTTGCTGTTTCTATAGCTGTATAACAGATTTTATTCATCAGTCTACTGAACTGTTTCTTTTTCAGAAACAGATACCATCAAAACTTTTTTTTTTTTTTTTTTTGCCCTGACTGGTGTGGCTCAGTGGATTGAGTGCTGACCTGTGAACCAAAAGGTCGCTGGTTAGATTCCCGGTCAGGGCACATGCCTGGGTTGCAGACCAGGTCCCCAGTTGGGTACATGAGAGAGACAACTAATCAATGCATCTCTCACACATTGATGTCTCTCTCCCTTTCTTCCTCCCTCCCTTCTCCTCTCTCTAAAAGTAAATAAAAGCCTTTAAAATCCCCCCCCTTATATCCTTGTTTTTAACTGCTGTGACTTGCTGAATCAAAGCAGCTTAATTTGATATAAGCTCAATAGTTTTTTATCCACTCGTTTTTTGATGGGCATTTTGGTTGCTTCCATAGCTTGTCTATTGGACATAATGCTGCACTTAACTAAGGGTGCATAGATTTCTTCAAATTAGTGCTTTTGGTTTCTTCAGATATATACCCAAAAGTGGAATCAATTTTTTGAGGAGCCTCCATACTGTTTTCCACAGTAGCAGCACCAATCTGCACTTCTACCAACAGTGCGTGAGGGTTCCCTTTTCAAAGAATGAGTAATTTTCTTCCAGATTTTACCATGGGATACCTTAGTGGTCAATACCCATCATTCATTATGGATTATTATTGTAAAACACGAATCCTGTCATTTTTGTGTGAAAATATGTTATATTGTATAATAGTTTGGTGTTAAAATAGGTTATTTATAACAAAAGATATTTTTTTCCCACTGTCACTTTTGGTTTTGATTTATTTAGGTGGCATTTGTTGGGACCACTGCCACCAAAAGAGGATGAAAACACCAAATTAAAAACCACTTTAGATTTATTGCTAGTGGCTAAGAGCACAGATTCTGAAACCAGATTCATTGTCTCTAGATAATGAGAACTTCAGCAAGTCACTTCTTTGTGCCTCAGTGCAAAATACATTTTAAACATACACAAATATAAATCTTTTTGTATATTCTATTTTTATTTGTAATATGTTGGTGACCTAAAAATGGGGGCCCACTCCATCTGTGAGAGGCTCCGCTAGGGTTGTTCTCATTGTTTATTGTGATGGCAGCTGCAGAGCACAGGGGAGGGAAGAGGCAACTAAGTGCGGCATCAGAAGTTTCAATAGCAACCCTTTGGCATGAAAGGTGATTGCTGGAAGTGTTTTGCCAAGACTGAGGGATGCAATCCAGAATTTGGGACTATCACTGCCATATCTCTCTTGGAGTCCAAAAAAAATTAAAAAGGACTTAACAAAATAATTAAACTGAGCTCATGATTTGAGGAGATTTTGTATCTGGCAAAGGCACTTGAGAGCAGAATTTTCCTTAGCAACCAGTTAATCATGATCTCTTGGCAATGTTCACCAATATCCCCCATCAGCCATCCAGACACACGTGTTTTTGTCTGCATTTCACCAATACGTGTATCGATCTCAATTACTCTGCAGTTGTCAATGCTTGACTTAAGTGAAGCCTATTTCTCTGTAATATATTAAATAGTATGTTTCACGGCATTTTGAAATGTAAAATGCACCGAGAGTCAGCACTGATATTTTTCTCAGATAAATCCCCGCAATAATTACCACGAAATACATTGATGTCACCATCACTATGACAACATTAGGACAAGCACTTGTCACTCTAAGCTACCTAGTATAAGAAATTGTCATCTATATTTCTGAATAAAACATAACACACGTTAGGACCTCTTTTTTCATACATAAAATAGTACCTTAATCGTTAGGGTTGAATCACAATTGGATAAAGAAACAATTCATGTTAATGTTTCTTTAAAGATAAGATTTGAATATTTGAAGAATGTATACTTTAACTTTTCGGTCAGTTACAAGGGAAGCAATTGTTTTATTATAATGAGAAATTATGTAAAATAATAAATGAACTCTTTACTTATTTGTTTATATTTTCTATTAAAAAAAGCACAATACAGTGATATCAACAAATAGTCCAAATAGGTGAGCTTTGGGATCTATTTGAAGGTGTTTATGTGAAGCAATATTTAAATGCCTTTATATATTTAAGATATTGCATAATTTTTAATTCTCAGCTTTTTATGACAGAAGTGAGTCACCCTCTTGTACTGTTTCATTTTTAATTGAGCTTTGTTCACGTTAAAAATAACTTGACTCTCCCGTGTTTTCTGTCCCCCTCTCCTCAGGGATGTCTTATAGGAAAAATAAATGAAGCCCTGCTAGAACCTTAGGAAGAAAACATTAGGTATCACAATGCCCTTCATCTAGAAGTACACTACTGCCGATATGTTTGGGTCACTTATGCACACTTCTGTATGTGTTTTAGTGTGTACAGTGGTGTGTCAGCATCCTGATGTGTGCGGTTCAGAGAACTGGATCATCACATGGCATAACATGGAAGAGTTGACGAAGGGCAATTTTCCCAGTAATGTTTGTATCACCATTTGGTCTGAGTCAGATCTGAAGCTCTTTAGAGGCATTCCCTCCTTATAAGATTTGGTTGACTTTAAAACAGCAATAAAAATAACAACGAGAGGTATAACCTGTGTTAATTTTAAAAGTCTACTTCTCATTTCAAGCAGTTCAGAGAATATGATTCTTAGATATCATAAATGTGGGATGTAGCTACAGAGATGGACACTGCGTTCCTTTATAACTTCTTAATCACAAGGTTCCTGAGGAACGTGCTCGAAAGTCTAGGTGTTTTATTGTGGTTGTTGTTTTCTTTTGTAAGACATCTTTTGGTGCTAGAGACACTGAGAGAAAAGCAGAAATATTCTTGCCGAGGGGTGGCCATTCCAAGTATATCAACAGACAAAAAACTCAACTATGTTTTCTTGGGTCCCTATGTAAAACAATTGGGAAAAATAATCCCCCCCCCCAAAAAAATGAGCACAACGTGTGATCAAGTGGAAACCAATCGATGTTTCTCTCTCTCATCCCCTCCTCCTCCCTTCCCCTCTCTGGGACAATGGGGACAACAGTAACTGTACAACAATTTTTTTAAAAGAAAAATAACTAAAGTCTTTCAAGAAAGAAATCTATTAAATCTAAAACAGAAACTTTTTCTGTAGTATGTATGTTAAAGTCAGAATATATTTGAAGCTTTGGTTTATTTACAATGTCTGGTAAAAATAGCATTTGTGGAAGAGTGACAGGGTTTCCAGACACTGGTTTTTGTCACACCAGATCCTAAGGCAAAGTGGCCTCCCATTATTTTGTATAGCAACATCATCTTGATTTGCCTTAAAATTATATTCGGCATTCTTTTATAAGCAAGTTTAGACATTGCTGTGATTTAAAAAAAATAAACATAAAAGGCTTTCATTCATCCAGGAATTTTTGCACATACAGGATTGCGTTCCATAAGCTTACTGTTAGTATATTATTTTCCTCTTTTTTCCTGAGTAAACCTAATTATTTTCACAAATGTATGTTTTAAATTTAGTTGATTCTGTATTGAAGTTACAGTATAATACAGAAAATGGGCTAAATATTTGTATTCATTTACAAATCTTAAGCCAAATAACCATTTACAAGGTACTATATTTAGTGTCCACGAAGAGATACTCGATACCCAGAGTTTTCTTCCAAGCATGTGCCACAAGCCTTTTCTTAGTATTGATCAAAAGTATGAAAAGAGGCAGAACACTTTATTTTCTGCAGTATAAATGAGAATTTCTCTTCTACTATCTCAGAGCTCAGTAAACATGAGGACACCTTGAAATATGTTTATTTATGTTTTTGTTTTCTTCATGAGCCCAGGCATGCTCTGGCCTTTGAAATACACAGGTCTTATTTATTCGCTATCACCATCTGTCAGAAAACATTTTGAGTTGACCAGAAGCAGGAAAAAAAAGTTACACCTGCAGATAGGTACCATGCAACCAAGAAATTAATCCTAACAATTGAAATTATTATTTAGGAGTATGAGTTTATTTTTCTTCTCATTGTGGTATAATAGTTTACCTCTTCTGACTCTCCGGGATAAGGAAGAAAATGCTAATTATTTTTCATTCAGATTTGCATTTAAAATTTCACTTTAGGGCTTTACACAAAAATGGTTCACGAGACCCGGGACACCTCCACCACCGACCAACAGTTGCCATGTGGTACTCTTCTTGGTCATCCTAATACACACGGTTGGTTTGCACCCCAAACTGCCATCTATCAGTGGTTTCCATGCCAGGGCAGGAGGTCAGGGCTGTCTTCTGAAAAAGATAGTGTAAGGAACACTACACATGTTCTTAAAACAAGATAAAATGAAAGCATAGCCTTATAGGGATGGGGGTGTCACTAAAAGGCAATTATTCAGCTTTGGGGGATGGGAATGGGGATCTGAGGGGCTATTGATCTGCTTCCCCTTTGGGATGAATGAAATGGGGGACACACATTGCAAATAGTTCCTACCCTATTTGTCTTTTTCTTCTCCGATTCATTCATTCATCCATTTCCTCTTTTCCTGTGTCATTCATCTTTTCATTTATATATTCAACTAACATTTATTGTTTTACCCTTGCGAGCCACTTTATTTTTGCTTTATCTGCCAAACTAGTTCCGTGAGACTTTGTGTCCCTATCCTGATTTATCATTCCACAGCGTATGTCACTACCTGAAACATTTTTTTTGTTTGTTTACTACACTGTCTGTCTCCATATGATGAAGTTTAAGCTTTACGGGGAAAATAAATTTTGTGTTGTTCCGTGTCAGTTTCCCAGATGTAGGGGATTCCCTAGCATCTAGTAATAGTGGGGTCCATAGTAAATAATAATAATAATAATTGATAGAAGCTGACTTTACTAAAATTTTAAAATTTTTGTTTAATAAATGAAAGGATGAATGAATTAACTCATATCAGAGGATTCTTTGGGATTAATTAGGCCCAAAATCAAGTTTCTGCACTTACTGACCTACTGATCCCTTAAACTTTCACTTCCAAACAGCCCTAAGTTTTCTAAGACCAAGGGGTGTCTACAGTCATTCTTCTTTATTATTCTTCAGGCACTTTTGTATTTGACAGGAATTAGAATTACTTTTGTTGTATGAGATCTTAACAAAGTATTCAATGGATAATTGTTTGAGACCTGACCTCCTAATTGTTCTTACTTTTTTTTTTTTTTATGATACAAGAATGCTTATGATACAAGAATTGCCAGTAACACCAGGATTCTACCCTTAGTCTGTCTCTGGCATCAGATGCTGCTGGTGCAGTTGTTATTGTCGTGTGTGTTAACTCATGAATGGCATAATGCGGGACAGGACAGTGAAAACTTCAGGTGAGTAATAAATGAGCAGAACGATTTTGACAGAGGGAAAACAAGTCAAAACAAATAGCTAAATTTGACCCCCAAATGGAAACTCTTGTACTTAGATTTTTAAAATAGTTAATACATAGTAAGAAAATGACCAGAACAACAGTTTTAGTGTGCAAACAAAACACATCATATTCTTTGAATAATGCATATGTATGATGCATATGCTAAAAATATGACTTCTTGTGTTTTGATAAACATATAGTATAAAGAACACTATGCACTGTATTTTAAGATACTTAAAATTTACTTTCCATTTTACTAGGGTAATTAGAATGAATAATTGTCTCTCACTTAGGTAATAAGGAGAATATACTCAGTGGGTGTTAGAAAGGGAATGGATGATACTGAAGTCCCCTTCATATCTGAGATTTGATTATTGGGTAAATTATTCAAGCCATATGAAAAACCACCTTTCTTGATCACCTGTGATTTTAATTTCACCTGCTACACTAAAGAGAGCTACACATGCTTAATTTATTACCATAGATATTTTACTTTTCAGTGTGAAACAGCGATAGTGCATTTAACCAAACACACAAACACATTAAATCAAAGTTTTTTCAAGTAAAATGTTCTCATGCCTCAAGATAGGAACTCATTTGATTCCATAGTTCACATTCTAATTGTTCCTTATCAAGTAAGAGCAAGCTTGTATATTTATGGATCCTTAACTAATATGAAAATAAGTCAATGGAATCTTGCTTTTATTATCCTAATATTTTAATATTTAATAGAAAAAAGAAAAATGATCAAACTTGTATAAGATATAAAAATATATAAGGAATATAATATAAATATTCATAATATCTCTGCTACCAGTGGTAAAATTAAGCAAAAAGTGACCATAAGTATTTCAACTGAGTTTCTCTAATATGTGGAATGTGGCGGAAAGGTTTATCACACTCCTCTTCCTGCCTTCATCAGAAAGAGGAATGCTCATTGATCTCCAGCAATTATTAGAGGAGGTTATAGCTTTGGACTGAACTTAGATCCTTCTCTCTCTTTCTCTGCCAGTTTCTCAAACACCTTCAGCTCTAATTATTTTTCTCACTAGAATCTCCAGTGGAATTTATTAGTCTTATATACTTGACTGCATTTAACATTTTAAAATAAGGTTGATCAACAGCAAAGATAAATCAAATCTTTTAAGTTCTAAAATTATATTTTGCCAAACATCAAGAAAGCCTGAAATTTTAAGTGAAATCAAAGAATTTTTAAAAGATTTTTTTTTTTGCTTTTGGCTTTGTCCATGTGTCCTTTATTCAAGCAAAGAGGGATAAGATTGAGGGTGGGAGGTGGGGATGGCTGGGCTGAGTGGGAGTGGGGTGTGGGGAATGGAGACAACTGTACTTGAACAATAAAAAAAGAAAAAATTTAAAAAATAAAAACAGGATTTTTTGAAATTATGAAAGATATTATCTTTAAAACAGTTAACCAGGTGCTACTAAAGTTAGAAAAGGATTGTTTAGGGTGTGTTGTGGATAAAATAAGGAGTTTGTTTACATTATATAGTAGTTTCTAAATCCTTTCAGAATTTTCCTAGCATACTTGCATTAAATATTTTATTTATTTTTTTCCATTTTTATGTAAAATTTAAAAAATTCTGCAGCAAATGATCTGCTTTGATCTGAAAATAAAAGTTAATATTGATAAAGTAACTGAACTAATAACTGCCCTCAGGAATATCTAAATTGGTTCATTTCAAATAATTGACTCATTGCAGAGCTTTGTACTATATGTGGAATGAATAAAACATGTCAGAATCTATTGTAAAGTGTACAGGTTATGCATATTACCTCGTAAGATTACATTTTAATGAGTTCTATATATTAAAAATATTCCATCATTTTATTATTGTTTAACTTTCTATAATGAGATTTTATATGGAATGTTTTAACAATATTTTGTTAGCAATCAACTGGTGGAAGTATTTCATCCTCCAATTTTGTTATTTGTCTTTACCACATATCTGTACTTGAGTTGACAGAAAAGGAAAATCAAACATTAATTAGACTGCCTGAGGCTGTTATGGAGTGGGGCCAAAAAAGCAAAATCCAGCTTGCTCTCTCATCTGGTCAGTCTGTTCTAATAGAATCAGTACAAGCACAGGCAGTAAACAACCATGATTGAATATCCCCTTGAAAATGCCTGCCATTTCTATCTAATTATGACTTTTCCTTGAATAAGAAGAATGATGCCAATCCATTCTGATGTTACCAGCATGAATCATGAAAAAGTTATTTAGGAAACTTTTGCTATGTCTTTAGTACGGTGCTATGCGAGATATAAAGACTTTTACAGCTTAGTCCTTCCTTCAAGGTCCATGTGTCTAATTAAGGAGAAAATTTTAATAACTCAATTGTATCTTATTCATTCACTTGAAGAAATACGAGAAGAAAATTATGAGAATGGGTTATTACAATAAAATCTCTGTAAGAAAAAGGCTTGAGCCAGGCCCTAAGAATGAAGGAGGATATACTTTGTTGACAGAGGAATAAAAGTCATCAAATGGGAAAAACATAGTTAAAATATGAAGCATTAAAAAGAGAATGGCAATTTGGAGTGTGCTTTATATGTGTGAGTTGGAAATGGTTTTCAACGTGTAGAAGTACTGACAAATAATGAAGAGCCTTCAGAAATCAAAAATACGATTTCAGAACTGATAAGAATATTTTTTCATGATGTCTTATTCTTTTTTATTCTCAAAGACATTTTTTCTTTGCTATTAAAGAGAAAGAAGGGTGGGGTGAGAGAGAAAAGCAACATCCATCTCAGAGAGATACATCAATTAGCTGCCTTCTGTGCACGTCCCCAGAGGGGACTGAACCTGCAGCCTAGGTATGTGTCCTGACTGGGAATCGAACCTGCAACCTTTTGGTGTACAGGGCAGTGCTCCAACCAATTGAGCAACACTGTTCAGGGCTTATTGTTTTGATATCGGGCCTATGTAAGTTGAACAGGATATAGATAGTATATAAATATGTTATCAGCTCTCAGTTCTATTTCATTGCTCTATGTGTTAAACCAATCATAAATTTATTAACAAATATAAGTTTAGTAATCTTGAGTTTATAACCAAGTGATACATTTATATAATGTATACAAACCTCTGCTAATCAAGTTATTGACAAGTGTTCTTGTTTTGTTTTATTTAATGTCTGTCCTAAAATTTGGTACCTATTTTTTTCTTAGAAACCATGCTTTAAATGATGGTCAGGTTTCTAACAGCAATTTTTAATATTGAATCAGTAATTTGGTTCCAGAAATTATGCCTCTTATCTCTTATCCCATTTAATGGTCAACAGTCAACTCATCATCAATCTTTCCTCCACACTGCTGCCAGGAATATCTCTTTAATATGAAAATTTCATTTTGTCACTGTCTCTTACCCTAATCTGTGTAACAATTTTTCAGCTACATTAAAATAAACTCCAATATTTTTTGCATAACCTACAAATTTTTATTCTTGCCTTAGCTATCCTTGTATCTCTTTGTGAATCTCACGTGATTTATTCTTCATTTATCTGCAAGATTTACAATTCTTCGAAGTACCACATTATTCTGTGACTCAATGCCTTGACACTTTGTATTCTTATTTATAAGTCAACTGTTAAACACATTAATTCTTCCAAATATTTATTCGATGTCACCTCCAAAGTAAAATCTCTCCCTATGTCCAAATTTTTACTCTATTCTGAAAAGATTATCAATTTTTACTAATGTAGAGTTCTGTATGTAACTCTTTTATGCTTTATTATAGTAAATATCATATATATGTACACACTTATATAATTTTATCTTACTGTTACCTTTTTGTCTTATTACACAGCGTGCCTCCACAAGGTAAGGCCTATGCTGTATCCACCAAAGGCCAGTGCCTAAAATCGTGCCTGCAACATTATATTTTATTAATATTGGTCAAATTAGAGTAACTTTCCCACTTACTGAAAAGAAGACCAAAAACAAATCTTAACAAATGCTTATTATGCAGTGGAAATAAGCACATACTTAAAACCAGAAGCTCTGGAACAAGCCTGTCTGCGAGAGAGAGAGACATGAAAGTGGGTCACAGGTTTTTCGTTCCCTTGCCCTGAGACCTATAGTTTGTTCAGTGAGCCAATATATTCCATATGGCCCACATCTTGCTTGTGTTTCTATTACTTGCAACCAATATAATCCTCAATAATCTAATGGCTTATAGTTAGCAGCTATGAGATTTATATGTGTGATGAAAATAATAAAAAGTGAAACATATTACTTGAAGTAAGTTTAGAAACATTTGTTATCCTTGTTTTGAGTGTACTGTTCTGTTTTGTGTGTACACACACATCTACTTATAAAGAATTCTATAAACATTAATGTGTTTGCGGAAGCACAGAGAGATGCTTTATTATATTCTGAATGAGTAAAAAACAGACAAAACCTTGATTTTCAAGGATCATAATGCAAGTGGAGTTTTTTAAAAACGGAGACATATACTGGCTATCCCAGATAAATTATTTTATTCAAAGCATAAAATGACATGATTTTCAGCTTTGAAAAAGGCAATGCAATTCTTTTGTGGTTGTTGCTGCTGCTGATATTTTAAGGTAAAATTAGAATTTAATTTTACCTTAGAGGTGTGAGGTCCTCTTAAATTCTGTGGCTGAAATAAAGAGTGCCAATGAAGAGAGCTAGTCTCAAATTGGAAAGTGCCTTTCTCACTTCTGAAATTAGAATAATAGGAGAAATTAGAATACATATATATATATATATATATATATATAATTTCTTTCTCAAGTTTGAGGGCTTGAAAGTGCCTCATAAAAATATGTGGACCACGAAACCCTCAATAACAGATTACACTGATGATTATTGGAGACTATTGACTTGTGTTGCGTACTGTTTATATTGCCAAATTTTTAAAGCAGTTCTAGCTATTGGTTACATAGTTGGTGAGGTTATAAGAATTCATAAACATATTATGTCACATGATATCACAGCTAAGAGAATATACTGTTTTACCAGTAGATAGATATACTTATTCAGCCTGTAATGACTTCATTTAGTGAACTATATAATGTTTGTTTGAAAACATTGAAAAGTATACCTGAAATTTATATAAAATATGACATTTGGATCCTCTGAGACATGGATCCTGAGACACATTCAGAAGGGACACAAAGGTTTGTAGTGGAGTATCATTTGTGAAAAAAGCAGTTTGTGGGGGGAGGGGGCGGGGCTGGGGTTGGAAGAAGCAAAATTGTGCAGGAGGCGCTTTCAGACCACGGTTGGGATTTGGTAAGTCTGCCAGCACAACAGAGAGGTCTGAAGGGAAGATTGCTTGTTAGAAGAGTTCTGTGTTAAGCAAAACTGACCCGACTTTAGTACCGCAGTTTATTCTGTTATCTGCTGCGTCCAAAGACTGACCTGGGCTCAAAAACTGTGATGAGCTAGAAAGAGTTAATGCTGGAAGTGGTCCTCCCAGCTCACTCTTCAGAGCCTGGCAAGGAGTCAGTCCTCTGGTCTTCATAGGGCCTCCCCATGACGGCCACATTTGAAGGAACACGAGGCTAATTTTTTAAAGGTGTACTTTAATCTCATAATTTATCAAAAGGACCATGACTAAAGTTCCAAAATGTGTGTTTTTAAATTAGAAAGGTTTTGCTTACTAAATAATTTTGCTATTACTACCAGGGAGTGCTTGAGTGGAAAATGGAAGACAGATAAGGAAATGAAGACAATCAATATTTTCTTCAATGAAACTTGATTATATAAAATAAAATAATAAAATAAAATAAAATAAAAATAAAATAAGAGCTAACCTTCTTTCACACTAATCTCTAAAACAAAGCAAACCAACACAAGGTCATTTTCAAAATGTGGTAACAGAGGGAAATAGAAAAACAACACAATGGGGTGCATGTCAAAGAAAAATGAAGTAAAGAAAGAACACAGAAAAATAATTTCTAAACTGGAAGACATTATAACAGGCGGACAATCTTCGGAGACCTTCACTTACACTGCTTTGGGAAAGTGGCTGTGCCTAGTCCAACTGCTGTAACTACTGCCTCCAAGGGCGAGCCAGACAGAAAGTGCAGGTGGGTTTGCTGAATCGTAAGGTGGCACATCGTGTTCTCTGGTGTTTGTCCACAGCCCTTCTGCCCCAAATCCTGGTCACCAGAAACCTACTGATGGCTTATGTTTGACTTGATTCAATATCTAGAGAAGTTGTTAGTACAACTTGTAAAATCTCGAAGGAGAAGATGAGTGGATTCACAGAACTATGTATATAGTATTCGCATCAACTTTAGAGTGGTTAAATAGATGGTCATGTAACACTGACACTATCAAATGAAGTTTGGAGGAAAATCACCATTATCATTGTCATTTTCACCGCTTGGCTGGATTTGTTTGGACTTCATTATACAAAGTGATATTGTAAAATAAATGTCTCAAATTACAATATAACACGTGCATATTTATATTCTTTTTACTTTTGTTTTTTTTTACCATAGTATGTTTTTATTGATAACACTTTTGAGGTACGTTTTAATTAGGAAATAATACAGTTCTTAGGCCAGTCATGTAAAACACAAGAAGATATAAAATCAGAGGGCTACTTGTAGTTTTAGTATCTAAATGTAAGTATTGCCAATATTTTTATTTCATTTTTTAAAATTATTTAAAAACAAATATTATCTTTTATAATCAGGCCATACATAAAAATTGGGGCCTGTTTTTTTCTTTTTTAGGTTTTATTTATTTATTTTTAGAGAGAGAGGAGGGAGGGAGAAAGAGAAATAAACATCCATGTGTGAGAGTAACATCTACCAGCCGCCTCTTGTGGCAGCTGGGACGGGGGGACAGAGCCCAGGGACCTTTCACTTTGCAGGATGACGACAATCCAACTGAACCGCACTGGTCAAGGGTTTTTTTTCCCCTTTTAATACATTACAATGTTTCAAGCTGTTTTATATTCTTTTAAGCGCTGCTTTGAGAGGCAGTATAATATTCTACCAAGTGAACCAAGTGTACTCACTGCACCTCAGTACTTAATCCAATTATTTCACAAATTGGTCTTCAAAATCTGTAAAAAATCACAGATCAAAGTTAAGAGGCAATCTTAATTAGCACACATGTGTAATTTAGAAGGAAAATTAGCCTCCACTAGACTCCCTGGCATATGTTTCTCACTTGTGTCTTATTCCTGTAGTCATAAATAGCGGACAATGAAGTTTGTTTTCGCTTTGAAATACAAGGGAATGTGACCACTTTGTGGAGAAGTGATGAAGGAAAATGTTGTGCTTTGACTCAGAATTAAATACCAAATTCATTTTGCTTAGAGAAAGATACGGATCTATCTTTAGCCTATAATAAGTATATGTATACATATTTAAATATTCCTATGCACATAGCTATTTTCATTGAAGTGCAAAAACATCTTTGGGTAAATTGAATTAAAACAAAGAAGAACTACTAGAGAAAACTACTATGTTTTTCTTTTTTACTTTTAGTGATAAAATCTAACTTTATATTATGGAACTTCCCATTTTTCCTCAGAGCAATGATTGTGGAAGAATCACGTTCACCTCGCAGACCCGACCTCTTTAAATTACTGAGATTTCCAGTAACCTCTTTCAGGCCGACACAGTGGAGCAGTTACTTAGCTAGTGTGGCAATATGTAATTTAGTGACAAGCGTGGTTACTAGGTTACAAATGAGTTATGCTGTCCTCAGTGAACTGTGGAGCTGTGAACACCCAAATTAGTTTCCTCCCCCAAATGTAAAAATATTAAATTCAAGAAACTGGATCGGGGTGACAGATTGAATGAATAAAGGCATATAACTCTTCTCTCTCATAAAATACCCTAAAAGGATGAAAAATGTCTTTAAAAAGAAAATTCTCCACTGCACTGACAAATGTGAGTCATGAACCAGGTATGAAATCTGTTTGTCAAAATCAATAGATTTTAGATAAACCAGCTATAACCAATTAGAAAATGTAACTGAAAAAACAAAGATAAATACATAGGACTAAACCTATCAATAAACGTGCACTGATTCTAAGAAATTTGCAATATTTTACTGAAGATATAAATGTCTGAGCACATGAAAATATACAGTATTCCTAAATGTGAGAACATATGTAAACATGTCAAGTTTCAGCCAGCCCTCCCCGCCATTGTTCTATTATAATAGAACAATGCTCAGCGCAGTCTCAGTTCAAATACCAACTCAACATCAGTGATTTTCAATCAAATGACAGAGATGAATTCCAGAAACAATATTCAGCATGAAACTTTGAAATTATGTGGCTAGGTTCTTTTTTGGCTTCTGACTAATCTAGATTAGTTTTATTATTATTTTTTTTTAGATTTTTAAAATTTATTTTCAGAGAGAGAGAAGGAAGGGAGAGTGGGAGAAAAACATTGATGTGCGAGAGACAGATCAATTGGTTGTTCCTCACATGCCCCTAACAGGGGACCCAGCCTGCTACCCAGGCATGTGCCCTGACTGGGAATCAAACCAGCAAACTTCGGGTTCCCAGGCCAGCACTTAGTCCACTGAGCCACACTGGTCAGGGCTAGATGATTTTTTTTTAGATATGAACTAGAACATTTACTTATGTCTAGAATTTTTACCCACTTAAAAAATACTTCTCAAGAGAAGCTCCTGTAAAGGGAGAGGCCACAGCACGGTATAGTTTGTGGCTACAACATCCAGCTGTGTGCCAGCAGGTGGCAGGTTTCTCCCCAAGAGCTCTGCCCTACCCTGTGGTTATCAACTTTCCTCAGGTCAAGGGTAGGCAGGTACAAGTAACGGGTTCACAGCCTTTGACCTCAACTTATTATTTTGTACATTTTTCAGTAGCAAAACCAAACTGGGTCCTCAGATTTATCCCCATTTCTTAAAAGGCAGAGCCTTAATACCATTGCTTACATTTTGGGTTTTCCTTATTAAGAATTTCAACCACCTTTTGCACTATTTCTTTAAAAATTTATAAATACATTTATTTTTGCCTCCCTTTTTTTACTCTTAAAATTTTAGTTCAAAAATTTTTAGTTACTGTTATTTGTCAAAATAGTCTCATATTAAATATAATGAAAATAAAAGGATGGCCAAAGATATGCACGAAACTCCTGTGGAGGTATTATACAAACAAACAGGGGTTCATACCCTCAAAGCAGTGATTTGCAACCTTTTTCATCTCATGGAACACATTAATTATTAAAATTCTGCAACATACCCAAAATATATTTTTGCCAATATGTATAAATTTGATCCTTTCATTCTGGACAGCTATTATTGTGTTGGCTGTTGTCATTTTTTTATTTGACAATCTAAGGGAAAAGAAGTCAGTGCCCCTGACTAAATAGGTATCGTACATTTTAAAAATTCTCGTGGCAGTAAGGCAGGGAAGCGCTTCTGGAAGTCACATCACCATGGCCGCCCAAGGAGAACCTTTGTGTTCAGCTCACTCTTGTGCTGATTGGCGACAGTGGGAAAACCACATCTGTGAAACGCGATCCGACGGGTGAATTTGAGAAGTATGTAGCTGCCCAGGATGTGGAGGTCCACCCCTTGTTCTATACCAGTCGAGAGCCCATCAAGTTCAACGTGAGGGCCAAGAGAAGTTCAGTGGGCTGCAGGACAGCTACTACACCAAGCCCAGTGTGCCATTATAATGTTTGGTGTCGCTCTGAGAGTTATTTACAAGAATGTGCCTAACTGGCATAGAGATCTGGTACGAGTGCGTGAGAGCATCCCCATCATGTTCTGTGGCAACAAAGTGGACATTAGGGACAGGAAAGTTAAGGCAAAATCAATTGTCTTCCACCGAAAGAAAAGTCTTCAGTACTATGACATTTCTGCCAAAAGTAACTACAACTTTGAAAGGCCCTCCATCTGGCTTGCTAGAAAACTAACTGGAGACCCTAACTTAGAGTTTGTCACTATGCCTGCTCTGGCCCCATGGGAGGTTTTCATGGGCCCAGCGCTGGCAGCACAGTATGAATACCGCCTCGAGGAAAGACCACTGCACTCTGGAACCAGGATGACGACCTGTGAGAAAGGGAAGCTGGAGCTCAGCCTCGGAGCTCTAGTCTCATAGGCAACTGTCCTGTGATGTCAGTGCTGCGGCATGTTCACCAGTCTATTATATAGCTAAGCCGAACCTGTGCTTAGTCTTTGGGATGCTGAGAGAGATGAATGGGCTTCGGAGAGAATGTGGCAATTTAAAAATACCTTCGTTTGTTGGACCTGCATACTTAGCTGTTTTAGAAAGCAGGTATCTCCTTATTGAGTTTCAACTCTGAGACTGCCTCCGCCACATCACAATATTTGGTGGTGAAACCTTGTTTGTTACTGTCATTATCCTTTTTGTTTAGAATCAGAATAAAGTTGTGTTTCAAATATCTAAAAAAAATTATTGTGGCATACCAGTTGAAAATTGCTGCCTTAAAGTAATAAAAATGTAGGTTACTTTAGCCTGGCTGGTGTGTCTCAGAGGACTGAGTGCTGACCTGTAAACCTAAAGGTAGCTGGTTTGAATCCCAGCTGGGGTACTTGCCTGGGTTGAGGGCCAGGTCCCTGGTTGGGGTGTGGGATAGGCAACTGATCAGTGTTTCTCTCTCACATTAATGTTTCTCTCCCTTTCTTCCTCACTTCCCCTCTATAAAAATAAATAAAACCTTTTAAAAACATATAGTTTACTTTTATAAAAAGAAATATCTTGGGATTTTTCTTCATAAAGGAAGAAATTTGGGTATTTTGGGCTTAAAATACTAAAAGAGAATTTTTTAATGAATTATTTTTTCAATTAGAGTTGACATACAAAATTATATTAGTTTCAGGTGGACAACATGGTGATTAGACACTCCTAAAGCTTACACTCACTCTCTCTCTTACTATTTATTTATTTATTAATTTAATTAATTAATTTATTTATCTTCCAATTACAGTTTGCATTCAGTATTATTCTGTATTGGTTTCAGAAATAAAGCATAGTGGTTAGAAAATCTTGCCATTTTAGTAACATCTCCTGGAGTGGGTGTGTGTGTAGAGAGAGAAAGGTTAAAATAATTAAACAATAAGGCCAGACTGAGGTGGCTTTGATGGCTTGGGACCCTACGGAGGTAAACCAAACATGAACCATAGTCAGAGTCTCGCTCGAATTTGATAAAATGAGACCTAAGAATAACCAATCACAAACAGCCAACTAGACTTTTCAACACAAGTCAATTTCTTAAACTATAGACAATCTAACTTTCTTGCTTTGCTTCCACACTTTCTCTTTAAAAACCTTTCCTCTGCCTCTGGCCAGTGGAGAGCTCCTAACCACCCTTGGTCTGACCCTGCCTGATTCACATCAACGTATGCTCAAATAAACTCTCCGAAACTTTCTGGTGCCTCACTTTATCTTTGAACAGGGATGCTTACCAGTTTAGAAACTACCTAATTTAGATTTACATGTTCACAGTCTGCCATCTACTCCCTTTACTGGTCTAAAACTACACTGCCTTATCCCATGTTCACTGCCCTCAGTGGCCCTCATCCTCATGGGACCACAAGAACTTCCTGGAGGCTTTCTTGGTTACATCCATCACAGAGAACTCTGTGTGGAAGGGAGACCAATGCCTACCACCTCCTGTGCAGACGCCGATCTCTCCAGTCACCTGCGTGCCGGGGTGACTGAATATTGATTGATTTACCTCTTGTGAACTGATGCTGCCAAAAGTGTTTGAATAATGTAGTAACAATTTACCATTTGTACAAGGTTTTGAATTAATGAACTCAAATTATACATGTACAATGTAACATATTCTATGCAAACATAAGCATTTATCAAATCATTACTTGCTACCAAAGCTATGTTTCTGATAAAAATATTTTAAAGCAATATTTATAAAGTTTTTGCTTATACAATGCTATGGGTATGAACTAAATTTTGAAATTTCACTGTGTGTCAAGATTCACCTATATCATTTACTTATAACTCTTTAAATGAGACTATTTGCTTTAGTGTCACTTTATGTATTTTAGGAATCTTATAGATAATATTTTGGTGCAGGCATTAAAAATCTGTAATAGATAGAAATAGGGCCCTGGCTGGTGTGGCTCATTGGTTGAGTGCTGGCCTGTGAACCAAAGAGTCCCAGGTTTGATTCCCAGTCAGGGCACATTCCTGGGTTTCGGGCCAGGTCCTCAGTAGGGGGCATGCAAGAGGGAACCACACATTGATGTTTCCCCCCCTCTCTATCTCTCTCCCTCCCCCTCTCTCTAAAAAAAAATAAATAAAATCTTAAAAAAAGAAATAGGCATAGTAATAAATTGTGATGGACTTACATTAAAAAAAAAAGCAATGAAGGCCCAAGATATGTCAAAATGTAATTCAAGAAAAACATTTCAAGATCATTGTTAGATGGATAAAAGCTAGTCTTAGGAAGTACATTCATAATCCCTATCCTTAAGTGTTTTCCTCTTTTTTTTTTTTAAAGATTTTATTTATTTGTAGAGAGAAGGGAAGGGAAGGAGAAAGAGAGGGAGAGAAACATTGATGTGTGAGATATACACTGATCAGTTGCCTCTCACATGCCTCCAACTGGGGACCTGGCACACAACCCAGGAATGTGCCCTGTCTTGAAATTGAACTTGTGACCTTTTGGTTCAGAGGCCAGCACTCAATCCACTCAGCCACACCAACCAGGGCTCTTAGGCACTTTTCTATAGATTCCTTCTTAATTGTATTTAACCTCCCCATTTATGTCTTCTTATGCTCTCTTGTTCTCCAATGTTCACTTTAAAAATATTCTATCTTACATTGCAGTTGTTTGTGTAAGAAACTGTCTCCAGTATTAGACAATATTATTTATTTATTCTTACCTATGGGTTGCACAGAGTAAATAAGTGTTTAAGTGGATCAAAGTGGCATTCTAAACTTTTCTTCTTGGAACATTTTCGGAAAGCTCCAGAAATAATATAGTAAGAAGGAAAAAAAATATCAGAAATTTTCAAATTCTGCCTGAGGATTAATTTTTGGAGGCACTGAACCAGGCTAAGATTGTGTTAAGAAAAATGAAACAAATTACTCAGTAAGACAGTAAAGTTAGAAATATAAAATTTCAACTATGGAATTAGAAAACTAAAAATTCAGATTTGGCCTTTGATAGCCACCAAAAACTGTTATGTGATTAACAGGATTTAGATTAGAGGCTTTATTCCATTGCAAAAGTCTGTGGAGGTTGGATCAGAGGGAAGGAGACAGAGCTACAGTCCTTGAGAGGAGTTAAGTTTATCCTTTCAGCACAGTTTCGGTCAGACATGCTAACTGGCTGTTTAGCAGAACCTTCCTATTCGCATTGCATGTTGAAGTTTCCAAACATTTCTTTCTGTTCCTTCAGGTCCTGACTTCTTTCCTTCATTAGCATCTTCTTGGACAAGCAGCTTTAGGTTTTGCTGCATCTGAACGTTTACATGAATATAATGGACTATTTTCCCCTGGCATTCTACATTCTCCTGAGATGATGTGAAGATGCTTTTTGGACTCAATTGGTTGGGGCCGGAGAGATTCTGATGCCTCTTTGAGTGACCTTAAGTGTCCTTCAATACAAGCCACCATCACTCCACAAAGTGAAATTTTATGGGACTGGCTTTCCTGTTCTTGGGTGGGGTTAATTCTATCTGCCAGTGAAAAGGTGGACCTGTTCACATCTTTATTAAGTGATGCCAAACACAGGATTTGCAACATCACAGGTCCCCAAATAGATAAAACTTTTTCAGAAGGGCCTTCATTGATCCCCTAATAAAGTGATTTTCAAATTAGAACAGCATCGAAATCATCTGCAGGACTTAGGAAATCACGCATTGCTGGGCCCCACCCCCAGAGTTTCTTACTCCGTAGGGCTGGTATGCAGGGCTGGAATTTACATTTCTAACAAGTTCCAGGAGAGGCTGCTGCTGCAGGTGTGGGAACCACCCTGTTAGAACCATAGCTCTAATAAGGACATAGTCCTCGACCTGAGCTGCATATCAAAATCACCTAGAGATTTTCACAACTCTGATGCCTGCACCAGGCTCAATGGGACCTTTCTTGAGGCTCTTAAATTTATGTGGGAGTTTTATCTTCAGCTTCTTCAGATTCCTGCAGGAGCTATGATTAGTATTCTGATCTCTGACGTCTAATACCTTAAGGTAAAGCATTTTGTGTTTTAGATTTTCCTTGTCTCTTATCTCTATTAAAATTTAAACTCCACATTTGTTCTTGTTTTATGATTTAGAAATGTCCTTTACATTCTAGTGACCCCAGTAGTGTATTAAACTTTTTTGTATGTTGAAGTTTAATGTATTTTAGCAGAGGGAGGATACCTCTAGAGGATTGGTCTGCCAAACCACTATTTTAAACACCATACTGCTAAATTTGACTTTAAAAATTAAGATTTCATTTATTTATTTTTAGAGAGAAGGGAAAGGAGGGAGAAGGAGAGGGAGAGAAACTTTGGTGTGCAAAAGAAGCATCAGTAGTTGCCTTTTGCATGCCCCCAACTGGGGGCCTCGCCTGCAACCCAGGCATGTGCCCTGACTGGGCATCAAATCACTGAGTTTTCAGTTCACAGGCTGGTACTCAATCCACTAAGCCACACCAGCCAGGGCTGAGTTTGAAATTTTACAAAAAAAAAATTCAGTAGTAACATAAGGGGAGGTTGTTAAGAATTTTCATAATAAATGAATTTAAAGTAAATGACCTTTTAGTCCAAATTAGAAAAAGACAGAAAGTGGTAAGATTAGTGCTTGTAATCACAGCTTTGTTATTTTATTTCAGAGGCTCTGATATATTCTTGCTCCTTAATTCATTTTCTTGGACCCATAATTTTTTTTCCTTCTGTTGACTAATTCTTCTTCAGGTAAGAAAAAACAGCTACCAACATATGTAGCCATTCCTCTTAAGCTACCTGTTTAAAGAGTCTTGCTTCAAGTGCGTTGGTTGAGCAGATGGCTTATCATCCTTGATTCTTTTGACCTGAGTGGTTGTGTGTGTTGGGACGGATGTATTTTATTTCTCCCTTTGAAAGTACATAATGTACTGGTTTTGTGTGGAAGTCACTGAATGGGGAAGAGTAAGCCTTGCAATAAAAGAAGTAGATGAATGATAATGGTTGAGTGGGATTATTGAAACTACTGATTGATGGGAAGAAAATAACAGATGCTAGGATAAAAAAAACATTCTGGGGGAACTGGGTACATACTGCTACATTTAGTATAACTCAACATTTGTTTTTTCCAAACTTGTCTTTGAATATACACTATATATATATATCATATATATATGATATAAATTAACACATATATATTTTAGGTTTCTTCATTTGTAAAGCTAATCACATATATAAACCTAAAAGAGTGTTTTTTACTTTTATGGGTATTATTCAGTACACACTTTAGTATGATCATATAATCACATTAACTTGACTCCAGTGTGCTCAGTATAATCTTATTACTTTAAAGTAAAAATTCCAGCTAAATCTATGCACAATTTTTATATGATTCAAAAAGTTAAGGATAAAAGAATAAATATTATTAAGTAAAAATTTACATTTGAATAATAATTTATCCAAAAACAAGTGGAATACCAGATACATACATTAAAAAATTTATAAAAGAGCAGTTTGGGTTTTTTTTTTTCATTTCTATATAAAGGAGTTTGTTTTACAAGCAAAGTAACAAATGGCTTAAAACAATCTTCTTGTTGCTAGGCTGTTAGATACTTAAGTGAACCTTACACTTTTTAGGTTTAAACATAACAAACTGAAAAATTATAAAGATGCTTAATCAAATAGAAGGTGACTCATCACAAAAATTAGAATTTCTCTTTCCCAACTCGTATACAACAGATGTTAATTTCTTTTATAGAATATTTTAGAAATTTTAATCCTGTCTTAACAACAACCTAGCTATGTGAATTAACCTCCTTAAAAATATAATGCCCCTTATTTTTTTAGATTATAGCTTATTATTCCCTTGTTGTCATAAACAAGCTATTTCATTTTGAAGTTTTCAAAAAATTACTTCTACCTGATAATGTAAAATAGATGGTTCTGATGATTATACTAGCAATCAAGTATAGTAAAACTAGATTATCTTTAGCCCTGGCTGGTGTGACTCAGTTGGTTGGAGCATCATCCATGTACACCGAAAAGATTGGGGGTTCCATTCCCAGTCAGGGTACACACCTAGATTGCAGGTTCAATTCCTGGTCAGGGAGTGTATGGCAGGCAACGAATCAATGTTTCTCTCTCATGTTTCTTACACTGATGTCTCTCTCTCTGCCTGTCTCAAACCAATAAACATTTTAATTTTCTTAAGGGAGAGGTTAACTGTAAAAAACTTGATTCAAATGTTAGAAGAATCTTGCTAAATAGTATAGATACTAAGGTAAATAGTATTAAAAGTTTCTTAGAGTTGGACTTTCAGAACAAGAGTGATATTCCTGTTTTGATTACTCAGTGTATGTGATCACAGACAATTCATGTCTCCTCCTTAGACTTCTCAGTCTCCCCACTTACATGATGATGGAGATCCCTTTGGGTGTTAGACATTCAGAAACATGAGGGTCTGACTAATATTTGTGTGTTTGTGTACATGTGTATAGTTTTGATGTGAGGGTGTTGTTATTGAGCTATTTCACATAAAAAGGCATTTAAGATTGAATACCAATCTTAGTGTAGGTTTACTTAAAAATGTAAATTTCACTTTATATGCAGTATGTGTGTGTGTTGGAATAGGAGGGAAACTAGTTTGAACCAAAGAGTACCATGATCAGGTTGGACGGATATTCAATATTAAGAAGCCTCTGTAAAATCAAGAGGGAGTTGGCCTAAATAAACATGGTAGTTAAGGAAATGGAGAGTTCATTGATTTTTACCCACAGTAATTGGTCCATAATTTTTTCCACAAAACTCTATCAAAAATCAACCTTAAATATTATTAGAGGTGTGAAGTAGATCATGAAAAAATGAAAGCACAAATACTGTAGAACCTACCTGGAAATAAACTAAGAAATCACATGGGTGAAAGTATGGAAAACTTAGCAAGAAAAATATTAATCATAGACAATATATATTCTCAATAAACCAAAATTAGAAGAGTCAGAATGCTCATATTGATAATATTATGTCTATTAAAAGCAAAATCTTATATTCAATAACTTTACATTTTCATGCTGATACATCTTAAAAGGAAAACATTTAATTCCACAGAGCCACACGAAAATATTGTTACTAAACAATTGTTTAGTAGTGGGAATACTAAAATATTTCCACTTGAAATTATAGTTTTGTTTTTTTTTTATAGTTGTGAATGTGGAAAACTTCAGGAAAAAAGTTATAACTAGGATACTGTAATTTGCTCATTTGCATCATGTATTCATGATATTGATGTCATAAATTATTAAAAATTTTAAATCTTAATGATGATAATACAATAAATAAACTTGAATTACTGGAATATTGATGTTTGACACTGCCCTGCTTTCTCATTTATCTCCATCTATGTCTAAAATGTTGGATTTCTCTCAGTTGAATATTTGTATTATTGCCTATTATTTATATATGAGGATTAGTGGAATGTGGTCATATTTAGTTCCTTTTGGAATGCACATAATTGTATTTGTGTGTGTGCTTGTATGTGGTTCATAAGAGAATGACCCCTCTAATTAATAACAATCATGGGTATTTATAAAAAAAGGTTTATTTGGGACTTATGGCCAAGATGGAGGCATAGGTAGACACACTGTGCCTCCTCGCACAAACAAATTAAGGACCACAGTTTAGAAACAAACAAAAAAAACAGCCAGAACTGACAGAAAATTGAACTGTATGGAAGTCCGACAACCAAGGAGTTAGACACATTCATCCAGTATGGTAGGAGAGGTTGAGTCAGGCACCCAGGTGGAAAAGGGTCACAGCAAAGGCTTGCAGACCCGGTGCACAAGGCAGCAGCTGACAGACCCTGGGCGTGGGGTGACAGTGGGCAGACCCAGTGAGGCACGTAGTGCCACTGGCTGACTGAGCAGTCCCACATCCATGAGCAGACAAACCAGACAAAGCTGAGCAATGAGACAGACCATGTAGCCCAGGGTCCCAAAATGGGGAAATAAGGCCTCAAAACACCGATTAGAAACACCTGTGGGGGTTGAGGCACAGGGAGAGACTCCCAGACTCCCAGACTCACAAGAGAGTTCATTGGAGAGACCCACAGGGTCCGAGAAGTTGCACAAGTCCACCCACCCAGGAATCAGAACCAGAAGGGCCCAGTTTGCTTGTGGGAAGTGATGGAAGGGACTGAAATCCAAGAGAGAGCAGAGCAAGCCCCATTGTTCCCTCTTGGACCCCTCCCCACAGACAGCGTCACAACCCAGTGACTGGGCTGCCCGGCCCTGGTGAACACCTAAGCCTCTGCCCCTCATACATAACAGGTGTGACAAGACAAAGAAAAAATGGCCCAAAGAGAAGAACAAATCAAAGCCCCAGAACAAATACTTTTAAGCAACCGAGAGATAGCCAACCTATCAGATGCACAGTTCAAAGCACTGGTGATCCGGATGCTCACAGAATTGGTTGATTTTGGTGACAAATTAGATGAAAAAATGATGGCTATGCTAAGTGAAATGAAGGAAAACACACAGGGAACCAATAGTGATGGGAAGAAAACTGGGACTCAAATCAATGGAGTGGACCAGAAGGAAGAAAGAAACAACCAAACAGGAAAGAATGAAGAAATAAGAATTCAAAAAAAAAAAAAAATAAGGAGAGGCTTAAGAACCTCCAGGACATCTTTAAATGTTTCAATATCTGAATTATAGGGGTGCCAGAAGGGGAAGAGGAAGAGCAACAAATGGAAAATTTATTTGAACAAATAATAAAGGAGAATTTCCCCAATTTGGCAAAGGAAATAGACTTCCAGGAAGTCCAGGAAGCTCAGAGAGTCCCAAAGAAGTTGGACCAAGCAGAAACACACCAAAGCACATCATAATTACACTACCCAAGATTAAAATGAAGGAAAGGATTCTAGAAGCAGCAAGAGATAAGGGAACAGTCACCTACAAAGGAGTTCCCATCAGACTATTAGCTGATTTCTCAAAAGAGACCTTACAGGAAAGAAGGGGCTGGAAAGAAGTATTCCAAGTCATGAAAGGCAAGGACCTACATGCAAGATTGCTCTATCCAGCAAAGCTTTCATTTAGAATGGAAGGGCAGATAAAGTGCTTCTCAGAAAAGGTCAAGTTAAAGGAGTACATCATCACCAAGCCCTTGTTATATGAAATGTTAAAGGGACTTATCTAAGAAAAAGAAGATAAAAAACATGTATAGTAAAAGGACAGCAAAATCACAATTATTAACAACCACACCTAAAGCAAAACAAAAAAACAAACTAAGCAAACAACTAGGATAGGTGCAGAACCACAGAAATGGAGATCACATGGAGGGTTAGCAACAGGGGAGTGGGAGGAGGAGAGAGGGAGAAAAGGTACAGAGAATAAGTAGCATAGATGATAGGTAGAAAATAGATAGGGGAAGGGCAAGAATAGTATGGGAAATATAGAAGCTGAAGAACTTACGATGCATGAACATGAACTGAAGGGGGGAATGTGGGTGGGGGATGTGCTGGGTGGAGGGGAATGAATAGGGGAAAATGGGAAAAATAATAGAATAATCAACACAATAAAATAAAATAAAATTGAAAAAAATGTTTATTTGTAGCCAGATCCACTTTTAGTTTTGTAAGTAATTGTTTAATTGATAACATACAAAGAAAAATGTGGGCAAATCTTTGGTGTACAGATCAAAACATCCTTCTCATTGAACACACACACACATAACCAGAACCAAGGTCAAGAACTAGGATGTTACCAATATTGTAGAAGTTCTTTCTATGCTCTTCTTCAAACTCCTAACTTCTAACAGTGTACATATTTTTTTCTTTTTTTTTAAAATGTTTATTGAGAGAATGTTGATTAATAACATTATGTTAGTTTCAAGTGTACAACTCTATAATACATTATCTTTATATTTTATTGTGTGCTCACCATCCAAGTTGCCTCCTGTCACCATTTACTTGACCTCCTTTACCGTTTCATCCTCCCCCAACCTCCCTGTTCCCTGGTAACCTCCATACTGTTGTCAGCTTCAATGAGATTGTTTGTTCCTTTGTTGCTTTCTGTTTTATATCCTACATATCAGTGGAATCATATGGTTTTTGTCCTTTTCCATCTGACTTATTTCCCTTATCAGGACATTCTCAAGATCCTTTATATGTAAGTGGAATTATATGATACAGCCATTATTGTATTTTTTAACATTATGTTTGTCAAGACTTATCCATATTATTTTATATACCTATGGTTCCTTAGTTTTTATTGTTGCATAGTATCCATTATGTGATTAGACAATTTATTTTTCTATTCTCCTATTCTGATCATTCAGTTTATTTTCATTTCTAAGTTATTGTGTGTAAACTGTTATAATCATATGTGTGCATATATTTTAGTATATATCCATGTCATCTGAAAAAAATAGGTCATTCTCATTTTTCCTAAAGTTTATACATCCCGTGTTACCTTTTGATAAACTTATTGTCTATACAAAGTAAGAGGAAGATTTAATTCAGGTTTTCTAATCTTAGACTTATTGATATTTTTGAACTGGAAATTCATTGGTTGTAGGGGTCTTCCCTGTGAATTTTAGGATATTTAGCAATAGCCCTAGCCTGTCCACATGAGACACCAATAGCAATCTCCACAAAGTCATTATCCAAACTCTCTCCAAACATTTCCAAATGTCCCAGGTGTAGGGGAAGGGAAAGAAATCATATGAGGTTTAGAATCACTTGGATGGAATTTCTAGAAAAATCAATAAATAATATTGATTATGTGTGTCACAAAAACAATATTCTATGATCTGATCCTCAAGACAATAATTTCATAAACAAAAGTTTTAATTTTTTTCTACACATAAGCTTAAATATGAATTTCCCATGTTCAAAAACAATCAACACTAAAAGAATGATGTTTAAACTGTTTAACCTGAATGCCAAAATATTTTATCAGCAATTATTGCCAACTGTATCTCTTCATAAATATTATAAACACCCTCCTTTATTAACTAATTGCAGCACCAAAAAATTCTAGTGCATGCTATTGTGGTTAAGTGGGACCAAAAAATCTGGATTCTTAAATCTACTATTTCCTAACTTTATAATAGTGCATTAACCTCTGTATTTCTCAACCTACCATCTGCAGAATGTTGTTGCCATTAGCATGAAGAGTTATTATGAGGTCTAAGTGTGATTTTGAATGAGATGTAAAGCATTGACAGAAATTCAATAGTGTTAGGTATTTTATTATTACATAATACCATGAAATAAGATGAATAATTAAGACGCCATTGGCAATAAACTTGATGTGATCAGTTCCTAGGAAAAGCCTGTTGTGGTAATAAAGTGACCTCTGATGGGCACATTTGTTAGGAGAGTGAGGGACAGCCTTCCCCTGTTAAAGAGCAACCAGATGACATTGGAAAGAAAGAAAGAGGTGTAGGGGTCAGAGAGAGCAAACCTAACTTAATGATGATAAAATGTAGTAAAACAATCAAGAGGTGATGATTTTCAGGTGTTCATTCCCATTATTTTTATTGCAACTTATTTAACTATAAGTCAGTTTAATTTTTTCTGTTAGCTGTGTTGAGCAAATGGATCACAAGATCCTTGAAAATTCAACAGCCAGCTCTTGTAAACTGGTACAAACTGCCTTCAGCAAATCACTGGCAAACACTGACTGTGAAAATACATGAGTAATCCCTACATATGTGCTTTGTTATCTCAAAAACAGGCATTACTAATCCAAGTTCTTTTCAACAAATGTCTGGATAAAAATGTCTATTTTCAAAATATCTATAAACCTGAGTCTGAAATTCATTTTCATCATTTCATAGCAATAGAAATAATGTAGATAATTTCTTCTAGCTAATGAGCTTAAGCATTCCATGAGCATAAATATGTCTAGAAAATAACCATTTAGCAGTAGTCATTTAACTTGATATATTGTGTTAGTCTGACTTTGTGGATTTTTTTTTTCCTTATGATATACAATGTAGAGTATTAGAATTTAGGAAAGAACTGATTGATGCATATGAGCATATTTTTTATTATAAAACTAAGATTTTATTAACTTTAATAATATGTTTTCTTCCTTTTAAGAACAATATTAAAAGACAACAGAAAAAAATTCTATAGTGAATATTCTCCATGTCATCCATTTAAGTCATTCATAAGATTATGGACCTCGGGTTAAGATTTAAATTAATAATTTTCAAAATATTTTATTTCTTCAATTTATTGAGCTAATTTTAAGTAACTAGATCCCATAATGATATAGTTTTTTCTAAAATCACACATTGAATACTTTATGAATAAGGCACTCTCTTCCTAAGACCAGCCCCTAACTAAGATGCTTTTTCATTACACAGAGCACTCCTGTCTCAATTTTTTAAAAGAGCTTGAAAAGATGTAATTTTTATGACAATATTGGTTCTATTTGTAATCATTCCCACAGACCATGACCTACTGAAGTTAGATGACCTTTGCTTTGAACAAGAATAAGTAATTCATCTTACAAACTTTCATGAAAATATATAACTCTGTCTTTCTCACATCTAGTATTTAAATCATGATTTTTACCACAACAAAAAACTTTGAGAATTTAGTAATAAATTTATATTCTCTCCCATTAGTCATACTTTCAATATATGTTATTTGAAATAGTCTAGAATATAATTAAAATCAATTAATATCTTGCTACCAGAATATAAAATATCTAGAATCTCATCTTACTCTCCAAAGATCTATACCTAAACTGAAATAGGATTTACTGATGTCCTTAGTCTTTATAGAAAAATAACATAGGTTATGTTAAGATTTTAAATAATAATGTATGTTCTTGGCAAAATATAGTCCCCAAACAGTGTGCCTTGCAGATAAATAGTCATATGCTTCCAGGAAAAAAAAAAAACAAAAACATTTGTCTTTCTCTTTACAAATCTGTTTATACATTTTATTTTATCAGACAATAACACATAACTAAAAAGTTTTACTTGTAATTTTTAGTTATAAGAAAAACTCCAGCCTAATTATGTGCTCATCTATTATAATCAGCCCATCTAAAATGTCTAATAATGTCTACTCATGAGGTCTTATTTATTCTATATTCTGTTTTATTTCTTAATATCATCTTAAACATTTTATTCATAGCCCTTTCAGAGCCTTTAGGAAATGGGTAACATAAACATACTTTTTAAACAATTTGATATAAAGTTAGAACAAAAACATACACAATGTCTATAGTTGTCTAGATCCCTCTTTGCATGTATTTGTACACTAAAACATGTGCCTACTTAAGTACTTGTGTGTTTGCATATGCATGTTGATATTGCATGAGGTATGTCCAGAAGGTATCCAGTCATGTCAAATAAAAAATAGGCACATTTATTGAAGAAGACACAATATACAAGAAACCTTGTACATAGGACAATGACACCTCAGTCCCCTTCAAAGTAGGTACCTTGGGACCTCACACTGTTCTCCCAGTCTCCATCAGCTGCTTAGTCATATTTTCCTGAATCTTATCAATGGACTGAAATCTCTTCCTTTTTAAAGGCAATTTCAGTTTTGGGAAAAGCCAGAAGGTGCAAGGTGACAAATCTGGGTTATAGGGGCCAGAGGCAGGGTGAGGGGCTGCATCACCTGTGTGATTTTATGTTTCACCTAAAAACTCTGCACAAGGTGTGATGCATGAGTGGGCTCATTGTCATGATGAAGCTGCCAATTGCCAGTTGTCCATAGCTGTACCCTTCTGAATTATCTGAATAGCTTCTGCAGAAGAATTTTCAAGCTTAACACAAAATTTGCTGCAGATTCATTGCTCTACTCACTCAGTCATTTTGAGTGCAATGGCCACACAGTACTCATGTTCACTCAATAGCACCCATTGCCCCCATTGACTAGTACACTGAACTCATCATTGTTCATGCATGTGCATTCCAGCCCACTCTCCTTGGCTGCCAGATTACATCAATATCAGGTAAACAGTTCTCATTATATTAACAATTGCTAGACTCTTCTCAGAAAGACCTCATCTATCAGAGCTGGGCAGAGAAGCCACTAAAACAATAGAGGAAAGAATAAATAATGAAACTTCTGATCAAAATGGAGATGTAACACACCTTACGTCTGTGTACAAGTATAGCAAAAAATACAACTAGACTACAAAATGAACATAACCCAGAAATATCAGAAAATCAGCTGTGTGGAATTCCGACAACCAAGAATTTAAAGAAGTCACATTCATCCAGACTGGGTAGGAGGGGCAGAGATGCCAATAGGCAAGGAGAGGTTAGGGAGCAGGAGGTTAACCAGAAGGAGGTTAGCCAGAGAAAGAGCAAGGAACTAAAAACTTATTTGAAAAACATAATGAAAGAAAACTTCCTGAATTTGGTGCAGGAAATAGACATACATGTCCAGGAAGAACAGAGTCGCAAACAAGATGGACTGGAAGAGGACCACACCAAGACACATAATAATTAAAGTGCCAAAGGTTAAAGATAAAGAGAGATTCTTAAAAGCAGCAAGAGAAAAGCAGATAGTCACATAAAAAGGAGTTCTCATAAGGCTGTCAGCTAATTTCTCAAAAGAAACTTTGCAGGCTAGAAGGGATTGGCAAGAAGTATTCAAAGTGATGGAAAGTTAGGACCTACAACCTAGATTATGCTATCTAGTAAAGCTATCATTTAGAATTGATAGACAGATAAAATACTTCCCAGATAAGGTAAAACTAAAGGAGTTCATCATCACCAAGCTACTATTTTATGAAATACTAGGGAATTATATAAGAAAAAGAAGATCAAAATGATACACATTAAAATGGCAATAAATTCACAGCTATCAATTGGATCCAAATAACAAACTAATAAAACAAGCAGAACAGGAACAGAATCATAAATAGGGAGATCATTTAAACGGTTATCATTAGGGAGGAAGAAGGGGGAAAATGGAGGAAACAGTGCAGAGATTAAGATATCAATTTGTAGGTACAAATTAGACAGGGATATGTTAAAAACAGCGTAGGTAATGGAGTAGCCAAAGAACTTATATGCATGACCAATGGACATGAACTAAGGAGGGGATTGCTGGAGGGAATAGATATATCAGGTGGAGGGGGTAAAGGGGAAAAATTGGGACGACTATAATAGCATAATCAATAAAATGTTTTTTTAAAAAGAATAAATAATGAACAAATGTCTTATTTATTACTTAGTACATGTCAGGTACTGTCCAGGCATCTTATATACATTACTTTATTAAATCTTTGCAATGATGCTATAAAGCTAGTAATAATCACCAATGAGATGATAAATTAAATACAGGGTGGAGCAAAAGTGGGTTTACAGTTATTTGTAAGGAAAATAATACATTTTATACTACAAGAATAAACCATCACATATTCACAACCATAAATCTCCTTCCCCCCCTATATACAAGCATATAATATTATAAAAGAGAAGACAAGGATTTAGAGTTGTAGATTTATATACAGATGTAGATGTGTAGATCATCAGTTGACTTAGAGGATTTGTCAGTGTTATCCTACCATGAAAGCTAATTTGACTTCTATAAATACATATATGTATAATCGCCTCCTTCCTTTCACAGGAGATTCTCCTTCCCCATGAACATTCTATTCAGTCAGGATGTGAATTCCCTTATGAAATTAAGCTATATCTATAAACATGAAGAGGATGTTTATTTTTAATTCTATTATTAGTCAGAAGCTTTTTTGTATTTTAGAAATTTCAATATTTTCATTTGGCAATGAGAAAACTAAGCTTTAAAAAAAAAAAAAAAAAAAAAAAAACTTCCAGAGGGAGAACACTTATCCAAAAATAAATTTCTGTGATTTGGGAAGATAAATCTCAAATGTATATTTTTGACATATGTGACAATTTTATAATTAACACAAAAAAAGATAAAGTTAGTTGAAATAATTTAAAAATGTAAAAACCAGTCCAGGCAACATAACTATACAATCTTGCTATAGAAGTACTTATATCAAGCTCTCCCTAAAATTCTTATGTAATATACTAAATTTAGTTGCTTGAGTCAGTCTTCATTGCTATCTGACTTTTCCATTTTCTGTTCTCTCTATTCCTTCTTTCTCTTTCAGTTGCTGATACAACTCAGATCTGTTAGAAGCACATTGCAATGTCCAGCATCGATAGTGTGTACACTATAAAAGTAATGGATTTATGTATTACCTGGAATGATAAAAATGTGAAAAATGTAGAATAATTGAAATTCAGTCATGTAAACAATAGTAAATGTAGAATAATCTTAAGTCAAATCATGGAAATGTAATATGTTATTACTACGATACTCAGTAATCTAAGGAAAAAGTCAGGTCAAGCTGATCTGAGATGACAAACAGTGAATCAGATCAAAAGTTACTCCAAAAATGCGCAAGCATTATAAGGGTACATTTAACTGACACCAGGGTAGACTTACATAAAAGTAAAATTTTATTTCACGTACCTAAAACTACCTGTAAGACCAAATTGAGCATAAAGTCATTTTCTCTCAAATTAACATGGGAGACCCATCATTTTATTTGCTCTTGTTAATGAGCATTGCCCCTAATTTTAGAAAATTCTTAAACCACATAGGTTGCCTTTTTTAGTAACCATATCCTTTTACCAGCCAAAGAAATGTCAGTTTTGCCACTGTCTCAGGGGTCTCTGTTGTGTGAGATTTTCCTTCAACTTCAGCATTGCAGGCAAAATACAGGGTGTGGCAGAAGTAACACCTGCTTGAGTGTGGTTGGAAGGATAATAATATGAGTGTAATAATTTATAGTTTTAATTTGAACATTTCACCTAAAATGTCATGTGGTGTGTTTGAGTGTGATGTTGGTATGTTACAGAGTTACATGTTTATGATTTTGTAACAAAATATTTCATAGTAAAAAAGGGGTGTTATTTGTGCTGTACCCTATATTTTGAATGGTGGAAAATTTCTTACTACCAAGGTTAAGAATAAAACATATTCAGGATCTTTAGATGTTTCACAAGTCATTAAATATTTAGATGTTATCAAAAAATAAGTGCATCCCTGGCTGGTGTGGCCCACTGGATTTGGTGTTGTTCCACAAACCAAAAAGTTGATGGTTTGATTCTGGTCAGGATACTTGCCTGGGTTGTGGGCCAGATCCCCAGGTGGAAGTGTGTGAGAGGCAACCTATTGATTATTCTCTCCTTCTTTCTCTCCCTCCCTTTCCCTCTCTCCCTCTCTCTAAAAACAAATAAATAAAATATTTTTTAAAAATAAGTGCAAGTGATTATTTTAATAGAGTTGATTCTTTGTAATGCTCAGAAGAAAAGGTCTAGTTTATTTCTATTTCACACTGTTGAAAAATTTATATTTTTTGAGCAACTATGTGATGATTGGCACAGTATTAAATGCATGAAATAGAGATATAATTAAGACATAGTCTATCTTTAACAAATTTAAAATTTGGTGAGGAGGTTAACATATAAACTTAATGTGACATAAGGTATGCATATAAAATGCTAAAAGAGCATGCAAAAAGAATATTTAACTGTATCTGAGGTCTTGACGTTATCTTCCCAGAAAAAATGAATGAAAGTAAATTTTTCCATATTCAATGTCTCTCTTGCTGCTTTAGGTAGCTGCCAAATGACAAGTTAAATTGTTACATCCAGTAGTTGATACTTAATACTGCATAAGTTACATTTTTTTAGCTGCAAAACCAACTTTGTCCAAATTATGTTTTTAAAAATGGAAGAAGCAAATTAGAATCAAAGTCAAAGTTGAAGTTTCAGACCATGGGAAGAAAAAAAGAGCAGGATGGTAGTCCCTCTTATTATACCATTTGGAAGCTTCCAATGACTGTCTTTGCCTTCATCCTCTTCCCATTCTGCTCCTGAAATACAGGCTCCTCTTCATCCAAGTGTAATGTGCCCACTTGTGATTTTGATTCAATTTAGCCGACTTTCACAGGGACTGGTCGATATCAATTTTCCTTTTTTGCATATATAATTTTTATTCTGGAATGTATAGATCTTTTAAAGTAAAGTACATTTGATGAACAACATTAGTTTCAAGTTCATAATATAGTGAGATTTCACATTTATATACCTTACAAAGTAATCACCAGAAAGTCCACTATCCATCTATCACCAAAGTTATTGTGATATTATTAATATTCCCTATGTTGTACTTTACATCCTGTGACTTATTTATATTGTGGCTCTAAGTGTGTACCTGTTAATCCTCTTAACCTTTTTGCCCATACACCCATCACCCAACCTTCTGGCAATCATTTTTTCTATATCTGTGGGTCAGTTTGTTTTGTTCATTTCTTTAGTTTTAGATTTCATGCCTAAGTGAAATGATATGGTACTTGTCTTTCTCTGGCTTATTTCACTTAGCATAATACCCTCTAGGTCTATCCATGTTGTGTCAAAAAACAATTTTTTCTTCCTTTTTTTTAATCATTGTTCAGAAAACAAATTTTCATTCTTTTTCATGCCTGAGTAATATTCTAGTGTGTGTGTGTACATGTGTGTATGTGTGCACACACACATAGACCTCTTTATTCATCTACTGGTGAACACCTTGATTGCTTCAATAACTTGGCTATTGTAAATAATGCTTCAGTGAACATAGAGTTGCATATATCTTTCTGAATTGTTTTATTTTCTTCAGATAAGCTCCCCCCAGAAGTGGGATTGCTGGGTCCTTCTTTGTCTCTTGTTATGTATAGACTTTGTTTTACTCTATTTTGTATTGCTATCCCAGTTTCTCTTTTTTTCTCGTTTTTATTTCATGAAATATCTTTTCCATCCCTTTACTTTCACTCTCCTTGTGTCTTTCATTCTGGACTCTCAAGTAGGCAGTAGCAGTAGGGTTGTTTTTTGTTTTTTTTTTTTAATTCATTCAGTGCATCCATTTCAATGGAGCACTTTGTCAATTTCCATTTAAAGTAATTATTGATGTGTATGTGCTTATTGCAATTTTAATTGTTTTCATACTACATTTTTAAATGGTTGGTCTAACTATCTTTACTATCTTTGCCTTTACCAGTGAGACTTTTTTTCATATATTTCTTATTTCTAGCTTTGGCCTTTTATTTTTCACTTATAGAATTCCCTTTAACACACCTTATAATGTTAGTGGTAATAGACTCCTTTAACTTTTGCCTATCTGAGAAAATCTTGATCTTCAATTCTGAATGAATACCTTGCTGGGTAGAGTATTCTTGGTTGTAGGTTTTTTCTTTCATCATATTGAATATATCATGCCACTCCTCTCTGGCCTGCAAAGTTTCTGTTGAAAAGACAGGTGATAGTCTTGTGGGCATACCCTTTTATGTTACAGTTTATCTTTTGCTGCTTTTAAGATTCCCACTTTAACTTTTAACAACTTAATTATAATGTGTCTTGGTGTGGATCTCTTTTGGTTCATCTTATTTGGGACTCTGTGCTTCCTGGATTTCAATGTCTGTTTCCTTTGCCACATTAGGAAAGTTTTCAGCCATTACATGTTCAAATAGGTTTTTAGTCCCTTTCTCTCTCTCTTCTCCTTCTGGGACCCCTATGATTCTAATGTAAGTACACTTGATGTTGTCCCAAAAGTTACTTATGTTATTTTCATTCTTTTTAATTCTTTTTTCTTTTTCACATTCCAACTGGGTGATTTCCACTGCACTGTTTTCCTGTATGTTGATCCATTCTTTTGTGTAATCTGATTTACTATTGATTCCCCACAGTGTATTTCAGTTGTTATATTCTTCAGTTCTGATAGGTCCTCTTTTATCATTTTTATGTCTTTGTTGAAGTTCTCACAGACTTTATCCATTTGTCTGGAGAGTTGAATGAGTATCTTCGTGACTGTTGCTTTGAACTTTTCCTCTAGTAGATAGCTTACCTCAGTTTCATTTAGTTCTTTTTCTGGGGCTCTCTTCTGTTTTTTGTTTGGAACATATTCTGTTCTACCCTCATTTTGCTTGTTTGTTTCTATATATTGTATGAGGTAGATCAGCTAAGTCTCCTAGTCTTGAAAAAGTGGCCTTATTTCGAAAGTGTCCTGTGGGGCCCTTATTTAGAAGGTGTCCCCCTTGTCACCAGAGCCAGGTACTCTAAAGGGTGGACTAATGTGGCCTTCTGTTGTGGCTGGGCCAAAACTTTCTGGACACACTAGCAGGCAAGGCTGGTCTCTGACCTGCTGGCTGTGAGGCCTAGCCACCTATTGCAGGCTCACTGGTATGCAGGACAAGTCTTCAATGCTTCAGGCTACCAGACCTAGCCCCACTGTCGCAGATCACTGCTGTGTGCTGGTGCCATCTGAGGCTGCCCACTGGTTGTGGCAGGGCAGGGGGTGCTTTGGAAGGGTACTACCCTGGATAGGTCCTCATGGAAATGCTGGGGGCTGTGAACGTGTTACCGAGGTTAACGGACTGTGTCAGACCAGCTAGGTTAAAGAAAATGTGGGAAATGGGCCCCACCAAGACCCCTGATGAAAGAGCAAGTTCCAACAAATCCCTGTCCCTCCAGTACAGTCCCTAAAATTAGTAAGTGTATCACCTTCATGTATGACCTAGCTACTTTTCAAACTGATCCCTCTGTGCCAGAACTTGGAGGGAGCACAACCTGGGATTCCTACAGCCTTTTGGCTCTCCCAAATGTAAACATCGCTGGTTTTCAAAGCCAGATGTTATGATGACTGCACTTCCTGGTTCAGGTCAACCAGGCAAGGACTCCGACCCTTTTGCTCTGTGGGGATGATGTCTGTGGTTGTAATATCCCTCCTACTTGTGAGCCACTATGTGAGGAGTGGGGAGTAGGGTAGATCTGGCTAGATTTAGTCTCTACCCTTCCTGTCTCTTTCCACATGGCTTTTACTTTATATCTGTAGTTGTAGAAAATCCATTCTGCTAGTCTTCAGGTGGTTCTCAGAGTCCATTGTTCTATATGTAGTTGCAGTTTTAGTGTCAATGAGACAAGGTGAGCTCAGGATCTTCCTACTCTGCCATCTTGAACTCAAAGCTAAGGGCCTTGCTCTTGAATGCCAGTTGAGTTTGTCTGTGAAAACCACTCCTCATGGTTGGTGCACTGCCCCTGCAAGAAAAGTGTCTCAGGACAGGATGGCCAAGTCATTCTCAATTCTCTTCATTCTTGTTTGTAGAGTCAGTCTCCCCCTTTCTATTGACTTCACCTGCCTCTGACAATACATTCAGACTTTCCTGTTGTGGACAAAGCAAAACAAAAGAAATCTTTCCTTCAATATTGTTATCTGCTCAATCTTTCTCTCCTCATCGCTTTTTATTTAAAAAGTTACTCTATACATGTTATGTTCATTTACTCTTCCATATTTCTTACCTACACTTTGGTGTCTGATCTTGAACATTTCAGAAGTTGCCTGAAAAAGATTTTTTAACTTACAAAAAATCATTACATATTTCCTTGTTCCTTATACTCTCAAGTTTTCTTACAGCCCCTGCCTTAAAACTCTTTCACTTTTCAGGCACTTTATATCTGGTTATCCTCTTACTTCTAATAGCTCCTTCTCTCTCTGTTCTATGACATTTCCTTCATTGCTCACCTCCAAAGTGAGTGTTCTCTAAGTTCTGTTCCCCAACTATTTTAATTGCATGTCACTGTTTAGAAACTAACTCAATATAGAGGTATAAGTTTAATTTCTTTTTTTACTACAAACTTTATTTCTAACTGTTGGTTAGAGATCTTTACCTATTGTTATGCTTGTGAATCAATCATGCCAAGTGGAACTTTTTTCCCAGGTCAGTTCCACTGATAATACTTACATCTCTATTCCTACTAATAATAATCACCTTTCTTATTATTTACCATGTTAAACACTTGGAGATGTTCCTCATCTCTCAAGCTCATGGTACTGACAAATCACTCTTCTGGGTGTCACAGTCAACATTCCCTGATTAGCCCCCTCCCCCATTATGTTTGCCTAGATTTGCATTTCTCAATAGGAGTTCTATAGTTACCTAAAGTCTGGTTGACAGACAAACATTGTAGGCGTCACCAGGAAACAGCTTTGAAATGAAGGGTCCTTAGACCCTACTGGATCAGAATTTACATTGTAACAAGATCCTTTCTTCTAGGGTGGCTTGTTTTGAGAAGCACATTCCTGTTAAATTTGAGTTCAGGACATTTTTTGAGAGATATAGTCACAGACAGAAAGACAAAAATGGAGAAGGGGGGAGAAGGTAGAGAGGGAGGGGAGGAGAAGAAGAAGAGGAGAGCAGAGGGCAGAGGGCAGAAGAGGGGGAAGAGAAGAATGCATACATGTTTCTCTTCTTGGATATTCACAGTATAATAGCCTGTTTAAAACCTTACAGAAAAGAAATAAAGTTCTGCATGTATTGTAATGCACATCATAGGTTTTGTAGTGAATATTATATACATAGCAACCATTCTGCATTCACTGACTTGCTCATTTTCTATTTTTTATATGGAACTACTGCTATTATTTATGATTACCATCACCCACTTGCAAACAACCAATGGAAAGATGTATTTGAATGCTATTAGTGAGAAGTGTAATCATTTTATTATATTATATAAACAGTTTTGTCAGGAATTGTCTGGTGAGATGTCTTTAGGAAAAAAGTTCTTGAGAGACACTCTGATGATCAAAATGTGTTATTGGGTCTTGATGAGACTTTGTGCTCTATTCAAAACCTGGAGTTCAACCTGCTGTTGCAGTAAGAGAAATTTTATTTTATTTTTTCTTGATAAAAAGAAATCATTGTGACACACCTCTCTTACACATCTTCACAATAAATGCTGTCTTCCTTTTTGGATATTCCCTATAAAAAACACAGAGCATTCATACATTCTTAAGGCTGCTGAAGCCACTTTAAATTTGGATCTCATTTGCAGGCTGATTAAAGCCCACAAACGGACAGAATCTGTTCACTGCTGATTTGTCAGCTGATGTGGTCAGACTGAAGCAGACACTTGAAGGTTTTCTTATCTGACAATAGTCAAATTATTGTCAGACCTTAGTAACGTGCTTTTAAAACCACAAGACTCCAAATGTAACATTGGGCTGTAGGTAGAATTGTGACTGCAAAAAATTCAGTTATGTGGGTTTACTTTTGTTTGCTTCAGCCACCAATAAAAATCATTGAATTAAAAAAAGTTGTGCAGATGTCAAGTACCAATCAATATAACCCATGGAGTTTAAATCGAGTTAAGGGAATGATTCATTGGAGCAGACATTCTTTAGTGTAATTATTTGTCTTTGTCTGTTTTTCATCTGCGTGAGTGTTCATTGTGAAATATACCCATCCATGCATTTTATTTTTGCATGATAAAATATATTATATTAGGCAGAATGTATTTTAGAGATTTAAACAAAAACAGTTTATGGTGGTTTGTGTATATATATGTATACATATATTTTTTTCACTTTTGTTTGTTCTTAAAATTAGTATTTAATGGTTTCTTATTTCTTAACTCTTCTCTACTTTGGGGCTCTCAATCAATGTATTCAAAAGCAGTAGATTAATCTCACAATGGTGACTAAAAATGAATAAATGAAAATGAATTTTTAATTCAAAGAGATCATAGATTGATAGCTTATAGTGCGCCAAGCATTCCTATATTCAAAGGATTGATAATATAGTAGACTGTCAGATAATTGTTTGCTTTTATATATAGCATAATTTTTATTCTTATCACAAATGCTTATTTAGAATATTGGCATACAAATAAATAAGATTTGTCATTAAAATTTTAAAAAGTTATTTTCCTCTCCTGTGGGAAATTTATTAAAATAATGATTTTGCCCTGACTGGTGTGGTTCAGTGGTTTGGGCATTGTCCTGCAAACAGAAAGTTCTCTGGTTTGATTCCCAGTCAGCTCACATGCCTGGGTTGTGGGCCAGGTTGCCAGCTAGGGGTGTGCGAGAGGCAACTGATTGATGTTTCTCTCACGCAGCAATGTTTCTCTCCCTGCCTTTCCCCTTCCTTCCCCTCTTTCTAAAAATTAAAAATCTTGGAAAAGTACTGATTTTTGAATGTTAGTTATATCAAAAGAAAAAAAATAACTTAAGTTTTTTTCTGCTGATCAAATGGAAGTTGAAATTATTCATGAGTTTGAAGCACTAAAACCTTGTTTATCAAATTCAGAGCTGACAGGTAGTTCAATGCTTACTTCTTCCTGAGGATATTAATCATCTGCAGGTTTAAAACAATGAAAGGGTATTCAGAAAGGGTATTGTATTTTTGTTACATTATGAAGAAAAACTGCTACTAATATATCTCTTTTCCAGAGAGAGGATGGATTCCAAAAAGAAACATTTTGAGATGGTGCATTGGTAGACTTATGTGCCATATTATGAATTATGTGCCATAATTGATAAAGGGAGAAATAATAAAGTAGCACCTTGTGATTTTTAAGCATCAACCTAATAGACAAACTTCTGGGGCCATTGGAAATTAGGTTTGTTTTATTTCTTAAGTATTAATTAAAGAGTAGCAAAGCCTAAAGTAGAAAAACTAAAGAAACTTGTGTTCTAAAAAAGCTAGTTAAACTTTTGCCTTCCAAAAATTAAAGTTTATATATTCATAAGACTTTGATTGAGTTTCTATATTTGTATATATCAGTTTTGGAAATTTCATCATTTGAGGAGTACTACAGACTGCACATACGAGTAAGACATTAGTTCTACTCTGAAGAAACTTGGGAAGTAATGCAATCAGCAAAACCATTATTTAAAGAAAAAGGCAGAATATAGCATCCTTGAGAGAGATACAGATATAGATTGAAAATGTGCTTCTTTCAGGCAATACACAAAGTTCTCATAACACTATAGGCCAAATACTATGCTAAGAAAAATTTACTCTGTGAATAAGAAAAAAACACTCCTAGGCAAATCAAATTTAAGAGAGAATCTAAAGGATTGACAGGTACAATTTCCAGGAATGGAGAAAGGAGAGGACATATCCTCTGGGGATCTAAAATTGTCATGACAGGATGTGCTTAATAGCAAGTTTAAGTGTGTCCCAGTGATCGAGAATAAGCAATGATACTTGGGTGGTCAGTTAATCTGGAAACAAAGTTTTATTATAAGTGGAGTAAACTGCGGTAGTTATTGTCTCTCAGGGCAAAGCTATCAATTTATAATATGCCTTGTGATATTGGGCATGGGAATGTACGAAGTCCATTTTTACAATTTCCTTATAGTCTGGGAAGCAGTATGTGTGATTGAAAGGTCAGAGGAGAGGAGAAGGGATTCTCTTTCTGCCTCCAACTCTGTTAGCTTCTTTTCAGCATCTTTGGACCAAAGCAGCTTCAAGGCCATTTGATAGCACTTTCCAAGGTGGCTGAAGAATTGCCCATAAAGTTTCCACCACCCTCCCTTACCTCCTCTTCTTCACTCCTTATGCCCCACCAGCCTGGTCCCCAGGTGTGATTTGGAAGCCCTAATATCTAGTTCCTGGTGACACTGCTGTCCCTTTGTTTCTCAAGCTTTAGTGGCCAGATTCAATTTTTCCTTTAGCCTTTTAATACTTGAGTAGCCAGTTAGTTCTATTCAGTGATCAATTTTTTAAATACCTAGCTTGTTTTCTATTTCTTGAATATACCTTAACTAATATGAAAAGCATTGAGAAATTTTGCCCACAGAAGTGGCATAACCAGTCACATCCTTTAAAGTGTATAGTTTTATAGTTTGCAGAACTGATAGAATCTACACTAATCTGGAAGTTTGATATTCATTTGGGAAAACTATTAGCAATTCAGGTAAAAAGAGAAAAGTATGACTTGGTTTTGATAAGATGGTTCACTGGTGACACTATTAAGAGCAGGTTCAATGACATATTGACACTAGATACAGATAGTAGTGGTTGAAGCACTGAAGAAGTTAATTCATTATACATACACCGCTACTAAAAAAATACTTGGATTTAAGAAAATAGAGAAGTTCCAGAACATCTGAAAAAATAAATATGTGTGATCAAGAGATTTTTTTTTCAAAATCTCACAGAAACAAGGAGAACTATCTTTATTATTTTGAGATGCTAATGACAAGTAGAATTATGAGAAAAAAATTTAAAGCTTTTATTTATTTATTTTTAGAGAGAAGGGAAGGGAGGGAGAAGGAGAGGGAGATAGACATTGATAGGTTGCCTCTAGTACATGATCCAAACAGGGACTGACTCTCAACCCAGGCATTTTCCCTGATCAGGAATCAAACTGGTGACTGTTTAATTTGTGGGATGATGCCCAACCAACTGAGCCACCCTGGTCAAGGCAGAAAATGTCAACATAATTAAAGTATTGCTAGGATAACTAGGTATTTATATAGTTAACATTTTTATATATTTTATAAATCCTTATGTTGCCCTAATTGATAATAAATATTTTTTTAACTTTTGTATTATTAACATTTGAATACAGTTGTCTCCATTTTTCTACCACCACTTTCCTCCACCCCTCCTATCCCTACCTCCCACCCTCAATCCTCCCCTGCTTTGGCTTTGTCCATGGGGCCTTTATACATGTTCCCTTCCCTTTAGTTCCCATGCTATTTCCTTCCCTCCTCCTGTCTGATTACTCTTGGTTTGTTCTTAATTTCAGTGTCTCTGGTTGTATTTTTCTTGGTTGTTTGTTTTGTTAATTAGGTTCCACTTATAGGTGAGATCATATGGTATTTGTCTTTCACTGCCTGGCTTACTTTACTTAGCATAATGCTGTCCAGTTCCATCCATGCTGTTGCAAAGGGTAGGAGCTCCTTCTTTCTTTTTGCTATGTAGTATTCCATTGTGTAAATGTACCACAATTCTTTGATCCATTCATTTACTCATGGACACCTAGGCTGCTTCCAGCACTTGGCTATTGTAAATTGTGTTGCTATGAACATTGGGTACATAGGTTCTTTTGAATTGTTGTTTCAGGGTTCTTAGGGTATAATCCCAGCAGTAGAATTGCTGGTCAAAAGGCAATTCCGTTTTGTTTTTTTTTTTTTGAGGAAATTCCATACTGTTTTCCACAGTGGCTGCACCAGTGTGCATTCCCCCCGACAGTGCACTAGGGTTCCCTTTCCTGTACAACCGCACCAGCACTTATTGTTTGTTGATTTGTTATGATGGCCATTCTGACCTGTGTGAAGTAGTATCTCATTGTGGTTTTAATTTGCATCTCTAATAAACAAATTTTTATGAACTCACTCGTTAGGATGTAAATTCCATGAGATATCTTATGTTCACTTCTGATTTACCACTGAATGTCAAATAAGAGTTGCTCACTAAATATTTGTAAAAATAATTAATCTGTAGTTTAGTATATCTATTTTTACTAACTGTTAAATATGAATGTAATCTTAAATAGATTTTTGTTCCCAAATTGAGGGGATTTCTGCAAGAAAATTTTATTTAATTAGATTTCTCAAATTCCCAGGCCACTCTATTAGTTACTCTTGTCACATTATTTAGACAATACCATGAAGGACATACTTGTAGTAGCAATGTTGACTTTAGATAGACTAGTCCAGAATTGATGATGAATTGTCACCTAAACAAACTAGTCAATAATGCAATTTTTATAAACTGAATCTGTACTGGAATCTCAGAATCAGGAATTTTTAGAGTTAATTTTGCATTTAAATATTTAGGAGGAGAAGGAAGATGGCATCGGGGTAGTAGGGAGCAGATTTCATATCTCCTACACATGGGAGAAAATCCTGGCTGATCTACAGAGTAAAAGAGCAAGCAACCAACAGTCCTCAACATATATGAAAATAAGGGACCAAGAATTGTGGTGGAACCGAAAAACCAGGTGGTGAGAGGAGTGCTGCAAGATGGTAGGGTCCCAGGGACCAGTGTGGGGTCTGGGTGAGGGCTACAGCCCTGGGCCCAGCACTTGTTGGTGGTTTTGCCACACAGTCCTTAGGAGAGAGCCAGGGCAACTGCTCCCTCCCCAGCCAAACAAGGTCTGAGCAGCACCAGGAGGAACCCAGCTGCTAGCAAACACACAAGGGCTGTGAGTACCCTTGGAGTCTGTGGACACTGGTGGGGTTAAGACACACAATTGGCCCTGACCCCAACAGTCACTGGTCTGGCTGGAGAGTTGGGCTGCGGAAGAAGCAAGTCCACTGTATGAAGCGGCAGGCTTGAGTAGGAAGAATTTCTCAAGAGGAAGGAGTGAAAAGACAGATACTGTTTGGGGAATTCTCCTACAGCAATCGCTCTGGCCCCCCTGCCATCCAGCCAGGCAGTGATCAGAAGGTTGTGCTTGTGCGGAGGACCCTGCTCACCCTCATAGCACTGGGAAGGGTGAGGCCATCTGGCCAAGGGCGTGCGTGGGGGAGCACATACCCTGCACCCCAGCCCACAACAGTAACCCTGGGGAAATGCCTGGTTCCCACACCCAGGGCGCAGAGGAGAGGAGCCACAATAGTTTCCCAGATGGTGAGCTCAGTTGACTGAGTGCAGATTGAGAAGGTAGAAAGCCATACCAATCACCCGTCAGACTGCTGCAGCCAGCAAGACCAGAAAAACTGGTTTGGCCACTTTGACATCAAGAGGCTTTTTAATTTTATTCTATTTTTTTTAACAATTTTTAATTTTTATTATTTTTATTCTCTTTCAATTTCCTTTTCCTCTCTTCCCTGCTTTCTTGTTTTATTCCTTCCTAATTTCCTTCCTCCAATTTTATCTCCTCTTCCATCCTTCATCTGCCTTTTTTTTTTTTAAATATCTTCAAGTGAGACAAAAACCTGGAACTGTGAAAAGACCAGAGTTGAACCGAAAGAAGGGGCAACACAACAGCTGTGACAGTGAGACAAATTTAACTCTGCTATTACAGAGAAACTGCAAGTTATTACATATTTGTATTATTATTATTTTTCCATTATTCTTACATCTTTTTGTTAATAGTATTTTTGTATTCCTCTTCTTTCTGTATAGTCTGCTTTGCTAGGCTGGTTATATTGTATCACTTGACATGTTTTCCCTGATATCTCTTTCATAGTGTATTGCTAATTTACTGTCCTTCACCTTACCTGTGTCCCATTAGCACACTACTCAAGGTTCTATACTCCCTATTCTTGTTATCTAGATCTCATAGATTCTGTCATATGATTGTTGCTCTAATATTATGGTAAATAATTGCTGTTCCATGCAATTGTAAATACTTCACAACACCCCTCCCAGATCTTAGCCCACTTCACAGTTTCCTGAACTCTATTACTGTAGTGGTTAACTCTATTCTTTCACACACTACACCTATTTACTATCCTTTACTCTCACCTTACCTCAGAATCTGACATCCCACAACCTCACTGCTTTCTAGATCCAACTCACAATCCTTACTTCCCCAACAAGAGTCTTATCTTTTTTCCATCCTTTCTAAAAATCAGCTAGCTGGGTGGAAGATCACAGTTAACGCTATACATAGCCAAAGGATCTCCTATCTCTTCTCTACTGGCTGATACTGTAAATATCATAGAATACTCTCTTGCTGTCTTAAACCATTTTGCCTCCCCCCTCCAACTGATCACAAAAAAGAGTAGGTGGAAGTGGTAGACACCAGGATACTCAGTGGAAGAGGAAACCCAACAACAAAGCAATCAATAACAGATAACAACAGAAGGCAGTGAAGGAGGGAGTGGAAACCACACAAACCTCAATCCAGGACCTATCTGGAATACAAGTAAATAGTAGAGACACTACGCAGTATAAACAACTGAACAAGAGCAAGAGAAAATCCTCAAAACATTATACACACGGAAGAACCAGCTTCAACACAACCTGTCCTCACCAGCACAGCAAAATACAAGAGGTGGTGGGCAGAGTAACCCTCATTTAACCAGCTGGTGGGAAGGAACCACCAAAGAAAGACCCAACAACAATCAAAACCCAAAGACAAACACAGAGCCAACTTAAATGACAGCCCAAGACCAGTGAGCTCGGGAGATCAAGGAAACAGCACCACTGAAAATCACTGGTATTCTACCTCAGAAGTTCATACCATAAACCCAGGGAGCCAGAACAGATCAATTTAAGAAGTTGAGGCTAACAAGAAGAGTCTCACAAACAATGGGGAAACAAAGAAACAATCCCTAAATGAAAGGAAAGGAGGAAGCCTCAGAAGGAATGCTAAATGAAATAGAGGCAACTCAACTATTAGATATTGAGTTCAAAGCAATGATTGTCAGGAAGCTCAATGAGTTCACAATGAGCTACCAGAAACTACAGGGAAGCTACAATGAACTCACTGATAACTATATCAACATGAAAAAGGAAATAGAAACTATCAACAAGGGCCAAGAGGAAATGAAGAATACAATTTCTGAACTGAAGAACACAGTAGAAGGAATCAAAAGCAGGATTTATGAAGCAGAAGATCAGATCAGCAAGCTAGAGGACAAAGTAGAAGAAAACACCCAGAAAGAGCAACAAAAGGAAAAGAGGCCCAGAAAGAATGAAAAGGGATTAAGAGAAATGCAAGACAATATGAAATGTAATAATATCTGTATAATAGGATGGAGAAGAAGAAGAGCAAGGGTCAGACAACCTATTTGAAAAAGTAATGATGGAAAACTTCCCTAATTTGATGAAAGAAAAAGTCACACAAATCCAGGAAACACAAGAGTTCCAATCAAGAGGAACACAAAGAGGGTCACTTCATGACATATCATAATTAAAATGGCAAAATACCAAGACAAACACAGAATCTTAAAAGCAGCAAGGGAGAAGCAGGAAGTAACATACAAGAGAGGCCCAATAAGGTTAGCAGCTGACTTCTCAATGGAAACACTCCAAGCCAGAAGAGAATGACAAGAAATATTCCAAGTAATGAAAACCAGAGGTCTTCAACCAAGGCTACTTTATCCAGCAAGGCTCTCAATCAAGATAGAAGGCCAAATAAGAAGCTTCCCAGACAAAAGAAGTCTAAAAGAATACACCTCCACCAAACCAGCTCTGTAAGACATGCGAAAGGGCCTGCTTTAAGGAAAGGAAGGAAAAGAAAGAGAGAGAGAGAGAGAGAGAGAGAGAGAGAGAGAGAGGAACACAGGTACGGAAATGGCAATGAATAAGTACCTATCAGTAATAACCTTAAACATAAATGGATTAAATGCTCCAATCAAAAGACATAGAATAACTGAATGGATAAGAAAGCATGACCCACACATATGTTGCTTACAAGAGACCCACCTCAAGACAAAAGATCTACACAAACTAAAAGTGAAGGGCTGGAAACAAATTTTCCAAGCAAATGGACAGGGGAAAAAAAGCCAGGGTAGCAATACTCATATCAGACAAAATAGACTTCAAAAAAAGGGCCATAAAAAGAGACCAAGAAAGTCACTTCATAATAGTCAAGGAAAGAATCCACCAAGAAGACATAAACATTGTAAATATATATGCACCCAACATAGGAGCACCCAAATACATAAAGAAAATCTTAGAGGACTTCAAGAAAGATATTGACAGCAACACAATTATAGTAGGGGATTTTAACACCCCACTGTCAAAAATGGACAGATCTTCCAAACAAAATATCAACAAAGATATTGTGGCATTGAACAATGCCCTAGAGGAAATGGATTTAATTGATATATATAGAGCCCTTCATCCTAAAGAAGCAAAATACACATTCTTTTCAAACACACATGAAACATTTCCAAAGATAGACCACATGATAGGACACAAAGCAAGCCTCAACAAATTCAAGATAATTGGAATTATACCAAGCATTTTCTCTGACCACAAGGGACTGAAACTAGAAACTAACCCCAAGGGAAGAAACCTGAAACACTCAAAATCATGGAGATTTAGTAGCATACTATTAAATCATGAGTGGGTCAAGAATGAAATAAGGGAAGAAATCAAAAAGTTTCTGGAAACAAACAAAAATGAACTCATAACAACCCAAAACTTATGGGACACAGCTAAGGCAGTCTTGAGAGGGAAGTTCATAGCAATACAAGCCTACCTAAAAAAGATAGAAACATTTCAAACAAACAACCTAACACCTACGTATACAAGAACTCAAGGAACAACAACAAAGACAGCCCAGAGCAAGCAGAATGAAGGAAATAACCAAGATCACAGCAGAATTAAATGACATAGAGACTAAAAGCACAATTCTAAGGATCAATGAATCCAGGAGCTGGTTCTTTGAAAAGATAAACAAAATTGACAAGCTTTTAAGCAGGCTCATCAAGAAAAAAAGAGAAAGGATCCAAATAAACACAATCAGAAATGAAAGAGGAGAGATTACAAGTGACACCACAGAAATACAAAGGATTATAAGAAATTACTATGAAGAACTCTACACCAAGAAATTTGAAAACCTAGGTGAAATGGACAAATTTCTAGAAAAATATAATCTTCAGCCCTGGCTGGCATAGCTCAGTGGATTGAGCGAGGGCTGCAAACCAGGCATTGCAGGTTCGATTCCCAGCCAGGGCACATGCCTAGGTTGCAGGCCATGTCCCCCAGCAACCGCACATTGATGTTTCTCTCTCTCTCTCTCCCTCTCCCTTCCCTCTCTAAACATAAATAAATAAAATCTTAAAAATATATATATAATCTTCAAAAACTCAATAAAAAAAGAAGCAGAAAACCTGAACAGACCAATAACTGTTGCGATTTTTCTACCTCGCCTTAAATCACCCGGCTGTCTGACTAACTATAGCGATTTTCAAACCTTGCTTTAGTCACTTGCTGTTGCGTGCAGAACCCAGGTCTTTCCCGACTATGAACACGCTTAAACATACTAGAAATAATCATGCACAGAAACAGTTTTCTGATTGGAAGTCAGAGACAGAGTGCTCACTCCTCAATTCTTTGAGCCGCTCCGGGCTACCCTCCTTTGGGGAAAAGCCTCATCCTTTGTCTCTGTGGGTTTCTATTAAGAAAGTCAACACAGTTTGTGGATTGACAGTCTGGCAGAAGAAATCAAAGGGAAAACATATCTTACAAAGATGTTAACAGAGTTTCTCTTGTGATTCCGGGCAGAGACTGGAGTTTTATCATATGAAAAGACTACAGGTTTTAAAGGTTTCCTGACTGTGTCTTCAAATTCCAAGTTAATAACATCCTCCAGCAAACAGATCTCACAGGAACTTGCATATTCTTTGTCTCAGGCCTGATTACCCTGGGGGTCCACCGTCTCTGGTCCAAGTTGCCCCTTCCTTTGGCTATTTGCTAAGCGCTGGAGACTCTGGCAGCAAGGAGACTTGGATTTCTCACATCTGAGTACAAAGACTCAGGCTAAGAGGGGGCAGGGGTAGATGCCAATCACCCCTTCCTTTCCACAGCCCCTTCATTTATTTCCACAGTCTCATGAGACTTATTCCACAGAGGCCTTTACAAGATCAGCCCCTGCCTTAGGTCCATTCTCTATCCTAGAGAATTGTTACCCGTCATTGGAAACTGATCTAGCATTAAAGGCCAGGGACAGAACAAACAGGTAGCATTCATGCCAGGGGAACAAGTTTTGTCTCCTTAGTGGCTCCTGATCTGGAGGTCTCTCACTCAGCCTAAGTCACAGGGGGTCACAGCTTCCTGAGACCAGGCAGGGTGGCCTTCACAGTGGTCCCCAACAAATAACAGTAGATGAAATTGAAGTAGTAATCAAAAAACTCCTGACACACAAAAGTCCGGGTCTGGATAGTTTCACAGGAGAATTCTACAAAGCATTTAAGGAAGAGCTAAACCCTATCCTTCACAGACTATTCCAAAAAATCCAGAATGATAGAAGACTCCCAAATTCTTTTTATGAAGCCAGCATCATCCTAATCCCAAAAACAGATAAAGAAACAGCAAAGAAAGAAAACTTCAGGCCAATATCACTGATGAACATAGATGCTAAAATCCTCAACAAAAATATTGACAAATTGCATCCAACAATACATTAGAAAGATCATACACCATGATTAAGTGGGATTCATCCCAGGGATGCAAGGATGGTTCAATATTTGCAAATCAGTAAATGTAATACATCACATAAACAAAAGCAAAGACAAAAATCACATGATCATATCAATAGATGCGGAAAAAGCACTTGATAAGGTGCAGCACCCATTTTTGGTAAAAACACTCAGCAAAGTGGGAATTGAGGGAGCATTCCTCAACATAATAAAGGCCATATATGAGAGACCTACAGCCAACATCATACTCAATGGACAAAAACTAAAACTTTTTCCACTAAGATCAAGAACAAGACAAGGTTGTCCACTTTCACCACTTCTATTCAATGTAGCACTGGACATTTTAGCCACAGTGATCAGACAAGAAAAAGAAATAAAAGGCATCCAAATCAGAAAGGAGGAAACAAAACTGTCATTGTTTGCAGATGATATGATAGTGTATGTAGAAAATCCTATAAACTCTGCCATAAAACTGCTTGACCTAATAAACGAATTTGATTAAACAGCAGGATACAAAGTCAATATCCAGAAATCAAAGGCATTTCTGTACACCACCAATGAAACAGCAGAAGCAGAAATCAAGGAAAAAAATCCCATTTGAAATAGCAAAAAGAAAAATAAAATACCTAGGAATAAATCTAACCAAGGAGATAAAAGACCTGTATGCATAAAACTACACAACACTGAAGAAAGAAATTAAGGAAGACACAAACAAATGGAAACATATACTGTGTTCATGGATTGGAAGAATTAACATCATCAAAATGTCCATACTACCCAAAGCAATTTACAGATTCAATGCAATACCTATTAAAGCACCAATAGCATATTTCACAGACATAGAACAAACACTTCAAACATTTATATGGAACCATAAATGACCCCAAATAGCTGCTGCAATTTGGAGAAAGAAAAGCAAAGTAGGAGGAATCTCAATACCTGATACCAAACTGTATTACAAGGCCACTGTAATCAAAACAGCCTGGTACTGGCATAAAAACAGGCACATGGACCAATGGAACAGAACAGAGAGCCCAGAAATAAACCCAAGTCTTTACAGTCAATTAATATTTGACAAAGGGGGCAGCAACATATAATGGAGTAAAAACAGCCTCTTCAACAAATGGTGTTGGGAGAACTGAACAGCTACATGCAAAAAAATGAAACTCGAGCACCAACTTACACCATACACAAAAATAAATTCCAGGTGGGTAAAAGATTTAAATATAAACCATGACACCATTAAAGTCCTAGAGGAGAACATAGGCAGGAAAATCTCAGATATTCCATGCAGCAACATTTTTACTGATATGTCCCCCAGAGCAAGGGACATAAAGGAAAGAATAAACAAATGGGATCTCATCAAAATAAAAAGCTTCTGCATATCTAAAGAAAACAGTATTAAAATAAAGAGAACCAAGTGTATGGGAAAACATATTCGAAATGATACCTCAGACAAGGGTTTAATCTCCAAAATATATAAAGAACTTACACGACTCCACTCTAAGAAAACCAGCAACCCAATTAAAAAATGGACAAAGGACTTGAGCTGACACTTCTCCAAGGAAGATAAAAGAGGATCCAGAGACACATGAAAAGATGCTCAATATCGCTAGCTATCAGAGAGATGTAAATTAAAACCACAATGAGATACCACCTCACACTGGTCAGAATGGCCATCATAAATAAAGCAACAAACAAGTGTTGGAGAGGTTGTGGAGAAAAGGGGACCCTAGTGCACTGTTGGTGGGATTGCAGACTGGTACAACCACTATGGAAAACAGTACGGAATTTTCTCAGAAAACTAAAAATGGATCTGCCTTTTGATCCAGTGATTCCACTGCTAGGATTATATCCTAAGAACCCTGAAACACCAATCCAAAAGAACCTATGCACTCTAATGTTCATAGCAGCACAATTTACCATAGCCAGGTGCTGGAAGCAACCTAGGTGCCCATCAGTAAATGAGTGGATCAAAAAACTGTGGTACATTTACACAATGGAATTCTATGCAGCAGAAAGAAAGAAGGAGCTCCTACCCTTAGCAACAGCATGGATGCAACTGGAAAGCCTTATGCTAAGCGAAATAAGCCAGGCAGTGAAAGACAAATACCATATGATCTCACCTTTAACAGGAACCTAAACAACAAAACAAAGAAACAAGCAAAATATAACCAAAGACACTGAAATAGAGAACA